>CM076677.1:132286089-132886089 GCA_038501925.1 Xenopus petersii
TTAGGATAGGGAGGTAACTTTTGGGTTTAGTTTTCTTTTAAAGCCTTAAAAGTACAGCTAGAAATGCTGTATTTTATATACTGAACTTAATGTATCTGCCCATAGATACAACAGCCCTGTAACTGTAATGATTCTGTCCTTCACAGCTGTCCCACATTGCCCCCCCCGCCATCTTGGATTTTGTTAGTGCATCTTTTGTGTGTCAGTGGCACTGCACATGCTCAGTGTGCTCTGGGCTGCTGCTCAGAAGCTAAGCTGAAATAATCAAACCATTCTCTGAAAATGATGTTGCCTCTTTCATAAAAGGTAATGCTACAGGGGCGATTTATTAATTTTGATGCAGAATACACTGGTTTATACCCTTCCATGCAGGGGTATAACTACAGAAGAAGCAGACCCTGCGCCTGCAGGATGCCGAGGACACCCTAATTCATATACAATTTCAATAAATATTGATAAAATAAGTCAACCTCTAGACATTTTGGGGGGTCCTGAAACATGATTTGCTGTGTGGCCCAGTAATATCTAGTTACGCCACTGCTTCCATGTATTATAAATGTGGATCAATTACTTAAATATGGTATATACCCTAATCTGTCCCAGCATGTGCTTTGAATTAGCAGAAAAGTAGTTACTACTAGCAGCATCTTTGAAGGCACATCTTCACAGATACATGGTTGCATTGGCATTGAGCTGGTCAAGAACCCAAAACATAAGCAGTAGCATTTCTAGAGACTAATCCTGCCATGAAAGCTGCAATTAAGCACTAAAGGTGGCCATACACTCACCGATATAAGCTGCAGACAGACAGAGTGTGTGGGTGATATCTGGATGAAAGTCGGGCAGATGTTGATCGGGCAGGGTAAAAAATACTGTTGGATCGCAGCCGCATCTGTACCGCAATCCGACCGCCCGTTTTGGAAGTATCATGATCTGATCGTTGGGCCCTAGTCTAGTATAGTCCACTTCAATGTGGCCATATCTGGGAGAGAAGCCAAACAAGCGAATCTCTACGTCTATGGCCACCTTAACAAATGGAGTGCGGTCCACTAGGCAGTTGTAGAGAAGCGGATCCACTCTCATCCGCAGCTCGGGGTACCTCAGCCTGAATGCAACTACACGGAGCAGAGATCAGTCCGAAAAAAAAGGCAAAAGCATACATTTTCGAGGTAGACAGAGCTGCGGATGAGAGTGGATCTGCCTGTCTTAGGGCTCACGTTTGCAATTCATAGAATAGATAAGATATGTGGAATGTAGTATACAGATAAGTGGAGATAAACAGGTCAAATGTGAGTCAGAGCTTTCTATCCAGATTGAAAATCTTTCTTATGCAACATTGATTTATTGACGTTTTCTCTGTAGAGATTCGTATGAATGCTTTAAAAACATTGGTTGGTGACCGGTCTTTTGAATGATTGGTAGAGCTAGTTGTGCCCCAAAACACTGGGCGAGTTCTGTTTATTGATTTACAATGGGGTATCTTAATTTTCAACATCAGCGGTTTAATGTTTGTCTTGGCAAAAATTGGCTAGATTGGCTTGAAAATGGTCCACACCTTATGGATCCCTATAGTCCCACAGTATGATCGACTTGAGGTCGTATGTACACACACCCACACACCCACCCACACACACACACACACACACAATTAGAAATCACGGGGCCCCACCCCAGATCCTGCCACACCCCTGATCCAGCCAAGGCCAAATATTTCAAACCCCACCTACTACCTGGCAAAGGGGCGAGACTGTCGGCTGAGGTATAGGCATGGTACCCAGGTGAACGGCGGGTGGTGCAGCCAATGAGTGGTAGGTACTGTAGGTGGCACGGAGGCATAGCCAATAGAGCTGGATGTAGAGCGGGAAGCGTCGGGGTGTAGCGCTGAGGCATGTAGTGCACGCCATTGGGGCCCGGGATTATCACTCTCCTTTACGGGGTGCCCGGCTCTTTTGAAAAGTCCCCCCTTCAGGCCTACACACACACTCACACACACTCTGTTGGCTATTCCACACCCCCTAACCGAACATAACACACTCTGTTGGCTATTCCACACCCCCTAACCGAACATAAATGTGTAACAGACACACACAGAAAGAAACCGATAACACAGTTATTTAGTGAACAAAATCAAATCAAATACTTTACTAAAACAATGCGCCCAACGGAATGGGTGACCTTTTTTCAAATAACAAATATAGGCTAATCTTATAATAACAGTTCCACCCCTGTGCTCCCCCCTCCCTGAGTTTCCATGTGGGGTGTTTTATAAAACATGTTTATGTAAGATGGGGTGTTTCCTGTTCAGAGCTCTGTCTGGCCACCCAGTGCCCTTTGGAATGGGGCTGCAGCCAACATAATCAGGGGAGTAGCCATCTTTTATTTGCATGGAAAACTGGCTGCAAGTAGCACGTGCCAACAACAGCAATATATCATGAAAGCGGCCGACGTATGCGGGGAATGCTTGGCCTTGACATAGTTGTTTGAACTGTGGCTTGTTTTAAGCTCCCCATAGACGCAAAGATTTTACTTGCCGAACGACCGAATGTAGCGAAGTCCTTCGAAATTATCGTGCGGTTAGTGGGATTCGAACGATCGTATATCTTACTATTTTTCGGCCGACGTCTTTCAGAAAATTGATCGGCCAGGTTAAAAAATCTTTATCGGTCCCAGTGCAATCTATCTATGTTTGCAGGGACAAGCAGGCAGCTCCCCTTTGTTTTCCTGGCAATACCGCCTGAAATGGTCTTTTTAGTTGATAGACAATTCGTACGATCGTTTCAAGATAATGGTGGTCTCACGATGACGATCGGTTCTTTTAAAAAAATCTTTACATCTATGGCCAGCTTAAGGGTGGTTTTCTATAAAAATCTCATTTTATACCACATTTTTGAGGCCCAGATTCCAGTGAGGGCAGTAAAAGTAGTTGCTTATGTAGGTTTCCATACAAGTCTTCAATTCTACTTGGCTATATCAGTCTGTCCCTGGTTTTGTAGACCAGCTGAACACAAACCCTTTAAAGGCAATAGGTTCTCAAAAGGTGGCCATGCACCATCAGGTGCACTTGTTTGGCAAGGTTACCAAACACGTGGTTTTGATCCTAATTCCAGCACTCTCTATTTGAGGCACTTTGGGCCCATTGTCATCCATTGGATCCTACAGGAACCTACAGAAAAGAGAACTGCATTAATGGGTGGATGTGCACCTCATTTGATGGTAGGTTCTCAAAAGGTGGCCATGCACCATCAGGTCCATTTGTTTGGCAAGGTTACCAAAAGTGGTTTTGGTTCTAATTACGGCACTCCCTATTTGAGGCAGATTGGGCTGATTGGAATTTGTCATCCATAGGAGCCTAAAGGAACCTACAGGAAAGAGAACTGCATTAATGGGTTAATGTGCACCTCATTTAATGGTAGTTTCTCAAAAGGTGGCCATGCACCATCAGATCCATTTGTTTGGCAAGGTTACCAAACGTGGTTTTGGTTCTAATTTGGCACTCCCTATTTGAGGCAGATTGGGAACTGGAAAGAGAACTGCATTAATGGGTTGACGAGCACCTCATTTGAGAACCAGCCCTGCTCACCTTCTGCAGAAGTATTATTCTAATATCTGGGGCTTTTCTTCCCATGATGTAGCCAGGCAGGATGGATATTTGCTCATTACAGAATCACTTGCTCCTTTGTTGGGCCTTTCAGTAATTCTGCTGTTGTTCTTTAGAATTTGCTTCTGAGCCCTGCTGCTGAATTCTTGCCCGATGAGAACATTGGAGCCCACACAATCCCATCAGTGCAATCTCTCCCAAATCAAAGCTCTTCTCATCCCGCAGCTACCTCTCAATACCTCTGCTCTGCAACCTTGAAATCCTCACTGCTCTGCAATCCCTATGGCCAGATGTTCCTATCTCTTGTGTGCCAAACACAGATTCCTCTAGCTACAGTTGTGCTCGGAACAATAGCCTGACATCACTAGTTTTTGTTAGAAATTAGAAAAATTCTTCTTCTTAGGAAAACAATTAGAAACCTTTTTCAAATTGTTTTCTTTCTCCTGACAACTTCCTTGACTACTTGGTGGTCAGACTGGTCAGAAACTGACCAGCAGGTGGCACTGTTGGAACAAAATTCATTCATATTAACAGCACATGTATCCCTTAATATCTTGGGAAAAAAAAAAACAAATGTAAATCACAAAAGTGCTTAGAATAGCACTCTCATCACTTTTTCATCTGGGTGTTGGGGTCATCGACCCTGGCAACCAAAAAATTATACAGTCTGGGCTAGGATTTTGTTTTCCTTCATTGTTGTTCTACTTATTAGGCCCTCTGTTAATCATCTTCATTTTTGACCTAACAACTAAACAGAATTTGAAATTTCAAGGCAGAGGTAAGAACCACATTAAGTGCTACATTTGGCTCAGTAGCCCAAGACTACAGAGTGCAATAGTTAAAGGCAACTCAGGGACAAGTCAAGCAATGCATGTGAAGCTCTGGCTCATCTAACACCTGCTCATCTCACTGTAGCCATAGGGCTATCTCTGAAGAAATTCTCAGCATATTTAAATGTTGTAAGAAAGTTTCCCACATGGCACAGGCATTAACCTGTCTTGGCAAGCATCTTTCAGATAAATGATTGGAAATACTCGCTCCAATCTGATCACACGTCTGTAGTATGTGAAAAGGACTCCATTCTGCAGACACCTGGCTGTCTCCTTATTTACAGATTGTGCCATAGAGAAAGCAACTCCGTGCCAAGTACTTGGCTATTTCAAAGTGCTTGCAATCAGTGTGGAAAGGCACATGGGTAATTATCAACTGAGATGTCAACACTTTCAGGAAAGGCTTAATAGGCAGGTATGTTGTACAAAATACTTAATCGTGGCAAATATATATATATATATATATATATATATATATGGATAAGCAGAGCTAATGATTTACCAAGTAACGCCTTGTGAGCTTGACATTAAAAGAGACTCAAAGCTTGACCACCTTTATCATAGCAGAGGGAAAGGGGAGCAGGTAAAAGGGTTTCCATCAGACTAATAGAATTCAATCCATATGACTGTATTTTTATCAAGACATGAACACCTACATACAAGCATATCTCTGCATGTTACAACTTGCCCTTTTATGCAGCAAGTGAGATAAATCATGGGTAATGCAGCTCTATAGCAATTGACTAGAGGCGACATTATATTTCCTGTGCTGTACCAGAAACCACGGACCACGGAGTGTTTCGTGTATGTTCCCCCCCTTTGTCCTTACTACTATTTTACAACTCAATCATATTTTTGTACTGCTAAAATGCCGTGTTTACAATTATTACAATTTACAATTATTATTCGCAGCTTAAAGGATGTGTAAACTTTTAAAAATAAGTGAATGTAAAATTGAGGAGAGTGCTATTCTAAGCTCTTTTGTCATTTACATTCATTATTTATTTTCTCTTTATTCCAAGACATTAAGGGATACATGTGCTGTTAATATGAATGAATTTTGTTCCAACAGCGCCACCTGCTGGTCAGTTTCTGACCAGTCTGACCACCAAGTAGTCAAGGAAGTTGTCAGGAGAAAGAAAGAGGCTGCTCTGATGTTCTTCTGCTTAGGAAAGATTTGAGAAAGGTTTCTAATAGTTTTCCTAAGCAGAAGAACATCAGAGCAGCCTCTTTCTTTCTCCTGACAACTTCCTTGACTACTTGGTGGTCAGACTGATCAGAAACTGACCAGCAGGTGGCGCTGTTGGAACAAAATTCATTCATATTAACAGCACATGTATCCCTTAAGATCTTGGAATAAAGAGAAAATAAAAAATGAATGTAAATGACTAAAGTGCTTAGAATAGTGTTCTCATCAATTTTACATTCACTTGTTTTAAATGTTTACTTTTCCTTTAAGCTGCGAATAATAATTGTAAAAACGGCATTTTAGCAGTACAAAAATATGATTGAGTTTTATTCTCTTCTGTGTTGACCACCTAGTGTGGAATATTCCGTTCTTTTATCTGGTTCCCAGCTTACAAACAGGCTTTATGTCGGACGTTGCAACTACCTGATTGTCAGCTTCTGAGCTAGACATATCAATGGTGGCGTTTCCACTGCTGTGTGCACAGATATACCACAAACACAAATACTTTGTTTACTGAAAACCAAAGTATAACTTGTCAGCAGAACAATTTAAATGCCTGTTTACTCCATTGTTAAAAAAAAATGAAAACACTTTATTCTAGAAGAGCTGGTAGCCTGGGTGAAGGCTTGGACCATCCCAAACTCTATGGGCGACATTCTCTGGATTTCTTTGTGATTTGAGGATAATAAACACAGTGCGACTGCAGAAGTGGGTGAAATGCACAATCCCATCATCAAGGGGCCATGGGCCTCTATTATTCCAAACCTCTTCATCAGACCTAGTTGTATCATTTAGAGGCACAATTGCGTGGTCAAATCAAACTAAATTGAGCAAAGTTCTCACTCAACTGAAATATTCTAAAATGTTATTTACACCCCTCCGTCCTTTGCCTTTGCCCTGCAGTTTAGAAACCATGACTAATGCTCGCGCCGCTTTTCAAGTTTGCAGCAAGGCACGGTTAGCTAGAGTTCTGTGGTATGCCGAGTTGCAAGATACGAGTTCTTACTTGATTAAGTCAATTAGGGCTTTAGGTGTTTAATTACTGTCACAGGAAGACCTGCTGATGGTTATGAGGGTGGAAGGCAGAGTATGGAAGCTATTAACTAAATCAGTGGGGTTGATGCCAGAAAATAAAGTCCTCCTGTCTTTCCCCTTAGGCCTTACAGCTGTACCTATTTAAGGAACAGTGACACCAAAAGTGTTTGAAAGAAAGGAAAAAAAAAATAAAAATACAATGTATTGTTGCCCTGCACTGGTACAACTGGTGTGTATGCTTCAGAAACTCAACAAGCTGCTGTGTAGCCATGGGGCAGCCATTCAAGCACAGGATACACAGTAGATAACAGATAAGTACTACTATAGTTTATATAAACAAGCTGCTGTGTAGCCATGGGGGCAGCTATTCAAGTACAGGATACACAGTAGATAACAGATAAGTACTACTATAGTTTATATAAACAAGCTGCTGTGTAGCCATGGGGGCAGCCATTCAAGCACAGGATACACAGTAGATAACATATAAGTACTACTATAGTTTATATAAACAAGCTGCTGTGTAGCCATGGGGCAGCCATTCAAGCACAGGATACACAGTAGATAACAGATAAGTACTACTATAGTTTATATAAACAAGCTGCTGTGTAGCCATGGGGGCAGCTATTCAAGCACAGGATACACAGTAGATAACAGATAAGTACTACTATAGTTTATATAAACAAGCTGCTGTGTAGCCATGGGGGCAGCCATTCAAGCACAGGATACACAGTAGATAACATATAAGTACTACTATAGTTTATATAAACAAGCTGCTGTGTAGCCATGGGGGCAGCCATTCAAGCACAGGATACACAGTAGATAACAGATAAGTACTACTATAGTTTATATAAACAAGCTGCTGTGTAGCCATGGGGGCAGCAATCAAGCACATGATACACAGTAGATAACAGATAAGTACTACTATAGTTTATATAAACAAGCTGCTGTGTAGCCATGGGGGCAGCCATTCAAGCACAGGACACACAGTAGATAACAGATAAGTACTACTATAGTTTATATAAACAAGCTGCTGTGTAGCCATGGGGGCAGCCATTCAAAGCTGAAAAAGGAGCAAAGTCACAGTACAGCATGCCAGATGCATTGCTTTTATTGTACAGTACAGCATGCCAGATGCATTACTTGTATTGCGATGCTCGAAATGCTCTTCCCCCAACGGCTATAAAAGCCCTTTCGAAATAATATGAAACATTGTCTATGGCAGGTAATTATGCAGAGACAACAGAATTATCAGTGTCTCATAGACTCATGCAGTTGCCCTTAAGCTGCCCATAGAAGAACAAACGGATATAGTCGTACGAAATGGGGTTATGTACAAAATGTTCGGACTGTCTCTGGACATCGCTATCTGAATCTTCATCGTACAAAGAATGAAATCTGTGGTCGGCTTTACAAATAATCTTTGCAATTCATTTTCCTTGCCTGATTTTCCTTTTTATTTCAGGCAACAAACTAACCGACTGTTTTGTTTGCTTCTCTTACAGGACCGCAAGCTTTCCAAGTCAGAACGGCAGAGATTTAAAGAAGAAGCAGGAATGCTGAAAGGGTTGCAGCACCCCAACATCGTCCGCTTCTATGATTCTTGGGAGTCAACATTAAAGGGAAAGAAGTGCATCGTCCTGGTGACGGAGCTAATGACCTCTGGGACCCTGAAAACGTAAGTCTGATCAATGCAGTCGTTGCCCAAACCAGCTTTTTAAGAAAAACCTCAGCTTTACAAAGTAAACATCTCATGCTAGCTATCCGGACTTGCATTTTAACTTCTAATTTCATTTTCTGGAAAATGAATCGCATGGAAATCCGATGACCCGGACAAATCCAGCATTGTTCTGTGTGTAACACATCGTGTCCCCATTATAGTGAGATGAGCAATGGTGGGTGCAAGTTTTTAAAGTAACATACATTCAGAGAACGGGCGCTTGGGCTGCAGGGGGGCCATCCAAAGGATGTCAGTCTGAAACATCAGGAAGTTTTAAAGGAAGTGGGTGGGTTTTGGGGGCTTAGCTTTAAAAAGCTTTTAGGTCTCCACAAAGCGGAACGGAATTCAAAGAATGTGGGATAGTAAAGGACTCATCCCCAGGTCATATACAAACCTAGTGCTTTTGACAGCCAGCAAGAAACCCAGGGGCTCCCTCTGCTGGTGGTACAGTGTGGTGTATAATAGTTGGCCGTTTAACAATAAAGAATCACAGTCAATACAGGTTTTATTCAAAGAAACACACACCTTTATGGACTTTGGTCATTAGATCGTTTTTGATGAATTATGAATCATCAGCTGCATAGTTTGCACTGCCTGGCTGCTTCTATTTCTACTTACAGGCACACCATATATACATATGTAGTGATAGTGGATTTTCAATAGTGGATGGAGCACCCCTTTTCTGCACAGGCTCCGGAGCACCCCTTTTCTGCACAGGCACCCAGGCCCCCTTTTCTGCACAGGCACCCAGGGCCCCTTTTCTGCACAGGCACCCAGGGCCCCTTTTCTGCACAGGCTCCGGGGCACCCCTTTTCTGCACAAGCTCCGGAGCACCCCTTTTCTGCACAGGCTTCAGGCCCCCTTTTCATCACAGGCTCCGGGGCACCCCTATCTGCTATACTATAATGTAAATAACTGCTATTTAAATAATGTTGCAGTAGCCGGCTCCTCTCCATCTTATATTCTAAGCCCCCCCTGAGCTCTACATTCACTTTATCAGTCTCTAAGGTGCTAGTCAGCGTTTTTTGTAAATGTTCAACAGAAAATCCCTTATGCGTCACTTCCTTCTAAACTAGAGGTTTCATTTCAGCTGCATTTGGCACCCAAGGAAAAGAGAACCGTTTTTTTAGTTTCCTACTACTAATGTTACTTTTTTATTTTTTATTTTAAATCAGTCACATTTGCTTTGTCTCTGATTCCCTTTTTGGCACATCACATAGCACCCATAAGTCCACCCTTATAGTTACCAGCAGCTGCTGTGAGAACTGGAAATCAATGCCGGATTTAGCAGTTCTATTTTCATTCGGCTCTGAGATATTGGGTTTAGTGCTGAGTTTATCAGGATGATATCACATTGATGCCCTCTGTTTTGTGTGGCTTTATCATTAGGCCAATCAAAGACCTGATCTGTTATTGATTACGACAGCTATAAAAACTGTGTGTATAATTTGGCCAGGGTCCTTAGAAGTGGGGTTCAAGTTGCTTCCCATGGCTGATTCAATTCCATTCACTTTTTTTAAACCCATTTTTATAGAACGATTTTAGGTTAAAGCTGCATAGTGTGAGCTTCTTAAAGGATAAGTAAACCTTTTTTTTTTTTTTTAAACTTTCTTAAATCTTTCCTAAGCACAAGAACATCATACATACAGCATACAAGAGGAGCCTTGAAGAATATATTAATTTTCCCATTACATATTTACAGTATACGTCTTATACATTTTTCCCATTGTATATTGTCTTACCGTAAGCAGAGCTAGTGCCGAGTTTACACAAATATAAGAGTTCTTGGCGTTTATCATAAATTGAATTCCGCATTCATGATCTAGAAGGCTGAGAGCTGCTGTTGTTTTTATTTACCTTTCAAACGGGAGACGTGGGACCGGGAAAGCTGCCAAATGTGCTTTAATTGAATACGGACACAGGCAAATTAGTTCCAGTAATTACCCAGTTGTATCACCATTCTCAGCACTGTATCCACAGGGTACTTTTTATGGCAAAGGCCAGATATAGCTACAAAGAGTGTAGGTTTTAAAATTGGTATAGTTTGCCTTAGAGCAGTGATCCCCAACCAGTAACTCGTGAGCAACATGTTACTCTTCAACCCCTTGAATGTTGCTCTCAGTGGCCTCAAAGCAGATGCTTATTTTTGAATTCCAGGCTTGAAAGCAAGTTTTAATTGCATAAAAACTAAGTATAGTGCCAAGTAGAGCCTCATAGGGGCTACCAAATAGCCCGTATTTGGCTCCCCAAGGGACTTTTTCATGCTTGTGTTGCTCCCCAACTCTTTTTACATTTCAATGTGGCTCATGGGTTAAAAAGGTTGTGGACCCCTGCCTTAGAGACCTTGCAGAATAGTAGTAATCCACTACTAAATAGTGGCAAGTGATGATGTTGGGTGGGTGATGATGAGCTTTTTGCGTATTTCAGGAGTTGTTGGTGGAATCTTCCTCAATAATCATCGGGATGTAAGTCCTGGGTCCATGTCAAATATTTTGGTAGACTTGTAGGGAGATGAATAATGACTTTCACAGTCAAATAAGGCTCTTCATAAACATGTGTTTGTGCTACACTGGGTCCAATCACTAACATTAGTAGCAAAAATAGCCATTGCTAACAACTGCTTCTACTCCTTAGCCTTTGTGTCCTAATTATCAGCATTTTGTGTCTCGTTTTAGGTATCTAAAGAGGTTCAAAGTCATGAAGCTCAAGGTTCTGAGAAGCTGGTGCCGGCAGATCTTGAAAGGACTACAGTTCCTGCACACTCGCACCCCTCCCATCATCCACCGGGATCTCAAATGTGACAACATCTTCATCACTGGCCCAACTGGATCAGTGAAAATCGGAGACCTGGGCCTGGCCACTCTGAAGAGAGCATCCTTTGCCAAAAGTGTCATAGGTAGGTCCAAATTATATTTGTTTGTTTAGGCAACATCTGGTCGGAAATATATGACTTTTTCAATGGGTTATCTTTCATTACTTTAATGTCATAGCTCCACCCTAAAGTGATTTCAAGTTAACGCCGCAGAGGGGTAAATGACGTGATACATCTCTGGAAGGCCGGGCTGGTAATAACCCCTTTTAGCTTCATGTCACAGTGGGAATGAGCCACAAAGTTGGCCTTTATTTTCTTCTTCTAAGTCTCCTTGATGGAACCAAATTCTTTGATCACTGTTGGATAAACAGCTGTACCTCTCTGATAAAATGCTTGTTGCAGTTCTAGCAACCGGTACAAGGGCACATACAGCAAATACAGAAGCTGACATTTCTTTATCAAGTGGCTTAGGAGGACAGTGCTGACGTTAAAATTTAAAAACATTCCCACCGATATCAACGCTAAAGGTCAATTTACTCTGTTCAGCCTTCAACCTACTCAATGTCTTAGTATCCGATGTTCATTATATGTAATGTTTTAATTTTTTTGCCCAAGAGTCACGTACAACAACTAGTGTTATTTCATAAATTATCTCCCCCGGCTCTGTTGTTAAAAGATAAGTAAAACTTTAAAATAAGTGAATGTAAAATTGTTGAGAGCACTTTTGTCATTGACATTCATTCTTTATTTTCTTTTTATTTCAAGATATTAAGGGATACATGTGCTGTTAATATGAATAAATTTTGTTCCAACAGCGCCACCTGCTGGTCAGTTTCTGACCAGTCTGACCACCAAGTAGTCAAGGAAGTTGTCAGGAGAAAGAAAGAGGCTGCTCTGATGTTCTTCTGCTTAGGAAAACAATTAGAAACCTTTCTCAAATCTTTCCTAAGCAGAAGAACATCAGAGCAGCCTCTTTCTTTCTCCTGACAACTTCCTTGACTACTTGGTGGTCAGACTGGTCAGAAACTGACCAGCAGGTGGCGCTGTTGGAACAAAATTCATTCATATTAACAGCACATGTATCCCTTAATATCTTGGAATAAAAAGAAAAAAAACTTGTTTTAAAGGTTTACTTATCCTTTAAGCTATGGTGTAAATAACAGAAGTGAGGTGCTGTGTTTTACGTACCTTTTACTCAGAGACTGGGAACCTAAATCTACTTCTCGCATCCCTAATAGGAAAACCTGCACGATTTCTTTTATTCCTCTTAATTAGTTTTGCCCTACACAGCTTCATTTGTCCCTGTTTTTTTTTTTTAAGCTCAACCTTACAACTCTTTGTATTTCTGAGTGTTTTTTCAACTGTAGGCTATGGCTCACAATTAATTGGCTGCAGTAGGCCATTAGTGTGTTACTGCAGCTCATACCGTAAGTATGTGAAGAGAAGGTCTCTGGTGAGTGGCCTTTGCAGAAATCCCATTTGATATATTGATGCAGTTGTACCTGGACTCACGGCTGGCATATTTCCATTGCAAGGTCTTCACATCCCTCGCCCAAGTCAAGTGAATGGAGTTGTGCCCCAAGTTTGTCTGCCTTAACTAGTTATTCTTCCTACGATTAGGTGGCGATCTCCCCAGGTATGTACAGGTAGGTGTAGTTGCTCATGTTACAATAGTAGCTGTTTTATCCGTTAATGCACAGACTGCTCGCTGCACTCCTCCATTTACTTGGTAGTACGTTGTTTTGATTATTAAGGCATTTAACAATCAAAAGTATTGATTTTAACAATTTAAAGGATAAGTAAACTTTTAAAATAAGTGTAAAATTGATGAGAGTGATATTCTAAGCACTTTTGTTGTTTACATTCATTATTTATTTTCTTTTTATTCCAAGATATCAAGCGATACATGTGCTGTTAATATGAATGAATTTTCTTCCAACAGCGACACCTGCTGGTCAGTTTCTGACTAGTCTGACCACCAAGTAGTCAAGGAAGTTGTCAGGAGAAAGAAAGAGGCTGCTCTGATGTTCTTCTGCTTAGGAAAGATTTGAGAAAGGTTTCTAATTGTTTTCCTAAGCAGAAGAACATGAGAGCAGCCTCTTTCTTTCTCCTGACAACTTCCTTGACTACTTGGTGGTCAGACTGGTCAGAAACTGACCAGCAGGTGGCGCTGTTGGAACAAAATTCATTCATATTAACAGCACATGTATCCCTTAATAGCTTGGAATAAAAAGAAAATAAATAATGTAAATTACAAATGGGCTTAGAATAACACTCATCAATTTTACATTCACTTACTTTAAAATTTACTTATCCTTTAAGTGCTTAGTAGCCTACTATTGGTTAAAAATAATTTATTATACTTATTGACCCACTATTAAATCCTTTATTGTATTCAGTTCCATGCCCCTTACTGAGAGGCCTTGCAATGGAATGCATCTAAATTAAATTTTCTTTGCAGATTAACTGAGAAGTCTTCCTCCTTTTTTTTCCTTTCTTTTTTTGCCCCCCGGCTTTCTCTCTATCTCACAGGTCTCCTGCCCTGAAACCCCTCTGCGGTGAGTAAGCGCCTCAAGATCCTGCTCGCTTTGAGAAAATTTAGAGTCTGAATCGTTCTTTTAATTTAAGGTACCCCTGAGTTCATGGCCCCAGAGATGTATGAGGAGAAATACGATGAGTCCGTTGACGTGTATGCTTTTGGGATGTGCATGCTTGAGATGGCTACTTCTGAATACCCTTACTCCGAATGCCAAAATGCTGCGCAGATCTACCGACGAGTCACCAGTGTAAGTGCTTTACCACGGGTTCTCTGGTTGTCCTTTTCAGGGGTATACGTCTGGATCAGATCACAGGTAAACCAACTGCAGACCCCAAAGGATGGGTCTGAGTTCTGATTTATATTTTCAGGTTTGAGAAAAATTGAGAAAAAAATTTGTGTTTGGTTGTTCAGAGCTTAAAACTACGAGTTAAGTCAAATTCTCTAGGGTGCCAGTATTTTTCATATCTCCCCCAGAGAATACTACCACTTTTTCCCTTGGGCTGGTGCCATTCTTAGGGGAAAAAATACACCACACACTTAAATGAACAGTAATAACAAAAATGAAAGTGTTTTAAAGGAATGACTATGTAATTTACTATTTCCCTGCACTGGTAAAACTGGTGTGTTTGCTTCAGAAACACAATTATAGTTTAT
Organism: Xenopus petersii; assembly: GCA_038501925.1. Lineage (NCBI taxonomy): Eukaryota > Metazoa > Chordata > Amphibia > Anura > Pipidae > Xenopus > Xenopus petersii. Next base: position 132,300,464 of record CM076677.1, read on the forward strand.
ATAAACAAGCTGCTGTGTAGCCATGGGGGCAGCCATTCAAAGCTTTAAAAAACGAGAAAAAGGCACAGGATATACACAGTAGATAACAGATACATTCTGAAGAATCCCATTGTATACTACAGAGCTTTTCTGTTATCTGCTGTGTATCCTGTGCCGTTTCTCCTTTTTCAGCTTTTAATGGCTGCCCCCATGGCTACTCAGCAGCTTGTTTATATAAACTATAGTAGTACTTATCTGTTATCTACTGTGTATCCTGTGCTTGAATGGCTGCCCCCATGGCAACACAGCAGCTTGTTTATATAAACTATAGTAGTACTTATCTGTTATCTACTGTGTATCCTGTGCTTGAATGGCTGCCCCCATGGCTACACAGCAGCTTGTTTATATAAACTATAGTAGTACTTATCTGTTATCTACTGTGTACCCTGTGCTAGAATGGCTGCCCCCATGGCTACACAGCAGCTTGTTTATATAAACTATAGTAGTACTTATCTGTTATCTACTGTGTATCCTGTGCTTTAATGGCTGCCCCCATGGCTACACAGCAGCTTGTTTATATGAACTATAGTAGTACTTATCTGTTATCTACTGTGTATCCTGTGCTTGAATGGCTGCCCCCATGGCTACACAGCAGCTTGTTTATATAAACTATAGTAGTACTTATCTGTTATCTACTGTGTGTCCTGTGCTTGAATGGCTGCCCCCATGGCTACACAGCAGCTTGATTATATAAACTATAGTTGTACTTATCTGTTATCTACTGTGTATCCTGTGCTAGAATGGCTGCCCCCATGGCTACACAGCAGCTTGTTTATATAAACTATAGTAGTACTTATCTGTTATCTACTGTGTATCCTGTGCTTGAATGGCTGCCCCCATGGCTACACAGCAGCTTGTTTATATGAACTATAGTAGTACTTATCTGTTATCTACTGTGTATCCTGTGCTTGAATGGCTGCCCCCATGGCTACACAGCAGCTTGTTTATATAAACTATAGTAGTACTTATCTGTTATCTACTGTGTATCCTGTGCTTGAATGGCTGCCCCCATGGCTACACAGCAGCGTGTTTATATAAACTATAGTAGTACTTATCTGTTATCTACTGTGTATCCTGTGCTAGAATGGCTGCCCCCATGGCTACACAGCAGCTTGTTTATATAAACTATAGTAGTACTTATCTGTTATCTACTGTGTATCCTGTGCTAGAATGGCTGCCCCCATGGCTACACAGCAGCGTGTTTATATAAACTATAATATTACTTATCTGTTATCTACTGTGTATCCTGTGCTTGAATGGCTGCCCCCATGGCTACACAGCAGCTTGTTTATATAAACTATTGTAAAGTTTCTGAAGCAAACACACTAGTTATTCCAGTGCAGGGCGAAAATACGTAATCTCGTCATTCCCTTGAAACACTTTTTATTTGTTTTTGCTACTGTTATTTAAAGCTGCAAGTTCATTCCCAGTTGTTGGCCTGGGAGCTATGCTTGATTTGGCCGAGCACATAGGTGTCCATATCGGGTTAATATTTTGAAGGGGAAATTGCATTTACCTTTTATGATAATCAGAGTTTTGACCCCATTGACTAGTTACCCTCTGATGGGAGTCAGGTTGTTGTGCCTTCACAAACAGCGTTTACAACACCTTTTCACTACACACAGACTTGCTCAACCTCCAGGTATCAGGTCCTTTTCTGTTTGGCCAGTTGGCAAACCGTGCAAAGGATTCCAGAATGGAAACCGAATTTAATATGAAATGAAATAGTGGCGAGTTCTGTTCTGCTTGATGTTCTGATGTTGTAGTATGAGGAGTCTGTTAGTGTCTGAAACCCATCTGACCTGTAGAGGGCTCTTTCCTTATTTAAACATTGGAGCCGCTTGCTTTTCGGATATGCACGGTTTCCAGGTAATAATGATACAATAATAAGCTCCTTTCCTGCTGCGATGTTCCGAGAATAACTATTTGTACTTGGAACAGAGAACAGAACACGTGTTGCCCAAAAATCCCTGGGCAAAAAGAACTACTCCCAACTAGTTCCTAGCATGCAAGCATGGACGGATCCAGTTTCACCCCGTGTACCAGATGTAATCCCCTCTTCTGAAAATAAATGAGCAAGCCTTTTGTCAGTTTTTATCCCTCTTCAAAGATTTGAAGCCCATATGTTTTAGCAAACGGACCCAGTCGATGTAAGTAAATGGATACACACCTAGATGGTTTTTGTGCAATTGTCATGCGCCTAATTGTGTACTATGTCAAGGTTGCAGGTGTTCTTATGAGCAATGCGTGTCACCATAGTCTGGACTTTTCCACAGGTCAACTGTACTGTGTATTTGGGGGTCTGTAGCACCATTGCTTAAAGCATAAGTAAAGCCTCTTCTTCGGACAACTAATCTCCCCACAATGCCTTCCCACTGGCTGAATATAAATCGCCGGCGGGATGGCACTCAGTGTTCTTCTTCCTAAGGCCAAAGTTTCCTTATGAGACAACCACGATAAACAAAGCGCTCCAAGATAGAGTCCTGCAGCGGGTCAGGTACCTGCGGGTTATCCGCAAAAAACCTGCGGTACCCTGTGGGTTGCAGGTAGAAGTTTCGGGAGTGGGTATAGACGCGGTTCTCCGGGTTTGCGGGTTGTGGGTCAGGTCGTGGGTCTTCTCAATAGCCATTTTTTCTGAGCACTTCCTGTTTTACTCCTTTTTTTTCTGATCACGCCTACTTCCAATGATGTCACTTCCGGTTTACAATGACGGAACTTCCTGTTTCTTGATGGTCAGCGGGTCGAGGATCAGGTACTTGTGGGTCGGGTAGTGGGTCCAAGCGGGTAAGTATACGGGTTGTGTGTAGGGTTTAAAAAATTGGTTCCGCGCAGGACTCAGAGTGCCATCCAATTTAGAGTGCCTGCAATTTAGATTTAGATTCTAGTCGGCGAGAAGGCAGGAGGAGATTTGTCGCCGGGCGACTGAATCTCCACGTGTCTCTGCACTTAAAATAAGTGAATGTAAAATTGATGAGAATTGTCATTTTAAGCACTTTTGTATTTTACATGTATGAATGTATATGACAAAAGTGCTTAGAATAGCACTCTCCTCATTCCCTTATTTACATTCTTATTTTAAATGTTTACTTATCCTTTAATCTAACACAAGTGAGATGGACGGACTGAGAAGTAGAACCTAGTGACCACCAATCCTTCATGTGTTCAAGTGGATCATCAAGAGGAAGAATATTATCTGGAGGGGATAAATATTTTAGAAAAGTTTATATCAAAAAACGATACAAGTCCCAAAGCTTCTTCAAGTAAAAACTATTAATTTATTGTAGTTCACATTAAAAATCAGTAACTAGTACATACTACCACCCATATCCCACCCTACGCGTTTCGCACCCTCCGGCGCTTAGTCATAGGTGTATAGATAAATATTTTGCCTTAGTCCAAGTACATTCTCTGCCATCTCCATATAATAAAACAATGAGTTTATCTGGAATAGGCTGTACTTTGTGTAGATATGACCCTGGCTTTCCTTTCAGACTTTCACTATTGTTACAAAAGACAAAGCGTGTTCTGTCAACTTGCAGAGCTAAGGAGTATAATGTGCAGCAAACACGCATGAAGCTAATCTGTACTTGAACTTGTAGTTTAGCGCCAACCTTGATATCCTGGACACAGATCTGCTCATTGGATTTCATCCTACTGGTAAGGACCACATCAGTACACCCACGTGGTCCTCAACTGAGAAGAATCAATAAATATTGACATTTTCAGCCATATACAGTATTACCCCATGGTCAGGTCAATAAGCTGACAATTTGTCATTGGGTTTAGGGCAGGGATACACGCTCAGATTCGGGAAGATTAGTCGCCTAGAGACAAATCGCCTCTTCTTTGGGATGACTTCAGGAAACGAAGCGCTCTGAGTGCCATCCCACCCGCGATTTAGATTCTAGCTGGTGGGAGGCAGTTCGGGGAGATTAGTCGTCCCCGAAGAAAAGGCAACTAAATCTCCCCAAGAGTGTGTGTCTCTGCCCTTAAGTAGAACTGTTGGTGGACCCACATAATCAGACCTGCATGTTCGTCACCCAACTGGATTTTTCTAAAATGCAGATTTGCAATTTTTAGGTAAGAATAAAATCCTCTGAACTATTGTTTTCAAGTGAATTACTTACTGAAAGGAAAACCAGTAGAATTTTTACAAATACACGTATGAGATCCAGAATGCTCGGGTCCTGGGGTTTGTCAGGACAACGGATATTTCTTTAATCTAGATCTTCATACCTTAAGTCTACTAGAAAATCATGTAAACATTAAATAAACCCAATAAGGATTAATTATATCTTAGTTTGGGCCGAGTACAAGGTACAGGTATGGTATCCAGAAACCTGTTATCCAGAATGCTCCAAATTACAGAAAGGCCGTCCGTCTCCCACAGAGTCCATTTTATCCAAATAATGCAAATTTTTTTTTTAAAAAAATTCTTTTTCTCTGTAGTAATATAACCATAGCTTGTATTTGATCCCAACTAAGATATAATTGGAAGCAGAACCAGCCTATTTGGGTTTAATTATTGTTTAAATAATTTTTTTTAGTAAAATTAAGGTGTAAGGATCCAAATTACGGAAAGATCCATTATTCAGAAAACACCAGGTCCCAAGCATTCTGGATAACCGGTCCCAACCCTTGTACTGTTTTATTGTTACAGAGAAAAAGGAAATCATTTTTAAAAAAATTGGATTTGGATGAAATGGATTCTATGGGAGACAGCCTCTCTGTTACTTGGAGCTTTCTGGATAACGAATCCCACACCTTTATGTAAAGGTTAAATAAACGTTTAAAATAAGTGAATGTAAAATTGATGAGAGTGCTATTCTAAGTACATTTGTCATTTACATTCATTATTTATTTTCTTTTTATTCCAAGATATTAAGGGATACATGTGCTGTTAATATGAATGAATTTTGTTCCAACAGCGTCGCCTGCTGGTCAGTTTCTGACCAGTCTGACCCCCAAGTAGTCAAGGAAGTTGTCAGGAGAAAGAAAGAGGCTGATCTGATGTTTAGGAAAACAATTAGAAACCTTTCTAAAATCCTTCCTAAGCAGAAGAACATCAGAGCAGCCTCTTTCTTTTTCCTGACAACTTCCTTGACTACTTGGTGGTCAGACTGGTCAGAAACTGACCAGCAGGTGGCGCTGTTGGAACAAAATTCATTCATTTCAAGAGCACATGTATCCCTTAATATCTTGGAATAAAAAGAAAATAAATAATGAATGTAAATTACAACAGTGCTTAGAATAACACTCTCATCAATTTTACATTCACTTATTTTAAAGGTTTACTTCTCCTTTAAGGGATACATGTGCTGTTAATCTGAATGATTTTTGTTCCAACAGCGCCACCTGTTGGTCCGTTTCTGACCATCAAGTAGTCAAGGAAGTTGTCAGGAGAAAGAAAGAGAGGCTGATCTGATGTTTAGGAAAACAATTAGAAACCTTTCTCAAATCTTTCCTAAGCAGAAGAACATCAGAGCAGCCTCTTTCTTTTTCCTGACAACTTCCTTGACTACTTGGTGGTCAGAAACTGCGTCAGAGCCTCGCGTTTGCTTAGTGTTTGTGGGACCGGAATAATAAACACCGGGCTAATCAACTGGATAATGAGTGCCAATCAGACACGAGTAAAGCCACCGTATAAATAGATTTGTGTAAAACTAGAAGCCTGTTCTGTTTGGATGTTGCATGAACCCGGACTCACAGAAATACACGTGCTCTACCATGTGAACATGGGGACAAGTAAATACTTCAGTCAATTGTGCATTGGGATTTAATCAGTACGATCAACCACCCAACAATTGTACAGGTATCGCCTATTTTGTTTATATAATGTTTACATTATTTTTAGCAGACTTAGAGGTATGGGGATCCAAATTACAGAAAGATCCATCTTCTGGAAAACCAGGGCTTGTCAGATACTGTACAACTGGCCCCTGCAGGAATTGAAGTAGAACCCGATAGAGTCCTGCAGCAGGTCAAGTACTCGCGGGTTACCCGCAAAAGCCTGCTGTACCCTGCGGGTTGCAGGCAGAAGTTTCGGGATCGGTTATAGACGCGGTTCTGTGGTTCTCCGGGTCTGCGACTCAGGTCTTCTCAATAGCGAGTTTTACTTCCGGTTTACAATAACAGCACTTCCCTTTTTACTCCTTTTTTTTCCTGATCACGCCAACTTCCAGTGATGTCACTTCCTGTTTTACTCTTTTTCTGATCACGCCAACGTCCATTGATGTCGCTTCTGGTTTACAATGACTGCACTTCCTGTTTCTTAATGGTCAGTGGGTTGCGGGAAAAAAATTGGTATCGCCCAGGACTCTAGAACCAGATATTCACGATTTCATAAAAGATATTGGTCAGGTTTGGCCGACGAGCAAACACTTAAGCTGGCCATAGACACACAGATCCTATCATACGAATTGAGGATTCGTACGATTTTCGGATCATGTGTGGAGAGTGCCGACAGCTTTCGTCCGGCTGAGATCGGTCGTTTGGTCGATCGGTCAGGTTTGATTTTGACCCGACCGATCCCGCCGGAGCCCATTGCGCATTGTAATTGGATCTTTCGGCCATACGGCCGAACAATCAGATTACCCCCAATTTAGCCATGCTAGTTAATGGCATATCGGGGAAAGATCTGCCCGTTTGGCGATCTCGCCAAACGAGCGGTTCTTTGCGTCTATGGCCACCTTTACCAGATACAGGTCAGCAGGTGGTGGTAAGAACCAGATCATCTAATCAGATCTCACACCTTAAGATGGCCGTAGATGTGCAGATTTTATCCTTGTATCCTATCAACGATTGAACGTTGCAGTCTTCCGACCTGGAGCCATTCCCATCCTGGATGTAAAAATTTCATCCTTGTATCGGACGAACAATCGGATGTTGCAATCTTCCGACCTGCCACTCACCATTCAGACGAAATTAGTAAAATAACAAATCAGATGATGTTCTGGCCATGAGCAATCTTAGGGTAGGGGCACACGGCGCGATTTCGCCGCGATTCTGCGCTGGGCGAGTTGCGAGTCGCTGCGTTTTTTAAGCCGAAATAGCTTTGTTAACTTTGGCGCTGGCGTCAATGCAAATCGCGGCGAAATCGCTGCGCTAATTCACACGCGGCGATTCGTTTTCTACTGCCGCCCGGAAACGCCCAGCGAGGCAACTTCGGGCGACAATAGAAAACGAATCGCCGCGTGTGAATTAGCGCAGCGATTTCGCCGCGATTTGCATTGACGCCAGCGCCAAAGTTAATAAAGCTATTTCGGCTTAAACGCAGCGACTCGCAACTCGCCCAGCGCAGAATCGCGGCGAAATCGCGCCGTGTGCCCCTACCCTTAGGAGAGTTATGGCCGACAAATAGAAGTGGCAGTCACCCAACCTGCCTGTTTTCTGACTGGTGGCGCGTCGGACTGGGCCTGCGGAACACCGGGAAAAAAATGTGAATTCTCTAAGCTGGCCATAGATGCAAAGGTATAGTCGCACAAATCAAAGTTTCATACAATTTTCGGACCGTGAGTGGATCGTCCCGACATTTTTCGTACCATGGCGATCTGTCATTTAGTCGATGGGACAAATTCGAAGATTTCTGTCCGCTAACGATAAATTCTCTGCATGTATTGCCTATCTGACCATATCAATGGTTGACTGTCACTTCTATCTGTCAGACATTTTTTGTTCTTTTACTACTTTATTTAATCTGAATGTTTAGTGGCAGGTCGGGAGATTATGTTGTTCAATCGTTTGGGTGAAATCTGTATGTCTATGGCCTACGTAAGAGCGATCTCTTAACTTTTCTTTTCCTTAATTGCCGCCTTCTAAAACTGCCGCCTTCTATAACTGCCGCCTTCTATAACCGGCACCGTCTATAACCGGCACCGTCTATAACCGGCACCTTCTATAATCAGAATAAAAACTCCTCGGCACAGATTAGGAAATCACTGTGAAATCAAAAATTACCTCTAACAAACTGCAGCACATTAAAGGATCTGTATTTAACCCTTTGCATGACAGCTTCAAACCTATCCTTTCATCGGCCTACTCATCTGAAACCTTGACTAGCCCCGAGGAGGTTAATGAAAGCCTAAGGTGGGGGGGTCAGAGTTTTTTTTCTTGGAAGCAGGAGTTGTTTTGAACTAACAGAGAACCTGTTCAATCCAGTGAAAAACAATAAGTTTGTTTGTTTTCGTTCTTCTAAGCTTATGTCACGTGACTTTACTGTATCCCAGATTTCTGCTCCGGAGGATCCCTGGCACACCACGCTGGGAGAATTTTTGTTGTATGGCAAACCTTTAAAGAATAACACGGTGTCTATACAGTCATATGAAAAAGTTTGAGAACCCCTCTCAGCCTTCATTATAACTTACGATTTTTCGGATCGTGTTTGGCGTGTGCCGACATCTTTCATCCGGCGGAGATCAATCGTTTGGTCAGGTTTAATTTTGACCCTACCGATCCCGCCAGAGCCCATGGCACATCGTAATCGGATCGTTCGGCCTTGAACTTCATAGGCCGGTGTGTCCAATCATGAGAAAAGGTATTTAAGGTGACCAATTGCAAGTTGTGCTTCTGTTTGACTCTCCTCTGAAGAGTGACAGCATGGGATCCTCAAAGCAACTCTCCAAAGATCTGAAAACAAAGATTGTTCAGTATCATGGTTTAGGGGAAGGCTACAAAAAAGCTATCTCCGAGGTCAGTTTCAACTGTAAGTAATGTGATCAGGAAATGGAAGGCCACAGGCACAGTTGCTGTGAAACCCAGGTCAAGAAAAATACAGGAGCGGTATATGCGGAGGATTGTGAATGGTTACAGACAACCCAAAGATCACCTCCAAAGACCTGCAAGAGCATCCGGTATATCTGTACATCGTTCTACAATTCAGCACAACTTGCACAAAGAACTTCTGTATGGCAGGGGGATGAGAAAGAAGCCCTCTCTGCACTCACACAAACACAAACAGAGTCACTTGAATGCAAAAGCTCATTTAGACAAGCCACAGTCATTTTGGAGACAAAAATTTAGCTATATGGTCATAACAAAAAGCGATTTGCATGGTGGAAGGCGAACACCGCATTCCAAGAAAAACACCTGCTACCATCTGTCACATTTGGTGGAGGTTCCATCATGCTTTGGGGCTGTGTGGCTAGTTCAGGGGCTGTGTGGCTAGTTCAGGGACTGGGGCCCTTGTTAAAGCCAAGGGTCGGATGAATTCAACCCAATATCAAGTAATTTCAGGATAATGTTCAAGCATCAGTCACAAAGTTGAAGTTCCGCTGCAGGGGTTGGAAATTCCAACAAAACAATAACCCTAAACACACTTGGAAATCTACAAAGACATTTATGCAGAGGGACATGTACAATATTCCCCCGACTTGAATATCATGGAAAATCTATGGGATGAGTTGAAGCAGACTGTCCATGTTTGGCAGCCATCAAATTGAACTGAACTGGAGAGAATTTGTATGGACGAAAGGTCAAAAATAGCCACATCCAGAATCCAGACACTCATCAAAGTCTATAGGAGGCGTCTAGAGGCTTACATTTGCAAAAGGAGCTCAAAAAAGTATTGATGTAATATCTCTGTTGGGGTGCCCAAATTTATGCACCTGTCTAATTTTGTTATGATGCATATTTTCTGTTAATCCAATAAACGGTCACTGCTGGAATATTACTGTTTCCATAAGGCATGTTATATATATTAAAAGGAAGTTGCTACTTTGAAAGCTCCAAAGAATTAAGAGGGGTTCCCAAACTTTTTCATATGACTGTATACAGGTATTGGATCCGTTATCCGGAAACCAGTTATCCAGAAAGCTCCGAATTATGGAAGGACCGTTTTCCATAGAATCCAATTTATCCATATAATAAAAATGATTTCCTTTATCCGTGTAATAATAAAACAGTAGCTGGAAGCAAAACCAGCCTATTGGGTTTATTTAATGTTAACATGATTCTCTAGTAGACTTAAGGTAGGAAAAATCCACATTACGGAAAGATCTGTTATCCAGAAAACCCCCAGGTCCCAACATATTTTTAGAATGTAATCGAATGCCTCTAACTTTTCAGTTTTCCTAAAGTTCCTTCAACTGACCCCAGGAGCCAAAAACCTATTGCTCTGCGAGTCCTGTGTTTGTCTCTTATTCTTATTCTCTCATTCAAACCACATTTCCCCCGGAAAAATTCCTAACTGGAGGGTTGCATAAAAAAAAAAGGCAATACAGGTAAGGGATCCGTTACCTGGAAACCCATTACCCGGAAAGCACTGAATTACAGAAAGGCCATAGACTTCATTATAATCAAATTATCCAAATTTTTAAAAATGATTTCCTTTTTCTATTTAAGAATAAAACGGTAATGTGGAAGGGTTAGATGCTGGGAGGTGGAGACATTCCAGAGAATGTGTGTATCCGATAAAATAATTAAAGAGGCGGGGTTAATGATTGTAGGACAATAGAGGGTACAAGGGTATTGCAGTAGCTAATAAACCCATTAAACGCTACATTAGGGCTGGGACACACTGTGTGATTTGGGGAGATTAGTTGCCTGGCGACTAATCGCCGCAACTTTTCTCCCCGAATATCTCTCCTCGCTTTTGGCCTGGATAAAATGAAAAGTCGCCGGCGCTAATCACTCACTGCGATTCGTTTCCAAAGTCGCCCTAAGTTGCCTCACGAGGAAACTTCGGGCGACTTCTGAAAATGAATCGGCGTGTGTGATTAGCGCAGGCAATTTTTTCATTTTAGCCAGGCGCAGAGCAAGGAAGATTGGTCGCGGAAAGTGGCGGCGATTAGTTGCCAGGCGACTAAATCTCCCCAAATCGCCCAGTGTGTCCCAGCCCTTATCCTACTGCCACTACAGGGAACAATGCACAATTACAATGTAACACACTTCAGCACAATTCTCTGATAATCTTACTGGGGAATTGGATATTGGGACCTTGGTTGCAATCTGCTCGAACAGCACCTTCAGCTCATCCAACTGTGACAAATAAATATTAAAATCTGGATAAGATGAGCTGTTATCAGCCAAACGGTTTCTATGGCTAGATACTCTCTTAGCAACAGCAGCACTGATTATCCTGAGCGATCGAGCCGTAATTTGGATCTCCGTACCTTAAAGGAGAAGGAAAGGTTAAAACTAAGTAAGCCTTATCAGAAAGGTCCATCTAAATATACCAGTAAACCCCCAAAGTAATGTTGCTCTGAGTCCCCTGTCAAACGAAATACTGCATTTCTTTCCTTCTATTGTGTACTCATGAGCTTCTGTATCAGACTTCCTGCCTTCAGCTTAAACCTCATTGCCCTGGGCAAGAGCATGCTCAGTTTGCGCCTCTCCCTCCACCCCCTCCCTTCTCTACTGTAATCTGAGCCCAGAGCAGGGAGAGACTCAGGCAGGAAGTGATGTCACACCACATTAATACTGCAGCTCCTATTCTAAACAAACAGAGAGTTACTCAGGTATGGTAAAACATTCTACAGAATAAATATAGCATTCTAGCTTGCACTATTGCAGCTAATCTATTGGCAATAAAATGCCTCCGTAGCTTTCCTTCTCCTTTAAGTCTACTAGAAAATCATGTAAACCCTAAATAAACTATTTGGTTTTGCTTCCAATAAGGATTAATTATATCTTAGTTGGGATCAAGTACAAGTGACTGTTTTATTATTACAGAGAAAAAGGAAATCATTTTATAAAATTAATATTATTTGGATAAAATGGAGTCTATAGGAGGCGGCCTTTCCGTAATTAGCTGCTTTCTGGATAATGGATCCCATACGGTACAGGTATGGGACTTGTTATGTAGAATGCTTGGGACCTGGGGTTGTCCGGACAACAGATCTTTCCGTATTTTGGATCTTCCTACCTCAAGTCTACTAGAGAATCAAGTAAACATTATATAAACCCAATAGGCTGGTTTTGCTTCCAATAATTTCCTTTTTCTCTCTTGTAATAATAAAACAGTCGCTTGTACTTGATCCCAACTAAGATATAATTACTCCTTATTGGAAGCAGAACCAGCCTATAGGGTTTACATGATTTTTTTTTTAGTAGGGATGCACCGAATCCAGGATTCAGCCTTTTTCAGCAGGATTCGGATTTGGCCAAAACCTTCTGCAAATTAGGGGTGGGGAGGAAAATCGCGTGACTTCAAAAAAAAACAAGGAAGTAATGTTTTCTCCTTCCCATCCCTAATTTGCATATGTAAATTCGGATTTGGTTCGGTATATGGCGGAATTTCACTAAAGGATTTGGGGGTTTGGAATAATCCAAAATTGTGGATTCGGTGCATCCCTGTTTTTTAGTGGACTTAAGGTATGATGATCCAAATTACCGAAAGATCTGTTATCCGGAAAGCCCCAGGTCCAGAGCATTCTGGATAACAGGTCCCATACCTGTACTGTTTTATTCTTAGAGAGAAAAACTAAACCATATTTAAAAAATGTAATAATTGATAAAAGTTGCATCTATGGAAGACTCCATTACCCGTGATTTGGAGCATTCTGGATAACGGACTTACGGATCACGGATCCCATACCTGTATACCTTTTGTACGATTGCTGTCTGTCAATTTTTCAGTGGGCAGAACATTGTCGGATTCGTGTTTTTTTTTCCCTACTTTAATCCTTCAATTTCAATCGGAATGTTACGATCGTTACGTAAAAAGGTACGCCTAATATCCGGACGTTCGCCGTATGACGAATAAATTCTGAACACGTATCATGGGGGCGGGGGTTCCCTTATTTGATCTTTGTCAGCGAATGTTTCATTTCACAGGAGGGTCTGAATTCCGCTGCAAAACACATTTTTAGTGTTTCATCTCCTTGCGCTTTGTCTTGGATGCCAGAAGGTTTGTATAGTTTATTGTAATCACACCTGAATATCTGGCAAGTCTCGGGGAGGGGGATTTTTTTTCTTTTTTGGATCATTACTGAGCTTGGGTAAATAAAAGACAAATACAATCTGAAGAGGTTAATGTTGAGTGCAGGGGCCTGACTGATGGCCACGTGATGCCCAGGGAGGAGACTAGTGAAAGTAACCTGTGCAGCTGGGAATTAAGAGCTCACAAGGCAGAACTTTGCCTTTAGACGTGATGAGTCAGCAGGGGGCTTCATTTGGGAATACCTTGAACTGTGACTGCAGCTTTCCTTCTCCGGAAGGTTGAGGGGGAATCTTCACTTTCCCTCCCCCGCTTTCTTTCCCAATGGATTATGCCATGAAGGATTTCTGCCCAGTGGTACTTATAGTTCAGTCTCACTGCTGCTGCCCCCAGGTAAGTGACCGTGTGTATAAAGCAGAGTTTCTAGCTCTCTTTTAGCCTGGAGATTGTATCTTGTACCCTAAACTGTTCAGTCCTCACTGTTGGGGCATAACTTCTACCATCCACTAACAACAACTCAAGGATTCCGGGAGAAGCTGGATATTGCAGTTCAACATCAGCTGGAGGGCTGTCTGTTGTAAAACCTGTGGCTTTTATTTATATTCATACTTTATCTTTTGTATACAGAGTCCTTTGCTTATTAAGGGCAGAGAGACGCTTAGATTCAGGGAGAGTTAGTTACCCGGTGATAAATCGGCTCTTCTTTGGGGCGACTAACAGAGACGTAACTATAGGGGGGTGTGGGACGTGCAGCCGGGCCCTGCCCCCTTCTGTACGGCCGCATTAGAACAGAGTGGCGTGAGCTGCTGGGGGGCCCTGAGGGGGTGCGGACCCTGGCCCAATCGCACCCCCTGCTCCCCCGGTAGTTACACCACTGGCGACTAATCTTCCCAAACTGACTCCCGTCGACTAGAATGTAAGTCGATGGCGGGATGGCACTCTGAACGATTTGTTTTCCAAAGTTGCCACACAAGGAAACTTCGGGCGACTTCGGAAAACGTGATTCGAGTGCCATCCCGCCGGCAATTTAGATTCTAGCCGGCTGGAGGCAGATCGGGGAGAATAGTCGCCCCAAAGAGGTGATTTATTGACGGGCGACTAAATCTCTGCGAATCTTCGGGTGTGCCCTTATCCTAAGAAAATCTCCGCGAATCTTCGGGTGTGCCCTTATCCTAAGAAAATCATGTACACATTACAAAGTCGCCTGAAGTTTCCTCGTGAGAAGGCACGGACTGGCAATCTGTGGGTTCTGGCAAATGCCAGAGGGGCTGCTTAAAGTCCTTAAAGTCAGTATTTATTGGGCTGTTTGGGCCTCTATGTGGGATGATTGGGCCTCTGTGTACCTAAAATGCCAGGGCCTATTTTAATTCTCAGTCTGGACCTGGACTTTGGAAAAGGAATGGAAGCGCACCGTTTGCCAACTGCCGCCGATTTACCTTCTTCAAAATGAATCAGTTAATAGTGTTGCTCCAGCAGAATTCTGCACTGAAATCCCTTTCTCAAAAGAGCAAACAGATTTCTTTTATATTTTAATTCTGAAATCTGACATGGGGCTAGACATATAGTCAGTTTCCCTTCTCCCCCCAGTCATGTGGCTTGTGCTCTGATAAACTTCAGTCATTCTTCAACACATGACCAGGCAAAATGACATGAGATGATGGTGCCTATACACCAATATAAAAAAAAAAATACACTTGTTGGTTTAGGAATTACATTTTATATTTCAGAATGAATTATTTGCAGTGTAATTTAGAAATAAAAACTACACCATAAAAATCATGACAGAATCCCTTTAAAGGAGAAGGAAGGTCGTCTTGCACTTGGGGGTGCCAAATGTTACGCACCCACAAGTGAATGTATTTATTTACCTGAAACCCCGGGCCGGTGCTCTTATCGGCAGAAAACTGCACCGGCCTGAGGTTATTCCAGCGAGCACCACGGAGCGATCCTTTTCCAGCTTCTTCTTTCTTCAAATTGCCTGGGACAGACGCATGTGCAATAGAACGAAATACCGACTTTTCAGTTAAAGTTCGGCTTTTCGTTCTACTGTGCGTGAAGAAAGAGGAAGCCGGAAGAGGATTGCTCCGTGGTGCTTGCTGGAAGAGATTCCTGGTGAAAGGATGGATCATAGTCTCTGAGGGGTACCCACGTAATTGTAGGCTGTAGCCTCAACCCAATCCAGTGGGAGATGGGCTCTAAGTGAGTTGAGCCATTTGGTAAGTGTCGAGGGTAGAGTGTGCCATGAGCATACACTTTCCAGCATCGAACAACAAGGTTCAGAAAAGATCTTTACGTGATTACTCAGTGAGCCACAATGGAATGATACAGTAGTTCTGCCTATATTGGATCATAATGGGCAGAGCACAATGTGAGGTGATTCACTTTCATGGAAGGTTTAAATCAGTAATCCCCAACCGGTGGCTTGTGAGGAACCCATTAAATGTTGCTCCCAGTGGCCACACAGCAGGTGTTTATTTTTGAATTCCAGGCTTTAAGGCAAGTTTTAGTTGCATAAAAACCATGTATAATGCCAAACAGATCCTCTTGTAGGCTTCCAGTCCTCACGGGGGCTACCAATAGCCAATCACAACCCATATTTGGCAGGAACTTTTTTTTTTTTTTTTTTGCATGCTTTTGTTGCTCTCCATATTTTGAATGTGGCTTGCTGGTAAAAAAAAAAGAATTGTTGGAGACCTCTGGTTAACAACCTCCTCTCGTTTTATACCCTTTAAGGGATACTTTCGTGGAAAAATTATTTTTCTTTCAAAAGGCATCAATTTTGCTCTAGCAGAACTCTGCACTGAAATCCTTTCTCAAAAGAGCAAACATATGTTTTTTTTATATTTAATTTACATATTGTCAGTTTCACAGCTGCCCCCAGTCATGTGACTGTTAAACTTCAGCCACTCTTTACTGCTGTACTGCAAGTAAGAGTGATATCACTGCGCCCCCCACCCCCAAGAAGCTGATCAGCAGAACAATGGGAAGGTAACCAGATAACGGCTGCCTGGTAGATCTAAGAACAGCACTCAATGGTAAAATCCAGGTCTGCTGAGACGCATTCAGTTACATTGAGTAGGAGAAACAACAGGCTGCCAGAAAGCAGTTCCATCCTGCAGTGCTGGCTCTTTCTGAAAGCGCATGACCAGGCAAAATGACCTGAGATGCACCTACACACCAATATTACAACTAAATACACTTGCTGGTTCAGGAATGACATTTTATATTGTACAGTGAATTATTTGCAGTGTAAACCGTGTCATTTAGAAATAAAAACGACATCATGACAGAATCCCTTTAATAATGTCTGAACACAATAATTGATGTACTTGTAGCATAAGAGCTTTATTTTTCCATCAGAGCGCAGCATTCTGTGACAGCACTGCCGAATACATTGGAGATGTCTAATGCATATTAATATCCGATAATGACAATTAGGGATGCACTGAATCCACTATTTGGGATTCGGCTGAATCCTTCATGAAAGATTCGACCGAATCCGAACCCTAATTTGCATATGTAAATTAGGGGTAGAAAAGGAAAAAGTGGAAAAAATCCTTCTTTTGTGACGAAAAGTCATGTGATTTTCCTACCCGCCCCTAATTTACATATGCAAATTAGGATTCGGTTCGGCCAGGCACAAGGATTCGGCCGAATCCAAATCCTGCTGAAAATGGCCGAATCCCGAACCGAATCCTTAATGACAATGTTGCAGATACTTTTGCTGTGAAGTTTTTTGTGACTTTCCCTCATGCCCTTTCCGCTCTGATTTCTGACTTGTATTTCAATCTCTTGCAGGGTGTGAAGCCCGCCAGCTTTGATAAAGTTGCAATTCCGGAGGTGAAAGAAATCATCGAAGGATGCATTCAACAAAACAAGGACGAAAGGTGAAAACTCTCATGGTGTTGTATAACGGTCTCCCTGATTACTTGTGTCTGCTCTGGGACCTTTGTATAACATTAGAGAAATGTGTTTATCTCTTTGTGTTCCTTTAGCTTGAAAACAGATCTATCGGCCTATGGTGAAGCTTAAAGGACAAGAAAGGCATATTTAATCAGGGGTGCTAAAAGTTAGGTACCACCAAGTGATTATATATACTTACCTCACACCCCGGGCCAGTGCTCCTATCAGCAGAAAACTGCACCGGCCCAGGGTTCTCCCAACAAGCACCACGGAACGATCGGCTTCCTTCTTTCTTCAAATTTCCCGGGGCAGACGCATGCTCAGTTGAATGAAATAGTCGACTTCTTCGTTAAAGTTCGGCTTTTTGCTGTACTGCACATGTGCAGCCGCAAGAAGAAAGAGGAAGCCAAAAGCCTATCGCTCTGTGGGGCTCGTAGGAATAACCCTGGGCCTTTCCTTCTCCTTTAAAGGAGAAGTAAAGCCTAACTAAAGAAGTAGGCTAGAAATATTGTACATTATGTTTTGTGCTTCTGTAGCAGCCCAAGGCATCTACAGCCCTTTAGAAGAAAAGATCTGTGTCTCCAAAGATGCCCCAGTAGCTCCTCATCTTCTTTTCTGCCGATTCACTGCACATGCTCTGTGCTGCTGTCACTTACTGAGCTTAGGGACCCTCTCACAATATACAGTACATATAGAATAGAAATGTCACAATATAAGGCTGATTAGTAATTAATACAGATAATTACTACATGGCAGCACAGAAACCAGTGCAATTAGCATCATAATTGAATAATCAGCAAACCTGTAGCATCAGCTTATATTACAGCCAGGGAAGCTCATTTTCTGCTGGATAATTAGTGACGAGCCCTAAGCTTAGCTTCTCAACAGCCAATCAGAGCCCACTGAGCATGTGAGTGTCACAGACACTTTCCAAGATGGTGACCCCCTGTGACAAGTTTGAAGTCCTGGATCATTGCTGCTATTGACAAGCTGAAACTTTAGGCTGGTGCCGTAAGTTCTTTATATAAAGAAATTGCCAAATGCCATGTTAATGTTTAGCGTTTAGTTCTCCTTTAAAGAGCACATCAACCCCAGAGTAAAATGTTACTTGATCAAAGAGAGTAATTCTAAGCAACTTTCCTATATATGTTTATTGCACAGTGACAGTTGCTACTAAGTCGGGTGCTATTAAAACCTGGGCTTTATCAGTGGTTGGGATCTTCACTAGTGATCACAACCACTAATAATCCCATGGTCTGATGTTTTCAGTGAGGTTGGGACTCAAAACTGTCTTCTAAGCAGAATTGTTGACTCAAGTATTTATTGTTTGATGTATTCAATGCTTAATTTGCAACTGTATCTATATGTCTGAATAGATATACCATTAAGGACCTTCTGAACCATGCCTTTTTCCAAGAAGAAACTGGGGTTCGGGTGGAACTGGCAGAGGAAGACAATGGGGAAAAGATTGCTATCAAGCTTTGGCTGCGTATTGAGGATATCAAGAAGCTCAAGGGCAAATACAAGGACAATGAAGCCATTGAGTTCTCTTTTGACCTGGAGAAAGATGTTCCGGAGGACGTGGCTCTGGAAATGGTGAGTACCATAAATGAGCTTGAGCCAAAAACAGGTACAGTAATTGGCTGAGCGATGAAGCCAGGGAACCATAACTTTTGCATGGTTGTGCAGTGTGGGGAGAAGGAATAGTCTAGTTATTTCAAGTATTCACTTCTCGTTTTACTGTGTAGAACAACCCTAAGGCAAATGGGCTTTTTAATCAACGTTACTTGAACCAGTGGTCAAAAAGTTATGTCTTTATCGTTAAAGGGGAACTATCGTGAATATGAAAATTTAATATAAGCGTCATCAATCTAACTAAATAACTACCTTTTGCACCAATTTTGCATGTAGAGAGACATGATGTCTGGTGAGTTTAATAGAGTGAGCTCTAATACATCTTCTAGGCAAAAGGAGCCCCCCTATAAGATATATTGGATCTAACTGTCAATGAATATCTGACACCCAACTGCTGCATGAAGAGAGAATGAAGAGAAACAGATGCTGAGAGAGGAATAGTGAAGATAAACTTGATTATTTCAGAAACAGTGCAGAAGTTTTAATTGATTGTAACTTTCTAAATACAGTCATAGATTGATAAACCGTTTCTGAAATAATCAAGTTTATGTTCACTATCCCTCTCTCAGCATCTGTTTCTCTTCATTCTGTCTTCATGCAGCAGTTGGGTGTCAGATGAATGATCCAATATATCTTATAGGGGGGCTTCCTTTCCTAGCAGATGTATCAGAGCTCACTCAAATAACTGATTCCAGTACAAACAAAATCTAACTAAATAACTGCCTTTTGCACCAATTTTGCATGTAGAGAGACATGATGTCTGGTGAGTTTAATAGAGTGAGCTCTAATACATCTTCTCGGCAAAAGGAGCCCCCCTATATTGGATCTGTCAATGAATATCTGACACCCAACTGCTGCATGAAGAGAGAATGAAGAGAAACAGATGCTGAGAGAGGAATAGTGAATATAAACTTGATTATTTCAGAAACAATAATTGATTGTATTTAGAAAGTTTCTTATTTCAGTATGATGAAGCTTATATTAAATTTTCTTTTCCGCGATAGTTCTCCTTTAATGATACGGGCTAGCATTTAAAAATGAGGAGTATGTGCGGGGAAAAGAGGAAAAACATATTTTATGAATAAAATCACGCAACTGCCGAGGGTTTACTTCCAAAATTTTGAAGTGTTTATTCAATTTCTGTTCAGTTTGGAATGACACGGTGAATGATTGTGGCACTTTAATACCTAGAAAGTGCTGCTTGTTTGTCTGTGCTCTTGTCTGAGTATACATTTGAATGCTCTAGGTGGATTCGGGTTATGTCTGTGATGGAGACCACAAGACAATGGCAAAGGCAATCAAAGACAGGGTGTCCCTGATCAAACGCAAGCGGGAACAGAGGCAGCAAGTGCGGGAAAGGCAGGAGAAGAGAAAACAGGAGGAGATTAGTCAACAGCAGCAGCAACAAGCTGAGCTTCAGCCTCAGAGTCCTCCTCAAGGCTCAGTCAAACCATCAGCTGGCACAGTTACCTCTGGCACACAAGTGGAACCCGAGGAGCCGGAAGCCGATCAGCATCTCCAGTACCAGCAGCCAAACGTATCCGTCACATGTGAGTGTATAAAATGGTATAACACAACTAGATTGCAAACATTGGTGTGGGTGCCCAGCAGTGTCCTGATTTAATTTAGCAAGGAGGTCCCTAGTGATGAAACTCAAAGGAGAACTAAAGCCTAACTAAAGACATAACTAGAAATGTTGTACATGATGTTTTGTGCTTCTGTACCAGCCCAAGGCAACCAGAGCCCTTTAGCAGTAAAGATCTGTGTCTCCAAAGATGCCCCAGTAGCTCCCCATCTTCTTTTCTGCTGATTCACTGCACATGCTCTGTGCTGCTGTCACTTACTGAGCTTAGGGAGCCACTCACAATATACAGTACTCATAGAATAGAAATGTCACAATATAAGGCTGATTAGTAATTAATACACATAATTACTACATGGCAGCACAGAAACCAGTGCAATTAGCATCAGAATTTAATAATCAGCAAACCTGTTTACAGCCAGGGAAGCTAATTTTCTGCTGGATAATTAGTGACGAGCCCTAAGCTTAGCTTCTCAACAGCCAATCAGAGCCCACTGAGCATGTGAGTGTCACAGACACTTTCCAAGATGGTGACCCCCTGTGACAAGTTTGAAGTCCTGGATCATTGCTGCTATTGACAGGCTGAAACTTTACCCTTGTATACTATATAAAATATGCCATTTTTAGCCATATTCATTTATAGAGTTTAGTTCTCCTGTAAGGCCATTGGTTGGCTAACTAAAGATGCCAGTGGGAGTTTAACAATATGTTAAGCAGATAATTTGCCGTTTAAAAGGTGTTCTCATTATTTAATGTGTCTCATTCCCTGTCTCTTTGTCTTTCTTTCTATCTCTTTGTTCAATATCAGCTGATGGAATGCTTGACAGTGGTCAGGGATCATCGATGTATTCTGAATTTAATGCTGGAAGCCAGCAGGCAATCTCCTTTGCTTCTCAGCCAGATCCAAGCCTGGTGCCTGGGTACAGCACTCCAACTATCCAACCCCCTGCCCTGCTTGGTGGATACACGGCTCCCGTGGGGGTAAGAAAAACGACCTTCCTCTGGATTAGATCATATACAAGCTTTGCAAGATGGAATTGCTTCAGAGTGGCCGCTACTAAGTACAGGGTCAACCAATCATTTGGGGCCTAAATATAGCGCAGTGGTAATGGAAACTTACCAGTAAATCAGGTGCATAGCGATGGATCATTAATGCTAATTAGATATTCTATATGCTGTGGATGGGGAAAGTAAAGCCATGGTAAGAAATAAGGAGGTCTGGAGGCCGCAGGTCTCTGAAACACTTTGCAGTTCTAAATATAACTCGATGCATTTTAATTGGGTAGCATGTTAAATGTCATAAAACAAATACCCTGTGTGAGTATTGATGCCTATATTTGTGGAGAAAAGTTCACTGCACTGATATCAGACCTCAACAGCCTGTGATGGAAATCTATTAAAACCCAGCAACCCTTGATCTTTGCAAAGCTATTTACATTTTAACCTCAAGGGTCAGGGCACAAATCTCCTCTTCTTCGGGGCATCTAATCTCCCTGAACTGCCTCCCGCCGGCTAGAATGTAAGTTGCTGGCGGGATGGCGCTTCGTTTTCCGAAGTCATCTGAGGTTGCCTCACAAGGAAACTTCGGGCGACTAACATTTTAGCCAACGGGAAGGCATTTCGGGGAGATTAGTTGCCCCGAAGAAGAGGAGATTTGTCGCCAGGCTACTTGAATCCGCCTGTGTGCCCTGACCCTTAATGGATACAGTCATGAGAAAACATGCATTTGTCAAAATGTATTAGTTAATAGTGCTGCTCCAGCAGAATTCTGCGCTGAAATCTGTTTTTCAAAAGAGCAAACATTTTTTTTTTATATTTCATTTTCAATCTGACATGGGCCTAGACATATTGTCAGTTTCCCAGGTGCCCTCTGTCATGTGACTTGTGCTCTGATAAACTTCAGTCACTCTTTACTGCAGCACTGCAAGTTGGAGTGATATCACCCCCTCCTCCCCAGCAGCCTAACAACAGAACAATGGGAAGGTAACCAGATATCAGCTCCCTAGTAGATATAATAACAATACTCAGTAGTAAAAATTTGTTAAATTGAGTAGGAGAAACAACAGCCTGCCAGAAAGCAGTTCCATCCTAAAGTGCTGACTCTTTCTGAAAGCACATGACCAGACAAAATGACCTGAGATGCACCTACACACCAATATTACAACTAGAAACAATACACTTGTTGTTGGGTTAGGAATGACATTTTATATTGTAGAGTGAATTATTTGCAGTGTAAACAGTGTCGTTTAGAAATAAAAGCTAAACCTTAAAAATAATGACCGAATCCCTTTAATATAAATAGCTTTTATATCTGTCATTTCACATGTGCTGAGACATTTAGTAGGTTATAGATTAATCTCAACTTGTGGTTTGTCAGAGTAAAGTGCATTGTAATCAGTACACAAGTTTCGATGAAAAGCAAAACTTTAAAAGTTGATATCACTGATTTTAGTTATGTGCTATAGGCAGCCCGAATATACTGCTGAGGGTATATATATATATATATATATATATATATATATATATATATATATATGTGTGTGTGTTTATATTTAACAGAAGTGTTACAAAGCACAATCTTGCTTATAGAATGGTGCATGATGGATTCTGTTCCGTCTATCTTTTATTTTGTACTTGATCCAGTGTGTACCTTGTTACCCTCCAGAGCATGTACGCTGAGCCTCCTTTTGTGTATTTTTTTATTGTTTTGTTTAATTACTTAGTTTCTTTGGGAAGTTATGACATCCTAAGACTTTTTTATTTATTTATTTATTTTTTTACAAGTACAAATGATTTAACCATAATATTGTTATCTAGAATCTATTCTCTTCTTCAGATGTTGTGTCTTTAACCCTATTGCTGCTAGAAATTCTTGTATCTTCTACTGCATCCTTTTTATTTTGCAAACTTATGACAACATGAACTTGTCTGCGGGCATGCTGGGACATTGTGTCCTTTTAGGGCAGAGACACACGCTCAGATTTGGGGAGATTTAGGCGCTCAGTGATTAATTGCTTTTTCTTCCGGCGACTAATCTCCCCGATCTGCCTTTCCCTGGCAGATTTACATTCCAGCTGCCGGGAAAACAGGGGAATGCAGTTCGGGGAGATTAGTCGCCCGAAGAACAGGAGATTTGGAGACTGATCTCCCCGAATCTGAGTGGGTGTTCCCCCCCCCCCAATGTGTAACCATCAAACTTCTTGTTTACCCACCAGCCAATCATTAAGCTCAGAAAGGATACAATTCTCCTTTGTGGACTTCATAGAGTTTCCTTTCTCTATCCTGCTAATCCCCTCGCACAGGTTTGAAGGTGGAGATTGTTAACGTTGCCATTTCTATTACCCAAGAGTAAAGGTGACCATAGACTTTAAAATTACGATGTTTCCTGGAAAAGACGTTTTCAGGAAAGATCGTTTGTTTCAATACACACACATGTAGAGCTGAATCGTCATACAGTATATACATATAGAAACAATAGAATTCTACCTGGATCTGATGATTCAGCACTAACGATGGCCGATGTTCAGGTGCCTTCGAATCAAACTTTTTCCAGCCAGCCTGAACCATGAGCCGACCGATATTCTGCCGATATTGGTTGGCTCGGCTCCCACCGTACACGCACCGAATATTGCAGGAAAAACTTGTTTTATACAATATTATCGGTGTCTCTACATTATTTATTGTCTTTTTATTCCAAGATATTAAGGGATACATGTGCTGTTAATATGAATGAATTTTGTTCCAACAGCGCCACCTGCTGGTCAGTTTCTGACCAGTCTGACCACCAAGTAGTCAAGGAAGTTGTCAGGAGAAAGAAAGAGGCTGCTCTGATGTTCTTCTGCTTAGGAAAGATGGGAGAAAGGTTTCTAATTGTTTTCCTAAGCAGAAGAACATGAGTGACATCATTTTTTTTTTAGCAGAATTATGTACTTGACTTGTAATTGATCAGGATATTCTTCTTCACCTTTGGATGACTTTAGCAGCGCTCCTCTCTGTAATTAAAGTGATAGTGACACTAAAAAAGGACTTTTTAAAATATGAATGAACATTAAAAGTTACCTGTAGATGCTTATTTTGTGAATTCAAGCCTTAGAGGCAAGTTTTGGTTGCACAAGAACTAGTTGTAATGTCAAGTAGAGCCTCCTCCAATCACAGCCCTTATTTGGCACCCACAGGACATTCTTCGTGCTTGTATTTTACATTTGAATGTGGCTCATGGGTAAAAAAAAAACCCATAATGATATGGAATCATTTAATTAAGAAATGTATGGTAATATTATTTAGTCATCTGAATCATGGGATGCTTCGGATCTTCATATAATATCCTATTTTTGAAGCTTCAACAAACAGCAGCTGCATCAGAAAACCTGCAGAATACTAATAGTGAAATCCCTGCTACGGACTTTATACCGTTTAAAGGAACCTTTCTCTTAACAGTACTACTTTATTAACTCTTAAAATAACAGCTCTCAAATCTATAAACTGTGCTGGAACTATGCCCCCTCATATCCTTCCCATACATTTCTATGTTGGCCCGAGGCTAGACATTCTGTTTCATTTTCATTTTGTTTTCCTTACATTTGTTTTCACATTTTAGTTACGTGTTTTGATTTGTTTTTCTCTTCTGTAGCCTCATCGAGGTCGTAGCATGTCTGTATGTGCTCCCATCCTTTCCTCTGCTACCCCACTCCTTTCCGTTGTAACCCCTGGTGCTCCCGGCTCCCCTTCTCCATTGCAGTCTGCCCCTGCCTCCCTGCTCCGGACAACACTGAAGAATCCTTTGCCAAAGCTCTAGAGCAGTGATCCCCAACCAGTAGCTCGTGAGCAACATGTTGCTCTGCAACCCCTTGAATGTTGCTCTCAGGGTCCTCAAAGCAGGTGTTCATTTTTGAATTCCAAGCTTGAAAGCAAGTTTTAATTGCATAAAAATTAAGTTTAGTGCCAAGTAGAGCCTCGTGTAGGCTGCCAGTTCAAATAGGGGCTAGCAAATAACCAATCACAGCCCTTATTTGGCACCCCAAGGGACTTTTTCATGCTTGTGTTGCTCCCCAACTCTTTTTACATTTGAATGTGGCTTCCAGGTAAAAAACGTTGGCGACCCCTGCTCTACTGCCCATGCGCTCTTCCAGCTCTCGCAAGCACCAACGCCGCTGCAGCCTGCCTACCCTCTATACTGTAAGTTCCCATTAAAGATGTACAAAAGTGGGGCATCGCTAACTGGCCAAATGAATACAGCTTGGATGTTGAGGAAGAAGGTTAAACATTACTGGAAAAATTGTCCCAGGCCTTTACATCACTATATGCCAGTCAGTATTAGCTGCCCCAACACAGAATCAAGGGAACAAATTGTATTCCCACAATATGCCAGTAAGGGCAAATACTAGGGATGCACCGAATCCACTATTTTGGATTCGGCCGAACCCCCGAATCCTTGGCGAAGGATTCGGCTGAATACCGAACCGAATCCGAACCCTAATTTGCATATGTAAATTAGGGGTGGGAAGGGGAAAACATTTTTAACTTCCTTGTTTTGTGACAAAAAGACACTCAATTTCCCTCTCCGCCCCTAATTTGCATATGTAAATTAGGGTTCGGATTCGGTTCGGCCGAATCCTGGCCGAATCCCGAACCGAATCCTGGATTCGGTGCATCCCTAGCAAATACATAGGAGGAGGGTAGCCCAGGGCCTATTTCATTTATGATAACCCCAGACATAATCACTGTAGTACATATTTCATCTATGATGGATAGTAAAATGTATTGCAGGATAAAGCAATGTATATTTCATATTAAGCCCCCAGAATACATTGTAGCTGAAATACAGTACCAGTTTCATGTGTAATAGCCCCCATACACATGGCAGGATAAATACAGGGCCAGTTTCAACCCCAGAATATAATTTAGATTACCTCTGTCCTTTGTGCGGTAGAAAATACATTGTTGTTGATTTGAGATGGCATTCCCCCCCCCCCCTACCTCTAATGAAACTGTAGTTTGAACTATAGCCAAACAGTCTTTTTGTTCTGCAAGTAAGAGCTATAGGAGTCAATGCTCCAGCCTCCCCAAGCCTCCATTAAAGACTGTCTCAAATGAAACTGTAGTTTGAGCTATAGCTGAACAGTCTTTTTGTTCAACAATTAAGAGGAGTCAATGCTCCAGCCTCCCCAAGCCTTCATAAAAGACTTCCTCTGATGAAACTGTAGTTTGAACTATAGCTGAAGTCTTTTTGTTCTGCAAGTAAGAGCTGTATGAGTCCATGCTCCAACCTCCCCAAGCCTCCATTAAAGTCTGCCTCTAATGAAACTGTAGTTTGAGCTGTAGCTGAAGTCTTTTTGTTCAGCAATTAAGAGCTATTGGAGTCAATTCTCTAACCTCCCCAAGCCTTCATTAAAGACTGCCTCTAATGAACTGTTTGAGCTATAGCTGAACAGTCTTTTTGTTCCGCATGTAAGAGCTGTATGAGTCAATGCTCCAGTAACGCCTTAGAATATGAAGGATCAAATTCTTCTGGTTGTGGAGCCTATCCACCACCTGGGCCATGCCAATTTAGGCTTCTACAAGCACAAGTTCAGTTATCCTCACAATATGCGGTTGTGGTTAGATAACTACATAGGTATTGGAGAAAAAAACAGGGAATTACAGCTGATGCCTCCTCAATGTAACCTCTTGGCTCCTCACAGCACATCTTTAATGACCTGTTGCTTGTTGTCCCTGTTTGTCAGCAGACATTCTATAACTGACGTTGTGGGTTTGTCTACGAACTTGTAGCACTGTATATGTTTGTTCTTGTTCTCTAAATGTCTCACTTCCTTATCTCGTTCATAATGCAGCCGCAGTCCATGGTAAATTCAGCACTCCCAGACTCTCCACTTTTTTTCCCGACCATTCATGAACGCTCCATATCTTTCTCTCCACCACCTGCTGGCTTGTCCCCAAAGGTGCCTGCAGTGCAGCGACGCAAGAGCACCTCGTTCTTGGAGTCCCAAAGCCGCCATGGGCTAACCCAGATTAGGGCACTTGGGCAAGGCTCCCATCTACCAGCTGATGAGACCCAATGCTGGAGGGCAGATGATATGGGTAAAGCATCTCTCCGAACAGCTCCTGAGGTTGTTCATAAGCATCAAAACTACGATGTGATGATGTTTCCTGACTCAAGACAATCTTCAATAATTCCAAATGAAACTCTCCTAAGACCTGGGGAAGCAGTTTATCTAGCCAACCTGCCCTCACAGGAGACCTACAGCAACATGGCTGCACCTGAGCAAATGGAAGGCCACAAGCTGACCCAGCTTGGCTCATTTTATGACTATAAGACTGGACAAACCTACATAGCACGACCCCTACAGAGCCTAAGACTGGAACCTGGTGTAAATCAGCCGTCAGCTTTGGGTAGCGTATCAGCCCCAGTCTCCTCAGACTCACACGTCCGGTTTCACCAGGTGTTTGTGCCCCAGTCTGCTCCTCCGGTGCTTACTCAAAGTCATGGAGGCCACCCTGGGTGTGTGTTTGAGTTCCACATGCATGCCTCTGGGTCTGTTCCCGGAGAAGCGACCGTTTACTTGCCGCACAGAGTTTATTGCCCCCGCCGCAGCTCTATGGAATTTAATCCAGAAGAACTGCACCAGGGTTCTACACAGCAGGGCCGCCTCCAAACTGTCACTGAAGAGCAGTGCAACCATAATGGGCCGGAGCAACTGCCGCCTTTTATAGGAATCATCACATGCAAACGACCAGAGAGCAGTCCTGACTATTCCAGTGATTCCTCCCAAAGGAATTCCTCCGACCTGGATTATCTCTCTCCTCCTCTGGCCGGTGCCTTCAGCGCCGATATCTCCATGACTTCTAAGCAAAAAATGTTGCAGGATCCGCAGATTTTCTTTTGTCTCTCACAGTCTGGAGCTACTTCTTATGCTGGACCGCAAGCTTTGTACAGCCAACAGGTCATTATCGGAGATTTCACTATTTAAGCCCTTCTTCAGTTTCAGCCCAGTCAGCCGAAATGTAATCGCAATATGGCTACTTTCCTGCAGTCATCTGGGGATGGGCTTGTGGCCCTTGAATGGATCAAATTTTTATCTGTGATGTGTGAAAGGCTCTAATGTTAATGCATGCCTTGCCTTAAAATCTAGTCTAGTCTTGTCAAGTCTTTTCATCAGCCCCGTAAAGGAGCCATTGACATAGAATAAGAAACACAACAAAACCAAATGCTATCTTCTTTTCTTTTCTTTTTGTTGGTCAGTCCTTCGGTGTCATTTTTTTATCCATAGAACACCTAGGGGCCGATTCACGAAGGGTCGAATATCGAGGGTTAATTAACCCTCGATATTCGACTAGGAACTAAAATCGTTCGACTTTGAATATCGAAGTCGAACGATTTTGCGCAAATCCTGCGATCGATCGAAGGATTATTCATTCGATCGAACGATTATCGGAATCGGAAAATCCTTCGATCAAAAAATCCCAGGCAAGCCTATGGGGACCTTCCCCATAGGCTAACATTGACTTTGGTAGCTTTTAGCTGCCGAACTAGGGGGTCGAAGTTTTTCTTAAAGAGACAGTACTTCGACTATCGAATGGTCGAAGTTCGAACCGTTCGATTTTCGTGGTCGAAGTAGCCCATTCGATGGTCGAAGTAGCCCAAAAAAACTTCGAAATTCTAAATTTTTTTTATTCGAACCCTTCACTCGAATTTAGTGAATCGGCCCCCTAGTGTTTTCTTATACACCTCATATTGCTTCTTATTTTTGCCATTCAAAGTTTGGGGGCACTGCCCAATTCATTTGTTGGAGAGCTTGGTGCAACTAGTATTACATTTAATGATTTATTTATTAGTGATTACAGGATCCGATAGGGTCCGTCTGTCTGGCACAAGCAACTTAGAGCAAATGTTGAAGAGTAATGGCTTCTACAATGAGGAGGCAGGCTTTTATATCTCACTAGTCAAGCTGTTGAGCCGCCACTCAAGTGATTTTGTTGTTGCACAATGGCCAACTGAGGGTTTAGGCTATCTTGCATCTGGTGTTGGATAAAGTTCTTTTAGAAAACACAAACATATTTAAAGTGTTTGATGTACAGTAGGTTGTTGTAGGCTTTTTGATTGATAATTTTATTCCACTCTTTACTTCTTTCTCTAGCCACTAATATCATCTGGACAACCACCCACCACATCCATGGGGATCAGCACTCAGCCTGTTCCACATACTCAGGTATAGTGAAGACCTTTTTGTCTCTAAACCTTGAATGCCCCAATATCAGCGTTGGGCTGGCAGGTCATAGACCCACTGGGACAGGGGCCCCCCGCCTCTGCCGTAATTCCCCTACAGACACCCCTCCCCCATCGCACCTTTGCCCTGGTGCATACCTGTCCTGTAGTTGCAGCGCGATCGGGCCCAGAGGGGAATTGTGATTGAGGGGGTCTGTAGGGGAATTACGGCAAAGGCAGGGGGCCCCTGTGGTGGAATCCCCAGTGGGCCATCGACCTGCCAGTCCAAAGCTAAGGGAAGGAGGCAGGGGGAACCCTCTCTCTAACCCCAAACAGAAGTTGCCACGTGTCTCTTTTCTGATAAGGGGCTGCCATACTGTGTATAATAAGGGAGATGAGGGGGCAGCGTGGGCTGGCAGGGCCCACCTTTATTTATCCGTTGTCCCTCCAGCCCAGTCCAACCCTGCCAATATAGAGTACCCAGATTGTCTTTGCTAACCTTCCGACAATTTGAAATGCATAAAAGGTATTCGATGAGTATAACCTGAGTATTCAGACAATTGTCCAAAGCATTTTTTGTCGTAAAATCTCCATCTCCAGAATGCGGTGCATCATCAACCGTCTCTGCATCCAGCTCCGCAGTACCAAGTGCAGCAGCCACTGCCTTCTGTGGTATCGAGTATAGTGGCCCCGGCACAACCGGTGATTAACCAAACGCACGCTGCTCAGCCAGGCACCCAGGTGAGATTCCACAGCAGGTAACCCAAAAGAAAGGCTATGAGGTCTAATGCTCAGATAATAAAGTTAAGCTCAGTTTGAATTTGCACACCGTTGACATTTGAAGTCAACGCACGCAAGTTTGTATTTAACACAGTAGACATTTTGAAAATTCCACGTGCAGCCCACCATGTTGCTACAATGCATCCACCAAATGGGCCTGATCTGAATATTGTAAACTGTCGTTTTGAGAGCCGCAGATTGAGTATGTGTTTGTAAGTAGAAAGTATAGTATCTGTTGATGCAGTTTGATGATTAATGTTCAAGACCTCATGTAGGGTCTTAGGACGTTAACCTCTTTTACTTCCTTTGTTCTTATCACCCACATGGACACTTTACCACAACGCTGTTCTCTTCCCCACCAATGAATCCTACTCCTGTCACTAGGTGGCACTTGGACTCTATCCCTTTGTTCTTATCACCCACATGGACACTTTACCACAACGCTGCTCTCTTCCCCACCAATGAATCCTAATCCTGTCACTAGGTGGCACTTGGGCTCTATCCCTTTGTTCTTATCACCCACATTGTGACTTTACCACAACGCTGCTCCCTTCCCCACCAATGAATCCTACTCCTGTCACTAGGAGGCACTCGGGCTTTTTCCATCATCTGTCTCTTCATTTATTTGGAATGAAGAACCTGCCGTCACTAGCCTGCTAAACCCACAGTTGCATGGTTGCCTTTTCCTCTGTTCTTTCCCCCCCTGGCCCTAACTAGAGTGCCATTTGTTCCTCGTGTTCTGCTCCCAACTCCCAGTGACTCTGGATACTCGTGCCCTCGTTAATTGCATGTCTTAATTAAACTGACTTTCTGTTATGTTTTTATTTTCAAATTATTTTCAATCCCTGCTTTCTGAACCCTGCTTGCTAAAATCATCTGTACTTTTCTTTACCCATTCTTACATTGCCAGCTCCCGGTCTCCCAGCCTTTGCCCGCTGCTCAAGGAGAACCTCAGATTCCTGTTCCATCAGTTCTTGCTCCCCTGCCTGTTCCAACAGTGCCAGCCTCTCTCCCACCTCATTTGCCCTCCTTGGCACAACCTTTGCTTGTCATGCCTCAGTATGCTGCCCCACAGTTGCCTTTTACAGTGCCACCCCCGGTGGTGCCAACAGGATTCCCTTCCCTCCCCATCACCGTAACCCCAAGTATTGGACAGACTGTACCAGGAATACCCCCACCCTTAGTATCTCCAGTCCTGCCACCTGAGCAGGCAGTGTTATTTCCCACTCACACCCCTACTGTTACTCTCCAGTCTTTGGCTCCAATCCCCACACCAACTCTGTGCCCTGCGACTCAGCCTGTTGGATTACCTGCCACTCTGGGGAAAGCATCTGAGCTCTTGGTCCCTCCAGGAGATACTTCTTACCAGGTACTTCAGTGGTGTGTCCTTGTGCCAGGCTGGTATCTTATAGTCCCTTATGCAGTCTTGCTTTTTACATATAGGGTGCCCATAGGGTTGCCACCTGGCCGGTATTTTACCAGCTTGGCTGGTAAAAATGATGGTTGGTCCCAATGTTATTAATAAGGAAAAAAAGAAAAATATATAGGAAGGCCGGTATTTTTTTTTCAGAAAAGATGGCAACCCTAGGTGCCCAATGGATCACTTAATGATAAGCAGTTTCAGTATATGTTTAAAGAAACGGTAACACCAAGAAAATTAACGTGTTTTAAAAGTGACAATATAATGTAGGTCTGCCCTACACTGGGAATACTGGTGTGTTTGCTTCAGAAACCCTACTATAGTTTATATAAACAAGCTGCTGTGTAGCCATGGGGGCAGCCATTCAAGCACAGGATACACAGTAGATAACAGATAAGTACTACTATAGTTTATATAAACAAGCTTCCGTGTAGCCATGGGGGCAGCCATTCAAGCACAGGATACACAGTAGATAACAGATAAGTACTACTATAGTTTATATAAACAAGCTGCTGTGTAGCCATGGGGGCAGCCATTCAAGCACAGGATACACAGTAGATAACAGATAAGTACTACTATAGTTTATATAAACAAGCTGCTGTGTAGCCATGGGGGCAGCCATTCAAGCACAGGATACACAGTAGATAACAGATACGTACTACTATAGTTTATATAAACAAGCTGCTGTGTAGCCATGGGGGCAGCCATTCAAGCACAGGATACACAGTAGATAACAGATACGTACTACTATAGTTTATATAAACAAGCTGCTGTATAGCCATGGGGGCAGCCATTCAAGCACAGGGTACACAGTAGATAACAGATAAGTACTTATATAGTTTATATAAACAAGCTGCTGTGTAGCCATGGGGGCAGCCATTCAAGCACAGGATACACCGTAGATAATCTATAAACTATAGTAGGCTGATACTGTACTCACCTACTAGTAGGGTTGCCACCTGACTGGAATTTTACTGGCCTGGCCAGTAAAAGTGAGGGTTGATCCCAATGTTATTAATAGGGAAAAAAGATAAATATATAGGAAGGTCAGTGATCCCAATGTTATTAATAGGGAATAAAGATAAATATATAGGAAGGTCAGTGATCCCAATGTTATTAATAGGGAATAAAGATAAATATATAGGAAGGTCAGTGATCCCAATGTTATTAATAGGGAATAAAGATAAATATATAGGAAGGTCAGTGATCCCAATGTTATTAATAGGGAATAAAGATAAATATATAGGAAGGTCAGTGATCCCAATGTTATTAATAGGGAATAAAGATAAATATATAGGAAGGTCAGTGATCCCAATGTTATTAATAGGGAATAAAGATAAATATATAGGAAGGTCAGTGATCCCAATGTTATTAATAGGGAATAAAGATAAATATATAGGAAGGTCAGTGATCCCAGTGTTATTAATAGGGAATTAAGATAAATATATAGGAAGGTCAGTGATCCCAATGTTATTAATAGGGAATAAAGATAAATATATAGGAAGGTCAGTGATCCCAATGTTATTAATAGGGAATAAAGATAAATATATAGGAAGGTCAGTGA
The DNA here is from genome assembly GCA_038501925.1 of Xenopus petersii. Classification (NCBI taxonomy): domain Eukaryota; kingdom Metazoa; phylum Chordata; class Amphibia; order Anura; family Pipidae; genus Xenopus; species Xenopus petersii. The sequence continues at coordinate 132,333,463 of CM076677.1, forward strand.
TCCCAATGTTATTAATAGGGAATAAAGATAAATATATAGGAAGGTCAGTGATCCCAATGTTATTAATAGGGAATTAAGATAAATATATAGGAAGGTCAGTGATCCCAATGTTATTAATAGGGAATTAAGATAAATATATAGGAAGGTCAGTGATCCCAATGTTATTAATAGGGAATAAAGATAAATATATAGGAAGGTCAGTGATCCCAATGTTATTAATAGGGAATAAAGATAAATATATAGGAAGGTCAGTGATCCCAATGTTATTAATAGGGAATAAAGATAAATATATAGGAAGGTCAGTGATCCCAATGTTATTAATAGGGAATAAAGATAAATATATAGGAAGGTCAGTGATCCCAATGTTATTAATAGGGAATTAAGATAAATATATAGGAAGGTCAGTGATCCCAATGTTATTAATAGGGAATAAAGATAAATATATAGGAAGGTCAGTGATCCCGATGTTATTAATAGGGAATAAAGATAAATATATAGGAAGGCCAGTGATCCCGATGTTATTAATAAGGAAAAAAGAGAAATATATAGGAAGGCCAGTGATCCCAATGTTATTAATAGGGAATAAAGATAAATATATAGGAAGGTCAGTGATCCCAATGTTATTAATAGGGAATAAAGATAAATATATAGGAAGGTCAGTGATCCCAATGTTATTAATAGGGAATAAAGATAAATATATAGGAAGGTCAGTGATCCCAATGTTATTAATAGGGAATAAAGATAAATATATAGGAAGGCCAGTGATCCCAATGTTATTAATAGGGAAAAAAGATAAATATATAGGAAGGCCGGTATTTTTTTCCAGAAAAGGTGGCAACCCTACCTACTAGCATTACAGTATATAATGATCACGCTTTTATTTGGACAGATATTGGTCAGACAGGCCTTTCGTTTGGTCCAATACACAGGCTGATAAGCTGCTGAATCTGTCTAAAGGGGCCCATTCAGTAGTTTTGTTTTGGCCTGTATATTGCACACACTAACTTTGGTATTAACTGTAGTTCTAGTAAAATCTGTATATAATGTCTGTCAAGCCTTGACCTGTTATAACTATATCTCATGTTGTGTTGCAGATTTTTCAGCCGACTCACCCATTGATTCCTGGTGATGTAAGCCTGGCTCCTTCTGTTACCGTCCCCTCAGCCATTGTATCTCCCCCCATTCGTGCTGAAAATTTGTCCCAACCTGGCATCCATACCGGTGTAGCTCATCCTTATCCTGAGAGCAGCAATTTGTTTCCCCACGGAGTGCCCACTCCTCAGCCCACCGTTCCCATTACTCAGCCTGTGCCATCAGGAACCCAGCCGCAACCTGTCATAGAGGTATAGCTCCAATGCCTTTCCCATTCATTTTATTTGGCACCATTGTGCTTTATTTATGCTTGTCTTTTCCCCAAACACCAGTGAATTCCAGCCAGTTAGAGGCATAGAATCACAAGTACATATTATAGTGTGCATCATGGATGGTTTATTTATTTTATGTCTCTTATAAATTCTACAACCCTCTGTTCTCCTTGCGACATTTTACTGGTGATTATAATCTGCGGCTCATAAACGAAAACTAGAACCAGTCTGATCACTGTTGGGAAGGCAGAGTGATGCATAGCAAGATCTGTAATTGGCCACTTTGGTTAAAAAGGCTAATGGCACGTTGCACGAGAGCTGCTTCGTTTTTTATACATTTAGTTTGACCGCGCATTATAGACTCTGACAGAAGTTTTCTTTTGTTTTTAGGGTTCACAGAGTAGCTCTCTGGCAATTTCCCAGGACACCCAGTCGTCTCCTCAAGCAACACAAGTCTCTTCTATGGACAGGTAAACAAATGAAAAGGAGGTGGCTGGTTGCAAGAGTCCTGCAGGGTTGCATCCATGATTGATTCAGAGTCCTGCAGGGTTGCATCCATGATTGATTCAGAGTCCTGCAGTGTTGCATCCATGATTGATTCAGAGTCCTGCAGTGTTGCATCCATGATTGATTCAGAGTCCTGCAGTGTTGCATCCATGATTGATTCAGAGTCCTGCAGTGTTGCATCCATGATTGATTCAGAGTCCTGCAGTGTTGCATCCATGATTGATTCAGAGTCCTGCAGTGTTGCATCCGTGATTGATTCAGAGTCCTGCAGTGTTGCATCCGTGATTGATTCAGAGTCCTGCAGTGTTGCATCCATGATTGATTCAGAGTCCTGCAGTGTTGCATCCATGATTGATTCAGAGTCCTGCAGTGTTGCATCCATGATTGATTCAGAGTCCTGCAGTGTTGCATCCGTGATTGATTCAGAGTCCTGCAGTGTTGCATCCATGATTGATTCAGAGTCCTGCAGTGTTGCATCCATGATTGATTCAGACACAACAATAGTGTACCATTGCTTCTCGGCCTTTTGGCTAAGATCAAGTGTAGTATCTTCGGAGAAACACTTAATCCTCTGGCCAGGTGTGAAGCTTCTTGAAAGCCCCGGGTGTTCTGCCCCCTACGTGGGGGTGCCTGACTCATAACTGGGTCGAGCACATATGCACAATGCATTTTAAAGCTTTTTATGTTGCTTCATTATCTGCTGCAGCATTTTGACCAGTAGATTTGGCCACCAGCCGGAGCCATATGACACGTTTTTGGCACTTACTTATGCACTTTTTAAAGTACTTACACTGTATTTATTCTAAAGCACTTTTTTATATATGTCTTTACATTAATCTTTTTCACGGCTTTTGGTGGCACATAAATTCTTTTTGGGCTCTGTCCTGGGGGAAGCTTCGGTGGAACCCAGGGTAAAAGGGACTCAAAAGCACGATCCCGGGCTTTTAATAAAAAGAAAAAAGTAGTGCACCAAGGGTTTCGACACCATTTGCAACTGTGGGCAAAACACACCCCCTGTCCTCTGGTCCCCCTCCTCGAGCCCCAACATCCCCTCCCCCCCGTGCCTATCTTCTTTTTCCTTCAGCCGCACTGGGGGCCAGAGAGGGAACTCGGAAGCCGATTCCAGCTTCCGTGAAAGGACTGGGACAGGGCTGGTGTGGCCCACCGGGATTTTTCCCAGTGTCCCGTCGGCCCAGTCCGACACTGACCTAAATAGGAATGAGGTGCAAGCACATCTACACCTGATAGTTGTCATGTGAAAACTTGCTTGTGTGCTATTGCCATACAGTGAATGTGATGCTGCCATAAGTTTCTGTTTATTTATTATTTATTACATGTTGAATTTATTTTATATTGTCTAGTGCTCATTCAGATGTGGCCTCAGGGCTGAGTGATGGAAACGAGGGCAGCGCTGCCTCTGGCGGGAGACACGAAGGCCGAACCACAAAACGGCATTATAGGAAATCCGTGAGAAGTCGCTCCAGGCACGAGAAAACTGCGCGGCCCAAACTTCGAATCCTTAATGTACGTTGTATGCAGATTGGCTGCCATTTCTTAAAATTCCTCTACATGACCACATACATTTGTATATAGTTTCTTCAGAATAATCGCAGTACAATCACTGAAAGTCAATGAATATTTAACCGCTCCAGACTCACCACCTCACATTGTTTTTCTCCATTCAGCTCATAGCCTATGATTAAGGAAGGGTCTCCCGAAACCCGCCAGGCAATGTAGATCCTCGATCTGTTGAAATAAAGAATATGTTCTTTTATCCGGAGTGCCGCCTGATCTATATATTGATTGGATCCCAATATCACTAACCTGATCAATCACTGTTTTGGGTAGAAATTATATTTCTACATATTCAATAATTTACTAGTAGGTGTAGTAGAGTAATCAGACCCAACAGTCATGCCATGTGTATGCTGATTCTGTGTAATCATTAATTGAGGCTTGTTCCAAAAATTGTTTTGCTCTAAATAGCAGTGTTCACAATAACAGCTTGTTTCAAATAATATCAGAATGGAGTTCAATTAGTGGCTCCTTCTACACATTGTTCAGAAGAACAGCCGACTTTGATTGAAAAGTTGATTGGAGAAGGGAAAACATATAAAGAAGTGCAGAAAATGATCAGCTGCTCAGCTAAAATGATCTCAAATGTTTTAAAATGGCACCAAAACCTGAAAGACGTGGAAGAAAAGGGAAAACGACCATTGGAATGGAGAGAAGAATATCCAAAATGGCAAAGACTCAGCCGATGATCAACTCCAGGAAGATGAAAGAAGGAGTAAAGTTCCCTGTGATACTGTTACAATTAGAATGTGACTATGTGAAGCCAAGCTATTGGCGAAAAGCCCCCGCAAAGTCCCATTGTTGAAAAAATACGTGTGCTGAAGAGCTTACAATTTGCCAAAGAACACATTGACTGGCCTGAAGAGAAATGGCGCAACATTTTGTGGATGGATGAAAGCAACATTGTTCTTTTTGAGTATAGGGGCCACAGACAGTTTGTCAGACTCCCCCAAACACTGAATTGAAGTCACAGTACAGAGTGAAGCCGGGGGCACCAGCATCATGATATGGGGGATGTTTCTCATACTCTGGTGTTGGGCCTATTTATCACATACCAGGGATCATGGATCAGTTTCAATCCAAATACTTGAAGAGCTCATGTTGCCTTATGCCCAAGAGGAAATGCCCTTGAGATGGGGGTTTCAACAAGACAACGAGCCCAAACTCACCAGTAAACCAGCAACATCTTGGTTCCACACCAACAAGACGTTATGGAGGGGCCCAATTCCTGCACCATTTTCCAAAAGAAAACTTGTGGGGGTGACATGGGGTGTTTGTGAGGCAAAAGCAAGAAATGCATTTGGAATTGTGGAACAGGTTGTTGGAAGTTGGTGGAGTCCATACAACACAGATGTGCAGCACAAACACTGTTATACAACTCAATATTAGTTCCGTCATTCAAAGGAAAACAACAGCTTGGAACATCTTTCACTTTATACCGTGAATGAGTTTGGAATGGAAAATGCAGGGACGGATATTTGTTGAAACAGACTAATATTCCCTTTTCTTCACTTTCTGTAAAGGAATAACACAAAATGATCACATTTTCTTCACGTTGTGATTTGGAATAGAATGTGCAGTGTTCCCAATGTATTTGCCTGTATGGAAATAAAAGCTTATTTAGTAGAATTCATAGTCACTATTAAACACACTGCTATTATTCGGGAAATACACGGGGCACACCCTAATACTTAAATGTGTCTTACAGGTTTCCAACAAAGGGGATCGTGTTGTAGAGTGTCAGCTGGAGACTCATAACCGCAAGATGGTCACCTTCAAATTCGACTTAGATGGAGACAATCCGGAAGAGATTGCAACTATAATGGTGAGTCCCATTTAAAGCAAAAGCAAACGTATAACTGCTGTCTGTCATTATCTCTGGTTTATACCATTTGATGCTGCATAAAACTGACCTCTATAATATGGATTTAACAATTAATTCATAACTCAAGTACCGGGGTGGGGAATAATGTCATTTTGTGGTCCTTGAGTGACTTCACCCAATAGACATTTTTTCCTAGCTGGAGAGAGTAGGTGCTTAGGTCTGTACACTGAAGGGAAAGTGGATGTATTTGGGATGCCAATACTTTTGGCACCCTCCAAATATTTTTATTTCCCTGGCTTGGTGCTCCTTTAAGGACAAAACTGTACTGGCTTCCCACATACTGAGCTTGAATTGATCATTTACCCGGGAGCAGTTTATTCAGCTTGTGCGGTCCTTATCCCTCTGCCATTTTCACACTTGCATGGGAGACATGGGACTTCCTGACTTAAGTCACCTATACATGGACATATATGCTGCTGACTTCATCTGGAGGGGCCAAATTAATTCTGTATGTTCCAGAACTGTAATTGTCCTCTTCAGTCAGGGTAGAGCAGTGGCGGGCAGGGGATCGCAGCCTAAAAGTATTAGTGGGAGATTTGGGGATAATACATATTAGGAAAGATGTGAGAAAGGTTTCTAATTCCTAAGCAGAAGAACATCAGAGCAGCCTCTTTCTTTCTCCTGACAACTTCCTTGACTACTTGGTGGTCAGACTGGTCAGAAACTGACCAGCAGGTGGCGCTGTTGGAACAAAATGCATTCATATTAACAGCACATGTATCCCTTAATATCTTGGAATAAAAAGAAAATAAATAATGACTTTAAATGACAAAAGTGCTTAGAACAACACTCTCATCAATTTTGCATTCACTTATTTTAGAGGTTTACTTATCCTGTAATAACACTGCAAGTCTAGGAAGGCGAAAAATCCAGCAACCGTTTCCCTAGGCAGCCTATTCTCAATAGCCATAGATATTCCAGCAGAGAAAACATGATCTGCTGCCTTCTGCCCCATGTCTGTAAATGCCACAGACCTGAGCAAATCCTAAATCCAACATTCTGGTTAGAGATCAAAGTAAAGGTGGCCCTACACCTTGACAATGTCGCCAAACTAGCGGATCGCTCCCCGATAAACCCACATTTCAGTGGTCGATAGTGGGCCCTAGGGCCGAACGATCGGATCATAACGCATCCGAAACAGGCGGTCGTATCGCATAAACGCACAGATGCAGCCACAATCCAACTGGATTTTTTAACCTGCCTGAGAGAGATCTGGCCGACATTCGGGCAGATATCGAACGTGGAAGCCTGACGGATGGCCCCACACACACGGGCCAATAAACTCAGTCTGTGGGCAGCTTTTATCGGCCCGTGTATGGGGGGCCTCTAGTTTAAACTTTACAGGAGGATGTGAATTTGGAGAAACCCTCATTCAGCAGAAAATAAAATGCTGTTTAAGTGCATCTGTCTCCGAAATGAAAGGTATCCGCGACGTCATGTATTTACCTGTGTATTTGTGTATTTGCCTCCAGGTGCAGAATGTGTTTATTTTGGCCACAGAGAGGGAATCGTTTGTAGAGCAAGTGAAAGATATCATAGAGAAGGCAGACGAGATGTTGAGCGAAGATGTGAATGTGGAGCCAGAAGGAGAACAGGGAGCAGAAAGTATACAAATCAAGGATGATGAATATTACACAGAATCACAGGTATGGACCCAAGCACCGGCCAGTTCTCGAAGCCTTTCCTTTATTTTCATCTTTCAAGTAAAACTTGAACCCTGCAATGAACAGACATAACATTAAAGCAGCAACATTTCTTTCATTTGCAGAAGATGAATTATGAATTTAGAACTCCAGATCCTGTATATTACTTACCCCAGACTTCAGGTACATGGATTTCATTTGGTAACAAGTTATTAATGACTATTATCAAGGCTTCTAGTTTACACCTTTCTGCAATTCACATGAAAAGAAAATGATCTTCTTGTAGGGTCTCTGTGTTTTCTTTTTGTGCCAAGGATTTAATTCTGCCATCAGTTTATATATTTTCCTCTTATACAGCAGGTCTTGTTCCCAGCGCTGTCACGCAAGTTGTTCATTCCGCTGGTAGACGGTTTATTGTCAGTCCGGTTCCTGAAAGCCGCCTGAAAGAGCAGTCGTTCTTTGGTGCTTTGTCACAGGACCCTCCGCTACCAGGTAAGTGTTTCAAAAGACAATGATGATAGAGGTGAGTGGTTAGAAAAAGACGGGGGAAGGAGAAAGGCACCCCTTCAGACCCCCTGGTAGTAAGACTGATAAGTTAATAGGAATACGTTCACATTATTTTTTCGGGTCTTGATTACTATGTCCGTTTGGTTTTGTGACATTAGAACAAGTTTATGAATTGTTGGGGCAGTAGGTTGGTAGAATGTTCAGTAAATAACATTTCTTTATTTCTATAAAGTAACCTCTGTGGCTTCTTTTTTTTTTCCCCTCAGTCTCTGTTGCACATGGTCCAGGGATGAATCTGTCTCATTCTGCCTCCTCCGTGAGCCTCCAACAAGCCTTTGCAGAGATGCGTCAATCACAGATGACCGAGGGTCCTAGCACAGCTCCTCCCATTTTTAACCAAACGGGACCCCCATTTCCACTATCCATGACTAGTCTGGTGGCAACTCTGCCTACTAATGCAATGCCTATCCTCCAGGCAGCCCCTGTGATCCCCAGTAACTTACCTTCTGCTGTGCCTCAACCACTGGTGGAGGTGAATGTCCCCCAAGCTCCTGAGAGGATAATTGCTGGAGTGGGTCCAACTAGCAGTGCCCCAAGCACCTTGTCCCCTCCACTAAATGCATTATCCAACCAGCCCCCAGAGGTGATACCGGGTGTGTCTGTAGCTGCTGTTGCATCACTTCCTGTGACATCACTTCCCGTGACACCACTTCCTTCTTTGCCCATCGTGAGTGGTGTTCCTGTGGGAACTGCAGTCCTGACCTCACCCCCAACACTCAGCTCAGTCAGTACAATGGGCACTATCCCACCAACTGTCACATCTCCTCCAGTGCCGCAGGTAGTGGCTAGTGTTGCCGGGAGCCTGCCTCACTCCTCAGTCTCAGCTCCTCTTACACTTAGCAGTGTTGCTCCACCTCAGGTCCCGCTTTGCAGCAGTAGCTCTGTTCCAAGCTTTGTAGAAAGTGTCAGCGCCCCACTAGATACGAGCAGAAAGGCGGCAGAAGTCACCACAGTAATGAGCACAACTGGCTTATCTCTGCCCATCTCTGCTCCTCTGACCTACGCTGGGGTTGCAGCATCAGGCATTACAGGAGCTGGAGGGCAACCTGGGGTGCCCGCTTCTCATCTCTCACAGGGTGTGGCTTCAACACCCGTTGTATCCCAGACTGTGGGTGTTGTGGCCACACCCCTCTCATCCCTTCCTCCCATTCCTGGAGGCAGCCAATCAGGATCCAGTATACCCACAATGCAACACACGTTAGCCCATGGCCAACCCCAGCCCACCCCTCTTCCCAACCAGCCCCATACTCACCTTGTAGAGGGTGACGCAGATACCCTGCCTAAACCTGGCATAGACGATATCAAAACCCTTGAGGAGAAGCTGAGGTCACTGTTCAGTGAACATGGAAGTGCAGGGGCCCCCCATGGACTCACCCCATCAGAAACTCAAATGGGCTTGGATGGGGCCCCCCTGCCAGGCCCTTCTACAGGTAACACAACTCAGACCAAGCCTGCAGCCTCCACTTCACCACCAACCAGCTTACCTTTAGGGCCACCTGGGCTACCGGTCATGAGTCAGACACCCGGACAAACCGCTACACCCGTCACCTACGTGTCTGCGGCAGGAGGATCTGTAGCCGCCGCTAAAGCTGCCACCCCACCCTCCAAACCACCTCTCAGTAGGGTGCCGGTAAGGACACGTCCTTCAAACATCTCATTTACTGTCTGTACAAAATCAGAGTGTGAATAAATCATTAGAAATTAGGGATGCACCGAATCTAGGATTTGGTTCGGGATTAGGCCAGGATTCGGCCTTTTTCAGCAGGATTCGGATTCACGTATGCAAATTAGGGGCGGGAGGGAAATTGCGTGACTTTTTGTCACAAAACCAGGAAGTAAAAAAAGGTTTTCCCCCATTCGGTTCGGTATTCGGCCGAATCTTTCTCTAAGGATTCGGGGGTTCGGCCGAATCCAAAAGTGGATTCGGTGCATCCCTCCCTATTAGAAATGTGTATGCAGGTCAATGCTAGAAAGGTTCTAAACCCCGTATTAAAGGGGGGATTATTCCTAATGAAACTATTGTGGACACTTTTACACTAAGGCAATTTCACGGAACCTTTTTATTTACATTTTTCAACTTTTTGTTTATTTTCCACTCTCTAACTTGGAATTTTATAGTCACATGGACCACAGCTCCTTCTCTAAAGAGTATATTCCACTTAAAGAAGAACCAAAGCCTAACTAAAGAAGTAGCTAGAAATGTTGTACATGATGTTTTGTGCTTCTGTACCAGCCCAAGGCAACCACAGCCCTTTAGCAGTAAAGATCTGTGTCTCCAAAGATGCCCCAGTAGCTCCCCATCTTCTTTTCTGCTGATTCACTGCACATGCTCTGTGCTGCTGTCACTTACTGAGCTTAGGGAGCCACTCACAATATACAGTACACATAGAATAGAAATGTCACAATATAAGGCTGATTAGTAATTAATACACATAATTATTACATGGCAGCACAGAAACCAGTGCAATTAGCATCAGAATTTAATCATCAGCAAACCTGTAGCATCAGCTTATATTACAGGGGAAGCTCATTTTCTGCTGGATAATTAGTGACGAGCCCTAAGCTTAGCTTCTCAACAGCCAATCAGAGCCCACTGAGCATGTGAGTGTCACAGACACTTTCCAAGATGGTGACCCCCTGTGACAAGTTTGAAGTCCTGGATCATTGCTGCTATTGACAAGCTGAAACTTTAGCCTCGTGCAATAAGTTCACTATATAAAATATGACATTTTAGCCACATTTATTTTTAGGGTTTAGTTCTCCTTTAAATGCCCAGTTCATGTATCTAATAGACTTTAATACAATGTGCAATGGTAATGTTTTTTATTCTTTGGCAACAGGCCTATATTTACTATGGGTGGGTGAATGGGAGAACAGGCAGCTGTATCTCTTAAAGGGTGGGCTGGTCTGACTGTAAAGTATTCACAAGAGATCGACTGGCTGTCATTGAGACACTCTGGCCATCATCTCGCTCTTCTTAATTTTTCATTCATCATCACTAACGAGAGGGGGGGTCATTCATCGGCTAACATTGGAGTCTGCAGAAATGAAACACTGCAAGATATTTGTATGTCATCACATAGTTGCGATTGATATGCACGCAGACAGACAATATAGATATATATTTCTCAATACATTCATATAGTTGAGTTCAAGTCCATTATATATGGTTTTTAATGTGCCGGATATAACTGTTAAAGGATAAGTAAACCTTTAAAATAAGTGAATGTAAAATTGATGAGAGTGCTATTCTAAGACACTTTTGTCATTTACAATAATTATTTATTTTCTTTTTATTCCAAGATATTAAAGGGATCCTGTCATCGGAAAAAATGTTTTTTCCCCAAAACGCATCAGTTAATAGTGCTGCTCCAGCAGAATTCTGCACTGAAATCCATTTCTCAAAAGAGCAAACAGATTTTTTTATATTCAATTTTGAAATCTGACATGGGGCTAGACATATTGTCAATTTCCCAGCGGCCCCTGGTCATGTGACTTGTGTCTGCACTTTAGGAGAGAAATGCTTTCTGGCAGGCTGCTGTTTTTCCTTCTCAATGTAACTGAATGTGTCTCAGTGGGACATGGGTTTTTACTGGAGCTGCTATCTGATTACCTTCCCATTGTTCTGTTGTTTGGCTGTTGGGGGAGAAAAGGGAGGGGGCTGATATCACTCCAACTTGCAGTACAGCAGTAAAGAGTGATTGAAGTTTATCAGAGCACAATTCACATGACTTGGGGCAGCTGGGAAATTGACAATATGTCTAGCCCCATGTCAGATTTCAAAATTGAATATAAAAAAAAATTGTTTCCTCTTCTGAGAGATGGATTTCAGTGCAGAGTTCTGCTGGAGCAGCACTATTAACTGATTCATTTTGAAAAAATGTTTTTTTCCATGACAGTATCCCTTTAAGAGATACATGTACTGTAAATATGAATGAATTTTGTTCCAACAGCTCCACCTGCTGGTCAGTTTCTGACCAGTCTGACCACCAAGTATACAAATATATAAATATATGACTAAAGGTGGCCATAGACGTAGGGATCCACTCATTTGGCAATGTCACCAAACAAGTGGATCTCTCCCGGATATGCCCACATTAAAGTGGACGATATTGGGCTGATCCAATTATGGGCCCTAGGGCCCAATGATCGGATCATAATGCATCTGGTTATGGTGGTCGGAACAATGGACTGCATACACGAACAGAACAAGGCGTCAGGCCTTGGTTCTTAATTATGGAGAATAAAATGTAAGCCTTTTACAATCTGACTCCAGCTTTAATACTTTGTGGGTCCAGACTTGTGCCAGCCTCTTTTGAGGTTTCCTGCTGACCACCAAGTCACCAAGTAGTCAAGGAAGTTGTCAGGAGAAAGAAAGAGGCTGCTCTGATGTTCTTCTGCTTAGGAAAACAATTAGAAACATTTCTCAAATCTTTCCTAAGCAGAAGAACATCAGAGCAGCCTCTTTCTTTCTCCTGACAACTTCCTTGACTACTTGGTGGTCAGACTGGTGGGAAACTGACCAGCAGGTGGCGCTGTTGGAACAAAATTCATTCATATTAACAGCACATGTATCCCTTAATATCTTGGAATAAAAAGAAAATAAATAATGAATGTAAAGGACAAAAGTGCTTAGAATAACACTCTCATCAATTTTACAAAGGATTACTTATCCTTTAATGTGCTGGCTATAGCTGTTAAAGGAACCGACTAAACAGGTAGGATGACAACAGTGCTACAGCCTTCGTTTACTTTCATGCTGGTTAATTGGACTAGATAGAAACACCTCTGTAGTGATTATTTACATATTTAGCTGCACTGTATAGATATATATATATGACTAATGTCTCATGTAGCTGCCTTTCCCTATCTGTAGGTGACCACGGCAGGGGCCGAAACCCTATCAGGCAGTCTTTCTGGTGAACAACTGCCTCCTCCTCTTCCAGGACCTTCACTAACTCAGGTGCAGCATGGGCCTCCTCTTTTCCATTCCATATAACACCTTATGAATGACTGCTTGTGCATGCCCTAGTCTTCCTCTTTGTATTTCTCCTCCTTCATCTTAACCGGACCACGGAACACGGCAACTTCTAATGACAAAAAAGCCAGACCAACAGCCAGGGGATGAAATATAAGAATTAGGAAGAGAAGCTGTTTTAGCCATTAGACATTTGTGTTTGCCCAGTGGACCCCGAGTCCTCTCCCTTTGGGAGTTTACATGTAGTCCTTCTCATTTCAGTCCCAGCAGCCTCTAGAAGACCTGGATTTCCAGCTGAGAAGGACGTTGAGCCCTGACACTGTCCCTATTCCCTCTGCACCAGTATTTGTGAGTGTGAAGGAAGCGAGGGTTTCCTCCATGGATAAACTCATTGACAATCCCTAAAAACTGCAGGGTCTTTTGTTTCATACTTAAAGGATAATTAAACCGTGAAAATAAGTGAATGTAGAATTGATGAGAGTGTTATTCTAAGCACTTTTGTCATTTACATTCATTATTTATTTTGTTTTTATTCCAAGATATTAAGGGATACATGTGCTGTTAATATGAATGCATTTTGTTCCAACAGCGCCACCTGCTGGTCAGTTTCTGACCAGTCTGACCACCAAGTAGTCAAGGAAATTTTTAGGAGAAAGAAAGAGGCTGCTCTGATCTTCTTCTGCTTAGGAAAGATGTGAGAAAGGTTTCTAATAGTTTTCCTAAGCAGTTCCTGACCAGTCTGACCACCAAGTAGTCAAGGAAGTTGTCAGGAGAAAGAAAGAGGCTGCTCTGATGTTCTTCTGCTTAGGAAAGATTTGAGAAAGGTTTCTAATTGTTTTCCTAAGCAGAAGAACATCAGAGCAGCCTCTTTTCTTTCTCCTGACAACTTCCTTGACTACTTGGTGGTCAGACTGGTCAGAAACTGACCAGCAGGTGGCGCTGTTGGAACAAAATTCATTCATATTAACAGCACATGTATCCCTTAATATCTTGGAATAAAAAGAAAATAAATAATGAATAACAAAAGAGCTTAGAATTACACTCTCATCAATTCTGCATTCACTTATTTTCAAGGTTTACTTATCCTTTAAGTACAGGTAAGAACAGATCAAGCTGTGTGTCCTGTTACTGATCGCTGGATTTTTTTATCCCGTGCTCCATGTACAGTATAGTGTAGAGGGTGGCGCTCTTGCACTTGCACCCCCAGGATCATATATTACACCTTATACATTTGGGGCTTCTGTTCCAGCTCAAGACCCCCACAGTACTTTAAGCAGGGAAGATCTGTTGCTCTGAAGAAGCTCCCCATCTTCTGATTATAACTAGCGCTTATAGGACATGTGACCTCATTCTCTGATCAATAATCTAATGGTCATGGCTAGGGCCACACGGGGGCCGAAATCCGCTAATTGACATACACTGGTTGACTCCAGCCCTGCTGCGGGCAGTTGCCTCATTCAGAAGACTCGCGGTTCTTTAACAAAATCCACCAAGTCTGTTCATGTCAAACTCTTTTCAACCCTTCTGAACTTGAAAAAAAGATCAGGCTACTGCTCGTGGCATATTTCAGCCCCCCCCGGTGTGGCCCTAACCTATCCGTAAAGCTCATGGAGCCTGCGCTGCTGAAACTGACAATGATCCAAGATGGGGAGCATCTGGGGAAGGCCTGAATCATTACTAGTATAGGGGCCATATTGCTAAAGTTTAGTTTTCCTTTAAAGGGTAAGTAAACCTTTAAAATAAGTGTAAAATTAATGAGTGTTATTCTAATTACTTTTGTCATTAACATACATTATTTATTTTCTTTTTATTCCGAGATATTAAGGGAAACGTGCTGTTAATATGAATGAATTTTGTTACAACAGCGCCACCTGCTGGTCAGTTTCTGACCAGTCTGACCACCAAGTAGTCAAGGAAGTTGTCAGGAGAAAGAAAGAGGCTGCTCTGATGTTCTTCTGCTTAGGAAAGATTTGAGAAGTGTTTCTAATTGTTTTCCTAAGCAGAAGAACATCAGAGCAGCCTCTTTCTTTCTCCTGACAACTTCCTTGACTACTTGGTGGTCAGACTGATCAGAAACTGACCAGCAGGTGGCGCTGTTGGAACAAAATTCATTCATATTAACAGCACACGTATCCCTTAATATCTTGGAATAAAAAAATAAATAAATAATGAATGTAAATGACAAAAGTACTTAAAATAGCACTCTCATCAATTTTACATTCACTTATTTTAAAGGTTTACTTATTCTTTAAACACAGCTTTAAAGGGGTGGTTCACCTTCAGGTTAACTTTTTGTATGTTATAGAATGGCCAATTCTAAGCAAATTTTCAATCGGTCTTCATTATTTTTTTTTTTTCTAGTTTATGAATCATTTGCCTTCTTCTACTGACTGTTTCTATCATTCAAAATGGGGGTCACTGACCCCATCTAACAACAAATCCTCTCTAAAGCTACACATTTATTGTTATTGCTACTTTTTATTACTCCTCTCTCTGTTCCGACCCTCCCCTATTCATATTCCATATTCTCGTTCAAATCAAATCAATGCATGGTTGCTAGGGGAATTTTGACTCTAGCAACCAGATGGCTGAAATTGCAACCTGCAGAGTGGCTGAATAAAAAGCTAAATAACTCAAAAACCACAAATAAAAAAAAAATGAAAACCAATTGCAAATTGTCTCCGAAAATCCCTCTCTATATCATATTAAAAGTTAACTCAAAGGTGAAGAACCCCTTTAATATATAATATAACTTAATATAAATGTTTTTATTTTTCGAGTAATTTGTTTCCCTTTAAAGTGCTTTGCTTTGCTGTGTGTGTGTGTTTACACTTTAGTTAGGACCAAGTTCATAGTTTTGTTATAACTCACTTTATTCTCTCTATTCCCAGCCTGTGCAAAGCGTAGCTTCTACCAGTGTGGCAGCAACTGTCAGTTCAGGTAAGTCCAGGCAGCAATTCTCTGTACTTGTTTATAAAGTCCCCCCATCTCCCCCGGAGTCGACTTGTAGATTCGGGGAAATAAAGAGCGCGGCAGAATAACCCGGGTCTCTCAGTGAAGACACTGGAGCAAACCAAACCTTTAACTGGAGACGGATAGAAATTCTCAGCAGCGAATGAAAACACTTTATCGGCATTTGTTCTAAGTGTATTTGGGACATCAAGTCTATGTACATCCCCCAAATCTTTAACTGACCCCCAAGATGGGCTTCCAGCTGTATCTAGTAGAGCAAAGAGGCCTCCTTGTGTAATGTGTCCCTAACTGGCCTTTAGGCTCCCCGAGCAGCTCTCTATGACCGTTGTATGACAGTTGGGCTGTTTCACCTGTGTAACCCAATGATTTATTGATGCTGTGTTCCACATTTTTTACCAAAAAACAAAACATTTTTTTAAAAAAAATGTCTTCCAGAATTGCCAAAACCGATTGTTGGAGAGGCAGAGACCGGCTTGAATATCCAAAAAATGGGCCGGTTTCAGGTATGGCTCGGGTTGATGGAACCTTTCTTCTATTTTCTATTGCAGTTTTATAAAGGTTCCAGGTATTTGCTCTTCTTCCTGGTTGTACAGGTATGGGGCCCTTTATCCATAATGCTCAGGACCTGGGGTTTTCCAGATAACGGATCTTTCTGTAATTTGGTTCTTTATACCTTAAGGGCAGAGACTCACGTGGAGATTCGGTCGGCCTGCGACAAACCACCTCTTCGTCTGGCAACTAATCTCCCCAAACTGCCTTCCCACTGGCTAGAATCTAAATTGCCGGCGGGATGGCACTTGGAGCGATTCGTTTCCCAAAGTCGTCCGAAGTTTCCTCGTCAGTCAACCTGGGAAAACAAAGTGCTCCGACTGCCATCCCGCCAGTGATTTAGATTCTAGCCAGTGGGAAGGTAGTTCGGGGAGATTAGTCGCCCGAAGAAGAGGCGATCTGTCGCCGTAATCTCCACGTGTGTCTCTGCCCTAATTCTACTAGAAAATCAAATAAACATTAAATAATCCCAATAGGCTGGTTTTGCTTCCAATAAGGATTAATTATATCTTAGTTGGGATCAAGTACAAGCGACTGTTTTATTATTACACAGAAAAGGCCCTCCTGTAATTTGGAGCTTTCTGTATAATGGGTCTCTGGATAAAGGAAATCAATTTTAAATTTATTATAATGGAGACGGCCTTTCTATAACTCTGAGCTTTCTGGATAACGGGTTTCCAGATACCTGTACTGAAATCCATTCTTTGTATCTGCAGGTCTCATTGGCCACCGAGGATGTGCTGAAGCAGAGCGAGGAGACAAAGCCATCCATCTCAGACTCTTCATCCACCTCTTCTACATCCTCCTCTTCCTCATGCAGCAGTCCAGAGAGCACCCTGACTAAACAACAGGCAAAACCCACCGGCCCCTTAGATGTAGTGGATGGGGTTTGTATCCCCTTTGCACCTCCAAGGAGCGCGTCTCCCAAGCAGGTGGTGAAAGTGGGGAGATTCCAGGTGAGCACTGCAACTACCACAGACAAAGTCGGTCGCTTTTCTGTGTCCCGGACAAAAGATGACGTGTCTGCTGGGGTGTTGGAGACGGACTCCTCCTCCCCGAAGACCGAGAAACATCTAAATGGACCTTCCTCACAGCAAGAATCCTCGGCTGCTCTCAGCGATCCAGCCAGAGAGGCGCAGGAGGACAGTCTGGGGAGCCCCGTTTTGCAGCACGTACTGGGGTCCAAGCTCAGCTTGCAGAGCCTGAGCAATTCATTCAACTCCTCGTACATGAGCAGCGACAACGATTCTGATATCGAAGACGAAGATCTGAAGAAGGAACTGCGACGGCTACGAGACAAGTGAGTATATAGAAATACTACTCACATTAATATCTGTAGAAATAAGTCAAATATACTGGACTTGCTTTGCTTTTTCCCTTGAAGACATTTCACTCAATTCAGAATAACTTGTGGCAGCACAGAAGAGTCAGCTCCTCTGGTCAGTACTCAGCGGTGTAGCTACTCAGCAGTGACACACGCTAAGATTCGGGAAGATTAGTCTCCTCTTCTTCGGGCGACTAATCTCCCCGAACTGCCTTCCCGCTGGCTAGAATGTAAATCACCCGTCGGATGGCAATCAGAGCACTTTGTTTTCTTAAGTCGCCAAAAGTTTCCTCGTGAGGCAACTTTGGAAAACGAAGCGCCCCGCGCGCTACTCCGTTGGCCATTTACATTCTAGCCGGCGGGAAGGCAGTTCGGGGAGATAAGTCGCTGAAGGAGATTTGTCGCTGGGCAACTAATCTTCCCGCATCCTAGCGTGTGTCACTGCAGAGTAGCTACACCGTTGAGTCCTGACCAGAGGAGCTGACTCTTCTTTGCTGCCACAAGTTATTCTGAATGCTGTTTTGGCACCTCTCTCTAGAAGGTTTAAAGGATAAGTAAACCTTTAAAATAAGTGAATGTAAAACTGATGAGAGTGCTATTCTAAGCACATTTTGTCATTTAAATTCATTATTTATTCTCTTATTATTCCAAGATATTTAGGGATACATGTGCTGTTAATATGAATGAATTTTGTTCCAACAGCGCCACCTGCTGGTCAGTTTCTGATCAGTCTGACCACCATAAAGTCAAGGAAGTTGTCAGGAGAAAGAAAGAGGCTGCTCTGATGTTCTTCTGCTTAGGAAAACAATTAGAAACCTTTCTCAAATCTTTCCTAAGCAGAAGAACATCAGAGCAGCCTCTTTCTTTCTCCTGACAACTTCCTTGACTACTTGGTGGTCAGACTGGTCAGAAACTGACTAGCAGGTGAATTCTACATTCACTTATTTTCAAGGTTTACTTATCCTTTAATAACACCTCAAAGCTCCAATCATGCTAATACATCAACAACTTAATGACATCATTTCGGATTATGATAAACAGATTATGCTGATTGGAGCGACATTCCAGATGATATATTCCAGAAAAAGGATCCTATTTACAAGTTATTCTGAATTGTGAAAAAAAAACAACAGCAAGTCCAGTTGATTTGACGTATTTCTACAGACCATGATCTGTATAAAATAATCACATTCTTGTCCCAATCAATATTCTCGTGCTTTTATAGCAGATTTCACTAAGGCAGAGGCCCGAGCTGTGATCACACGGAGATCATATTGTATTTTCCCTGCAGGCATCTCAAGGAGATTCAGGAGCTGCAGAGTCGACAGAAGCAGGAGATTGAGCTTCTCTACACTGTGTTAGGAAAAGTCCCGCCCGCTGTCATTATCCCTCCCGCAGCGCCGCTTTCTGGCCGGAGAAGGAGACACACCAAGGGGAAAGGCAGCAAGTCGAGCCGAGGGAGCTCCCACACCGGCCGCAGCCCTCATTTGTCAGGTAACGGGGGGATTATGAGATGGACAGGGAGAGATCAATTGTCCATTGGCTCTGGCGTCACATTACAGTAAAACAGTTTAACAGCAGAGGCTCAATCATATTCTTGACCTTTCATTTATGAATATATTTATAGGCGACTTGTCAACACAGAGCGCTCCGTCTGCATTGCCCCCGCAGCCAGGCCTTCTGCTCCCGCCAAGCAGCGCCCCAGAACATGCGCATCTCCTCAAACCCTCCCCTTCCAGCGACATCCTCTGCTCGGCCTTCACTAGCGACGCCGCCATTTCTGTGCCCAGTCTGTCCGCCCAGGGCCAAGGTAAGTACCAGGCAAACGGCATCTGTATTGGGCAAGAAGCACTTGAGTGAGGGATCTGCTGGATCTTGTGTAAACCTTTTTCCTTTCAGAGATTTCAAGTGGTCACTCACCTTTAGTTTGTTATGGAGCGGCCTTTTCTTAGCAGTGTTTCAATTGGTCTAAACTTTTTATCGTATTTTGGTGATTTGCCCTCCTTAAAGGAGAAGTAAAGGCTTTGTACACTTAGGGGTGCCAAATGTTAGGCACCCCCAAGTGATTGTATTTACTTACCTGAAACCCCGGGCCGGTGCTCCTATCAGCAGAAAACTGCACCGGCCCGGGGTTATACCAGTGAGCACCACGGAGGGATCCTCTTTCCTTCACGCGGCTGCGCATGCACAGTAGAGCAAAAAGCAGGACTTTAACTAAAAAGTCACCTAATATGTTCAACTGCGCATGCTAGAGTCCTGCAGTCGGTTGGGTACCTGCAAAAACCTGCGGTATCCTGCTGCTTGCCGCTAGAAGTTCTGGGTGCGGGTATAGACGCGGTTCGTCGGTTCTGCGGGTCTTCTCTATAGTGTTTTTTTTACTCCTTTTTTCTGATCACGCCTACTTCCGATGATGCCACTTCCAGTTTACAATGACAGCACTTCCTGATTCTTGATGGTCAGTGGGTCCTGGTTGTGGATAAGGTACTTGCGAGCCGAGTATTGGGTCCAATCGGTTAAAAAATGCAGGTTTCGGGTTCGGATTGCGGGTAAGGGTCGGTACGGGTTCCAAAAAATGGACCCGCACAGGACTCTAGCGCATGCGTCTGCCCTGGGAAATTTTAAGTAAGGGGATAACTTTGTGGTGCTCACTGGTATAACCCTGGGCCAGTGCAGTTTTCTGCTGATAGGAGCACAGGCCCGGGGTTTCAGTTAAGTCAATATAATCACTTGGGGTGCCTAAAATAAGTGAATGTAAAATTGATGAGGGGGCTATTCTAAGCCCTTTTGTCATTTACATTCATTATTTATTTTCTTTTTATTCCAAGATATTAAGGGATACATGTGCTGTTAATAGGAATGAATTTTGTTCCAACAGCACCACCTGCTGGTCAGTTTCTGACCAGTCTGACCACCAAGTAGTCAAGGAAGTTGTCAGGAGAAAGAAAGAGGCTGCTCTGATGTTCTTCTGCTTAGGAAAACAATTAGAAACCTTTCTCAAATCTTTCCTAAGCAGAAGAACATCAGAGCAGCCTCTTTCTTTCTCCTGACAACTTCCTTGACTACTTGGTGGTCAGACTGGTCAGAAACTAACCAGCAGGTGGTGCTGTTGGAACAAAATTCATTCATATTAACAGCACATGTATCCCTTAATATCTTGGAATAAAAAGAAAATAAATAATGAATGTAAATGACAAAAGGGCTTAGAAGAGCACTCCAATTTCCAAAGACCCACCAGCACACCCTGGTCTCTCGAAATACAGTTGGTCCGGTGCTCGGTTGAAAGGGATCGGCAGCCCTTGAATAACACACTTGGAAAAGAAAAAAACGGCACTCAGGACTCCATGCAAGCGGGCCAAGCCCTGCGTGTTTAATGCATTAGCTTGGCCCGCTTGCATGGAGTCCTGAGTGCGGTTTTTTTCTTTTCCAAGTGTCTTAGAATAGCACTCTCATCAATTTTACATTCACTTGTATAAAAGGTTTACTTATCCTTTAAAGGGAATACTCGAAGGCTTTATATTCAGTGCTAGAGACTGGATCCCCTGCAGAGCAGCCTGTCCATGATTCCAGTGACTTCGATTGTACCCTCTCTGTATGGTGTTGCGTCTGTCTGTCCTCTGTCTCTGTATTCTGTTCTTCCCGTTTCCATCACAGGCTGGGCCAAGTTTAACTGCGAATCAGAGCGAGTATCCTTCAAAATGGCTGGCAGGAGGACGCGATTTCTGAGTACGCCCTGCTTGGCTCTTTGTGTGTAACACTTTACTCCTTCCCCGTCTCTTATCCTTTGTCTCCCGCTTGCACCACCCCCCGTGTAACCCTTTGGCTTGGCTCTTCTGATGGCTCTGGAGATGCAGCTTGGCGAGCAATGGGGTCTATTCTGCCCTCTGATTGGATCCCTCGCACTTCTGCAGCAAGAAACAGAACAGCCTATTGGTCAGTTACCTAAACTCCATCCACAGTGTTGGTAATTAAACCCTATAGGCTCCAGGTTTCTACATGTTATTAAAGGAGAAGGAAAGCTACGGAGGCAGTTTATTGCCAATAGATAAGCCACAATAGTGCAAATTATAACAATATTTGTATTCATTAGAATGCGTTACCATACCTGAGTAAACGGCTCTAGACACTGTCTGTTTATGAAAGCAGCTGCCATATTAGCTTGGTGTGACATCACTTCCTGCCTGAGTCTCTCCCTGCTCACTCATAGCTCTGGGCTCAGATTACAGCAGGGAGGGAGAGAGGAGCAAACTGAGCATGCTCAAGCCCTAGCCCTGGAGGTTTAAGCTGAAAACAGGAAGTCTGATACAGAAGCCCATGAGTACACAATAGAAGGAAAGAAATGTGCTGTTTCTTTTGACAGAGGACTCAGAGCAGCATTACTTTGAGGGTTTACTGGTGTATTTATATAGACCTTTCTGATAAAGCTTACTTACTTTTAGCCTTTCCTTCTCCTTTAAACCCCCCCCCCATTGAACACAATGATCCTGCTGATGTGCCAAAAATTAAAGCCACAGCGATCAATTCCAGTTGTATCTCTTTAGAAGTAAAGCCGTGGATTATTTTGATATTTATTCCATCTGTAATCCTTATGAAATGGGAACACCCCCCCCCCCCCCGTAATCCTTATGATTATGTTCACACAATCTAAACTCCAAAATGATGGAGGAAACCATGATAGACATGCATGGAACATAGCCCCACCCCCTTAGGCTGGCAGAGTCGTTAAAACCCCCTCCTTCCACCTTGATTGGATTCTGGAAAGTCTCTCTGCTTTCTTGAGAATCCCAGAATCCATCACTTCAACATGGAAGAAGGTGAAGGGAGTTCCTTGTCATTGACTCTCTGTCCTTTCCTCTCCAATTCTGTATCTTCAGGGCCAATCAACAGCCACAGGCTTCACTGCAGCCACTGATACGTCAGCACCAAAATGTCCTGCAGAGATTTCTGTTTCTATTGCCGGAGCTAATGAGACGCAAAGGCCTTTGTCAATTACATTATATTACTGATCATTATATTATTAAATGTGATCAGCCTGCAGTTTGTCAGTCAATGTCCTTAATCTGCCAAGGAGTGTATCTGTAGAAGGGGTCTCTCTGTAGAAGGGGAGTCGCTGTAGAAGGGGAGTCGCTGTAGAAGGGGCGTCGCTGTAGAAGGGGCGTCTCGCTGTAGAAGGGGCGTCTCGCTGTAGAAGGGGCGTCTCGCTGTAGAAGGGGCCTCGCTGTAGAAGGGGCGTCTCGCTGTAGAAGCTGCGTCTCGCTGTAGAAGGGGCGTCTCTCGCTAGAAGGGGCGTCTCTGTAGAAGGGGTACTATCTCCAGCATGTTACTATGGGTTGGGAGTGGACCAATCAGCAGCTGTATGAAGGTCTGACCATCATGGGACTCGGATGAATTCCCTTTTCATAAAATGACAGAAATGTCGGGTTCTGTACAAACAGGAATAGTCAGGGCGGAGCAAACAAGCCCCGAGTACATGAACAGCAAAGCTGACACTCTAATAAAATGCTCACGGCTTTATTATGACTAAAGACAAAAACAGGGCAATTAGCCGCAATGCTGACATTCCTTTCTGCATCTCCCAGGCCCATGTTATTGGCCCTTACTATTCTCACAGGCCATTGGCTGGGGAGTTCACCTTTAATTTAAAGCGGTGGTTCACCTTTAACTTAACTTTAACATGTTATGGCCAATTCTACGTAACGTTGCAATTGGTCTTCATGATTTATTTTGTATAATTTTTTAATTTTCACTTTTTCTTCTGACTTTCCAGCTTTCAAATGGGGGTCACTGACCCCATTTAAAAAAACAAATGCTCTGTAAGGATACAAATGTACTTTTTATACTCATCTTTCTATTCAGGCCTCTCCTATTCATATTCCAGTCTCCTATTAAAATCAGTGCAAGGTTGCTAGGGAAATTTGGACCCTAGCAACCAAATGGCTGAAATTGCAAACTGGAGAGCTGCTGAATAAAAAGCTAAATAACACAAATAAAAAAAATTAAAACCAATTGCAAATTGTCTCAGAATATCCCTCTCTACATCATATTAACAGTTAACTCCAAGGTGAACAACCCCTTTAAGTTTCGCAACATTTCAGTTGGTCTTTTTCTTCTGCCCCTTTACAGTGGTCAAATAGGGGGTCATTGACAGCTAAAAATCTATTGCTTATTTTCTGTTCAGCCCCTCTCCTATTCATCTTGCAGTCTCTCATTCACACCACTGCTTGGTTGCTAGGGTCAGTGAGCCCTAGTGACCACACAACGGCTGAAATTCCAACCTGGAGAGCTGCTGAACAAAAAACAAAGCTAAATAATTAGACCAATTGCAGTGTCTGTGTCATACTCCGCGTTCATTTAAAGGTGAACTAACCCCCAGTAAGTGTTTATTTGTATTGAATTTAAAGGGTAAGTAAACCTTTAAAATAAGTGGATATAAAATAAATGAGAGGGCTATTCTAAGCACTTTTGTCATTTACATTCATTTTTTTATATTCATTATTTATTTTCTTTTTATTCCAAGATATTAAGGGATACATGTGCTGTTAATATGAATGAATTTTGTTCCAACAGCGCCACCTGCTGGTCAGTTTCTGACCAGTCTGACCACCAAGTAGTCAAGGAAGTTGTCAGGAGAAAGAAAGAGGCTGCTCTGATGTTCTTCTGCTTAGGAAAACAATTAGAAACCTTTCTCAAATCTTTCCTAAGCAGAAGAACATCAGAGCAGCCTCTTTCTTTCTCCCGACAACTTCCTTGACTACTTGGTGGTCAGACTGGTCAGAAACTGACCAGCAGGTGGCGCTGTTGGAACAAAATTCATTCATATTAACAGCACATGTATCCCTTAATATCTTGGAATAAAAAGAAAATAAATAATGAATGTAAATGACAAAAGGGCTTATCATAGCACTTTCATCAATTCTACATTCACTTGTTTGAAATGTTTACTCATCCTTTAAATTTGCTATGAGTCTGGGTTCTGCAGAACTTCAACCCACACAGTTATCAGATTTTTAGAGGAGTCAAACCGTGCGGCTGTAGAGGAGGAATCACATATGACTGAGCTGGGTCTGTATTGTGAGTCTGTTCTATTTCATGGTCTCCCGTTCTACGTTGCTTCTGCTCCCCTGCCTGGTGGAAAGCACAGTATCTAAGCCCCTCCCCTATACATTACTGCGCTGCCCACTCCAACTGCCTGATTCCTGCCAGCTCACTGCCGCCCCCTGCTGCTCCCACTGTGCCAATGATCCGCACTCTCTTTTATTAACTTATTCTAATGTCTCTCTCTTTCTGCTTCAGGGAAGATGGTGAAAAAAGTCTGTCCTTGCAACCAGCTCTGTAGTAACTATCTTTTATATCTATCTATATACTGTATCTCTGTATTCATTCATGCTCCTCCCATTCCCTCTGTGTCATGTGACTGCCATGAGTACTAATAACGTTAAGTAAAGGGGGAGGAGCTGCTTTATTGCATTACAACCGTTCAGCCCATTGGTGGCGCTGTCTGTAGAATGCGCGGAACCAATTTCTAAGACCCGGACCCGACCCCACAGCCCACGACCCGAACCACAACGTGTATATTTATCCACTGTGATCCGCTACCCAACTGGGATCCGCAACCAGGAAGTGATGTTGCTGCAAACCGGAAGTGACATCATCAAAAGTGGGCGGGGCAGAAACATGTTTTGTAAAACTTTAAAAGGAGTAAAATATAGACAATATAACATGAGATAAGACATTTTAAAGGACCCGCACCTGAAAATCCTCCCCTCAAAACAGTGTAGTAAGCAGGGATGCACTGAAACCACTATTTTAAATTCGGCCGAACCCACGATTCCTTTTGTGAAAGATTTCCCCGAATACTGAACCATATCTGAATTCTAATTTGCATATGCAAATTAGGGGTGGGAAGGGGAAATTCTTTTTTACTTCCTTGTTTTGTGATAAAAAATCATGTGATTTCCCTCCTTGCCACTAATTTGCATTTGCAAATTAGGAGTCGATTCGGCCGAATTCTGCTGAAAAAGGCAGAATCCCGAACTGTATCTGGATTGTAATTTGCATATGCAAATTAGGGGTGGGAATGGGAAAACATATTTTGCTTCCTTGTTTTGTGACAAAAGGACATGCGATTTCCCTCCCTGTCCCTAATTTGCATATTCAAATTAGGATTCGGTTGAGTCGGGCTGAAGGATTCAGCCGTCTCCGAATCCTGCTGAAAACGGCCGAATCCCGAACCGAACCCAAACAGTGCAGCCCTAGTAGTATGTCCAATAGTAAAATGCAAAAATCATAAAGGGGAGGATATACTCACAGTTCACCCCAGTATATATCTATATCTATCTATCTATCTATCTATCTATCTATCTATCTATATATATATATATGGTGAATATTGTAAAATATAAGGATATTATAAGATAACGAGGAGTTTCATGTCCATATAAAAACAAAGGCCGAGCTCATGGAACTTCTAATTTGCAACTGGGGGTACTTTATTTATTATAATACACAAATTTAAGCGAGTCATGTGACAGAAATGACATCAGAACTCACCGTTTATAACTGATGACATCAGAACTCACTGTTTATAATTATAGGATATAATTTACAAGGTATTCATGGCTTTTGTGTATTAGATGAAATGCAGTATGGCTGCTCCCACCCTTGTATATAAATATGAGAACATTCCCCTTAGTCTCCTTTTCTCCCCCGGCATCTCACGGTTTTCTTTCCTTCCTTTGATCCAGGGACCAGCAGTACAAACACTGTGGCCCCATCAGCTGCCCCGGCCCCCCAGCCCAACGCACCCCCCGTTTCATCGAGTCGCACGGGAACCTTTACGGACGACCTACACAAACTGGTGGACAACTGGGCCCGAGACGCCATGAACCTGACTGGGAAAAAGACCTGCAAGGCCCCTGGGCAACCCGGCTATGAGGTCAGTGAATGCTGTGAGCCTATTGGCTTGGGAACGTTGTTTTGATACTGGGCGGGGCCATTTTTAGGAGCATATTGAGTGGTATCCAAGGAATGGATCATAGCAGGGCCCATCAGAATAGAGGCACACCATACACGAGCCAATCAGCTGCCGGCTTGGTCTGCAGGGGCCGATTGACAGAAGTGAACCAATCACAGAAGTGCTTAAAGGAGAACTCAAGCCTGAGTAAAAAAGTAGGCAGAAATGTTGTACATGATGTTTTGTGCTTCTGTACCAGCCCAAGGCAACCACAGCCCTTTAGCAGTAAAGATCTGTGTCTCCAAAGATGCCCCAGTAGCTCCCCATCTTCTTTTCTGCTGATTCACTGCACATGCTCTGTGCTGCTGTCACTTACTGAGCTTAGGGACCCACAATATACAGTACACATAGAATAGAAATGTCACAATATAAGGCTGATTAGTAATTAATACACATAATTACTACATGGCAGCACAGAAACCAGTGCAATTAGCATCAGAATTGAATAATCAGCAAACCTGTAGCATCAGCTTATATTACAGCCAGGGAAGCTCATTTTCTGCTGGATAATTAGCAACGAGCCCTAAGCTTAGCTTCTCAACAGCCAATCAGAGCCCACTGAGCATGTGAGTGTCACAGACACTTTCCAAGATGGTGACCCCCTGTGACAAGTTTGAAGTCCTGGATCATTGCTGCTATTGACAAGCTGAAACTTTAGCCTCGTGCAATAAGTTCACTATATAAAATTTTTAGCCCCATTCATTTTTAGAGTTTAGTTCTCCTTTAAGTCAGTTAGATCATCAGAATGTTTGCAGGGCATTAAATCTGAGCATTAAAGGATCAGTAACATCGGGAAAAAAAACCTCACCAAGACAAATTAAACTTTGAAATTGCAAAGTCTTTATTAAGAAATAACTTACCGAAACTCCGCTTGCGCTCCTCTTCAGAAAAGGCGACAGGGCGACAATCCATTTTGCGGCACTTGATTTCTCCTCCCTGGCTATCTCCTATAAGGAAGGCAGGGAGGAGAAATCGAGCGTCGCGTGATGGATCGCCTGATCGCTTTCTGAAGAGGAGCGCAAGCAGAGTTTTGGTGAGTTATTTCTAAATAAAGACTTTGCGATTTTAAAGTGTAATTTGTCTTGGTGGGGTTTTTTTCCCGATGTTACTGATCCTTTAATGCTCAGATTTAATGCCCCGCAAACATTCTGATGATCTAACTGACTTAAAGGAGAACTAAACTCTAAAAATGAATGGGGCTAAAAATTTTCTATAATAATTTTTTTTAAATTCTTTTTGATGTTACTGGTCCTTTAAAGTGGAGCCAATTGCAATGAGTTGAGGACATGGGGCATTATGGGTAATTATTGTTCTGTTCCTGGCAGGGACCTGGGATGGCCCGAAAGTTCTCTGCTCCTGGACAGCTGGGCGTCTCCATAACTCCGCCCCTCGGGGGAGCGGTCTCTCTCCCAACAGCCTCTGCTTCCTCCCTTGCTCACTATCCCAAAGGAATGTGCCCCCCGCAACAATTTGGACTGTTCCAAGCTCCAAGCTGGAGCGGCACTGGGGTCCCCCCCTCCTCTCAGCCTTTGGGCCAATTCCCCGCCCCAGCGGTGACTTCTTCCTTACAGAACTTTGGTATGAGCAGTTTGCAGAAATCCATCAGCAACCCCCAAGGATCCAATCTACGGACTACCTAGTGCGGGGGGTTGGGGATCCCTGGCACCGAATACAAGACTGGGGGGAGCACAGGAAGTGGTCACTTCACCCCCCGACTGTACAATAACTCTGGAACCCCTAGAGGAACATCCCCTCCCCCGCCTTATAGAGGAGATGATGCCACGTCATGTGGATGCGGTGACAGCCCCCCCAAATCCCGGGAGCGAGGGGAGACGCGGGGAGTACGATACATGAGCAGCGGGTCCTTTGTGCTTCATCCTATAGCTCATTAATGCTTTAATATAAAGACATATTAACGGCTTGGACTGCAGCATCACAAATGTATGAATAAAAGTAAATCTATAAATATATTAAAGAATAAAAGTTCCGTGAGGACATTACTGTGCCATCGTTATGATGTGGAGACTGTGATATATAGAAATATATGTTGTTGGGCAACAGTAGTGATTGTAATGAAATAGCAGAACGTTAGAGGGTCACAAACATCTACACACTCACACTTACACATCTTCACACACTCACACTCACACTTACACTCACACACATCTTCACACACACAAGTGTTAAAGCGCCATTTCCTCATCGGAGACACTTTAACGGTCGCCGCTTCATCCCGTCAGCCTATTGGATAAATGTGAATGTAACTTGTTAGCGACAATGAACTTGAACACAACTCTCTCTCCACCCCGAGATTCTTGCTGAATATTTTTTTTAGTGCCTTGAACATTGGATGCCCCCCCCCCCAATATACTTATGTCCGCTGGTTAGACCAGGCTTTGCTCCTTTGTCCCCTGATCATGAAAGTGTTGAGCTGTTGCCCAGTGGGACACATTGGAATTGTGGGAGTGTTTGTTTTTGTATTGTGTCTTGGGCAGTTTTCAGGCTCAGAGCATTTTGAGGACATCTGGAAACTCATGTTGTTGCCCAACCCCCCTGTCCCTTGGTCCTGGTTTCATTGTCGGACTGGGGGGCCAGCGGCTCCAGATTAAACTGTAGACCACAGGCCCACTCTCTAAATCATTCCTCCTCTCTTTCTTCTCTTCTTTACATAATTCTCTCTTCCCTCCTCTGCTTTACATACTCCTTTCTTCTCTTCTTTACATACTTCTCTTTTTTCCTTTCTTCTTTACAAACTCCATTCTTCTCTTATTTGCATACTCTGCTTCCTTCCTTTCTTCTCTTCTTTACATACTCTTCTTTCTTCTCTTTACATACTTCTCTTTTTTCCCCTTTCTTTACATACTCATCTTTTTTCCTTTCTTCTTTACAACTCCTTTCTCTTTCTCCTTTTTACATACTCCTCTTTCTTCCTTCCTTCTCTTCTTTACATACTGCTTTCTTTCTTCTCTTTACATACTTCTTTTCCTTTTTTTTTTTTTTTACACACTCCTTACTTCTCTTCTTGACATACTCCTCTTTTTTCCTTTCTTTACATACTTCTCTCTTTTTTTCCTTTCTTCTCTTCTTTACATACCCCTCTCTCTCTTTCTTCCTTTATTTACATACTCCTCTTTCAACCTTCCTTTCTTTTTACACACTCCTCTTTCTTCTCTTATTTACACACGCCTCTCTAACTTTCTTCAGATACTCTTTTTTTTCCTTTCTTCTCTTGCTTTCATACTCCTTTATTTCTTTTCTTCTTTACGAAGTCCTCTCTTTCTTCCTTTCATACTCCTTCCTTCTCTTCTTTGCATACTCTCATCTCTCTCTCTCCATTGTTGAGCAACTAACACCTGGGCCTACTGGGACTATTACCAAGATCCTGATAGGCTGGTCCCACATTGCCGGATTCTCTTCTTTTTACCCAGGAACTGGTTGGAGACCCACAAGGTAATCAAAAGGTGGGCATTCGATACCAGCAGGGACGGGGGGGGGGGGGGAGTATGAAACACATGGGGAGTATGAAACACATGGGGAGCTTTGGTCGGAGGTCAGTTCAGAGCTTTAACAGAAAGTGATGGTGGATCAGAAGGTGCAATCAGTACGGTGCTGCTCCGTTTAGGAGTCGGTTCTGGAAGGTTTGTGGCTATTTTCGATGACTTTGATAAGGGTTTTTTGTGCGTGTTTTATGTATAAAGCTGTGAAGTTGCCTGGATGAGAGGAAAGAGCAGGTGGGTATTTGTGGGGCATCTGTTTTTTTTTTTTGTATCTGGTGAATCCTTTTGATTCGTGTCATTTTGTTGAGGTTTTTTTCCCTTCTAGTTTTCTAGTCTTGGGATGAGACACCCTACAGTATTAACCCTATGGTTTTGCACAGTGATTTGGAGTTTACATCAGCGCTCATCATTCATAAGTGAATGTAAACTTGATGAGTGCTATTCTAAACCCTTTTGTCATTTACATACATTATTTATTTTCTTTTTATTCCAAGATATTAAGGGATACATGTACTGTTAATATGAATGAATTTTGTTCCAACAGCGCCACCTGCTGGTCAGTTTCCCACCAGTCTGACCAGCAAGTAGTCAAGGAAGTTGTCAGGAGAAAGAAAGAGGCTTCTCTGATGTTCTTCTGCTTAGGAAAGATTTGAGAAAGTTTTCTAATCGGCGCTGTTGGAAAAAAATTCATTCATATTAACAACACATGTATCCCTTAATATCTTGGAATAAAAAGAAACTAAATAATGAATGTAAATTACAAAAGTGCTTAGAATAGCACTCTCATCAATTTTACATTCACTTGTTTTAAAGGTTTACTTATCCTTTAATGCAAACGGGGGGATAATTCTCATTAAGAAAAACTGCAGTTTCTATTCTGTTTTATGCCAACATGGGATTGTGTGTCCCAGCTCCTAGTTTTGCCATTGATGGATGCAGTGTCTCAAAAATTGCATCTTTCACCCCTCCCCTCTTTTGGTTTTGCTTTAAGGGAATCAACCCCCCCCCCCAAACAAAATGAATGCGGTGGTTCTGGGCAATCGTTCAGGTGGAGTGGACGTTAGAAAAGGGAGATTGTAAAACCGCTGATCTGTATTTATTTTACATATATATTTTTTTTTTTTCTTGGGGTGGGACAGGGCATTTATTAAAGTTTGAGGTCTGTTTTCCTTTAACTCTTTGGATGCCAGTTGGGGCCCCAATGGAATGATATATTTTGTTTGTT
Source organism: Xenopus petersii (assembly GCA_038501925.1). Taxonomy (NCBI): domain Eukaryota; kingdom Metazoa; phylum Chordata; class Amphibia; order Anura; family Pipidae; genus Xenopus; species Xenopus petersii. The sequence continues at coordinate 132,364,560 of CM076677.1, forward strand.
TTTTATTCAGGCCATTTTTTTTGGTATCTGGTGTTTGTGCATGCTATGGATTATTTGCCACTTACCCCTCAGCACAGATAAATGAGAAAACAAAAAAAAGCCATGTTCCAAGACTATATACTCTCCATGCTACTGAGCTCCTTCACTTATATTTACACTTCTTTTGCATTATCTTCTCTCTTCCCAAATGAGCCTGTACCCAGAATTCCTCCTCTTCCCCTTCTGATATTTAACACTGTATCATAATAAAGACAAAATAACTAAAAAAAGAGAATGTGGGATTTCCCTGGAGCTGTGAATTTTCTGTTTGCACTTTCTGTCCTGTATCTTTCTGTACAAATTTGCACTTCTCTTTTTATCGCCTCTGTAGACTGATATTACAACCTAATAAATGAAGCCTTATTTTACTACCGTGTAGTTTCATCCTTTTACTGGTGAGTTCAATTACCATTCTCTGGAGGGACACAAAGTAAACCTACAATAGCAGTGGGATAATAGTCTCTAGGAAGGGAGTGTGACTGTGGGATAGCAGGTATAGTAGGGAGAGATGATGCCTATAGTAACAGTGGATAATAGTCTCTGGGAAGGGAGTGTGACTGTGGGATAGCAGGTATAGTAGGGAGAGATGTGTCTATAGTAACAGTGGATAATAGTCTCTGGGAAGGGAGTGTGACTGTGGGATAGCAGGTATAGTAGGGAGAGATGATGCCTATAGTAACAGTGGATAATAGTCTCTGGGAAGGGAGTATGACTGTGGGATAGCAGGTATAGTAGGGAGAGATGGTGCCTATAGTAACAGTGGATAATAGTCTCTGGGAAGGGAGTGTGACTGTGGGATAGCAGGTATAGTAGGGAGAGATGTGTCTATAGTAACAGTGGATAATAGTCTCTGGGAAGGGAGTGTGACTGTGGGATAGCAGGTATAGTAGGGAGAGATGTGTCTATAGTAACAGTGGATAATAGTCTCTGGGAAGGGAGTGTGACTGTGGGATAGCAGGTATAGTAGGGAGAGATGTGTCTATAGTAACAGTGGATAATAGTCTCTGGGAAGGGAGTGTGACTGTGGGATAGCAGGTATAGTAGGGAGAGATGGTGCCTATAGTAACAGTGGGATAATAGTCTCTGGGAAGGGAGTGTGACTGTGGGATAGCAGGTATAGTAGGGAGAGATGGTGCCTATAGTAACAGTGGGATAATAGTCTCTGGGAAGGGAGTGTGACTGTGGGATAGCAGGTATAGTAGGGAGAGATGGTGTCTATAGTAACAGTGGATAATAGTCTCTGGGAAGGGAGTATGACTGTGGGATAGCAGGTATAGTAGGGAGAGATGGTGTCTATAGTAACAGTGGATAATAGTCTCTGGGAAGGGAGTATGACTGTGGGAGAGCAGGTATAGTAGGGAGAGATGGTGGTTTAGGATGGCTGCTGAGCACTACAATTCAGTTTACTTTTGTTTTCTAAAACAAAGCAAAAAAACAAACAAACATTTATGACTAACAGAGGGCAGGGTTGATTTATACGTGTTGGTGCTAGGGTGTATTTTCTTTTGCTTTAAAGGAGAAAGAAAGGTTCAATCATAGAATTTTAGGCACCCCAAGGATTGTAATGACTTAACCGAAACCTGGCCCAGAGTACCTGTGAGCAAGAGATCCTCTTCCTCCCGCTTTCTTTCTTCCCAAGACCAACGCATGCACAGTAGAGTAAAGAAGTAAGAGTATCGCTTCCTCACAGGTATCCTGGGCCGGTCCATCTTTCTGCAGACAGAAGCACTGGCCTGGGGTATCGGGTAAGTAAGTGGCTAACACTTTGCACGGACCAGTGATTGCACCTTTCATTTTCTTTTAAAGGACCAGGAAGTCAATTTTCTTTTTAAAGAAAAAAAAAAAAAACCAGCAAGACATATTAAACTTTAGAATTGCAAAGTCTTTATCAAGAAACAACTTACTGAAACTCCGCTTGCGCTCCTCTTCAGAAAGCGGTCGGCGACCCATCGTGCGACTCTCGATTTCTCGATTTTAGCCAGGGAGGAGAAGTTGAGTTCCGCACAATGGATCGTCGCCGTGTCTGCTTTTCTGAAGAGGAGCGCAGGTGAAGATTGGGTAAGTTATTTTTTTACAAATTTTATAAAAAAAATTGACGTTACTGGTCCTTTAAACAATTCTCGAAACTCCCCCCTCTGCAATACTGTTAAAGTGAAGGATTAATGGGGGGGGGGGGGGAACGATATACTTCTCAATGCACCCTGAAAGCAAAATCCAATTATTATTTTATTTCTTACAAAACAAATGGAAAGTGTTCCACAAAACAACAAATATATAAAAATCGAATAGAATCCCGGGTCATTTTGCAGTGATAAGGAGCGGTCAGCAGGGAATGAGCTTTTCTGATTCCTCCCAAAGCGGAAGATGGTGAATAAATGTCCCTGGTGCAATCAATGAGCTTAACTCACCTTTAAAAGCCATAAAACAGTGTGGGTAACATTTTGCTATGAGCGATAACATTAAATGGTAAATAAACCTTTAAAATAAGTGAATGTAAAATTGATGAGAGTGTTGTTCTAAGCCCTTTTGTCATTTACATTCATTATTTATTTTCTTTTTATTCCAAGATATTAAGGGATACATGTGCTGTTAATATGAATGAATTTTGTTCCAACAGCGCCACCTGCTGGTCAGTTTCTGACCAGTCTGACCACCAAGTAGTCAAGGAAGTTGACAGGAGAAAGAAAGAGGCTGCTCTGATGTTCTTCTGCTTAGGAAAACAATTAGAAACCTTTCTCAAATCTTTCCTAAGCAGAAGAACATCAGAGCAGCCTCTTTCTTTCTCCTGACAACTTCCTTGACTACTTGGTGGTCAGACTGGTCAGAAACTGACCAGCAGGTGGCGCTGTTGGAACAAAATTCATATTAACAGCACATGTATCCCTTAATATCTTGGAATAAAAAGAAAATAAATAGTGATGTAAATGACAAAAGTGCTTAGAATAGCACTCTCATCAATTGTATATTCACTTATTTTAAAGGTTTACTTATCCTTTAAAGGACCAGTAACATAAAAAATATTTAAAAAAAAAAATTCATTAGTATACTATGAAAAAAAAAAACACCAACACATATTTAACTCTAAAATCGCAAAGTCTTTATTACGAAATAACTTCCCGAATCTCCGCTTGCACTCCTCTTAAAAAAAGGCGACAGGGCAGTGATCCATCGTGCGGCCCTCGATTTCTCCTGGCTATCTCCTATAAGGAAGGCAGGGAGGAGAAATCGAACGCTGCACGATGGATTACCCCAATCGCCTTTTCTGAAGAAGAACGCAAGCGGAGTTTCAGTAAGTTATTTCTTAATAAAGACTTTTTTGTTTGTTTTTCCGTAGTATACTAAAAACACTTTTTGAAATAATTTTGATGTTACTGATCAAGTAGAAGTAGTTACGCTTTTTAAAATGATCAAAAACTAAAATCCTGTGAATTTAATTCTAAACTTTACTTCTTCTTGCAAAAAAATGTCATACTGTGCCTGTTGGATCAGTTACGCCCCTAGTGGTGGTTGAAAGGAGGTGCAGGCCACAATATTCTAATTAAAGGCACAGAGAGTCCCACGAGGATGGGACCCCAATTTGATTAAGACGGTTCCAATCTCCTCTTTTTCATGAGCAGTCCCTGGTGTTGTTGGTACGGGCTCCTATCTGTGGAAAGACAAACAGACCATTAAATACAGCACGTTAAAGGGGTGGTGTTCACCTTTCAGTTAATTCTTAGTCTGTTATAGAATGGCCAACTTTTCAATTGGTCTTCATTATTTATTTTTTAAATAATTTGCCGTTTTCTTCTGATTCTTTCCAGCTTTCAAATGGTGGTCACTGACCCCATCTAAAAACAAATGCTCTGTAAAGCTACAAATGTATTGTTATTGCTACTTTTTATTCCTCCTCTTTCTATTCAGTCCCTCTCCTATTCATATTCCAGTCTGTTATTCAAATCATTGCATGGTTGCTAGGGTAATATGGACCCTAGCAACCAGATCGCTGAAATGGCAAACTGGAGAGCTGCTGAATAAAAAGCTAAATAACTCAAAAATGAAAGCCAATTGGAAATTGTCTCAGAATATCACTCTCTACATCATACTAACAGTTAAAGGGGTTGTTCACCTTTTTTAGTATGATGAAGAGTGATATTCTGAGACAATTTGCAATTGGTTTTCATTTATTATTAAAGGTTATTTAGCTTTTTATTCAGCAGCTTTTCAATTTGCATCTTAAGAAATCTGGTAACTAGGGTCCAAATTCCCCTAGCAATCATGCATTGATTTGAATAAGAGACTGGAATATGAATAGGAGAGGGACTGAATAGAAGGATTAGTAATAAAAAGTAACAATACATTTGTAGCCTTACAGAACATTTGTTTTTAAGAAGGGGTCAGTGACCCCCATTTGAAAGCTGCAAAGAGTCAGAAGAAAAAGGCAAATAACTATAAAAAAATAATAATGAAAACCAATTAAAAAGTTGCTTAGAATTGGCCGTTCTACAACATAATAAAAGTTACTTTAAAGGTGACCCACCACTTTAATTTAAAGGTGAACGACCCCTTTAACATATATCTACCATTACTGTACTTAGTGCTTACTGGGGCTCATTTATAAACAGTGGGCAAATTTGCACCTGGGCAGTAACCAATGACAACCGATCAGATGATTGCTTTCAGTGTCTAACTTGCAGCTGGCTGAAAAAAATCTAATCACTGTTTGGTTGCTATGGGTTACTGCCCAGGTGCAAATTTGCCCAGTGTTTATAAATGAGCCCCATACAATTTGACTCCTTTCCCGTAGTGCTTCCACCTGTTCCAGACCGTAACTGGTAATGTTAGAACCGACCTAATCTGGGAGCTGGGTTTCCATTTGGTTGGTTCCAGGACGTGGGTCGGAGCGGTTGCCGTTGGTGATTTTGCCGTTGAGGGGTTTTGCTTCGAGTCAGCATTTGATGTTGCCCGTGGGGGGCGACTGGTGTAGACACAGCGCTGGGGACAGGCTGGATTCTACCATTAGAGAATGGATCCATTTCAACAGCATCTAATGGGATATCCCAGAGCTCTGGGTCATCTAGAAACAGATGTTGGTTCTTTTGTTACTGGGTTCACGGCCCAATTTTCTCCTCTTCTGTATCTCATTATAGATAGATTATAGTATAGAAACCAGTCTCACCTGCTAGAAACTCTTCCTCTGGTGCAACCTGGGGTTGTGCTGCTGCTGCTGCTGCTGGAGTGCTGTGTCCCAGGGGAGGGACCCTTGCTGGATATGCGGTTCCTTCCAAGAGCAACAAAATTATATCTGATTAAAGTCAGGAAGAGAAACTAAAGCCCAGAGAGTTATCATGAACTACAGCTCCCAGAATTCTCTGTTTGCTGCAGGTTGCCACAGTTCTCTTTAAAGGAGAGTGCTAGTCTGAGAATTTTTGCAATGTACATTCATCATTTATTTTCTTTTTATTCCAAGATATTAAGGGATACATGTGCTGTTAATATGAATGAATTTTGTTCCAACATCGCCACCTGCTGGTCAGTTTCTGACCAGTCTGACCACCAAGTAGTCAAGGAAGTTGTCAGGAGAAAGAAAGAGGCTGCTCTGATGTTCTTCTGCTTAGGAAAGATTTAAAGGACCAGTAACATTAAAAAAAATTTGTTCAAAATTCGTTAGTATAGTACGAAAAATCAACACCAAGGCAAATAAAACTTTTAGATTGCAAAGCCTTTATTAAGAGTTAACTTACCAAAACTCCACTTCCTGTCCTCTTCTAAAACGGCGAAAGGGCGACCATCCATGCAGCGGTGTTCAACTTCTCCTCCCTGGCTATTCTCTCTGCAGCGCTTCCCCTATTCCCAGCAGTCGGACTTTGAATCCAGCCTTTCCTCGTCCGGCGAGGAAGAAGAAGAGGAGGAGGGCAGCCTCTGCCTCTCCAGCGGCAAGTGTTGTCTGCAGGCGCACAGATCTGCTGAAGATCCCCAAGCGCATGGATCGGTGCGACGTGGAGGAGCTGCGCAAACACAAGGCTTTCCACACGGCCAAGTACACAGCTCCTGCAAACCGTGGCATTCCGCTCCGCCTTTGAGCCGGGAGTGCTACCGGCTCGTAGCCCGCAATCGTAGCGCATCGATGGATAGCAAGTGATTTGGCGCTACTGGAATCTAAAATCGCCGCCTTCTCCTGCAGCAGCAGGGACTGCCAGCCCCAGGCACACTCAGGTGGGAACATCACGGGAACAAGGGGTTTGTCCATGCGCTTGTGCACTGTAGTTCTGGGGATATTCTTCAGCAGATCGGTGCGCCTGCAGACAACACTTGCCACTGGAGAGGCAGAGGCTGCCCTCCTCCTCTTCTTCTTTTTCGCCGGACGAGGAAAGGCTGGAGTCAAAGTCCGACTGCTGGGAATAGGGGAAGCACTGCAGAGCGGACCTCTGCCTCCTTCACATACTGTCACTAGAATAGCCAGGGAGGAGAAGTTGAACACCGCTGCATGGATGGTCGCCCTTTCGCCGTTTTAGAAGAGGACAGGAAGTGGAGTTTTGGTAAGTTATATCTTAATAAAGGCTTTGCAATTTAAAAGTTTAATTTGCCTTGATGTTTATTTTTCGTTCTATACTAACGAATTTTGAAAAAAAATGTTTTAATGTTACTGGTCCTTTAAGAAAGGTTTCTAATTGTTTTCCTAAGCAGAAGAACATCAGAGCAGCCTCTTTCTTTCTACTGACAACTTCCTTGACTACTAGTGAAGTGAGCCGAGTGCCGCCGGCTCCCCTGTATAGCCTGGGAAAGGAGGCAGCAGCAAGTGGAACAGATGGGCGGGACTAGTGGGGATTTTGCAGAAATTTACAATATAGTAACCAGAAACACAACTTTTTCAAGCACATTCCTTCTAGATCTAAAAGAGTAAAATGCACTGGTACATTCTTGTTTTTTTGCATATAATGTCTCCTTTAATATCTTGGAATAAAAAGAAAATAAAGAATGAATGTAAATGACAAAAGAACTATAAAGGTTTACTTATCCTTTAAGATCTGCTGCTGTACCCACCGCTGATAGTATTATTAAAGGAGTATATTAAATAGGGATGCACCGAATCCAGGATTCCGTTCGGGATTCGGCCTTTTCAGCAGGATTCGGCTGAATCCTTCTGCCCGGCCAAAACGAATCCTAATTTGCATATGCAAATTAGGGGTGGGGAGGGAAATTTCGTGACTTATTGTCACAAAACAAGGTAGTAAAAAATGTTTCCCCATCCCTAATTTGCATATGCAAATTAGGTTTCAATTCATTATTTGGGCAAATCTTTCGCAAAGGATTCAGGGGTTCGGCCGAATCCAGAACAGTGAATTTGGTGCATCGATAATATTATAGGAGCCCTAGAGCAGAGTTATGTAACAAGACCTCAGATGTCGTTAAACTACAGCTCACGGTGTTGCGGGATGCTGGGAGTTGTAGTGCACCTCACCCTCTCGGCTTGTGTCTGGAAGGGTCTCGGGTTCCCGTGTTTGCTGTTTTCTCTCCATTTGCTCCCGGAACTGTTGTTGCAGCTGCTTTTGCCGCAGCTTGCGCTGGTACGTGGCATCCATGTCGGGGGCATAAGACATTGCTGAACTAGAGGAAACAGAATAGAATAAAGTAGAGGTGGGTAGCTGTCTAACTGGAGGTTGTATAAGAGGCCCTACAAGAGGTACTTTGGCCCCCAAAGTTGCATCATTAGTACGGGCCTAGTACAGGTATGGGACCCATTATCCAGAATGCTCGGATAATGGATATTTCCATAATTTGGATTTCATATTTTAAGTCAACTAGAAAATCTGGTAAACATTAAAATAAACCCAATAGGCTGGTTTTACTTCCAATAAGGATTAATTATACCTTAATTGGGATCAAGTACAAGCTACTGTTTTTATTATTACACAGGATTAAATGGAGTCTATGGGAGATGGCCTTTCCATAATTCTGAGCATTTTGGATAATGGGTTTCTGATTGGAAATGGAAACAACTGGAAAGCACTGCTCTACAGTTAAACCTGCAACATACCCGTCACTCACCCTGTACTTGTGCAGTTGTCCTCTGGACTTATCCGGGTGCTCCCCTCGTGGTTCTGTTCAGAAAGAGACGGATCACTGGACCTAAGGGGGAGCTGTACGGCTGGTTCTGGTTGTGGTCTCTCTGCTTGTTTCTGGGCCTGTTGGAAGCTGCTGTATCGAGCTCTTTCTACAGAAGCATCAAAGTCCTGACGCTTGGTCTGTGCAAGGTCCAGTTCAACCGGCACCTGATGGATCATACAGCTGTGTGATACAAGCCTCCCGATTATAGACAAGGCAATACAAAACATAGGGCTGGAGCTAAAGAAATGCTGTTCCATAACACAATTTGAATTAGATTTTTTGAGATTTATCATACTCTGGCCCTTTAAAGGATAAGTAAACCTTTAAAATAAGTGAATGTAAAATTGATGAGAGTGCTATTCTAAGCACTTTTGTCATTTACATTCATTCTTTATTTTTTTTTATTCCAAGATATTAAGGGATACATGTGCTATTAATATGAATGAATTTTGTTCCAACAGCGCCACCTGCTGGTCAGTTTCTGACCAGTCTGACCACCAAGTAGTCAAGGAAGTTGTCAGGAGAAAGAAAGAGGCTGCTCTTATGATCTTCTGCTTAGGAAAACAATTAGAAACCTTTCTCAAATCTTTCCTAAGCTGAAGAACATCAGACCAGCAGCTTTCTTTCTCCTGACAACTTCCTTGACTTACATTCAGTTTAAAGGTTTACTTATCCTTTAAGAACTCGATTCAACTATTTGCCACCTAAAAGCTGCCGACCTGCTGACTTCGATTCGAGTTTTTGGGTCGATTCAATTCATCCGAGTTGGTAAAATTCTATGTTATTAATAAATGTTGGTCGATGTGCGTTTTTAAAAACTCACATGAATTCGAAAATCGACCTTTGATAAATAAAAGGGCCTCCCCAGGTCAAACAGCCCCCTAATAGTGCAAGAGGATCCCCCAATGAGAATCCCGGATCCCTGTTGTGCTTAATTGGGTTTGGGGGTCATCGTTTCCTATTGCGGCTGATCCACGCACCCCTCACCTGTTTTGGAAGTTTGTTCACAGCACGGAGATAATCTTTATCCAAAATGCAGTTGCCCAGGGAGTTCCCAAAGCACCTGTACAGGAAATAGAGGCTTAGTAAGAATGTACTGTTACTATAGCTCAACTACAGGTTTAGCCTTGGTGCAAATAACGTAGCACTGGAAGCATCTTTGGGGGCAATGATATAAATTTGCCTCGTAGTCAAAAAATGTATGAGCTCTGTGAAAAACCAGCTCCCCCAGTTGCTGCCTTGACTTAGGCTTTTACAGATAAGGAGGATTTCACTAGAAGATGCTATGATCCAGTGTAAAATACAAGTACTTTTAATATAAATTATATATATATATATATATATATATATATATATATAAAATCATATAAACATGAAATAAGCCCAATAGACTCGTTTTGCCTCCAAAATGGATTAATTATATCTTAGTTGGGTATGGGACCTGTTATCCAGAATGCTTAGGACCTGGGGTTTGCCAGATAATGGACCTTACCGTAATTTGGATCTTCATACCTTAAGTCTACTAGAAAATCATGTAAACATTAAATAAACCCAATAGGCTGGTTTTGCTTCCAATAAGGATTAATTATATCTTAGTTGGGATCAAGTACACGATGCTGTTTTATTATTACACAGAAAAAGGAAATCATTTTTATAAATTAGATTTATTTGGATAAAATGGAGTCTATGGGAGACGGCCTTTCCTTAATTTGGAACTTTCTGGATAATTGACCTTTCTGTTATTTGGATCTTCATACCTTACGTCTACTAGAAAATCATATAAACATTAAATAAACCCAATAGGCTGGTTTTGCTTCCAATAAGGATTAATTATATCTTAGTTGGGATCAAGTACAAGCTACTGTTTTATTATTACAGAGAAAAATGAAATCATTAAAAAAAAATGTGATTATTTGGATAAAATGGAGTCTATGGGAGATGGCTTTTCCCGTATTTCAGAGCTTTCTAGATAACGTGTTTCCGGATAACGGATCCCATACCTGTAGCTGTTTAAACCCAGCCCCACCCAATACTGCAGCACACCAGCCTTACTACTGTCCTATATCTCCAGTCATTGATCATCTGCCGACTCGAGACTCACTTACTTTAGTGCTCGTTTTAACCCATCAGTGACTGCCTCTTTACGAGCTTTCTCTAATGACAGAGCTTTAGACTTCAGTCCTTCACTGACCCCATATCCAACATCCTCATGGTAGGAGCCATCCTGAACAGGAGGGAAGCATGTTACTATGGAAGCTTCTAAAGGGTAAATATGCCTTACAAAATTACCCAGTAAAATAAAATGGGTGTTGTAACACCTGGACAACAAAAAGCAGCGTTACCTTCAGCTGGACCTTGACAAACGCACACACCCCGACGTAGAACTTCCCGTTACTCAGGTCCACAAAATCTGCCAGGGGTGAAAGGGTTGAGCAGGTTAAGAGAGATTGGGAGTGGCATCATCATGAGTGAATTGTCAAGTCTAAACTCACCCACATTCTGCTGAGTGATGGAATGGGACCATCCATTGTATCCAAACATCTCATTGGCCAGGCTGATCACTCTGTGTCCTTCTATGTAACACACCTGCCAGGGGGAAATGAGAAGACATAGAAGATGTAGAACAGCCTTAAAGGATAAGTAAACCTTTAAAATAAGTGAATGTAAAATTGATGAGAGTGCTATTCTAAGCACTTTTGCCATTTACATTCATTGTTTAATTTCTTTTTATTCCAAGATATTAAGGGATACATGCGCTGTTAATATGAATGAATTTTGTTCCAACAGCGCCACCTGCTGGTCAGTTTCTGACCAGTCTGACCACCAAGTAGTCAAGGAAGTTGTCAGGAGAAAGAAAGCTGCTGCTCTGATGTTCTTCTGCTTAGGGTAGGACTACACAAACGATTTAACAGCGATCCGACGTGCTGCGACAAAAATAAGTTAAGAGATAGAATTGTCGCAGCGTTGATCCGACGCAACACAACAGATGCAGGCGCTGCATCTGCATCCGACGTGTCGGATCAATGCTGTGACACAATGCGACAATTCTATCTCTTACCTTGTTTTTGTTGCATGCTTTTTGTCGCAGTGCCTCAGATCGTGCCAGAACCATTCGTGTAGTCCTACCCTTAGAAAACAATTAGAAACCTTTCTCACATCTTTTCTAAGCAGAAGAACATCAGAGCAGCCTCTTTCTTTCTCCTGACAACTTCCTTGACTACTTGGTGGTCAGACTGATCAGAAACTGACCAGCAGGTGGCGCTGTTGGAACAAAATTCATTCATATTAACAGCACATGTATCCCTTAATATCTTGGAATAAAAAGAAAATAAATAATGAATGTAAATGACAAAAGTGATTATAAAAGCACTTGCTTCAATTTTTGTAATTTATGTTAAAGATTTACTTATCCTTTAACTGCCCTATAGATATATATTGATAAATATGCCCCTCAGCCTCCTATTCATGCCATGATCTTACAGACCTTCTGTCCTCCTCCCGCCTGCCGGCTGCTGATGTATTCAGGGCCCAGCTTCTGGCGTAACGCATTCTGAACCGCTTGATATTCCTCCGCCGTGAACCGGTTCTGCAAAGCAGCACAACGTCAAACCTCTCCCGATCCAAAGGAACCAGTAAAGCTGCGGTTACTGAAGGATAAAACTCCCATTTCCCCCACTCACCTGCCCAAAACAGACCGTTCCTGCTGGATCAGGTCTCATCTGCTCAGCCCTTGTATTTGGCTGATTCACAGACATGGCAGCTTCTTGATCAATGAAAGCAATGTAAACAGAGAGAGAGAGGAGGAGAAACAGTAGATCAGATTGTATGCGTGTGTGTATATATATATATATATATATATATATATATATATATATATATATATATATATATATATATATATATATATATATATATATATATATATATTTTTTTTTTTTTTTTTTTTTTTTGAGGGTCACATGTCCTAATGTCCAAATAACAGCCAATCCTCTGTCAATAAAAAAACAAATATCAGTACAGTAGCAAAAATCCAATAGGAGCAGGGTTAGTCTTGCAGTTAATGGACCTTGTGCATCCAATTAACAATCATAAACCCAGCGGGGCCCCCACTCCCTGACACAAGCCCCCGGCTGGCCCAGTTAGGCTCCTCCCACATGAGAGAGACCCAGGCATGGGGTCCCAGTGCAACACTAAGGAAGGGAGTCACTGGTGGTGTAACTAGGGGTTAATGGGCTGCACTAAACTTTGGGAATAAGAAATAAAACTGCTTCCCAGTTTCTTCACAGAGAAATAAAGACCCTGGGCCTCCAAAGACTCTGGGCTACTGGGCCCCCCAAAGACTCTGGGGCCGCTAAAGAAAGACTCTAGGGCCCTTAAGGACACTGGACCCATAAAGACCCTGGGGGCCCTAAAGACAATGGGGGCCCATTAAAGACCCTGGGGGCCCATTAAAGACCCTGGGGGCCCCTTAAGGGCCCATTAAAGACCCTGGGGGCCCCTTAAAGACCCTGGGGGCCCTTAAAGACCCTGGGGGGCCCTTAAAGACTCTGGGGGGCCCTTAAAGACTCCCTTAAAGACTCTGGTGACCCAGTGCAACTGCACAGACATAGCTCTGCCCTGAACCCCTTATATGCGAGTAGAACCGGAAACAGAACTGTGAGGTATTTGCCTCTTCAGTGTCCCTTATTATTGGCCCCAGCCGTGTCCCCCAACTCACCCTGACCTGAAACCACACGGGGAGTCTCGACTTTGCACCCGCGCTCTCCTTTCACACAGAGTGAAGCTCTGACAGCTACGCGCGCTTTCCAATCAAACCTCCTGTCCCGAGCTGGCCACCGTACAGCTCAAGCAAGTAGTAATCTGCGATTGGTCGTTCCACATTGGTTCGAACCTATCGCGATGTCACAGAAGGGGCGGAACTTAGCTGCTCTGTTGAACGTCGATGAATCAATCACAGCTGATGAGGCGAGTGCTTTGCTGTTTAGGAGGAGCTTAGCGCGTACGGTGGCCCCGTTAGGACATTTGGATTATTTGGTGAGCGCGCACGTCACTCCCCAAGCTGCTACATTCCGCCCAGCGCCGGACACCACGGGACTCACCGAAGAAGCCGGACGGGAGTGGTTTTTATAGAGGCCTGGCTGTTGCAGGTAAGGGCTGTGGCAGGAGCGAGAGGCCTGAGGGGAGGGAGAGATGGGGAGGGAATGGCTCTGACACTGCAGCTCATCTGTTTCATTGGGTTCCGCTATTTCCTTCCCTGGACTCGGTCTCCTGACAATTGGGCCGGTTCTGCGGCTTCTTTTTGGTCTCAGTCCTAAACACTTTGTCTCCTTTATTATTATTATCATCATTATTATTAGTATTATTAGTATTATTATATCAGTCCTGCGGCTCCTCCTTCTGACACTCCATTCTGCCTGGTACCCTGGTACTTTTAGTTCTCTCTCCTCAGTCTTCTCTTCTCTCATCTGTCTTCTCTCAATGGCTGGAAATGGACCGGGTCCGTGTCTTCATTGCTTTGCCATCTACTGTGCTCTACTCTGATTGGCACCTGGCATGGCCTGGGTGGGATCTGATTGGCACCGGGCATGGCCTGGGTGGCATCTGATTGGCACTGGGCATGGCCTGGATGGGATCTGATTGGCACCGGGCATGGCCTGGGTGGGATCTGATTGGCACCTGGCATGGCCTGGGTGGGATCTGATTGGCACTGGGCATGGCCTGGGTGGGATTTGCTTGGCACCGGGCATGGCCTGGGTGGGATCTGATTGGCACTGGGCATGGCCTGGGTGGGAATTGATTGGCACTGGGCATGGCCTGGATGGGATCTGATTGGCACCTGGCATGGCCTGGGTGAGATCTGATTGGCACCTGGCATGGCCTGGGTGGGATCTGATTGGCACCGGGCATGGCCTGGGTGGGATATGATTGGCACAGGGCATGGCCTGGATGGGATCTACTTGGCACCGGGCATGGCCTGGGTGGGATATGATTGGCAACAGACATGGCCTGGGTCGGATGTGCCTGACTGTGGGCATGGTCTGGCTTGGCCCTACCCTGGATGTATCACGGGCTAATCCTGCAGTGGAGCTTGGGTGGAGCAGGTTCTTATACAGAGCTGATGTGGGTGGGACGTGATACTGAGAAAGCTCTAGGAGTCTGCTCTGGTCTATGGTGGGTGTTACACATCATTCCTGGGTGTGGGGGTTACACTCCTCAGTGCAGTAATGGAGGATAATGAAACTGCTGGAGCTCAATATTCTGAGGTTGGTCACTTTGGCTTCTAAAACTTAGGGTAGATTTGCAGCAATACACTATTTCTTAGTTGGGACTTTATTTATTGTCAAAGGAGCTTCTGCCATAAGGGGGATGCTGGGAGTTGTAGTTCAGTGCTGTTGGATCCTCTCAAACCTTCATGATTTATTGTTAGGCCTTGCACATGACTTTTATTCCAGTCTGTTCGGTTACCTTGAGCCCTTATGGGGGCAAATACAGGGGCCTGTGCCTCCTTCTCCTGAAATGAGCCGACAGTTTCAGCTGAACATTAGCGGCCAATCATAGCTCTGCCCCCGCAGGGGTGATTCTCTGCTTCTTCCCTGACCTTTAATTAATTGCATCTGACTGTACTGCGAAATGTCACACAACCGGTACAGATGCTTCCACCCTGCCATCATCTTCAGAGCGACCGTTGGTACTTACACAATACTGGTGCCACCCATTGTACTGGCATACACCGCCATCTGTCTCCTTGCCCTCCCTACAGGCTGCACTTTTAATGTCAACCTACTCCAGAAATGTTTGTTTATAAAGGCACAAGGCTGCAGGCTGAGTTATACAGGGAACTCTGAGTATCACTCATGTATTATAAGGGATAATGTACCCCCTACTGTAAATGATAAGGATATTAGAAGTCACTGAGGGGTTGTTCTGTGACCATATAAAGGCACAAGGCTGCAGGCTGAGTTATACAGGGAACTCTGAGTATCACTCATGTATTATAAGGGATAATGTACCCCCTACTGTAAATGATAAGGATATTAGAAGTCACTGAGGGGTTGTTCTGTGACCATATAAAGGCACAAGGCTGCAGGCTGAGTTATACAGGGAACTCTGAGTATCACTCATGTATTATAAGGGATAATGTACCCCCTACTGTAAATGATAAGGATATTAGAAGTCACTGAGGGGTTGTTCTGTGACCATATAAAGGCACAAGGCTGCAGGCTGAGTTATACAGGGAACTCTGAGTATCACTAAGGGATAATGTACCCCCTACTGTAAAGGATAAGGATATTCAAAGTCACCAGTTTGACTCCCCCAATACCATACAGACATGTTCATTTTCTGCTTCATTTACAAATTGGGAATGAATTAATTGTGCTGGGGGTGAGTCTGTAGCTGAGCAGCCGCCGCATGAATCAGGGATAATCCATCATTATAACATCCCTGTACTAACACATTCCTTTTCTTCCTCCATGCGATATTCTGATTATCTTTTATTTACAAACCTTCCTTCCACAGGGCATTATACTGTATAAGTCTCTGCTTCATTCACAGATCTTCTTATTTCAGTGAGAGATGTACCCTCTGCTTATTTATGTATAAATGCAATTCTTTCTATAGCCCACGGGGCAGGGAACAATCGACATTACATAGAGGCTGAACGTAGAACCTTCTCCCACCCTAATACTCAGAACCTGTGATGGAGTAATTTAAAGTATAACAAAAGAGATTTATGGGGCAGGAACATAAATGTGGGGTTTTCACTGGGTTTCTCTTTATGATATAACATTTCAGGTTGCACACACAAACTTTGGGGCCCCTCATAGGTGGTGTAAGGTTTCAACAAATTCATTGTAATGGTGCATCTGACCAAGCCTTCATGGGTTGCCCCGCTCCATCCTGTGTTCTCCATGAGCTCCGACCCACCTTAGACGTTGTACATTTGGCGAGGGGAGACCTTTGTCCAGTTTCCTGACTGTTGTCATTTCCAAAATCTGGAATGTAGATGGTAGGCATAACCCCCGACATTTCGTAGAGATTGCATGATGTTGGCCAATGCTGGAGACATTAAAATAGACAATCTATACAAGTACGTCCACCTTTAATGTCCAACCTTTAGGCCAGGTCCCTCAGTGTTACAAACATACAGAACACCACTGTATCAGCCTTCTAGCCTAAGATCTGACCAGGACCAGGAATATTTAGGATGGTTCCTAGATAAACCTGTAAGTCCATCTTGAAGCGGTCTTCGTGCAGGGGGCCCCCTAGTTCAGGAACCACTCATCTACTATGGCTTCAGAGAGGCAGTTGGGTCATGTTTCCATAGAAGTCGTGAACCAATTTGTTTTTTTTGTGTAAGGGGTGTGGGAGCATTGGGCCAAGGGCTAAATGATTGAACCAGACAAGTGTCCACCTAAGATCTTGCTCTAATTGACTTTCAAGATCTACTTCTAGAAGTATCTAGGATCCTAAGTGGCCTGAAGGTCCTAGATACTCATGGAAGTGGATACTCATTTTGAAGTGGCTTCAGGGAAGGCCCTGCTTGCTAAGACTCAGAGTTTGGGAACCACCCCTCTAGACCCCTCTAGGTCATTTCCCTCAAAATTGTTGTACCATAGTTTGTTTAATTATCAGGAGGGTAAGGGGTGGAAACAGTAGACCAACTGCTCAACCATCCTAACCAGACGTGGGGCATTCTCCCTACTGGCATCCCTTTAAATGCCTCAAAAAGACAGATATTTGGAGTAAAATTCCCCACCAAGGCGTTGCTCAAACTACATAGTCCTGCTATGTTGTCTGGGCTCAGTTGTTCAAGACTGCTAAGTCTGCAGATCCATGCATCACTAGCAAAACAGCTGCTTACCAACTGGCTGCTGATGTTGCAGGTCAGTGATGCAGCAATTGTTTGACCTCTTGGGTGGGACAAGGTAGGAGAATAGGCCTTAAAAACAGCCCATATGTATAAATACAAATATACAAAGAAGGAATGTTCTGGGCACACAATAAGCTATACCCTCATACTGTACTGTCTAAGGGAATCAATATGGCACCTCCTCCCATATGTATAAATACAAATATACAGAGAAGGAATGTTCTGGGCACACCATAAGCTATACCCTCGTACTGTACTGTCTAAGGGAATCAATATGGCACCTCCTCCTCCCATATGTATAAATACAAATATACAGAGAAGGAATGTTCTGGGCACACATTAAGCTATACCCTCATACTGTACTGTCTAAGGGAATCAATATGGCACCTCCTCCTCCCATATGTATAAATACAAATATACAGAGAAGGAATGTTCTGGGCACACAATAAGCTATACCCTCATACTGTACTGTCTAAGGGAATCAATATGGCACCTCCTCCCATAGGTATAAATACAAATATACAGAGAAGGAATGTTCTGGGCACACAATAAGCTATAACCTCATACTGTACTGTCTAAGGGAATCAATATGGCACCTCCTCCTCCCATATGTATAAATACAAATATACAGAGAAGGAATGTTCTGGCACACAATAAGCTATACCCTCATACTGTACTGTCTAAGGGAATCAATATGGCACCTCCTCCCATAGGTATAAATACAAATATACAGAGAAGGAATGTTCTGGGCACACAATAAGCTATACCCTCATACTGTACTGTCTAAGGGAATCAATATGGCATCTCCTATGCATATGTATAAATATAAATATACAGAGAAGGAATGTTCTGGGCACACAATAAGCTATACCCTCATACTGTACTGTCTAAGGGAATCAATATGGCATCTCCTATGCATATGTATAAAGATGGCTGTTCCTGTGCATGCATCATATAAGGAAGATCCTAAACATGTAATGCCAGTGACAATTCCTGGAACCTTCATCATTGAGAGCATTGAGAAGTATTCTTCCCCCCCACCAGTGAATTTAGCCGAGAGTTTGCTCATTGGGTTTGATTGGGCTGGGCTTTATACATAGGGAATGAAGTAGAAGTGTAGGACCCAGGGGTCACACCCGCACGTGCTTCTATATAACTCAGCACATGACGGCAGCAGCCTGGAGTGAAGCTTTGGGAACGTGAGCCGCCGTCTGCTGAAATGTGCATTTATTTACCCATGAAAAGCTGCAGCTGCAAGCAATCTTCTCTCCTGTGATTGGCTGCTGAATGAATAATAAATGTGGTTCAGTTTGCCGTTCCCAAGGGGCCACGTTTGTCCTCTTAGGATTCCACAAACACCCCCTTGTTCATCGCTTTGGCGACAGTGGGACTCCTGGGAGGCTAGCGGTGCGGCCTTATATCCTGTGGGGTTTGTCTGGATTCCAACTGCTGCAGAACTACATCTCCCAGCATCCTCTATTGGTCAACTGTTTTAAATTCTTCTATCCGCTATAGAGTCAAGCCATTGGATTCTGTATTGTATAATCAAATACATTACAAAACAATTTCCTTTTTCTCTGTAATAATAAAACAGTAGCTTGTACTTGATCCCAACTAAGATATAATTAATCCTTATTGGAAGCAAAACCAGCCTATTGGGTTTATTCAATGTTTACATGAGTTTCTAGTAGACTTAAGGTATGAAGATCCAATTTACAGAAAGATCCGGAAAACCCCAGGTCCCAAGCATTCTGGATAACAGGTCCCATACCTGTATATTGTATATTTGTTACGGTCCTCAAGGTGAACCATTGGAGACCAAGGCTTTACCACTAGTGGTGCTATTGCTTTAAAACCTCTGTCTGTATGGCACCCATTCGCTTGAGTACAGGTATGGGACCTGTTATCCAGAATTCTCTGGACTTTTCCAAATAACTGATCTTTCTGTAATACGTCTACTAGAAAATCATGTTAACATTAAATAAACCCAATGGGCTGGTTTTGCTTCCAATAAGAATTAATTATATCTTAGTTGGGATCAAGTACAAGTGACTGTTTTATTATTACACAGAAAAAGGAGATCATTTTTACAAATTTGGATTCTTTTATTATAATGGAGTCTATGGAAGACAGCCTTTCCCTAATTCGGAGCATTCTGGATAACTGGTTTCCTTATAATGGATCCCATATTTGTAGCTCTGACCTGTTCCTGGTCATTACGTAGAAGCAGGTGATGGGATTCATCTGACAAGAGTCCAGGCTTGTGCAAGAATGTTTGTTTTTTTCTGAGGCCTAAAACTGCCTCAGTGCTCACGGCTCCCGCATCTGCTTTAAATTCCATGTGAAATCATTATGGAAAGGGCCACAAGCATTTATGTATTTGCCGTTTTTGGCATAGACTTTCATGGTTATCGCATTGGACCCGGTCGGTGCAATTCCCGGTTTACATACCTGTGTCCAATCCGCTATTGCACCAAAAAGGTCCAGCGATTACCATTTAGTTTATAGATGCCCGCTGCCCTGTTTTACCTCCCACTACAACTGACTTATTCTCCTCTCCACCCGCGTGATGGCATGGGTTAGTGTAAATATACTGATGGAACAGACTATTGGTGCACATGGTGCAACTGTGTGTGCCAGATGCTTCATTACAATCTGCCCCTGTCTAAACCATTCTCCACGAGCTCCATTTATTTCCAAAACTAACAGTACTGCACTTTTGTTGGAGTCATCCGTTTAAATACAGTAAGCAGATGGAGAAAACTTGGGTGAAGCATCTGGCGCCCATATACCCACACTTTTTTTTTCCCCCCCTCCTGTGAAAGGAGTGAAACCGGTTCCCTCATTACTAAAGAATGGACTGACCCGTTCAGTGGGATCCAGCAAGCGGCACAGTCTACTCTCTTCCTCCCGGGCCGCATGGTGCTGTATCAGCCGCTAACTGATTGGCATTTCTTCACCTGAGCTCTAACTGGCTGTTCAAAGGTACCTACTTGCCCCCTAGTAATCTGTGGGGCAACAGGTAGTGATGAGCAGGGCAGTCAAAACTCAAACAGCTCTCAACCCTTACCTGCAAAATGTTCCCATTGTAGGACCCTCACCCACCTGCTCCATGCGCTGCTTCTGAGTGCGCTTCTGGTTCACTACTACCACAGTCTGACCCACATCCCATGTCCAGATTTCAACCCAAATTCACAGATTTAGTGTCAACCCACCCATCGCTAGCAACAAGCTTTAAAGGGGTGATGCCATCTTTTGGCATCTGCTCGTTTCCTTGACGAAGGTTAGTGGTACCCATTAGAGTCCTGCGCTGTTCTGTTTTCTGATACCTGTGACTTGCAACCTAGACCTGCAAACCACAATTTTCCCCCTCTGATCCGCTACCCTGCCTGCAATAGGCCAACTAACCTTCCAACCCCGGGGACATGCAAAACCGCATGTGACATCACTCCGGCACCAAATCTTCACAAAAATAGACAAAACTGGCCAAACCACAAGGGAGGGAGATAGGGATCAAGCCAGCACCAATCCAAGTTACTGGCGGACTGCCCACATGGTCAGGGAATAGGGGACTTTTTGCCCTAAACCCCACCACTTAATGGGTATTCCGTGGGTACCTGACCCGATGCAAGACTCTAGTACCTGTTTCCTATCCAGCCTGTGGTCTTGGTTTGGTGTCTCTAGTCTACAGCTTCAATTTGTGCTCCTTGGCTAAAGGAATTTTCCTCCTGGACCAATTAATATCCCTATTCAGGGTAGTTATACATTTGTGCCCATGTGTGGGGTGACAAGCTGCTGACTCAGTCTAGAATGTTATGTTTGTATTTATATATTGGGGATGCACCAAATTCATACTTTTTGGATTTGGCTGAATGTTTGGCAAAAGAACTTCATATATCCGATTCATAATATTAATTTCCTATTTTGGGCAAAACCCGAAAAAAAAATGTGCATAACCTAAAATAATCTACCACATTCAATTACAGACTGCTTAAAAGTCTCATGCCTTTAGGGGTTTGTATTCCTAATCCTGCAGAAACTTTTGAAACTCTCATACTAATATTGTGAATAGCCTCCAGTATGTATCCTATAACCACGGCACTGCTCATGGTGTCATCAGTTCCTCGTAGTTGCATAATGATGTCACCACTGTAAGCTGTTGTGCCTTTAAATGTTAGACGACATTGACTTCAAACATCCCTATGATCTATATTATTTCTACATCTATAGTTTTTGAACTGTTAGAGGTCACTTTGCTCCACTGTATAAAACTGGGTGCAACTCCAGCCTGTTGCCATACACAGACCAACTTGGAATCTTGTTAATTGGTTGATGGTGGCCTCCCAACGGCCTTCACGAATGATGTCTGGCCCGATAGTTTCCAGATATTCATTGGGCAAGTTAAAAAATCTCATTGGGCAAAAATTGTGTCCGCACTTTGATAAGAGAGATTAGTGCCCCTTAAATTGCTTAATTATGCTTCTTCAATTAGCAGTGCTTGAGTATAAGACCATGTCCTACTGAGGACACTTCTTTATGTGTTTGCAGTAAATCCCAAACAGTCCTAAGCTAACCCTTATGTCTTTGCTTCTCTGCAGGTCACATGAGCTGGACATCTAATAAACATGGGAAATTCATTATCCTTAATAAACTGTTAATTAATTGACGCCATTGCCAGCCCATAATCTCAACGGAGACGGGAGGAACCATTTAACTGACATTTGCTTAAAAGCCGGCCCCCCCTCCAACCACAGCTATGTATGGAAGTTCTCGTTCAGTCGGGAAGGTGGAGTCCACCAGCCAGAGTCCTGGTCGCTCCCCGCGACTTCCGCGTTCTCCTCGGTTAGGCCACCGCCGCACAAACAGCACTGGAGGGAGTTCTGGAGGGACCCCTGGTGGTGGAAGTGGAAAGACCCTGTCAATGGAAAACATCCAGTCTCTTAATGCTGCTTATGCCACGGCCAGCCCCATGTATCTCAGCGACCATGAAAATATCGGCAGCGACACACCCAAAAGCACCATGACTTTGGGGAGGTCTGGAGGGAGGCTTCCCTATGGTGTAAGAATGACCGCAATGGGAAGCAGTCCCAACATTACCACTAGTGGGGTGGCCAGCGACACCATTGCCTTTGGGGACCATCACTTAACACCGGTCAGCATGGCGTCCACCGTACCCCATTCACTACGCCAGGCCCAAAACAACACTATCATGGACCTTCAGGCCCAACTCAAGGAAGTCCTAAGGGAAAACGACCTTCTACGCAAAGACGTTGAGGTAAAAGAGAGCAAGCTCAGCTCCTCCATGAACAGCATCAAGACCTTCTGGAGCCCCGAGCTGAAGAAAGAACGAGCCTTGCGTAAAGACGAGGTGTCCAAGATCAACGTGTGGAAGGAGCAGTACCGGGTTGTCCAAGAGGAGAGTCAGGTGAGTGTCTGTATGTGTATAGAGCAGGAGTTCCCACGCTTTACTAATATGAGGTCTACTTTTAATGATGTTGTGCCATTATGATCTACATCCATAAAAGCATTGTTGGCATTTTGTTCCATGGAAAATATTACTTAAATACTGATTTATGGGAAAATTATATTGCTATATTTAACAAACCTCTATTTATTATGTAACCTTAACAAAATAAGGTGAAAAGCATGAAACAGGAGGGAGATTTAGACAAGCTGTTAGTTGACAGTGTCTTGAGATCACCAGGGTCTACTGGTAGATCCCAATCTAACTTTTGGGCACCCCTGGTATAGAGAATATGGTATGCTCTGGGGTTTGAGAGGCTGATCTTTCCCAAGCTTGGTCAATATTGGTGTCCCTGGCACAGGACTCTCTCTTTGCTTTATTTTGATTGGTCTGAGGGTTTACAGTCCAAACAATACACAGTCGTTTTGTTTCTTTTGTTGCCCAAGGCCGTAATTCTCACAAAACTGCCCTATTGTCTTCATCCAGGAGAACAAGAGGGGTCTCAGGTCGCGAAGTCGCTTGGCAACAAATCTCTTCTTCAGGGCGACTAATCTCCTCGAACTGCCTCCCGCCGGATAGAATGTAAATCGCCGGTGGGATTGCAGTCGGAGCGATTCGTTTTCCGAAGTCGCCCAATGTTGCCTCGGGCAACTTCGGAAAATGAAACGCTCTGAGTGCGATCCTGCTGGCGATTTAGATTTTAGAGGGCGGGAGGCAGTTCAGGAAGATGAGTCGCCTCAAAAAAAGGAGATTTGTCGCTGGGCGAATAATCTCTCCAAATATCGGTGTGTGTCTCTGCCCTAAGACACTTAATCATAGGCAATGATTAAGTGTATTAGGGCAGAGACACACGGTCAGATTCGGAGAGCTTAGTCACCCAGTAACAAATCTCCTCCTCTTCGGGGGCGACTAATCTCCCCGAACTGCCTTCCCTCCGGCTACAATGAAAATTGCCGGTGGGATGGCACTCAGAGCGCTTTGTTTTCCGAAGTTAACCAAATTTTCCTAGTGAGGCAACATCGGTGACTTCGGAAAATGAATCACTCCAACTGCAATCCTTCTGGCGATTTACATTCTAGCCGGCGGGAGGCAGTTTGGGGAGATTAGTCGCCGGGCCACTAATCTCTCTCTGAGTGAGTGTCTCTGCCCTAAGGGCAGGGGCACATGGGCAGATTCGGGGAAATTTAGTTGCCTGGTGACTTATCGCCTCTTCTGCGGGGCGACAATCTCCCGAACTACCTTCCGCCTGCTATAATGAGAAAAAAAACATTGCAATGGCACCTGCGGTGCTTAGATCTCCGAAGTTGCCTTACGAGGAAACTTCGGGCGTCTTCGGAAATCGAAGCGCCGCGAGTGCATTGGAGCAGGCGATTTTTGATTTTAGCAGTGGGAAGGCAGTTTGGGAGATTGTCGCCCCGAAGAAGAGGCGATAAGTCGCCAGACGACTAAATCTCCCCGAATCTGCCCGTGTGCCCCTGCCCTAAGACACTTAATCATAGCCTAGGGTCACGAAATCTGTAATGCTCGATGGGGTTTGCCTATTGGAGGCACAGGTTCTCTGCTATCTAATGAGGATCCAAGCCAAGTTACTTGGCCCTGGTCAGTTTCATAAACTGTATCTTTTAGTAAGTGTTCCCTTTTAATATTGTATCACTGGGCCCAGGAACCTCGCGACTTGTGCAAACATCCTCCGTAGAACACAAAGAGCATCTGTTTATCTGTGTTGCCCCATGCTTCTGATGTAGCCGAAATCAAACACATGGTCACCTCATGGCTTACATACCTCTCCTGTTTATGTACAAGCCTAATTGCCTGGGGCTTTTGTTCTGCTCCAGCAGTTCAGTGTATTTTGGATGCTGCCGCCGCTGTGCAAACAAGAGTGCTATGCAAAGGGGCCGCAAAGAAAAAGAGTCAGTGTTAGCATTCGGGTTGTATTTTGTAACCTTTCAGACCTGTTGCCTGGTTAGCGGGACTGAACTCCGGAACTGGACTCCTTGTTTAAACAACTCGGGGAGCATCTGTTTGGAGAGGCTGATCTTTCCCAAGCTCGGTCAATAAGAGGACTCTCTCTCTTTGCTTTATTTCGATTGGTCTGGGGATTTACAGTCGGACCAATGCACAGTCGTTTTGTTTCTTTTGTTACCTGAGGCCGTAATTCTCACAAAACTGCCCTATTGTCTTTATCCAGGAGAACAGGAGGGGTCTCGAGTCGCAATGTACTTTATTTATATTGAAAGGTCAAGTCAACCCCAAAAAAAAAAAATTGCCCAATAAAAGAAAACCGAATTCTAAGCAATTTTGCGATAGACATTGATTACACATTTTTTATGGTTTTAAAGTTAATTGTATATGTATTGCTATGGAAAGCAGTGTTCATCTGTCCCTTTCTATTCGCTCATGACTGTTGATAGAATGTAAGACAAGGAAGCTGATTAACAGACCTGTCTTTGCTGGGGAACCAAGACTTTTGCCATATTGTTTAAAAAGTAACAACCAGACATTGTGCAAATGCTGCTTTGAAAAGCAATAATTTTTACTAATAACTTTAAAAGCACTGAACATTTTTAATGAATGTATATTGGAAAGTTGCTTATATTTTTCTTGTATTAGGCAAATTTTTTATTTTGGGGTTGACTTGCCCTTTAAAGAGGCGTTTCACCTTTAAATAAACTATTAGTTTAATGCAGACAATTTACAACTGCTTTTCGTTTTTTTTTTAAGTTTGGTGTTTTAGCAGCTGTCTGGTTGCTAGGGTCTGATTTACCCCAGCAACCATGCAGCGGTTTAAATGAGAGACTAGAACATGAACAGGAAAGTATCTTAAAGGGGAATTAAAAAAGTACATAACATTCTAGACTCGTTTTTTTTTTTTTCCTGCCACGGTCAGTGACCCCCATTAGCTGGAAAGAGGCAGAAGGGCAAGGCATTTAAGAATTGTAAGAAAAAATAAATAATGAAGACCAACTGAAAAGTTGCTAGGAATAGGACATTCTATGACATACTTGTAAAGGTGAACCACATCCTTTAAGAATGTAGCACATGGACCTGCGCCGTTATCTGTACATTGATTGAGGTCCCCAGGGCCGAAACTAGGGGAGAAGAGGCACCCTCCTAGGGTACAACGATTGGTGGAGCAGGGCACATTCCTCTTGAAGAGCATTCTGCCTACCCCTTGTCTGGACTTTCTCATGGCGGTCCCTAAACAAGTGGATCTTTACGTGATTTGCCCACCCATGGGCTGAGTTGGTATGATCTGTTTTCCCAGTTTGTACAGAGTGCACCATTGGCATCTTCTGGGCCAGTTCTAGCTGGGCAGATAAACACTTCAGAAAATCCCCAAAATATTCTGCCCATGTGCCTGCTGGAGTTGTCACAGGAGATAACTGGGAGCCTGGAACAACATGGAGGACTCTACACAAAGGTTTGCCTGTCTGGCCCAGACCGTAAGGTGAAGCATTTCTAGCCAAACTTATTGTTGAGCGTTAGTTCCCCTTTAAGATAATTGTCTGTTGTAGAGTCCTGCAGCGGGTCGGTTACCCGCAAAACAAACGGGCACCCTGCGGAACGAGAGGAGGATTTGCGGGTGCGGGTATACCCGCTGGTCCGGTTGCTGGTCTCATCTAAATTTCTTATCTTAAGTAATATTGTCTATATTTTACGCCTTTTTAAAGTTTTACAAAAGTTGTTTCTATCCTGGCCACTTTTGATGGCGTCACTTCCGGTTTGGAGCACCGTCACTTCCTGTTTGAAGGAGGTCAGCGGGTTGCGGATAAGGCAGTTGCGGGTCCGGATCGGGGAGCGAATCAAAGTGGGTAAAAATTTGAGTTGTGGTTCGGGTCGGCGCCGGGTCTTAAGGTGGCCATACATGGAGAGATCCGCTCGTTTGGCGATGTCGCCAAACGAGCGAATCTCTCTCCGATATGCCCACCTTGAGGTGGGCAATATTGGGCTGATCCGATCGTGGGCCCTAGGGCCCAAAGATCGGATCCTAACGAATGGAAATGGGGGTCGGAACGCTGGACCACATCAACGAACAGATGTGGCCGTGATCCAACGGGATTTTTAGTCCCATCCGATCGAGATCTGGCCGACTTTCCGCCAGATCTCGATTGGGGAAGCCCGTCGGGGGGGCCCATAAACGGGCCAATAAACTGCCGACTCGGTCTGTCAGCAGCTTTTATCGGCCCGTGTATGGCCACCTTTAGAATTTGGTTCCGTGCAGGACTCAAGTCTCTGGAATGAGACACAATACAGCTGGAATTTGGGAGCCCCCCTGGCTAAGTGCCGAGCTCTTGCTTCTCCAAGAGGAGAAGGGTCCAATTTGAAGGCAGCAGTTAAATCTAGGAATTGGGGGGGTGCACTAATTAGGAGATTACAGTAAACTAACAGAGCATCCTAATTAAAGTTGGCATTCGTTAAGGCACGCTTCTCTGGAGACGCTTAACTTTCTCTCCGGGGAGTGGCGTGCGCTGGAAGTGGTGCTGGGGGTGCCAGATTGGCTACAGACAGCAGAGGAACCCAGTGACTATCTGCCCTCTCCAGGCTTTCATCAAACCCAAAAATAAAATTGTGCCTAAATGAAGGAAATGAAATTCTTTGCCATTTTCATTTGTACACTTTTCATCAGTGGGTTTAATGTTATATGTAAATGTAATTGCTTTTGAAAGCAGCGTCTCTCTGGCTGTTTATATTCTCCGCACTAGTGGTTCTGACTCCTGAAACAATATAGCAGAAGCCGGCTGATTAACAGACCTGAAAAAAAACATGCAAGGCTGACTTCTGCTACATTGTTTGAGAGAACCAGCAGTGCAGAAAGGGACAGGCAGATACTGCTTTTAGTTTTAATTACATTTACAAATAACCTATTGATCTTCTAGATACACCTGAAAGCCCAGGTAGGAGGCCACTTTTTCTGTCAGATATTCTGTGGGTACATGACCTTGTTATGAGCTCAGGGGCCCAGTCTGAAGGTCAGTTAGGGGGAGATTTGGGGTGAATGTTTATTTGTACCGTGGGTACCCCTGGAACTATAGCAGGGTGACACCCCAATGTTTCTATATATCTGTAACCTTGTTACGAGCTAAGGGGGCCCAGTCTGAAGGGCAGTTAGGGGGAGATTTGGGGTGAGTGTTTATTTGTACCCTGGGTACCCCTGGAACTATAGCAGGGTGACTGTTACCCCAATGTTTCTATATATCTGTAACCTTGTTATGAGCTAAGGGGGCCCAGTCTGAAGGTCAGTTAGGGGGAGATTTGGGGTGAGTGCTTATTTGTGCCCTGGGCACCCCTGGAACTATAGCAGGGTGACACCCCAATGTTTCTATATATCTGTAACCTTGTTATGAGCTAAGGGGCCCAGTCTGAAGGTCAGTTAGGGAGAGATTTGGGGTGAGTGTTTATTTGTACCCTGGGTACCCCTGGAACTATAGCAGGGTCGCACCCCAATGTTTCTATATATCTGTAACCTTGTTATGAGCTAAGGGGGCCCAGTCTGAAGGCCAGTTAGGGAGAGATTGGGGGTGAGTGCTTATTTGTACCCTGGGTACCCCTGGAACTATAGCAGGGTGACTGTTACCCCAATGTTTCTATATATCTGTAACCTTGTTATGAGCTAAGGGGGCCCAGTCTGAAGGCCAGTGAGGGGGAGATTTGGGGGGGGCTTATTTGTGCCCTGTGTACCCCTGAAACTATTTGCAGCAATGTAGTGGGACGTTGTCCCTGCATGCTTTATCTAGTGTCTGAAATCACAATATATTGCATTGTTGCAGGGTTTAAAAAATAGTGGGTTTTTTTGCCCATTTAAATCGTGCATCGTTTGTAGTTGGGTTGGAGGAAAGCAAAATGAAATCCATTTATAATCGTGAAAGAGAGAAGTTATGGGTTGGGTTTAAGATCTATTTAAGATGATTTGGTGGGTCCGATAAGGCTGTTCTGGTGTTTTGTTTGGGCCAACAATCCGATCATAAGGGGCCTATGGTGATCCATTTTTACACCTGCCTAGTCAGTAGCCAAAAGTCAATTCGGGGGTTCGGCCGAATCCAAAAAAGTGGATTCGGTGCATCCCTAGTAAAAACGAGAACATTTCTAATTAACAACACGTCCCTTTTTTTTAGACCAATATCTTCCCTTTAAACGCTTTGAAACATCTAAATCCGCATGAAACTTGCTAAATGCCGTTGCCATAGCGATGGGCCGTAGCGAGCGAATTCGGAACATGTCACAATACAGGTTTTATTTGCCGCCAGAAGAAATAAACTTTTTTTTTTTTTTTTTTAATGACACGGCAATAATCTCCCAGTTTAAAGGAGCAGCGCACCTTTTGAAAGGGTGGCGTTAACCCAAAAATACAATTTTGACCAGTGGAAGAAATCGTAATTCTCTACGCTGTTGTATCCAGTTCCAATTGCACTTACAAATAACGATAAACCCAATGAGAATAAGAAACTAATGGATATGGGAAGAATGATGTTTTCTTTCAATACGCAAAAAGTTTAAATTTTATGGGGTGAAGTTGCCCTTTAATACAGTAATCTAAGCAATTTTGCAGCTAGTCTTTTCTGATTTTAATGCTTTAACTTTCTGTCTCTTCCCAGTTTTTAAAGGCTATTTGGTAGCTAGGGATAGTGTCCCTAGCAACCAAGTGTCTGATAGATTGTGAAACTAGATTTTAATTTTTTCTCGCTTTTTTCCTGCTCTACTTTCACATGGCTTATTGCTAGTGCCATTAATCCTAGCAACTGGAAAGCAGTTTAAATGCCAAACAAGGCATATGCAGTTAAATTTAAAGGGTAATCTTTCCCCATATTACCCTAGCAACCAGGCAGCGGTGTAAATGAGAGACTGGAGATGAGCAATTAACAGTAACAATAAAATTGTGACCTCATATAGGGTTTTTTTTTGTTTTTTTTGCCTGCTGGGGTCAGTGACCCCCATTAAAAGGCTAAAATGTAATAAAAGGGAATGTCAAATAATTCAAAAACTAGGGGGGAAAAGTAAAGACCAATTAAAAAGTTTTAACATACTATTGCTATAATGATGGTTGCTGGGCAGGGATGGGTGAATTTGACCCGTTTCGTTTCGCCAAAAATTTGCTGCCGGCGAAATGTCGCAGACGCCCATTAAAGTGTATGGGTGTCAAAAAAATTTTGTCGCGCGGCGAAATTATTTTGTCGCGCGTCTTTTTTTTTTTTTTTTTTTTTTTTTTGACGCACGTCTCCATACAAGTCTATGGGCGTCATTTTTTCGGCGAAACAAGGCGAAAAAATTCGCCCATCCCTATTGCTGGGATTATTACCTATGGCTGAGAAAAGGAGGGGGGCAAGTAGTGTAAAAACATGGGGTCACAGGCCTCCCCCCATACTCCGACCAATAAGCTGCTTAAAGGGGTTGTTCATCTTTAAATTAACTTTTAGTATGATGTAGAGGGATATGCTGAGACAATTTGCAATTGGTTTTCATTTTTTTATTTGTGGTTTTTGACTTATTTAGCTTTTTATTCAGCAGCTCTCCAGTTTGTATTTTCTTGTTCTTGCCAGGTTGCATTTTCAGCCATTTTGTTGCTAGGGTCTAAATTCCCCTAGCGACGATGCCTTGATTTCAATGAGAGATTTGAATATGAACAGGAGAGGCCTAAGTAGAAAGAAAAGTAATAAAAAGTAGCAATAACAATAGTTTTGTAGCCTTGCAGAGTATTTGTTTTTCAGTGGCTAGCATTTGAAAGCTGGAAAGAGACAGAAGAAGGAGGCAAATATTTAGAAAACCATAAAAAATGAAGACCAATTGAAAAGTTTGTTGGAATTAGCCATTTTATAACGTATCTTAAAGGTGAACCACCCCTTTCATTTACCTTTTTATTTCTCTCCATGTATAAATAAACCTTTTGTCATTATCAGTATCGGGAAACATTCGGGTTAGCGCAGGATAGTGTTGCCACCCGGCCGGTATTTTACCGGCCTAGCCGATATAACAAAAGGCGGGGCCGGTATTTCAGTTTAACGGCAAATTTGTAATACACCTAAAAAAAGCCTGTGGCCTGCCCCCAGCCTGCTCAAAACTAACCTTTTTTCCTGGGCTCCTTGCCAAACGTGTGCATTGGCTCCGCCCCTTTGATGTCACGACCCGCCCAGCCGATAGTGCATCATGGCCCCACCCCCTTTAGCGTCACAACCCGCCCCCTTTAGCATCACAACCTGCCCTTTTAACCCCGCCCCCTCCACCTGCCGGTGAAGTTTTTTTAAAAGGTGGATACCCTAGCGCAGGATGGAGAGGCAGCTTCTCGCCTTTGCCCAGCACAATACAATTCCTAAGGATGTCTGCCCATTGGAGCCATTGTGAGATTTCTTTCCTTATGGTAGAGTCCTGCATCGGGTTCGGTACCCGCTGGTCTTCTCAATAGCGATTTTTACTCCTTTTTTTCTGATCACGCCTACTTCCGATGATGTCACTTCCGGTTCACAATGACAGCACTTCCTGTTTTACTCCTTTTTTTAAAAAAATCACGCCTACTTCCGATGATGTCACTTCCAGTTTACAATGACAGCACTTCCTGATTCTTGGTGGTCAGCTGGTTTGGGTTGCGGATAAGGTACTTGCAAGTCGGGAAGTGTGTAAGAATCTGGGTTGCGTATTGCAGGTTGTGGGTACGGGTTCCAAAAAATTGGGGATGCACCAAATCCACTTTTTTGGATTCGGCCCAATCCACCTAGGAAGATTCGGCCCGAATCCCTTACCGAATCTGAATCCTAATTTGCATATGCAAATTAGGGACGGGGAAGGAAAAAGTGGAAAAAAATTGGTTCCCTTCCTTGTTTTGTAACAAAAAGTCACGTGAAATCCCGGCCTCCCCACAATTTGCATATGCAAATTAGGATTTGGTTCGGGCCAGGCACAAGGATTCAGCCGAATCCTGGATTCGGTGCATCCCTACAAAAAATGGACCCGTGCAGGACTCTACCTTATAATGTCCAGCTATAAACATGTCTTCATTTTTGGGCCCCTGTACTTTGGTACTTTGTACATATATAGCCACTGCTTATTAGTCAGTGGCCCACTAGGCTCCCTATAGCTCCTGCCTCCTCCCCCATAGGTGACATGGTCTGTTCCATCTATAGTTGCACCCCTGCATATGTAATATATGTCTGCTGACAGCTCAATGCCCACATGTAATCCCATTGGCTAATAGATGTAGGGAAAGATGGGAATGTGCAAGGAGGAGCTTTAATGCTGTGCTACCTGTGCTCTCAGGCATATTAAAGGGTGTCTAGTTTTGCAATGTCGATAGGACACACTTACACAAACACATTTGACATTTTCCCAGATTTGATGTTTCTGCAATACTGAGATACTGGGCCGCACAATATAGTCAGTTGCCTGTTGATTCCACAAACAAAGATACATTTATTGGGACCCCTGTGCCAGGGCAGATGGACTGGATGAAGCGAATGAGAGAATGGATTGGGGAGGGGCGCCTCCGAGTCTTGTCTGCATTCATGGCTCTGCTCTATCCGTTGCCGAGTTCTGAATTTCTATAACTCTTGGCAGTTTTGGGCAGTCGGAACGAGCCGTTGCCTTAATATGGGTGTCTGGCTTCCCTCTGTGTTCCTTATCCTGTCTGATTCCTCTGTGCTGCTCAGCACCTTTCTCTATGGGAGGTCAGGAGGGTTGGGATACGGGAGCTTTCCCCTGGGCCATTAATCTGTCTGGGTGTTCTGTGTGTAGGATACTTAGCATATGGGTGCTAAACCCCTTCACCACCAGACTGCTATGGTTTATTTCATTGGGAGGGTGGGTCTATTCCTGCAACATGCTTGGCTGGCTGAGCTATTGGAGTGGATGAAACCCAGCTGGTCACATTCCTAAAAAGAGGCGTTTATGGTGATTGAATGATTGCTTTGTGGTTGCTAGGGCTTAATTACCCTAGCAGCGAGGCAAGATATGTGTGTTTTCTCACTGCAGATTTACTGGTTTTCCCTAAACCCCCACTTATTTTATAATGTTGTATCCAATATTGTGCTTATTTCATGTGGTTATTCTAAATGGGCCTTTAAATTAAAGGTTAAGCGATGCATCTAAATTGGTATGGGTGGGCGCTATCTGGTTGATCCCATTGTGGGCCCTAGGGGCCGACTCCAGGAGGTCGGAGTGAGGGCCAGATTTTCGGCCAGATATCGATCGGGGGAATCTTATCGGCCCTTGTACGGCCACCTTTTGTCTTTCTCAGCCCCATGTTTGCACTGTACCCCCACAGCGCCTCTGTTGCCTTCCATTGGGCCCTAATGCAGCTGCACCCCCTGCTCCCCCCCTGGCATCTCCCTCTCAGTCTCAGTTTCCTTGCTGTACTTTGAGACATTCTCCCCCCAGGTTTTGCACCCTGTGGATATGTGGACTGACCTTTGAGATCCATTGGCTGGGGGGTGGGCTCAGAGGGCCATTACTCTGCTAATTATTAATCTTGTTTGTACCGTGCTGAATAGTAAAGGCTAATGGTAATTAGAGATATCCTCTCACTTCCATTAGCTGATTGCATGGACTGGTCTATAAACCCTTCTCCCCGCTGCTAATGTGCTTGAGTAGAGAATAATCAGCATTCCTCTTGCTATATTGCTCTTTCTCCTCTGCTTTCCCTTGCTCTGCTGTTTACCCAGCTGTGTTCTCCGGGCCCTGTAAAATCAGCCTCTGTAAAGGTCAAGTAAAGATCTTAACTGCTGCATTAAAATAAAGGCTATGGCACATGGGGTTTTTTGTCTTCTGGCTTCTTCAGTCTTCCGAGAGGAACCTAAAGCCGCTTTTGGATAATTATTTTGGGCGTGCACATGAAGAGCCTCTAGTTTAGCCACATTGCCTTAGAAAAGGGGGCCCCATCCTTTGTGGAGGGTTTGACCGATAGTTTGACCCCAGGTTCTTATTGGGGGCTGGGACAAACCAATCAGGAGAGGAGTTTTGGCAAGATGTCCATTAGGTAGAACCCTTACTCTTATCTAATAAGATTCCAACTCCCGGCTGAGTTCTCCGTTCATGACACCTGCATGTCCAGCTTTACCTGCTTCCACGTGGTGATTGGCTGACCCGGGCTTGGCCTGGTCAGAATGGTTCCTCCATTGAGGGAAGCTTTTAGCCCCCTGACAGTAGAGCTAAAAGTCATGTTATTGGCAAAACACTGAAATTTGAATGTCGTGCCATGGCCCTTAGATGTCTCTGTCTGTGATTAAGCACCATGAGTCGGTGCTTTTCTGTGTGACTGATTGTTGGGAAGCAGAGAGAGTTATAATATCAATTAGTCATTAAGCCTCCTGAGATACCATTTCTGGTAATGAGCTGAGTTCCCATAGGGTTTGCTCTTTCCTTTATAAACTGCCTGTTTTACACCTTAAGGCTACGTAGGGCCAGACGATTGTGGACTCTTCTCAGGCAGAGAATCCGTTGCTCTGCTGCTCCCCTTCCTTTCCTCAGAGAGGGCAGATTTGGTAAGAAAAGCAAAATGTCTCATTTCGGTACCAAAATCCGCCGCATCTGCCTGCGCCCAAGCGGAGACAATGTTGTTGTCCACAGGCTAAATTTCGCACTTTTCTGGCCCTAGCCTAATAAACCTTCAAGGAAAGAACCTCAGATAAAGTATGGCTATGCCCAAGCGGCTAATTTAGGCCCCTTATGACCAAGTCGGCAGCTTATCTGCCCCGGGTATGGGGCCCACCGAGACGGATATCTGCTTAAAAAACAAACAGATTTGCAAATCCCATTGGACAAAGGGCATATCAACATTTTGATGCAGTGCAGTCCTCTTTCCGTTGTCTCTTCCAATTCAATGACCTACGATTGGATCATTCTATATGTTCCTGCTCCCACACAGTTACATCTCCAGTAGTCCTTACTAGCGACTGACCTCCTCCTTTTCCCTCACTGCTGCCCATATCTATTGTCCATTGAGTCCTGCTGGTAGGCTGCATCATTTCCCAGCCTCTTGAAGTTCCTCCATATGTATCCAGCTATTCTGGCCAGGTTTGTTGCCTGTTTATATTCTCTGCAGTACCGGTTCTGACTCCTGAAACAAAGGAGGAGAAGCCAACTGCTTAACAGACCACAAGGAGAACCAAGAAGAGCAAATGAATGAGAATGCTCAGTTATACAGATATATATTCAGGTATAATTTCTGTAAATCGCCGGCGGGATGGCACTCGGAGCACTTCTTTTTCCCAAGTCGCCCGATGTTTCCTTGTAAAGGCAACTTCAAGAAAACAAAGCGCCATCCAGAGGAGTTCAGGGAGATTAATTGCCATGAAGAAGAGACGATTTGTCGCCGGGTGACTAATCTCCCTGAATCAGACCGCGTGTCTCTGCCGTTAAAGGAAAACTATACCCCCAAACAATGTAGGTCTCTATTAAAAGATACTGAGTAAAACAGCTCATGTGTAAAACCCTGCTTCATGTAAATGAACCATTATCATAATAATATACTTTTTTAGTAGTATGTGCCATTGGGTAATCATAAATAGAAAATTGCCATTTTAAAAAATAAGGGCCGCCCCCTGAGATCGTAAGATTCACTGTGCACACATACAAACCACATGTAAGGTCACATGAGCCAATTAACAGACAGAGTTCTGCCTTTTGCTTCCTCACTTCTTCCTGTTACAGTTAGAGTTGTAGTATTTCTGGTCAGGTGATCTCTGAGGCAGCACAGATACAGTCACGAAATGGTGGTTCAAGGCAAGAGATGTAAAAGGGCAATATTTATGTAAATGTATATTCCAGTTTGGTGAGATTCTTTAATATGTCATTCAATTTGATATAAACTATCTGTTGCTTAAGTATTCATTTTGGGGATATAGTTTTCCTTTAAGGAATACGTGAGAAGTGATTCAGCCCCATGTGGGGTTTTCTGGCCCCATCCCAGATTGTTTCATGGAGCAGTTCAACCTAAACTCTGAGCCGCTGTGCTTTTCTGGTTATCGCTGCGTTAATTCAATTGCATTGTTATTGTTTGCCTCTTGGGTCAGGTAGAAAATGTCCATTCACATAATCACTTCTATCAGTAGAATGTCCCCCGGGCTGAGTGTTCAGATACACAGGCACAACATTTCCAGCTAAACAAATCTCATATCCCATTAATATCAAACATGTTCTTTCCTTCTGCTGACTCTGCTTCTGCCCCACTAGGGAAATATTTACAGGCGATGTAAAACCAGGGCCCAGCAGTAATGCAAGAGCCTAAGGCAAGTTAATTTATAGTGCCACAAATATAAAGTTTCACTATTATCCCACTGTTACTATAGGCACCATCTCTCCCTACTATACCTGCTATCCCACAGTCACACTCCCTTCCCAGAGACTATTATCCCACTGTTACTATAGGCACCATCTCTCCCTACTATACCTGCTATCCCACAGTCACACTCCCTTCCCAGAGATTATTATCCACTGTTACTATAGGCACCATCTCTCCCTACTATACCTGCTATCCCACAGTCACACTCCCTTCCCAGAGACTATTATCCACTGTTACTATAGGCACCATCTCTCCCTACTATACCTGCTATCCCACAGTCACACTCCCTTCCCAGAGACTATTATCCCACTGTTACTATAGGCACCATCTCTCCCTACTATACCTGCTATCCCACAGTCACACTCCCTTCCCAGAGACTATTATCCACTGTTACTATAGGCACCATCTCTCCCTACTATACCTGCTATCCCACAGTCACACTCCCTTCCCAGAGACTATTATCCACTGTTACTATAGGCACCATCTCTCCCTACTATACCTGCTATCCCACAGTCACACTCCCTTCCCAGAGACTATTATCCAGTGTTACTATAGGCACCATCTCTCCCTACTATACCTGCTATCCCACAGTCACACTCCCTTCCCAGAGACTATTATCCACTGTTACTATAGGCACCATCTCTCCCTACTATACCTGCTATCCCACAGTCACACTCCCTTCCCAGAGACTATTATCCACTGTTACTATAGACACCATCTCTCCCTACTATACCTGCTATCCCACAGTCACACTCCCTTCCCAGAGACTATTATCCACTGTTACTATAGGCACCATCTCTCCCTACTATACCTGCTATCCCACAGTCACACTCCCTTCCCAGAGACTATTATCCACTGTTACTATAGGCACCATCTCTCCCTACTATACCTGCTATCCCACAGTCACACTCCCTTCCCAGAGACTATTATCCACTGTTACTATAGACACCATCTCTCCCTACTATACCTGCTATCCCACAGTCACACTCCCTTCCCAGAGACTATTATCCACTGTTACTATAGGCACCATCTCTCCCTACTATACCTGCTATCCCACAGTCACACTCCCTTCCCAGAGACTATTATCCCACTGTTACTATAGGCACCATCTCTCCCTACTATACCTGCTATCCCACAGTCACACTCCCTTCCCAGAGACTATTATCCACTGTTACTATAGGCACCATCTCTCCCTACTATACCTGCTATCCCACAGTCACACTCCCTTCCCAGAGACTATTATCCACTGTTACTATAGGCACCATCTCTCCCTACTATACCTGCTATCCCACAGTCACACTCCCTTCCCAGAGACTATTATCCAGTGTTACTATAGGCACCATCTCTCCCTACTATACCTGCTATCCCACAGTCACACTCCCTTCCCAGAGACTATTATCCACTGTTACTATAGGCACCATCTCTCCCTACTATACCTGCTATCCCACAGTCACACTCCCTTCCCAGAGACTATTATCCACTGTTACTATAGACACCATCTCTCCCTACTATACCTGCTATCCCACAGTCACACTCCCTTCCCAGAGACTATTATCCACTGTTACTATAGGCACCATCTCTCCCTACTATACCTGCTATCCCACAGTCACACTCCCGTCCCAGAGACTATTATCCCACTGTTACTATAGACACCATCTCTCCCTACTATACCTGCTATCCCACAGTCACACTCCCTTCCCAGAGACTATTAGCCACTGTTACTATAAACACCATCTCTCCCTACTATACCTGCTATCCCACAGTCACACTCCCTTCCCAGAGACTATTATCCACTGTTACTATAGGCACCATCTCTCCCTACTATACCTGCTATCCCACAGTCACACTCCCTTCCCAGAGACTATTATCCACTGTTACTATAGGCACCACCTCTCCCTACTATACCTGCTATCTCACAGTCACACTCCCTTCCCAGAGACTATTATCCCACTGTTACTATAGGCACCATCTCTCCCTACTATACCTGCTATCTCACAGTCACACTCCCTTCCCAGAGACTATTATCCCACTGTTACTATAGGCACCATCTCTCCCTACTATACCTGCTATCCCACAGTCACACTCCCTTCCCAGAGACTATTATCCACTGTTACTATAGGCACCATCTCTCCCTACTATACCTGCTATCCCACAGTCACACTCCCTTCCCAGAGACTATTATCCAGTGCTACTATAGGCACCATCTCTCCCTACTATACCTGCTATCCCACAGTCACACTCCCTTCCCAGAGACTATTATCCACTGTTACTATAGGCACCATCTCTCCCTACTATACCTGCTATCCCACAGTCACACTCCCTTCCCAGAGACTATTATCCACTGTTACTATAGACACCATCTCTCCCTACTATACCTGCTATCCCACAGTCACACTCCCTTCCCAGAGACTATTATCCACTGTTACTATAGGCACCATCTCTCCCTACTATACCTGCTATCCCACAGTCACACTCCCTTCCCAGAGACTATTATCCCACTGTTACTATAGGCACCATCTCTCCCTACTATACCTGCTATCCCACAGTCACACTCCCTTCCCAGAGACTATTATCCACTGTTACTATAGGCACCATCTCTCCCTACTATACCTGCTATCCCACAGTCACACTCCCTTCCCAGAGACTATTATCCACTGTTACTATAGACACCATCTCTCCCTACTATACCTGCTATCCCACAGTCACACTCCCTTCCCAGAGACTATTATCCACTGTTACTATAGGCACCATCTCTCCCTACTATACCTGCTATCCCACAGTCACACTCCCTTCCCAGAGACTATTATCCAGTGTTACTATAGGCACCATCTCTCCCTACTATACCTGCTATCCCACAGTCACACTCCCTTCCCAGAGACTATTATCCACTGTTACTATAGGCACCATCTCTCCCTACTATACCTGCTATCCCACAGTCACACTCCCTTCCCAGAGACTATTATCCACTGTTACTATAGGCACCATCTCTCCCTACTATACCTGCTATCCCACAGTCACACTCCCTTCCCAGAGACTATTATCCACTGTTACTATAGACACCATCTCTCCCTACTATACCTGCTATCCCACAGTCACACTCCCTTCCCAGAGACTATTATCCACTGTTACTATAGGC
Organism: Xenopus petersii; assembly: GCA_038501925.1. Lineage (NCBI taxonomy): Eukaryota > Metazoa > Chordata > Amphibia > Anura > Pipidae > Xenopus > Xenopus petersii. The sequence goes on from CM076677.1 coordinate 132,403,420, forward strand.
ACCATCTCTCCCTACTATACCTGCTATCCCACAGTCACACTCCCTTCCCAGAGACTATTATCCACTGTTACTATAGGCACCATCTCTCCCTACTATACCTGCTATCCCACAGTCACACTCCCTTCCCAGAGACTATTATCCAGTGTTACTATAGGCACCATCTCTCCCTACTATACCTGCTATCCCACAGTCACACTCCCTTCCCAGAGACTATTATCCACTGTTACTATAGACACCATCTCTCCCTACTATACCTGCTATCCCACAGTCACACTCCCTTCCCAGAGACTATTATCCACTGTTACTATAGGCACCATCTCTCCCTACTATACCTGCTATCCCACAGTCACACTCCCTTCCCAGAGACTATTATCCACTGTTACTATAGGCACCATCTCTCCCTACTATACCTGCTATCCCACAGTCACACTCCCTTCCCAGAGACTATTATCCACTGTTACTATAGACACCATCTCTCCCTACTATACCTGCTATCCCACAGTCACACTCCCTTCCCAGAGACTATTATCCACTGTTACTATAGGCACCATCTCTCCCTACTATACCTGCTATCCCACAGTCACACTCCCGTCCCAGAGACTATTATCCCACTGTTACTATAGACACCATCTCTCCCTACTATACCTACTATCCCACAGTCACACTCCCTTCCCAGAGACTATTATCCACTGTTAGTATAAACACCATCTCTCCCTACTATACCTGCTATCCCACAGTCACACTCCCTTCCCAGAGACTATTATCCACTGTTACTATAGGCACCATCTCTCCCTACTATACCTGCTATCTCACAGTCACACTCCCTTCCCAGAGACTATTATCCCACTGTTACTATAGGCACCATCTCTCCCTACTATACCTGCTATCTCACAGTCACACTCCCTTCCCAGAGACTATTATCCCACTGTTACTATAGGCACCATCTCTCCCTACTATACCTGCTATCCCACAGTCACACTCCCTTCCCAGAGACTATTATCCACTGTTACTATAGACACCATCTCTCACTACTTCTAGTTCTATTCCAGGCGGCAGACTTCATGCCCCGAGCACTGGGTTCCTGTGCCGATATAACATCTGCCATGGAGGCAAGCGAAGCCACAGGCTTGTGTCGTATTTCACAACAATGGATAATGTAACAGATCAGGTTAATAAGCCTTCAGATATGATTGATGGGTTCTGTCTCACAACAATGATCCATATGCCAACCGTTTATATTTTCATTTCTCTCTTCCCCCTAATGGTTCCATTTATTTACATGTCTGTAACATCTGTAGACTGTGCAGCTCTTGGGATGTATATCTAAGTGTTTGTGTGTCTGTGTCGTGTATATTTTGTATAAAACTAACTGTACAAAGCCATATACGGCACTTAATGAGGAATTGGGCAGGTTAGAGTATTAAATTCAGACTGTTGTAGAGTCTGCCTTGGTTGGCCTCTGTATGGCTGCATATAGGCTAATGTCACATTTTGGCCTCAATGTGTTCATCGCTATAAACATGGGGCGAATTTTTTTGTGAAAAATATTTGCATGACCATTTTCTGGCCGAAAATCTGTATACTGTATATGAACTCTGTTGGTATTTGCTTCACCAGTGAAAGAAGCACCAAATGTGTCATTAGCCTTAGGGTGGTGGCAGACTACTGGGGGGAAATAAGTCAACCAGCGACAATTCAACGCTTCTTTGGGCGACTAATCTCCACTAAATGCCTTTCTGCCCGCTAGAATGTAAATCGCGAGGGATGGCACTCTGATTGCTTCGGCTTTCCAAAGTTTCCTCGTGAGGCGACTTCGGAAAACGAAACGTTCAGAGTGCCATACCGCCGGCGACTTCGATTCTAGCCAGCAGAAAGCCTTTTTGGGGAGATTAGTCGGTCAAAGAAGAGGCGATTTGTCACCGGGCGACCCAGGAACTTGTTTCATGCTTGTGTTGCCCCCCAAATCTTTGGATGTAGGTATAAAAGATTGGGGACCCCCGTCTAGAGTTTTTAAGAGCTTAAAGGGGATGTGAAATCTGAAACAAAATTGTGCCAAATTTAAAGAAAATGTGATTCTAAGAAATGTTTAAATATATGTTCATTACAAATTTTCAGAGGTTAAAGTCATAAGTAAATGAAATTGCTATTAGAAGCTTTATCTGTCTGGCCATTTCTCTTCTCCGCCCTGGTGGCTCTGACTTTGGAAACAATGTAACAGATGCAGCCAAATAACAAAGCCGACTTGCAACATTGTTGCAAAAGTCAAGCATCAAGCTTAGAGAAAGGGATAAGGAAATGCTGCTTTCAATAGCAATTATGTATGCAGGTACTGTAACTTTAAAACTGTTGAACAATTGTAATTTTTGTGTATTGGAAACTTGCTTCAAATTATATTTTCTTTTGTTAGTCAGTGTTTTATTGTTCGGATTACATCTCCTTTAATTTTGGGCGCAGGGCTGTTACACATTTCTTTTTATACAATAGCTTCAAGCAATCAAAAGTCTCTTCATTGTCCTATTTTAGTTTATGGAGTTTCTTGGATCTGTAACCCGGCAGGGAGGAAGGTGGACTTGTCATTTAAGTAAATGTAAACCTAAATTCAGCAGAAGGGGGAAGACTTCAAGGAACATAATTCAGAAGATTAATCAGGTTCCTTATGAAGGAAGCAAAGAGTTTAGTTGTGCCCTGATGAAACGGATAGGATTTAGTAGCTATGTCACCGACTTGCCTTGTAGCAGGATATCCTATACAGGCTGGCAGTGCTTCACTGAGCGTATATTTGCTGTGCCGCATTCGTATCCATGCCCGTACAGCTTTCCCCTCCTCCTTTATAGGTCAGATCCTTCCTTTTACGCATTTCATCGCAGGGCTTGACGCTCGCCGTTTGGCTAGGAAGGGGCAATTAAAGGAGGCGCAGACTTTTGGCTTGATTTTGCATGGCAGGCTCAGGCCTCGAGCTACACAAGGTTCCAGGTCAGCATTGCTGTTGACGTCAGGATTCTTCTTTCTGCAAGTGAAGGCTTTCTGCATAATGAGGAAAAAAGATCAAAAATGTAATTTAAAGGCAACATTGTTCCACTGATTCACTGGCAAGACAAAAAAATAGGGATGCACCGAATCCAGGATTCGGTTCGGGATTCGGTTCGGGATTCGGCCTTTTTCAGCAGGATTCGGCCGAATCCTTCTGCCCGGTCGAACCGAATCTGAATCCTAATTTGCATATGTAAATTATAGGGATGCACCGAATCCAGGATTCGGTTCGGGATTCGGCCTTTTTCAGGAGGATTCGGCTGAATCCTTCTGCCCGGCCGAACCTAATCCGAATCCTAATTTGCATAGGGGCAGGGAGGGGAATTGCATAACTTTTTGTCAGAAAACAAGGAAGTAAAAAATGTTTTCCCCTTCCCACCCCTAATTTGCATATGCAAATTAGGATTCGGTTCGGTATTCGGCCGAATCCTTTGTGAAGGATTCGGGGGTTCGGCCGAATCCAAAAAAGTGGATTCGATGCATCCCTAGTAAATTAGGGGCAGGGAGGAAAATCACGTGACTTTTTGTCACAAAACAAGGAAGAAAAAATGTTTTCCCCTTCCCACCTCTAATTTGCATATGCAAATTAGGGTTCGTTATTCGGCCAAAACTTTTGCAAAGGATTCGGAGGTTCGGCCGAATCCAAAAAAGTGGATTCGGTGCATCCCTATCAAAAAAATGTTTTTGTTCTTCTTTTGCATTCTTTCCCCTTTTATGAAGGCAATTTCTGCTTAACCATCAGTGTCAGTCTTGCCTAAACGACCATTATCTCTTAGGCTAGCCTCAGTAGCCTTTCTGTTTTTGGCCCCTAATGAGAATTTTAAAAGGGTGCAGCCAGGAGGTGTGGTCTGACAACACCAGGGGTATGGCCAATGAAAGAGAGCAGTTTTAGAATTCTCCATAGAAGGTTGGGCATTGGGGACACTCATAGGGGCAAATTCACTAACCTCCGAAAATTCACTCACAACGCAACATTTCGCCAGTTGTAGATTCGCCAGGACAACGCTAATTCACTAAAATCCGAAGTTGCGTCAAGGTCGCTGAACGCTGGCGAAGTTGCGCTAGCGTTACTGCACCAAGTGAAGCGAAGTTGCGCTAGCCTTGGCTGATTTGCATACGGCGGGAAGTTAAAGATGAATGGACGTATATGTTGCAGCAAATACATTACACAAGCCGAAACCTTAATGAACGAAAATAGAGTTGTTATATTGCCCTATACATGAGCCCAGTGTATAGTTTATGTGCCATATGTTAGGAAATGTAGGGGGGATGCCGTTTACCCCCAAAAAAAAAATATGCTCTTTTGCAGCCTATCACCCTGAAAAAAGGAATGACGCTAGCGTTTTTTGGGACTTTCAACAATTCTTTTAGGAACTCCTATCTACTCTATTGCACTTTGCCTGGTCTGAGGTGGCGAAGGCAAGTCTGGCGCAAGAGGTAACGTTCAGTAAAATCCGCATCTTAGTGAATTTGCCTAGTTACGTCCATTTGCCAGAGCGCAAATTCGCCTGGTGTTAGGGAGCGAAGTACCGCTAGAGTCTATCTCCTTCGCTAGTGAAGTTACACCAGCAACCGTTAGTAAATCAGCGAAGTTCAGAAATGACATCACACTGGCGAATTTTCGCCAGCGTTAGTCACTTCGCCCTTTAGTAGATTTGCCCCATAGAGTGTGTCCATTGATTGTGTTGGCTTGGGACAACTGGGGGGATTTGTCTCGTGTCCTTCCTTACTCCCCAGGAAGCCATTTCCATTTTGGGGGTTGGTGATTTGGGACTGCCCTTCCTTAATTAGGACAATTGGAGGAGATACACATTTCCTCCCAGTATCATCCCTTGACATGGGTCTTCTATGACTTAGGGTAGGACTCCACGAACGATTTTGTCGTGATCCGACACGCTGCGACTAAACGCATGCGACAAAAATAAGGTTGGAGATAGAATTGTCGCATGGTGGCGCAGCGTTGATGCGACATGACTATCGGATGCAGACGCGGCGTGCAGCGTTGGATCGCGACAAAATAGTTTGTGGAGTCCTACCCTAAGGGATGGGAGACAAAGGAGGACATTGGGGTATGTAGTTTAGAAAGCGCGAAGAGCTTGAGGTTGAATATTCCTTCTTCAGCATTACACCCCATCCTAAAACCATCCCTGGCCCTGATTTCTTTTCTTCGTCCTTATTTTGCCTTTTTTCCTCTCTTGTGGTTTTGTATCAAATGGAGATCACCTCATCCTCATCAGAAATGCATTAGAGATAATGGGGGCCCCTCCCTCTTGGCTGTCCCTATGCACAATGACATCAGATGGGAGGCGCGGGGGGGGGAGCGCAATCTGCTGCCAATTCCAAAATCAACGCTTGTGAGTTCCAATAGAATGCTGCACAATTACAAATCTCCATTTATTCAAATCAGCTGCCATTTGTCTAAAACATTCTTTTTAAACTCCATCCAAGTATAGCGGGGGGAGCCTCCCTCCTCACCCTGTTGAAATAAAACCACCGCTATTATTTGTCAGTGGTTGGCACAGGTCCAGTACTTTTGGACTTTATTTTTCTACTTTTCTGGAACCGTGTGTGGCCATTTTTTTACTTCATGTCACAGAAAGCAAGGGAGGAGGGGCATAAAGGTTAAGGGGAGGGACAGTCTGGGACTAGGATACCAGGTGCCCACCAGAAAACCTTAGACCATGGGCCCACATTCCAAACAAATATTCCTCCTCTCCTCACTCAACCTCTTTATTCTCTAAGTCTAGTCTTTTATATCTACATATTATATTCTTCCATTAGCAAGCATTTTCTCCTTAAAGAGGGAATGGCCATGAAATAGGTCAAGTGATTAGAAGCATGAGGCCCACTGACAACTGGACATACCGGGAGTTTTCCCAGCATCCCGGTGGGCCAGTCCGACACTGGAGAGGGATGGCTTTCATTGTCTATTACATGGCATTACATACAAATAGGTTTGCCACCTGGCCGGTATTTTACTGGCCTGGCCGGTAAAAATTATGGTTGATCCCAATGTTATTAATAGGGAATAAAGATAAATATATAGGAAGGTCAGTGATCCCAATGTTATTAATAGGGAATAAAGATAAATATATAGGAAGGTCAGTGATCCCAATGTTATTAATAGGGAAAAAAGATAAATATATAGGAAGGTCAGTGATATGATTCCAATGTTTTTATTAGGGAATAAAGATAAATATATAGGAAGGTCAGTGATATGATCCCAATGTTATTAATAGGGAATAAAGATAAATATATAGGAAGGTCAGTGATCCCAATGTTATTAATAGGGAATAAAGAGAAATATATAGGAAGGTCAGTGATCCCAATGTTATTAATAGGGAATAAAGATAAATATATAGGAAGGTCAGTGATCCCAATGTTATTAATAGGGAAAAAAGATAAATATATAGGAAGGTCAGTGATATGATTCCAATGTTTTTATTAGGGAATAAAGATAAATATATAGGAAGGTCAGTGATATGATCCCAATGTTATTAATAGGGAATAAAGATAAATATATAGGAAGGTCAGTGATCCCAATGTTATTAATAGGGAATAAAGAGAAATATATAGGAAGGTCAGTGATCCCAATGTTATTAATAGGGAATAAAGATAAATATATAGGAAGGTCAGTGATCCCAATGTTATTAATAGGGAATAAAGATAAATATATAGGAAGGCCAGTGATCCCAATGTTATTAATAGGGAATAAAGATAAATATATAGGAAGGTCAGTGATATGATCCCAATGTTATTAATAGGGAATAAAGATAAATATATAGGAAGGTGAGTGATCCCAATGTTATTATTAGGGAAAAAAGATAAATATATAGGTAAGCCGGTATTTTTTTCCAGAAAAGGTGGCAACCCTACATACAAAGCAGTCCATGATGGATGTTAATGGAATTGTCAGCCCATGACTAAGCACCCTGAAGGGTGTGAAACGTGGATGGAGATGAAGCTTTCATTTTTCTACCAATAAATTTATCTTTTAACTGAATATCTCTGGTCTTGTGGATCCGTTTGAGTGCCGGTCAGCCCTGCTTCTTTATCTTCAATGGAATTGTCAGGGCCACAGACTGATTCCAAAAAGATGCAGGTTGGACATTTAGAACAGGGGTCCCCAACCTTTTTTTTTTTTTGCGGGGTCGGGGGTGGGGTCTGTGGCAGGGTTGGCAGCAAATTTGGACGCTGGCGCGTCCAATTCGCTTTGTTTTTGCACAATGGGCTCAGCGACCCAGTGCGGGAGTGTCCGCGGCCCACTTTTGGGCCATGGCCCGGTGGTTGGAGACCCCTGATTTAGAACATTTAACCTGAAAGGAGCCCTCCAGTGAACTAGCTTTGTCTGCTAGGGGGGGGTATGTTCATAATATCAGTCCTGTAGCAGTAGGGAGCCAGCAGCATTCCTTCCCCATTAATGCTTCCATAAGCTCCGCTGGGCTGTCATCGACACTTACATGGATCCACCACAAAGGCTTTGACACTTGGCGTGATTTGCAACACACATCGCCTGGGGCCTCTCTACTGAAGTTCATGGCTTCTGGCTGACACGGTGCATCTCTAATCTCAGCTGCGCTGGTGCAACATAAGGACTGACTTAACTGCTTTCCAAATGGCCTCCACTTAAAGGGATCCTGCAGGGTTCCTGGAGGCGGTGAAATTCATTCCCTGCTTCTCCTACTGAAACCCTGCCGCAGAAAGAAAGGGGTTAACAGGGAGTGCCATTAACCCACAAATTTGGCTTTATCGCCCAGGCTTATCGCACAAGCTGCTTCATGTTGCAGATTGGAAGCTTTGGGGCGGATGGGGTAGATCTTGCACGCCGCTCTCATTTTCTCGTCCCAGACAGATTTTCAATCTGTGCCTTTTGAACGTGATGGAAGGGAGTCTCTTGCTCTACATGAGTTCCATTCCTTTCATTCACTCTCTTACGATCTAAAATACTAGATACAGGTATGGGATGCGTTATCCGTAAAACCCATTATCCAGAATGCTCCGAATTACGGAAAGGCTGTCTCCTAAAGACTCCATTTTAGGCAAAAAATGCAAATCTTTAAAAATGATTTCCTTCTTCTCTGTAATAATAAAACCGTAGCTTGTACTCGAACTAAGAAATAATTAATCTTTATTGCAAGCAGAACCAGCCTATTATTTAAAGGGATACTGTCGTGGGAAAAAACATTTTTTTCAAAATGAATCGGTTAATAGTGCTGCTCCAGCAGAATTTTGCGCTGAAATCCATTTCTCAAATGAGAAAACAGATTTTTTTTTATATTCAATTTTGAAATCTGACATGGGGCTAGACATATTGTCAATTTCCCAGCTGCCCCAAGTCATGTGACTTGTGCTCTGATAAACTTCAATCACTCTTTACTGCTGTACTGCAAGATGGAGTGTTATCACCCCCTCCCTTTTCCCCCCCAGCAGCCAAACAAAAGAACAATGGGAAGGTAACCAGATAGCAGCTCCCTAACACAAGATAACAGCTGCCTGGTAGATCTAAGAACAACACTCAATAGTAAAAACCCATGTCCCACTGAGACACATTCAGTTACATTGAGAAGGAAAAACAGCAGCCTGCCAGAAAGCATTTCTCTCCTAAAGTGCAGGCACAAGTCACATGACCAGGGGCAGCTGGGAAATTGACACAATGTCTAGCCACATGTCAGATTTCAAAATTGAATATAAAAAAAATCTGTTTGCTCTTTTGAGAAATGGATTTCAGTGCAGAATTCTGATGGGGCAACACTATTAACTGATTCATTTTGTAAAAAAAAAATTTTCCCCATCACAGTATCCCTTTAATATGTACATGATTTAAGCTATGAAGATCCAAATTACAGAAAGATCCGTTATCCGGAAAAAAACCCCAGGTCCCAAGCATTCTGGATAACGGTGCGCCTGTTTGGTTGTACTAGTTGGCCTTTGGCCATAGAATCTTGTGATGTCATAGATACATCACTACACAATCCCAATGCCAATCCCAGAACCTCTCCCATTGACTTGCATGTGAATCCGCTGGAAAAGCCAATTGCCTAAGGCCTTATACCAGGGGCATAACAGACCCTGCTGCTGCTTATGGGGTCTCAGGACTGTAAAGAGCCCCTAGGGGTCCTGTCTTGATGTTTAATAGCAAGTCGGCTTCCCAGTTATGCATGGAAACGGCAGGGCATAATCATATTAACATGTGACCAGACAGATTTCGTCTTTACATTGGAAAAGTCGTTTTCACTTTTGTTCCTCAGATGTATAGGACCTGTTATTCAGAATGCTCGGGACCTGGGCTTTCCAGATAACAGATCTTATCATGTAATAATAAATAATAAACCAAATAGGCTGGTTCTGCTTCCAATAAGGATTAATGATATCTTAGTTGGGATCAAGTACAAGCTACTGTTTTATTATTACATAGAAAAGGGAAATCATTTTTAAAAATTTGGGTAAAATAGTCTGTGGGAGACGGTCTTTCCGTAAATAAGTTTTCTGGATAACGGATCCCATACATGTAATTGGTGCTTAGTGATGTCACTGTGACTAGTTGAAATTTGATATAATGCACCCGGATAGTTCAATGACCTGTATTGAACTTGGTCTCTGGGGACCAAAATATAAATAGCAGAATCTGAGCTGCGACCCAAAAATTTATTTTAGAACCAGTTACTAGAAACACTAATGGTTTTCACATTAGAAAGGGGATCATAACCCACAGAACTGGGACCCCAGAGTCCAATGACCTGTATAAAAGCACCCGGCTCGGGGCCGTATATTTCTTTCTATTGCAGTGTGACCCAGATCTGTGATGCAAAATCCTTATGTTTTACAGTAGGGGGTATACTGCAAAAACATATAGCAGGTATAATTGTCTCCTGATAAAAGTGGCCATAGTGTTTAACTGTGGTCCCCTGGGGCAGGGCCTGAGGTGAATAATATATAATCTCTCCTTGTAGTTGCATGACCTGTATAAAATACCATATGTTACCCTAGGGTGTGTGGGACCTGTTATCCAGAATGCTCGGCATCTGGGGTTTACCGGATAGAAAGTCTTGCTGTAATCTGTGTCTCCATACTGAAAATCATTTAAATAATTATAAAACCTAATAGGATTGTTTTTTGCTTCCAATAAGGATTAATTGTATCTTAGTTTAGATCAAGTACAGGTATGGGACCTGTTATCCAGAATGCTCGGATCCAGAGGTTTTCCAGATAACAGATATTTCTGTAATTTGGATCTTCATACCTTTTAAGTCTCCTAAAAAAAAAACCACATAAACATTAAATAAACCCAATAGGCTGGTTTTGCTTCCAATAAGGATTAATTATATGTTAGTCTGGATCAAGTACAAGCTACTGTTCTATTATTACAGAGTAGAAGGAAATCCGTTTTAAAAATTTTGATTATTCGAGTTTATGGGAGACGGCTTTTTTCGGAGTTTGGAGCTTTCTGGATAATGGGTTTCCAGAGAACAGATCCCATACCTGTACAAGGTTCTGTTTTATTAGGAAAGGAAATCATTCTTAAAAATGTGAATTATATGGAGATGTTTTTGTCTGTAATCCTGAGCTTTCTGGATAACTGATCCCATACGTACACATTATTTCCTATACGGCAGAGAGAGAGTTAGCTTTTTAGTCTGCTCTGCGGTACCTTTCTTGCAAGGAGAAGGTTAAATATTGTCTCATGTGGCACTGATTGGGTTAATGGTCAGTAAGCGCCTGCGTGGCAGAGGCAGGGTTAATTTCTCCATATTACTCGGTTATACGCAGAGGCAGGCAGGGTAATGTTTCATATTGCTCATTAATGGCTTCTGTGTTGAGGATACGGTTTCATATTTGTTCTTCGTGGTCCCCGTACGACAGGGATTAATGGTTTATATTGCTCAGTCTTTGTTCGCGTGAGGGGAAGAGGGTTATTTTTATTTTTCACGTCCAAAGAAGCTTAGGCTCCTGTTACAGGGAAGGAGCTCCAGGCTCCAGCGCTTGCTTATGTGGCAGTGAGTAGGAGCGGTGTCTTCGGTCACCTCCAGGCCGTGAGACGAGCAGGCAAGGGTTAATCTCCCTCATAATCACCTAGAGCCTTAACCCAGTCCCTGCTGGAAGGAACTGCAAGGCTGTGGTGCTGAGGAGCTTATGGCGCTCAGTTTCTTGTTGGCGGTTACTGTGCACATTCCTGCCATTCCTCCAGCTGTGAAGGGGGGTCGAGGTTTGCCGGCTGCCTCTCCCTGAGTGTTCTGAAGACCTGCTAATTGTACTGATGAGGCCATTACACAGACGCACAAAGCAGCCCAGCTGTGAAGGCCCAGACACTTGTTATGAGAGGGAGGTGTAACCTACCCATCCTCCTTATCCAGATGAGCCTTCCCTGGGCATAAAGGAGAGATGTTTCACATATCCTTACTGATAAGGGATTCCTCTGGGCCTCTGTTTGAGCTGTCAATCGTCACTTTTCTCCTGTCCCGCTCCTTTGGGAGGCGCAATTGTGAAAGCTCTTGAGACTCAGCAGCCTCCATTTCCTCATGATTCTGTGTTTGACTTTTTCCTCACAGAGAAAGCACGAGTTCTTCCACCCCCATTCCCCCTAGCATTTGGCCTTTCCCCGGCTCTTTCTATTCATGTTTGTTTGCAAAGTGTATGTGTCAGTAACAACCCCACCGTTCCCTCCCAAACGTGTCCGCACTTCCCTCTCCTGTTCCAGGGTTTGGCGCTCGCTGTTTCGGTGCTGTTGGGGTTGTTAAGCAAAGTCATGATGTTTGCTGTCTGCGAGCGTTCCTTGGCTCCCATTTAAATCCTACGTATCAGGTTTTAGGAATGGCAGGAAATTGCCCTCAGAAAGGATCACATTATCCGAGGCGGTCGCCAGGGGAACAGTCATATGTTCTTAACATTCCGCCGTACGATATTGCTTTTTATAGACGAGGGAAGGCTGTGCTGCCTAATGTCACACGATGCCAGGATATGGCCCTCGAAATGTCTCAGATGATTAAATAAGATATTTCTTATATACAGCCTGTTTATGAAGACCTTTGACATCCCACAATCCCTTGCTCCATACACCCTGTGAAATCACTAGAATGGCCGCAGCCATTTTTGTTTTCTGTGGTAATTTGTTTCAAGGTTTTTAGGCTTCGGTGGCTGCACCTGAAGTAGGAGAAAGTAAACATGTCTGGACTGATATTCAAACGTTTTCAAGGACACGCAGGCTCGGACAACCCCAAACATGTCCCAGAATCTTAATTAGAGGAAAGCAGCCATGATATCATGGGACTTTTCATGTGACTCGCCCCACATAAAGAAAATGGGTGGTTTCCCTTCAGGCAACCCTTAATTAGGGTTTGCCCAGCGACAAATCTCCTCTTCTTCGCGGCGACTAATCTCCCCGAACTGCCTCCCGTTGGCTAGAATGTAAATCGGCGGCGGGATGGCACTCAGAGCGCTTTGTTTTCCAGAGTTTTCCTTGTGAGACGACTAGAATGTAAATCGCAGTCGGAACGGCACTCGGAGCATTTAGTTTTCCGAAGTTGCCTCACAAGGAGATTAGTCGAACCGAAGAAGAGGAGATTTGTTGTCGGGCGACTAATCTCCCCGAATCTGAGCGTGTGCCTTGACCTTTAAATTAACTTTTAGGCTGATGGCACACGGTAACATTTGGGGGAGATTAGTCATCCAGCGAAGTCATCTGAAGTTGCCTCACGAGGAAACTTTGGACGACTTCGGAAAACGAAGCAATACGCATGCCATCCCGCTGGCGATTCATGTTCTTGCAGGCGGGAAGGCATTGCAGGGAGATTAGCAGCACGAAGATGAGGAGATTTGTCGCTGTGTGACTAATCTCCCCCGAATCTTAACGTGTACCACTAGCTTTAGGATTGTCATCGGAAACTATTTGCTCTTAGGTTTTTTTCCAGTAATTTAGCTTTTCATTCACTCCAAATTGCGCTGGTAAACATGCCAGTCAGTGGCGTAACTATAGAGGAGGTCAACCCTGCGCAGGCCCTAGGAAAAAGGGGACCTGGACCCCAGGGTTTGCTTTCTCTATAGCAATGCTCTTGCCTGGAAACGTATAGCCCCAGCAGCAGATAGATGCGCGTCTGGAATATGAATAGGAGAGACCTGAATAGAAAAGAGTAATAAAAAGTAGCAATAACAAAACATTTGTAGCCTAAAGGTGGCCATAGACACACAGATCCGATCGTACGAATCGAGGATTCGTACGATTTTCGGATCGTGTGTGGCATGTGCCGACTTCTTTCGTCCGGCGGAGATCGGTCATTTGGTCGATCGGTCAGGTTTGATTTTGACCCGACCGATCCCGCCGGAGCTCATGGCACATCGTAATCTGATCGTTCGGCCGTACAGCCGAACAATCAGATTACCCCCGATATAGCCATGCCTGTTAATGGCATATCGGGGAAAGATCCGCTCGTTTGGCAACATCGCCAAACGAGCGGATCTTTGCATCTATGGCCACCTTTACAGAGCATTTGGTTTTTTAGATGGAGTCAGTGACCCCTATTTGAAAGCTGAAAAGCGTCAGAAGAAGACGGCAAATAATTCCAAACTATAAAAAAAATTTGAATGTCAAGTGGAAAGTTGCCTAGCATTAACCTTCCAATAACATAATAAAAGTTAACTACTTAAAGGAACAGTAACACCAAAAAAATGAAAGTGAATAGTAATGAAAATATAATAGACTGTTGCACTGCCCTGGTACAGCTGGTGTGTTTGCTTCAGAAACTGTACTATAGTTCATTTAAACATACTGCTGTGTAGCCATCTTCCCCATGATCCACTCATTTAGTTTGCCTAACGAATGTCTGTTTCTTTGCAATTTGTTCTTCCGTTTGTGTGGCTGCAGATTGGATACACCCGACTATTAGATTATTTGACATTTCTGTGCTGCAGCGGGTGCTGATTACTGGCTATAATGTGGGCCTTATTTACCCCAAATGAACCTGTTACAGCTAGCTGCCTCTGAAATGATGTATTCTATCTGTATCTCTTTTCCGAGCCCGGATAAATGTCAGCACCAGTCTCAGCGTCTCCCCACGTCCTTTCTCTCGCCCGAGTTGCCTGCAGGGAAATGAAGTCATTTTCCCGAGAGGCCCTAGATATCCATGAGATTTATTGTCCCCACAGGACCAACTGGTAAGACGAGAGCTGTCAGACGCTGTGTGCTGTAGGTCTGTGCACTGTTCCCATGTGCAAGCTAATGGTATTAAAGGTTTGCAGGTTACAGCTCCAGCTGTTGCTAAACTACATCACCCAGTTGGGCTAAAGCAAATGCATCCATCACAGATTGCACCCTGTAACTTCTCTGCATCACAGCCTTTTCTATGGAGTAACTGTTACTTTTTAAATAAAGGTGATTTTATGACCCATATCCGCCCTATTGTCAGTAGAAATCCACGCACGTGGTCTAAAGAGAATGTCTCCTCAGAGGCCAGCAAGATGACTCCCCTGAACCCACGAATGCCAATATGCAGACAATGGCATATGGCTGGAATTGTGATTGGCTGCCTGCAAGGCCAATCTCAAGGTGGTTTTAGGCTCACCGGCTTTCAGGGATCACAGCCCATAATGTAGACTGAATGCTGAAATATTGTGCATGAATATTGGTGTGTAAATTCAAATTTAAAGACTGACTCTGTGCTTATGCTTCCAGCACCTACAAATGAGCATTCAGGCAATGCAGGACGAGCTGAGGATCCAGAGGGACCTGAATCAGCTGTTCCAGCAAGACAACCTTGGCCGCTTTAAGGAACCCTTTACCGGTGAGCTGACGGAGGACAACTTCCGACTTCTGCACGCGGAGCATGACCGCCAAGCCAAGGAACTTTTCCTGCTGCACAAAACACTCGAAGAGATGGAGCTGCGCATCGACACGCAAAAACAGACGCTCAACGCCAGGGACGAGTCCATCAAAAAGCTGCTGGAGATGCTGCAGAGCAAAGGCATCCCCAATAAAGTCATGGAGGAAGACCATGAGCGGACGCGAAGGCTGGCCGAAGCCGAGATGCACGTGCACCACCTCGACAGCCTGCTGGAGCAAAAAGAGAAGGAGAACAACATCCTTAGAGAGGTAAGTGCTGCCATACTGCCAGACGGGGTTTTCTTTTAGTTCAATCAATGGCAGCTAATGGAGACCTCACATTTGCTGTGGACACATACATCAGCAATGTAGGGTATTTTAGGTCCCAACAGCAAGGTTTACTTTTTTATTGTATACATAACTAGACTGTTAGTTTTGCTTTTTGAAGCACCATTTAGTTATATGCAGCTCCATGACTTCTGATGGTTGCAAGCACAAAGTCCGTAAGACTTTCTCCCATTGAGGCAGTTACTATAAAGATCGATAATAAACCCCATTATAACCACTAGGGGTGCTGTTGTGGCTTTAGCCAATACTTCCACTGTGCAAAGCAGCATGGCAGCTCCATATATACAACACAAACACCTCGGTGCTACACCAGACCAGGTTACTTGGCTGGAACATATCTTCTCTATAATATACAAAGGGCACGGTCTGGTCCATGTCTCATCAAAGCAGGGGTTTACCGTACTCTGCTCCCCATTGCTGCACATGTATAGGATGCATAGAACAGGCTGCTGCCTTGTTTCCATAGAGACGGTTGCCATAGCATCTGCCAGTGTCAGATAAAGTCTCTCCCTGCTGCTGCAGTAAATGGCATTTGTAGGGCAAACAGCAAAGCCTGGGAGAGGATAGACCTGGCTCTGGGGTTTTCTCCCTCAGCTGTCCACCTCCTCCTCCTCCGCAGCTCTTAACATCAGCAGCCCGTAGATTTATTTAACATCATTACAGCAAGGTGCCCAGCTATAGGGTCAGACCTGAGCAATGCACTGACGCCTAGGGAAATAGTATTTAACTTCTTAAACAGAGCATGGGATGGAAATAGCTTTTCTTAGTGGTTCCCCCTCAGCAGGAGAGTTACAGGGCTGACATAGAGCTTCTTGGGTCATGTTTAAAGGGCCCACCAGGGATGTCTGACCTGTGGCCCTCAGCTGTTAAGAAATGCTAGGACTTCTTGTTATACAGGTCTGTCTGTGGCAGAGCAAACTCTAGTACTGCTAAAGGGAGGATTGGTATTCAGACTCTCAGACAGTGGAAGGCTTATGGCATGGGTAATGTTTCTCTGCAGGTTTATTTTAGCTGGCAGAAAAACACCCAATACCTCTCCATGCCACCTGTCAATTCGGATGAATGAAAAACTGTCAGAGCCAATGAAATGAAGAAAAGGCAACATGAAGAGCCATCAGCCATGTCTCAGTTGAGAAATGTACCATAGGTCAAAGTCCTACATTAGCCAACGTGTCAAATCATTCTGATGGGCTTTTCAGTCTTTAATTGAGAATAGACCCATAATGTCTCTCCTGTTAAAGGAGAAGGAAAGTCGTTTACCACTTGGCGGTGCCAAATGTTAGGTACCCCCAAGTGAATGTATTTACTTTACTGAAACTCCGGGCAGGTGCTCCTATCAGCTGAAAACTGCACCGGCCCGGGGTTATTCCAGTGAGCGCCATGGAGTGCTCCTCCTCCGGCTTTGTCTTTATTATCGCGGCTGCGCATTAAAGTGAAAAGCCGAACATTAACTAAAAAGTCGGCTTTTTCATTCTACTGTGCGTGCCTCTGCCCCGGGAAATTTAAAGAAAGAAGAAGCTGGAAGAGGATCGCTCTAAGGTGTTCGCTGGAATAACCCCAGGCCGGTGCTGTTTTCTGCTGATAGGAGCAGTTTGGTTAAGTTTCTTTCAGTGCATGCAATATTTTGGTAGTCATCTTCACAAGGCAATTGGAGTTTTGGGTAGTTTCCCTGTAGACCAGGTAGCATTTGGTTAGGTTCCTTGAAGCACAGGCAGCATTTGGGTAGTGTCTTCACAAAGGGGCTGTTGTTTTGATGGGTTCCTTTCAAGCCAAATTGCATTAGGGCAGGGTTGGACTGGGCAAATGGACACCAGGAAAAAAACCTGGTGGGCCCAGGCAACTCAGGCCTGCTTCCCCCTGCCTGACATTCTGCGTCCCCACCTCTCCCTGACCGATATAAGGATTGCAGGCACACACTGGTTGGGTGAGGCGTTTGGAGCAAGGTTTCAGCTGGCACAGGGGCCCCTGGAGTTTGTGGAGGGGGAGGTCGGGGGCCCGGGGTTGGTGCGTGCAGGCCCCTGATGTGGCAGCCCTTGTGGGCCAGGACCCCTCCAGTCCGACACTGCATTTGGATAGGTTCCTATTAGAGCAGGTGGGGGTTGGATAGGTTTCCAACAGAGTAGGTAGTATTTGGTTGGTTCCTTACTAAGCAGAGCAGACAATGTTTGGGTAGGTTATTTACAAAGCACTTTTTCTAGAACTTTGCAATTTTGGTATCTTTGTTGGCCCTTACGTCTACAATATATAGATATTGGTAGGCAAACTGAACAGTAGACTATGGAGCAGGTGCAGTGCAAATCCATATACAGGAAATTACTTTCGCATAATTAAACGAACGACCTGCAGGGCGAGTATCATGTGCATAAAGTTTTACCCCAATGCTCATTGTTGCACTGGTTTTCTATGGTCAACATCTACAAAGTGGGACAGTGCTGTTATGAAACACAATGGGAAAATTAGGAGGGAATTGTTTCCCAGTATAGAAAGTAGAAAACCCCTTTGATAATGCACATTATTTTGGAAATTTGAACTGATGTGTCTGACCTGGGCCATGAGGCAGTGTAAGAGGGTGAGGCTGCCATCTAGTGGTGTAGGCATTTATTTATTTATTAGTGTGGGAACTACTGGTGGCCATTCATTTATCTACTAGCTAGTTACACACACGGGCCACTTAATGCTGAGTATACATATTCGCTATGTGCACATACAACTTAAGCTATGTGCACACACAACACCCCTTATACAAATTAGCTATGTACACATTTCTGCAAACAAAGAGGACTTAGTCAATATTATACATTCTTCCATTTGGCTCTATTAACACACACTAAAGTCCAGCTTTGCCTCTTCCTCAGGCCGCTACAAAGAAGTGACTAATAGCCAGTTTTGTTTCCTTACAAAACCATAACCTAGTGCTGCGGTGCTACCAGATGTATACACCAGCTCAGACCTCGGAACACACACCCAAATCCCATGTCATGTTTAGATCCCATAGCAACTTGGCTCCCCTGCTACCTTTGTTTTAGTAAGTATGAGCACCCAAGGGAGCCCTGAGCCATCTCCTGCCTGAGGTGAGAGGGAGGGGGTTATTTATCCCGATTTCTAGCAGATGCTTCTCTGGAGGGCAGTGCAGTCACCTTGTGTGTGAGACGGATATTCACCTTGATTTACCTCTCTCTGTCTCACAGGCAAGGTGCCTCCACCTACCAGACTCCCTCTGTTCTGTGTTCCTTTCTCCATCCCTGGTTGGGATTTACAGCTCATGTGAGCCTCATATAAATCTGTAGCCAGTCCTGTTTCTCTCACTCTTTCTCTCTCAATGCAGGAATTGCACCGGCGCTTTGAGAATGCCCCAGATTCGGCTAAGACCAAGGCACTTCAGACGGTGATCGAAATGAAGGTAGGAGATCTCTGTTGGGTTCATTCTGGGCATGGGAGTTTAGGCCAAAATCATTACTATTTCCAGCCCCCTAGTACATTTCATTCCCGTCAATGCACAATACACACTTGGGCTGGCAGAGGAACTCCGTACCACCAAGTGCCATCACTGCCTGCTTGATTATCTCAGAGCTCACTGGGCATGTGCAGTGCCACTGACACATAAAAGATCCCTAACAAGATCCAAGATGGGGAGCTGCTGGGGGCAATGTTGAAAGCCTGTTGTAGGTCTTCTTAATGGAACAGCAACACCAAAAAGTTAAAGTGGTTTAAAAAGTTGGCAATATAATATACTGTTGTCCTGCACTTGAACAACTGGTGTGTTTGCTTTAGAAAGACTAGGATAGTTTATATAAACAAGCTGCTGTGTAGCCATGGGGGCAGCCATTCAAGCACAGGATACACAGTAGATAACAGATAAGTACTACTATAGTTTATATAAACAAGCTGCTGTGTAGCCATGGGGGCAGCCATTGAAGCACAGGATACACAGTAGATAACAGATAAGTACTACTATAGTTTATATAAACAAGCTGCTGTGTAGCCATGGGGGCAGCCATTGAAGCACAGGATACACAGTAGATAACAGATAAGTACTACTATAGTTTATATAAACAAGCTGCTGTGTAGCCATGGGGGCAGCCATTCAAGCACAGGCTACACAGTAGATAACAGATAAGTACTACTATAGTTTATATAAACAAGCTGCTGTGTAGCCATGGGGGCAGCCATTCAAGCACAGGATACACAGTAGATCAGTACTACTATAGTTTATATAAACAAGCTGCTGCTGTGCTTGAATGGCTGCCCCCATGGCTACATGTTTATATAAACTATAGTAGTACTTATCTGTTAACTACTGTGTATCCTGTGCTTGAATGGCTGCCCCCATGGCTACACCGCAGCTTGTTTATATGAACTATAGTAGTACTTGTATGTTATCTACTGTGTATCCTGTGCTTGAATGGCTGTCCCCATGGCTACACAGCAACATGTTTATATAAACTATAGTAGTACTTATCTGTTAACTACTGTGTATCCTGTGCTTGAATGGCTGCCCCCATGGCTACACAGCAGCTTGTTTATATAAACTATAGTAGTACTTATCTGTTATCTACTGTGTATCCTGTGCTTGAATGGCTGCCCCCATGGCTACACAGCAGCTTGTTTATATAAACTATAGTAGAGTTTCTGAAGCAAACACACCGGTTTTACCAGCACAGGGCAACACTACATTATATTTTCATTACTTTAAGATGCTTTAATTTTTTAATGTTACTGTTCCTTTAACCCCTTTGGGCTGGTACAGTATATAAAATACAGCATTTCTAGTTAGATTCATTTTTTTAGGCTTTAGTTCTCCTTTAACCTGCTTGATGTTGTCCCTCGCAGGACTCTAAGATCACCTCCATGGAGAGAGGGCTCCGGGACATGGAGGAAGAGATTCACATGCTGAAATCCAACGGGGCCCTGAGCACGGAGGAGCGGGAGGAAGAAATGAAGCAGATGGAGGTTTATCGCAGCCACTCCAAGTTTATGAAGAACAAGGTGATTCCCAGTGTTGCCAGAAGGCACAGCAGTGTGTGGTAGAGACAACAACCCACCCTGAATAATAATAATAATAATAATCCTGTGTCTGTCACTGATACGCAGCCAGTTCCCTCTACTCCGACGCTGTGTGTGGGGAATATGTGGCGGCTTCCATGCATATTAATCCAGCGTTTTATTGCACATGTCATGCAGAATAAAATATAAGTAAAAGATGAGGGATTCCTGCTAATATGGTTAGGTTTTTTTTGTATTTTTTTGGACTGTTTCTATGACAGGAGCTGCCATATTGCTTGCCTTGTCTCAGGAACGTATACAAGCATCACAAATCTCAGCTGTGTAAAATCCAGTCTTGGGGCTCCCACGTATTGTTGAACTACTTCTTAACAACCCATTGCAGGGCTGCCCCCCTCCACCCGTGCCCAATTTGGGGCTCCAACCCCCCTCCACCCGTACCCAATGTGGGAATCCAACCCCCCTCCACCCGTGCCCATTGTTGGGCTCCAACCCCCCTCCTCCTGTGCCCAATGGGGGGCACCAACCCCCCTCCCCAATGTGGGACTCCAACCCCCCTCCACCCGTGCCCCCCCCCTTCAAAGTTTTACGTACCCCACATGTGCAGTCTGTATATAACAGACCTGATGTCCTGACAGGTAGAGCAACTGAAAGAGGAGCTGAACGCTAAGGAGATTCAGGTGGAGGATCTGAGGAAGAGAACGTCAGCTCTGCAGACCGAGCTGTCCAGCGTAAGGCTTGCTGTTATTGCCTGTCCTCTGGCATCTCTCTCTCTTGCTCTTCCTTGTGGCTCGGCACTGATACTCATTCTCCTCTCTGCCTGACCATCGATTTCACTCACGACTTTCTAAATTTTGTTGTTTAACCTCTTCAGTGCCTGGCTTGTCTTCTACGCTGTCACTTACCCTTGTCTGATGCAGATACCCGACTAACAAGCCTCAGATTTTAGGAGTAGGTTCTTTGTCTTTGTGTTATTAGGCATGCGCCAGCGCTGTCCATGCAGTTGGCTGATTATAGAGGTACTTTGCCTTTAAGTTATCTGCTCAGCAGGTTTGTCTGACAATTCATGCAACCAATTAGGTTTCTGCTTTCATTATCAATCAAATGTTAAAGAGTAGAAATCACATTTATTGTATCAGATTAAAATACATTGGTCCCCCAAAATAGCCTAATTTTGCATGTGGTTTATTTAGTCTCGTTCTCTCTTGCACTCCTGCTGTGTCCCTAAACACATTTATACCGACCTCTGACTGTCATTTCTCCCTCACACAGATTGGGCAGGTGAAGCAGGAACTCTCCCGTAAGGACACAGAACTCCTGGCCCTGCAGACTAAGCTGGAGACCCTCACCAACCAGTTCTCTGACAGCAAGCAGCACGTGGAGGTCCTAAAGGAATCCCTCACCGCCAAGGAGCAGCGAGCGGCCATACTGCAAACTGAGGTCTGGGTTAGGGGTGGCGTTATAAGGAGGGTTATATGGCACAATAGGAGGAGTTATAGGGAGGGGCATATGGATCAGTGGGAGGAGTTACAGGGAAGGGTATAGTGAGCAATAGGAGGAGTTATAGGGAGAAATAGGAGGAGTTAAAGGGAGGGGTATAGGGAGCAATAGGAGGAGTTATAGGGAGGGGTATAGGGAGCAATAGGAGGAGTTATAGGGAGACATAGGAGGAGTTATAGGGAGACATAGGAGGAGTTATAGGGAGGGGTATAGGGAGCAATAGGAGGAGTTATAGGGAGGGGTATAGGGAGCAATAGGAGGAGTTATAGGGAGGGGTATATGGAGCAGTAGGAGGAGTTATAGGGAGGGTTATGTGAAACAGTAGAGATATATATATATATATATATATATATATATATATATATATATATATATATATATATATATATATATATATATATATATATATATATATATATATATATATATATATATATATAGAGTTATGGGAGACATACAGGGAGGATAACATGGAGCAGTGAAGCTAACTGGATATAAGTACAAAGAGTGAATAGTACGACAATATCACATATGGGATTCTCATCATGTTCTGTGCTGTGCAGGTGGATGCCTTGCGCCTGCGTCTTGAGGAGAAAGAGACGATGCTGAACAAGAAGACAAAGCAGATTCAGGAAATGTCAGAAGAGAAGGGAACCCTTTCTGGGGAGATCCATGACCTCAAGGACATGCTGGATGTGAAAGAGCGCAAAGTCAATGTGCTGCAGAAAAAGGTAAGTCCGGGGGTACCCCAGCAGCAAAACTAGAACAGAGAACCCCATTTTGGAGATATATTTTACACCGATCTGTTCAGAAAATCTCAGCTGGCCTTGCAAGATCTTATATGTTTAAAACATTATCAAGAGACTCACCACGTGTATGAGGAGGCCCAGGTGCTCTGCCCCGAGCCTTCAGCAAAAGGGAGCGGAAATCACCATATTGTTTGTAGGGTAGGCTCTCAAAGAGCGATCCTCCAGCCAGTTGTAATAAAAAGGTCTTTATTAACGTACAAATAAGGATAAGAGCTTTACGCATTTCATATTCTCACAACACTTAATCATAAGCTCAAGATCTTCTGAACTGAACCCCACCCTCTGAGCACAATTCATCGGTTTCTACATGCCTTGATATGGTTCATGAAAACTGATGCAGAAGTGCTGATGCCTGTTGCAACCAATCATTAGTCAGCTTTAAACAGGCGGCAGATAAAAATAATTAAAGCAGAGCAGGAGCCCCAGTTACTACTTTACTCTTGACCACTAGGTGGCATCATTTGATCACGTCCTTGAACGGATGGTTCACCTTTATTAGTTTTACTAGGTTATAGAACGGCTACCTTTTCAATCGGTCTCCATTTTTTCTCTTTATAGTTTTTGAATTACTTGCCGCCTTCTTCTACTGTCTAAAAACAAATGATCTGCAAGGCTACACATTTATTGTTATTGCTCCTTTTTCTTACTCAACTTTCTATTCAGGTCTTTCCTATTCATATTCCAGTCTCTTATTCAAATCAGTGCATGGTTGCTAGGGTAAGTTGGACCATAGCAACCAGATTGCTGAAATTACAGACTGGAGAGCTGGTGAATAAAAAGCTACATAACGCAAATACAAAATAATAAAACAAATAATAAAAAGTTAAAACCAATTGCAAATTGTCTCAGAATATCCTTCTCTACGTCATATTAAAAGTTAAGTTGAAGGTGAAGAACCCCTTAATATAGCCAGAAAAAATATGATGTGCACATTAATATTCTAAGTCAATTTATGTCATCAGTTTTTACCAGTAAGAGTAAATAGACCTTAAATGGGTCTTATGTATATCTGTAATCTTGTTATGAGCTAAGGGGGCCCAGTCTGAAGGTCAGTTAGGGGGAGATTTGGGGTGAGTGTTTATTTGTGCCCTGGGTACCCCTGGAACTATAGCAGGGTGACACCCCAATGTTTCTATATATCTGTAACCTTGTTATGAGCTAAGGGGGCCCAGTCTGAAGGTCAGTTAGGGGGAGATTTGGGGTGAGTGTTTATTTGTACCCTGGGTACCCCTGGAACTATAGCAGGGTGACACCCCAATGTTTCTATATATCTGTAACCTTGTTATGAGCTAAGGGGCCCAGGTGAAGACCAATTAGGGGGAGATTTGGGGTGAGTGCTTATTTGTACCTTGGGTACCCCTGGAACTATAGCAGGGTGACACCCCAATGTTTCTACATATCTGTAACCTTGTTATAAGCTAAGGGGCCCGGATGAAGACCAGTTAGGGGGAGATTTGGGGTGAGTGTTTATTTGTACCCTGGGTACCCCTGGAACTATAGCAGGGTGACTGTTACCCCAATGTTTCTATATATCTGTAACCTTGTTATGAGCTAAGGGGGCCCAGCCTGAAGGTCAGTTAGGGGGAGATTTGGGGTGAGAGCTTATTTGTGCCCTGGGTACCCCTGGAACTATAGCAGGGTGACACCCCAATGTTTCTATATATCTGTAACCTTGTTGTGAGCTAAGGGGGCCCAGCCTGAAGGTCAGTTAGGGATTTGGGGTGAGTGATTATTTATAAGCCAAGGGGACCCAGCACATAAACTGGACCTTTAAAGGGGGATCTTAAACAGAAATAGTCTGAAAACCCTGTGCCATCAGACACATGTAGTACACCATCTTTAAACGTTGCAGTTAATAAAGCCTGGTTTTATCTTAGTCCGCTCCACAATACTCTGGCGTTGATATTAATTACTAGTCACATTGTGCCCCGTTGGCATAGGCTCTCGCCCCAACAAGCCCTGGCGGGTGTCACATTGCAGTGGCTCTTCTTGTCTTTTGTAACAAACCACTGACCTGAAAAATGTAATTGAGCGCAGAATGGCAGAGACTGTTCATTCCTTCGCTTCACTGCATCCTCATGTCACACTGAGGAGAGTCTGCTCGCCCGTCGTGTACAACTACAAGTAAACCCTTCTCATCTCCCTCAGTCACATGCTTATGTCTTGGCCACTGCCTTTTTTGGCCAGTCTTTCTTATGGAGGCAATTAATGACCTATTTACCCCTGTGTCTGATCTGAGCACCGAGTTAACCCAGCCCCAACCAGTCTGACCCTCTGCAAAAGCATTTATATGCCTGACCAAACTGACCCATTCTGATGATGCCAGTGATGGAATCCTGTCTGATCCCCATTTTAAGCAGCAGTCCTGTCCTGCTTTATGGCAGCTGAGATTCTAGCTATCTGTATAACTGAGCATTCTGTCCCAGTGGCTGCACAGATCCTATCTGATCCCCATTGGAAGCAGCAGTCCTGTCCTGCTTTATGGCTGAGATAGATAACAGGGTATTCTGTTGCTTTTCCAACCTACTGGGTTCTGCGTTGCCCCCCCCGATACATTGGCAGCCAGTGGGAGTGAAGCAGTTGCAGAGAGAAGACTGGTGCTGTTTACAAACATTCTTTCTGGTCTGGTTAAATGTGAGCGGTGACTGATCACTGACGAGCCTCCCTGCTTTAACCCTTGTGTTTAGGCGAGAGGTGTCTGCAGACTACAAACATCGCTTGTCTCCCAGGATTTCCTGCTCAAGGGAATTTTCTGAAAAGGTTGATTTTTCCAGTTGTGGGTATTTTTGGAATGGCCGGTCCTTACGTGGTCTGCAGAGTCTGTAACTGAACCTTGCGGTAGAGAAAGGTCTCCCTAATTATAGGCCAAGCGAAGTCTTGTCCCAACAGACAGGTTTATTCATGCACCTCATAACCCCATTCCTCAGGTTCTGACAGTCCAGCGCAGGTTGTGCCTGTCGGCTCTTTCCATGATGCGCATGCTGCAGCGAGACGCAAGTTTCATGGTTTTGTTATTAAAGGGCCATTGTTCTTTAATTCGTGAATGTATATTTTAGCATTATTTCTAAGAAGGTCTTAGTATTGCTATATGGCAAACTGACACAAGCTTCATTTTCACATCCCCATTGGAAGCAGCAGTCCTGGCCTGCTTTATGGCAGCTGAGATTCTAGCTATCTGTATAACAGAGCATTCTGTCCCAGTGGCTGCACATATCCTATCTGATCCCCATTGTAAGCAGCAGTCCTGTCCTGCTTTATGGCAGCTGAGATTCTAGCTATCTGTATAACAGAACATTCTGTCCCAGAGGCTGCACAGATCCTATCTGATCCCCATTGTAAGCAGCAGTCCTGTCCTGCTTTATGGCAGCTGAGATTCTAGCTATCTGTATAACAGAACATTCTGTCCCAGTGGCTGCACAGTTCCTATCTGATCCCCATTGTAAGCAGCAGTCCTGTCCTGCTTTATGGCAGCTGAGATTCTAGCTATCTGTATAACAGAACATTCTGTCCCAGTGGCTGCACAGATCCTATCTGATCCCCATTATAAGCAGCAGTCCTGTCCTGCTTTATGGCAGCTGAGATTCTAGCTATCTGTATAACAGAACATTCTGTCCCAGAGGCTGCACAGATCCTATCTGATCCCCATTGTAAGCAGCAGTCCTGTCCTGCTTTATGGCAGCTGAGATTCTAGCTATCTGTATAACAGAACATTATGTCCCAGTGGCTGCACAGATCCTATCTGATCCCCATTGTAAGCAGCAGTCCTGTCCTGCTTTATGGCAGCTGAGATTCTAGCTATCTGTATAACAGAACATTCTGTCCCAGTGGCTGCACAGATCCTATCTGATCCCCATTGTAAGCACCAGTCCTGTCCTGCTTTATGGCAGCTGAGATTCTAGCTATCTGTATAACAGAACATTCTGTCCCAGTGGCTGCACAGATCCTATCTGATCCCCATTGTAAGCAGCAGTCCTGTCCTGCTTTATGGCAGCTGAGATTCTAGCTATCTGTATAACAGAACATTCTGACCCAGTGGCTGCACAGATCCTATCTGATCCCCATTGTAAGCAGCAGTCCTGTCCTGCTTTATGGCAGCTGAGATTCTAGCTATCTGTATAACAGAACATTCTGTCCCAGTGGCTGCACAGATCTTATTAATGCCTATTCTCCTCTCCAACAGATAGAAAACCTTCAAGAGCAGCTGCGAGACAAAGAGAAGCAGCTTGGCAGCCTGAAGGAGCGTGTAAAGTCCCTGCAGGCTGACACCACAAACACAGACACCGCCCTCACCACACTGGAGGAGGCGCTCGCGGAAAAAGTAAGAGTATTTCTCTGGCGTCTCCTGGGGACACAGTGGTTTGAGCTCCATCCTCCTGGAGGCAGGACACTTAATTGAATAATCAAAAAAGGGGGTGTGCCTTAATGTTCCAGCTTTACCCCTAGCACTTCCCTGTTCAACTCCGTTTTTCAAGTGTCCTGTCCACAGGAGGTTGGACCTTCTCAAGGATTTCGTCAGTCAGTGGTTAGCATTGCCACCAGGGGCTAAACAAAGGACAGGTACACCTGTATCCTAAAAGTTACCCTCCTACGCTGGACTTGTGGCACCCGGGGTCACCACTCCCCTTAGGGGGACAGACCACCCAGACTTCCACCCACCGAAGATTAAAAGTAAGAGTATTTAATTGGCGTTGAAAGGTTGTATCACCTATATGAATGAAATAATACAGGGGCATATAGTAACCTATACCCTGATAATATAATATATTTGTATAATATACAGAGAAGGAATGTTCTGGGCAAACAATAAGCTATACCCTCATACTGTACTGTCTAAGGGAATCAATATGGCACCTCCTCCTCCCATATGTATAAATACAAATATACAGAGAAGGAATGTTCTGGGCACACAATAAGCTATACCCTCATACTGTACTGTCTAAGGGAATCAATATGGCACCTCCTCCTCCCATATGTATAAATACAAATATACAGAGAAGGAATGTTCTGGGCACACAATAAGCTATACCCTCATACTGTACTGTCTAAGGGAATCAATATGGCACCTCCTCCTCCCATATGTATAAATACAAATATACAGAGAAGGAATGTTCTGGGCACACAATAAGCTATACCCTCATACTGTACTGTCTAAGGGAATCAATATGGCACCTCCTCCTCCCATATGTATAAATACAAATATACAGAGAAGGAATGTTCTGGGCACACAATAAGCTATACCCTCATACTGTACTGTCTAAGGGAATCAATATGGCACCTCCTCCTCCCATATGTATAAATACAAATATACAGAGAAGGAATGTTCTGGGCACTAATAAGCTATACCCTCATACTGTACTGTCTAAGGGAAACAATATAGTAGCTTCCAGCTTTATGTATAAATACAAATATAAAGAGTGCACACAATTTGCCCCTCTCAGTGGAAGCTCCTTGTTGCCTTTGTCTTCTGAAAAGCAGCATGGGATTTATAATATATGGCAATATACTATTTTTAGCCTTAAATTTACATTTTTGAGACAAAGGTCTGGGCAGTGGTCTGATCTTCACTCAAGCCTTGTACCCCCACAGCACCATAATGTGTTTATTTAAAGAAAAAACCTTTGTGCAGACCCTTCTGTCATATACCGTACATACAATCTTACCAGATGCTTTTTATTGTCCCACTCAGAGGCTTATTGCCTTTTGGGGTCTTTGGCCTGGCAATCCAGTGTTTGTTATTGGTAGACCTATGGGCCCTAAACGATCTGAAAGCCATCAGAAAAGCTGGCAGCCAATGACTTAGTTGAGAGGGAGTGTTCTATTGGATCATTAATCTGATACACAACTGCTGAATAAAGACAGAATGAAGAGAAACAGATGCTGAGAGGAATAGTGAATATAAACTTGATTAATTCAGAAAAGATGCAGAATTTTTAATTGATTGTATTTAGAAAGTTTCTTACTTCACTATGAGGAAGCTTATATTAAATCTCATCATCATATATCATCAAAATAGTTTCCCTTTAAATGTGAAAGTTCTTTTTGCTGCCACTAGATGGCAGTGTTGTGGTGAGGTTTATAGAGACCTTTTCAACCAGGGATCTCCAACCTTTATTACCCTTGAGGCACATTCAAATGTAAAAAGAGTTGAAGCATGAAAAGCATGAAATAAAGAATATGATTGGTTATTTGGTAGCTCCTAAGTAGATTGGCAGCCTACAGGAGGGTCTGTTTGGCCATAAACCTGGGTTTTTATGCAACCAAAACTAGCCTCTAAGCCTGGAATTGAAAAACAAAGCATCTGCTTGGAGGCCACTGGGAACAACATCCAAGGGGTCGGAGAGCAACATGTTCTCATGAGCCACTAGTTGGGGATCACTGCTTATAGCCAAGGAAACACAATAAAAGGCGCAGGTTGCTTACTCTCAAAAAATAAGTTGCTATAATGGTGGATAATCCAAAATAGATAATCACTAAATAGTTAATGGCTGCTCTTAACCCCTCAATTGAAATCTTTTTCTGCTACCTCGCTTAGGAGAGGATCATTGAGCGCCTGAAAGATCAAAGGGACCGGGATGAGCGAGAGAAACAAGAAGAGCTGGAGTCCTCCAAGAAAGAGCTCAAGGACCTCAGGGAAAAAGTCAGCGTTCTGCAGGGAGACCTGTCCGAAAAAGAGGTGCCCAAACTTATTTTGCCTGTATATATCATTGTCCCATAGCGTGCCTTATACTGGGAAGTGTGTGTCCATGCTATAGATGGCAGCCATTGTTTTTCTTTAAAGGATGTGTGAACCTTTAAAATAAATGTTTTGATGAGCGTGCTATTCTAAGCACTTATGTCATTGACATTCATTATTTTCTTTTTATTCCAAGATATTAAGGGATACATGTGCTGTTAATATGAATGAATTTTGTTCCAACAGCGCCACCTGCTGGTCAGTTTCTGACCAGTCTGACCACCAAGTAGTCAAGGAAGTTGTCAGGAGAAAGAAAGAGGCTGCTCTGATGTTCTTCTGCTTAGGAAAGATTTGAGAAAGGTTTCTAATTGTTTTCCTAAGCAGAAGAACATCAGAGCAGCCACTTTCTTTCTCCTGACAACCTCCTTGACTACTTGGTGGTCAGACTGGTCAGAAACTGGCCAGCAGGTGGCACTGTTTGAACAAAATTCATTTTGTTGGATAGAATAAAAAGAAAATAATGAATGTAAATGACAAAAGTGCTTAGAATAGCACTCTCATCAATTTTACATTCACTTATTTTAAAGGTTTACTTATCCTTTAATCAAAGCATATACATTGAATATATCAGTAAAGTCCATCTACCAAGTTGGGCAGGCTGTCTTATTGTCATTCTGTCCCCTCAGTGATGGAAAAGAGCTTTAATATTATTGAGGGCAATTTTCCCAACTGCCGATCCCCCCCCCCAAGACTCGTGATGATGTCACTGGGAATCCGTTACAGCGTAACACTGTTTCCTCTTTCTTTAAAGTCCTCGCTGCTCGATCTGAAAGAACACGCGTCGACTCTCGCCTCCTCCGGCCTGAAGAAAGACTCCCGACTCAAAACCCTAGAGATTGCCCTGGAGCAGAGGAAAGAGGAGTGTCTGAAGCTGGAGAGTCAGCTCAGGAAGGTGAGTAATGAGGGGCTACCAGAGGCTGCAAGTGTGGGATAAAGTAAGTGTCATTGCCCGACTATCGCTGAACTGCACTATGAAGCTGTGTATGGGGGTTCCTGATGACCTGCCCAGTTGACATGATGGTTTTGTTTATTATAGGGGTATATTCTTTGATTCTTACCCACTATCTTTGTCTTATTCGTTTTTATTTCATTACCCTTGACATTGACTCTTTTATTCTTTCCCCAATTTGTATCTCGTCTCTCGTATTCTCTTACTATTTCCTTCCCTCTCCCTT
This sequence comes from Xenopus petersii, assembly GCA_038501925.1. NCBI lineage: Eukaryota > Metazoa > Chordata > Amphibia > Anura > Pipidae > Xenopus > Xenopus petersii. The sequence goes on from CM076677.1 coordinate 132,433,825, forward strand.
CTCAACCAATCCTTATTCCTTACTTCTTTCCCCAAACCTCTAGTGCAAACAAACTTATTCTTTTGCCCCCTTCCAACCTCACATCCCTCTTTGCTCCCTCCCAATTTTTTCCATTTACTACGAGCCTCTTTCTTTTTTTATAGAGTGTAAACTCCCTCATCCATTCTGTATCACTGGTGGGGCCCCTCTTATTTTCCTTTGCATCTACTCTCTAACCGTGCACACAGCTTCTTTTACTGACACTTTATATATTGCTGTCAGTATTTGGACTTTTTTTTTGTTTTTTTTTCTAACGTTTGGGGTTCATGCTTTGTCCTGTCTGACTTTGAACTCTTTCCTCCTTCTCTCAGCACTCTGATGGGTTGCCACACACAGGGAAAGCAGTAAGTTTCTTTATGGTGTGCCATCTTGTTTCTAGTCGTGTTGTCCTCACCGCATGCTCTGCCTCATTTCCACCCACCTGCCTACGGATCATTTTGATTTGCCCCACAGCCATGTCCGACATTACTCTAACTTGCACATATTTTAGGAGTGCAAGTGGATGCTGAGAATTAAATTGTAAATGGCATTGGTTAATATATACATACAAAAGTAAGGAATAGCGGCACTCACAGGGTTTTAAATATTCCAAAAAATAAAGAATTTTATTTAAGCTCAACGTTTCGATCCCCCACAGGGATCTTCGTCAGGAGTATACCAACAACCCATTCCTTTACGTCTCACTTCTTTCTCTACCCTACACGATATGTCCTTTCCCAATGTACCCCTGCACTCTATGATTTTATCCTGCACGAGCCGATTGACCGCTTGAGTGGTTGCCTAACAACAACTTATGGCGCCAATTTCAATGACATGGGTTTAGATCCTGTGGGTTTATGAGTTGTCTGGCTGTTTGTTCGTATACTCCCGACGAAGATCGAAATGTTTAGTTTAAATAAACATTCTTTATTTTTTGGCATGTTTAAAACCCTGTGAGCGCTGCTATTCCTTACTTTTGCATCTATTCCACATTGGTTTCTTTCCTAGTAAACGGTGTGCACCTCAGGAGGAGCCTTTGGCTAATCGGATGCCGCCAGGTCTTATTAAGAGCGGTGCCAAGCGAGGGGTTCTGAATAAGCAAAGGGGCACGACGGTAGTACAAAGTCTTTGGGTAGACGGTCACGGTACAAGGCTTAGGCAGAAAGCGTAATCAGATTGGGTCGGGGCAAGCAAAGTACAAACGGAGTCAGGCAGGCATGGGTCGAAATACGGATAAGAAAGAGTTGATTACCAGGCAGGGTCAGGGTTACAGAGATCAGAATCGTCGGTAGCAGGCAGGGGACACAACAGATTAGCAGAACACAGAACCCAGGAACTTAGAATAAGAAACCAATAACAGGCAAGAATTTACACACAGGAATTCCCTTAAATAGTGCTTGAATTTCGCGCCAGCGCGACTGCGCCTTTAAATCTCACAGAGGGGCGTGCGCCCTAAGGAACTGGCGCCTAAGGGAAGGAAGACCGGCATGGCGGGGGTTCCCACCGGCCCACTAGACAATCAGGGTGAGTAACCATCACACCCCTATTGTAAAATATAAAGATATTATAAGTCACTGAGGAGTTTCATCACCGTATAAAAACATGAGACGGAAGGCCGAGTGCTTTTATACAGGTCATGGAACTCAGAAGTTACTTCTAATATCCTCATATTTTGCAACAGGGGGTACTTTATTTATTATAATACACAAGTTTCAGTGAGTCATGTGACAGAAATGACATCAGAACTCACCGTTTATAAGGATATAATTTACAAGATATTCATGGCTTTTGTGTATTATAAGGATATTATAAGCTACCGAGCAGTATCATGACCATATAAAAGTACGATGCCGAAGGCCGAGTGTTTTTATACAGGTCATGGAACTCCAAGGTAACTTCTAATATCCTCATATTTTCCAACAAGGGGCACTTTATTTATTATAATACACAAGTTTCAGTGAATCATATGACAAAAATGACATCACTACTCACCGTTTCTAACTGATGACATCACTAGTCGCCGTTTATAAAGATATAATTTACAAGAGATTCATGGCTTTTGTGTATTATATTTATAGGTTTGTTTTTCTCCGATTGCCCTGCACCCGCATGCACAAAATATACATGCGTATATATAATATTTTGTTTCTTTATTGAGTTTCTTTTGGTATTTCTGCCCCCCTTTCAGTGTTAGGAGGGGTCTGATGACCTGTGTCTCCCTATGATTATCTCTGTGTGGTTTTTGGCTGCTCTGCCCTTGGGTACTGGCGGGACCTCGCCCCTTAAAGCCAATGACAGAGAGCGCAGTCAGTTTAGGTGGCTGGATCATGCCAGGTAGATGGGAGCGGTGCCCTTGTGTCAACAAGCAACTTCTAATTATCACCCGTGTTGGCAGCCGACAGGGAGAAGGAAACAGGTACCAGCTGGCCCTCCCTTCTCTGCCAGCTGCTCTGAGCCACCAGCCTCATCATGGAAAGAAGCGGTGGCTTATGCTTTGCCCAGCTGCACAGTGGCCCCTCTGTTTTAAAGGGACAGCGTCGGAGTCCAATTCTTCAATGGCAGTTTCTTTCCCCCCTCCCACCGGCCGGATGTGGTTCTGTAAAATTGCTATAAACCAACGTGTTCTAAATTTGTTTAGGCCTGGAAGTGGCCAAGAAGCATTTTACTTTGTACGTCAACAGAAAGCATACAAAAAAGCCCCATGTACTCGATATCCTGATGATGGTGCTGTATTATAATGAGTCGTTCCCCCAAGTATCTGAATTAAGAGATCTAAACAGTGTTTACAAATAGACAGAGAAGGAATGTTCTGGGCACACAATAAGCTATACCCTCATACTGTATTGTCTAAGGGAATCAATATGGCACCTCCTCCTCCCATATGTATAAATACAAATATACAGAGAAGGAATGTTCTGGGCACACAATAAGCTATACCCTCATACTGTACTGTCTAAGGGAATCAATATGGCACCTCCTCCTCCCATATGTATAAATACAAATATACAGAGAAGGAATGTTCTGGACACACAATAAGCTATACCCTCATACTGTACTGTCTAAGGGAATCAATATGGCACCTCCTCCTCCCATATGTATAAATACAAATATACAGAGAAGGAATGTTCTGGGCACACAATAAGCTATACCCTCATACTGTACTGTCTAAGGGAATCAATATGGCACCTCCTCCCATATGTATAAATACAAATATACAGAGAAGGAATGTTCTGGGCACACAATACGCTATACCCTCATACTGTACTGTCTAAGGCAGTGATCCCCAACCAGTAGCTCGTGAGCAACATGTTGCTCTCCAACCTCTTGGATGTTGCTCCCAGTGGCCTCAAAGTAGGTGATTATTTTTGAATTCCTGGCTTGGGAGCAAGGTTTGGTTGTGTAAAAACCAGGTGTACTGCCAAACAGAGCCTCAATTTAGGTTGACAATCCACATAGGGGCTACTATATGGCCAATCACAGCCTTTATTTGGCACCCCAAGAACATTTTTCATGCTTGTGTTGCTCCCCAACTCCTTTTACTTCTGAATGTTGCTCACGGATTCAAAAGGTTGGGGATCCCTGGTCTAAGGGAATCAATATGGCACCTCCTCCCATAGGTATAAATACAAATATACAGAGAAGGAATGTTCTGGGCACACAATAAGCTATACCCTCATACTGTATTGTCTAAGGGAATCAATATGGCACCTCCCTCCTCCCATATGTATAAATACAAATATACAGAGAAGGAATGTTCTGGGCACACAATAAGCTATACCCTCATACTGTACTGTCTAAGGGAATCAATATGGCACCTCCTCCTCCCATATGTATAAATACAAATATACAGAGAAGGAATGTTCTGGGCACACAATAAGCTATACCCTCATACTGTACTGTCTAAGGGAATCAATATGGCACCTCCTCCTCCCATATGTATATAAATACAAATATACAGAGAAGGAATGTTCTGGGCACACAATAAACTATACCCTCATACTATATCTAGTATAGGTCAATCTAAAAAACAACTGGACTTGCTGAGTAATCAATGAAGACGTTTCACTACTCATCCGAGCAGCTTCTTCAGTTCAACTGACTGGTGTGGGAAGTTTTCGGCATATATACTCTTCCACTAATCCATTTACAATGGCACATTGTAACTCTTCAAAGAGGTGACATCTGAAGAAACTCACAGAGGTGTTGATTCTGTGTGGTTGTGATAGGATTATCCAATGTGTCATGCAACTCCTAGATACAGGTGTTACTTGTGAGAGTTGCATGAATGGATGTGTGAAGTGTTCTGAATCCGCCGGGGTACAGATGTTACGTCTTCATTGATTACTCAGCAAGTCCAGTTGTTTTTTAGATTGACCTATACTAGATATACTATGACCTGGATGAATGAAAATCTTCATAGTCATATACCCTCATACTGTACTGTCTAAGGGAATCAATATGGCACCTCCCTCCTCCCATATGTATAAATACAAATCTACAGAGAAGGAATGTTCTGGGCACACAATAAGCTATAGCCTCATACTGTACTGTCTAAGGGAATCAATATGGCACCTACCTCCTCCCATATGTATAAATACAAATATACAGAGAAGGAATGTTCTGGGCACACAATAAGCTATACCCTCATACTGTACTGTCTAAGGGAATCAATATGGCACCTCCTCCTCCCATATGTATAAATACAAATATACAGAGAAGGAATGTTCTGGGCACACAATAAGCTATACCCTCATACTGTACTGTCTAAGGGAATCAATATGTCACCTCCCTCCTCCCATATGTATAAATACAAATATACAGAGAAGGAATGTTCTGGGCACACAATAAGCTATACCCTCATACTGTACTGTCTAAGGGAATCAATATGGCTCCTCCCATATGTATAAATACAAATATACAGAGAAGGAATGATCTGGGCCTGTTGTTAGCTGCAGTTCAGATTCTACATTGAAAATCTCAAACAGAGTTTGGGAGCAGCTCCTAACTGTGCACTACCCTTGGCAGTGTGTAAATATTTTCCTAGGATGCTTCACGTCTCGGGAGACTTTGGTTTCATCTAAGCTCTTCCTGAGTGTAACCTGAGATCCCAGGTCCCACAATTGCCCTTTTCAGAATACAGAGAGCCTGATACAGCCAAGCCCAGGAGAGCACAGCGACTCGCAAGGGTCTTACATCTTTGCTTTACCCAAAACTGTCCCGGGATGGATGAGGTGTGAGCTCTCATAATGACGTGTGCTCCCAGCTCTTTAGACAGACAGGGGCAGCCATGCAACATAAATAAATAGGGGATCAATGGCCTGTTCTAAGTGCTGCACTCACTGAGACAATGGCTTGTATCCCAGATAATGGCCCCTCATATGTCAAAGTGTTTCGTTTCCCGAAATGGCAATGATGTAGGATAAGACACAAAGGCTTGCGCTTCAAAGAGGCGTCATAGCTCCATGGTCTGTGTTCAAATATGTTCATGTTTCCCCCTTCTCATCTTCCTTGTCTGTTATCTGTCTTCCCTCAGCTCATAACTCCTTCCCTTATCCCATTCACAGAGTATCCACTTGGGCAACATCACAGTGGATTGTGAGATTCAGGTGTGACTGAGTAATGAAAATCCCATTTACTTTCATTAAGGCACAATTTTAGCTTTTGAGTTTTAACATTTCCAACCCAGCTCTGCTGATCATACCCCTAAGGATTACTCGGCCCAATAGCTCTTTCAGACCAACCCACCTTTCCCTTTTCACGTCTTGCAGCATGCTGGTGTTTTGTAATGGACCATAACACATTAGGAGGGCTATGGGACTGGGAAACTTTATTTTATTGTGCATTATAGGATAAGTAAACCTTTAAAACAAGTGAATGTAAGAATGTAATGTCATTTACATTCATTATTTATTTTCTTTTTATTCCAGGATATTAAGGGATACATGTGCTGTTACTATTAGGGATGCACCGAATCCACTTTTTTGGATTCGGCCGAACCCCCGAATCCTTTGCAAAAGATTTGGCCGAATACCGAACCGAATCCAAACCCTAATTTGCATATGCAAATTAGGGATGGGAAGGGGAAAACATTTTTTACTTCCTTGTTTTGTGACAAAAAGTCACGTGATTTTCCTCCCCGCCCCTAATTTACATATGCAAATTAGGATTCAGATTTGGTTCGGCCAGGCAGAAGGATTCGGCCGAATCCGAATCCTGCTGAAAAAGGCCGAATCCCGAACCGAATCCGAATCCTGGATTCGGTGCATCCCTAGTTAATATGAATGAATTTTGTTCCAACAGCGCCACCTGCTGGTCAGTTTCTGACCAGTCTGACCACCAAGTAGTCAAGGAAGTTGTCAGGAGAAAGAAAGGGGCTGCTCTGATGTTCTTCTGCTTAGGAAAGATTTGAGAAAGGTTTCTAATTGTTTTAATACGTTTTGGTTCTGTTTCCCAAGGCCCACGAGGCTGCTCAAGAGGCCAAATCCAGCCCGGAAATGAACGAGCTGGAAAGGGAAGTGGCAAGGTACCGGGAGGAAGCTGGGAAATCTCAGGCCGAGGTCGATCGGTTACTGGACATCCTGAAAGAGATGGAGAACGAGAAAAACGAGAAGGATACCAAGATTGCAGAGCTAGAGAGGTGAGGCTGCTCCAGATCCGTGTCAGGCTTCAGTGTTGCTTATGATACTGTTCACAGTCAACCTTTGCATGTACAGCAATTGATTTACTACGGCTGCTAGCCTGAAGACTCTCAGGGTGATGGGAGTTGTAGATAAAAAGCTGCAAAGCCTTAGGCTGAACTTTAAAGGAACAGTAACACAGCATACTTGGCAGATAACAGATAAGCTCTGTAGTATACAATGGGATTCTTCAGCATGTCTACTGTGTATCCTGTGCTTGAATGGCTGCCCCCATGGCTACACAGCAGCTTGTTTATATAAACTATAGTAGTACTTATCTGTTATCTACTGTGTATCCTGTGCTTGAATGGCTGCCCCCATGGCTACACAGCAGCTTGTTTATATAAACTATAGTAGTACTTATCTGTTATCTACTGTGTATCCTGTGCTTGAATGGCTGCCCCCATGGCTACACAGCAGCTTGTTTATATAAACTATAGTAGTACTTATCTGTTATCTACTGTGTATCCTGTGCTTGAATGGCTGCCCCATGTCTACACAGCAGCTTGTTTATATAAACTATAGTAGTACTTATCTGTTATCTACTGTGTATCCTGTGCTTGAATGGCTGCCCCCATGGCTACACAGCAGCTTGTTTATATAAACTATAGTAGTACTTATCTGTTATCTACTGTGTATCCTGTGCTTGAATGGCTGCCCCATGGCTACACAGCAGCTTGTTTATATAAACTATAGTAGTACTTATCTGTTATCTACTGTGTATCCTGTGCTTGAATGGCTGCCCCATGTCTACACAGCAGCTTGTTTATATAAACTATAGTAGTACTTATCTGTTATCTACTGTGTATCCTGTGCTTGAATGGCTGCCCCCATGGCTACACAGCAGCTTGTTTATATAAACTATAGTAGTACTTATCTGTTATCTACTGTGTATCCTGTGCTTGAATGGCTGCCCCCATGGCTACACAGCAGCTTGTTTATATAAACTATAGTAGTACTTATCTGGTATCTACTGTGTATCCTGTGCTTGAATGGCTGCCCCCATGGCTACACAGCAGCTTGTTTATATAAACTATAGTAGTACTTATCTGGTATCTACTGTGTATCCTGTGCTTGAATGGCTGCCCCCATGGCTACACAGCAGCTTGTTTATATAAACTATAGTAGTACTTATCTGGTATCTACTGTGTATCCTGTGCTTGAATGGCTGCCCCCATGGCTACACAGCAGCTTGTTTATAAACTATAGTAGAGTTTCTGAAGTAAACAAACCCGTTTTACCAGTGCAGGGCAACAGTATATTATACTTTCATTCCTTTAAAACATTTTCATTTTTTGGTGTTATTGTTCCTTTAGTAGTTGTAGACCATGGTAGTCGAAGACAAACAGCAATTAGCCCTTTATATTTGTTTTTATCGTTATTACCCCCCTCCCCCCCTTTGGTATATAAATTGTCTCTCTGGTTGCTAGCTTCACTGACTCCCCCCAGCAACAATGATTTTACAATAATTGTTTATAGATAAGTACAAGTATAGTATATTGGAAAGGATAATAGAAAGTTTAGGGCTGCTGGAGAACAATAGCCTCTTGAGGAAGGCTGAAACTCCAAGCTGAGCCAGTGCAACCATAATAACTGCCCAATCAATCACATCTAGTGGGAAATAACCATGAATTCACCTGTCAATAAATTCAGACAAATGCACAGAATATTAAATGGTTAGGTTTCCCTTTAAAGGAATACTGCCATGGGAATTCTGCATTGAAATCCATTTTTCAAAAGCGCAAACCGATTTTATTATATTTACTTTTGAAATCTGAAATGGGTCTAGACATATTGACAGTTTCCCAGCTGCCCCAGTCATGTGACTTGTGCTCTGATAAACTTCAGTCACTCTTTACTGCAAGTTGGAGTGATATCAGCCCCTCCCTTTCCCCCCCAGCAGCCTAACAACAGAACAATGGGAAGGTAACCAGATAGCAGCTCCCTAACACAAGATAACAGCTGCCTGGTAGATCTAAGAACAGCACTCAATAGTAAAATCCAGGTCCCACTGAGACACATTCAGTTACATTGAGTAGGAGAAACAACAGCCTGCCAGAAAGCAGTTCCATCCTAAAATGCTGGCTCTTTCTGATATCACATGACCAGGCAAAATGATCTGAGATCACTCTGTAACACTTGGCGTAAAGCGCGACATTGTGTGCCGTTGTGCCAAGTGCGTCAGCAGATTCCTACGGTGGCCTTGAACTTTTTTCAATCCACAGTGAAATTTAGAATTCTAAAATAATGAACTATGTGACTATGTATGTAACTGTGGAAGTGAAATGATGCTATAAATATGCCATACGCTGTAGTGCCCTTATCTGTAGCTTTATATATGCCTGGCCTGTGGCTTCATATTGGCCCTTGCATTTCAAGCACACCGTGGCCCCTAACAGGCCTATAAAGAGTTGCACGACTTCTGCCATTCCCAAAATAATCTAATTGGCCACCTGGGCCTGGCTTCTTGTATATACTGGAACCATTTTTTTTTTTTTATTTGGTGGGGGCTCGACATGCTGTTTGCCCTCTATTGCCATTAGTATCCAACCAGTGCTTACAAATCCGATGCAAGTGGCCCATGATTGGCTGCCTTAAAGGGATACTGACATGTATTTTTCAAAACACATCAGTTAATAGTGCTGCTCCAGCAGAATTCTGCACTGAAATCCGTTTTTCAAAAGAGCAAACAGATTTTTTTCTGTTTAATTTTGAAATCTGACATGGGGCTAAACATATTGTCAATTTCCCAGGTGCCCCCAGTCATGTTTCTTGTGCTCTGATAAACTTCAGTCACTCTTTACTGTTGTACTGCAAGTTGGAGTGATATCACCCCCCTCCCCCAGCAGCCTAACAGAACAATGGGAAGGTAACCAGATAACAGCTCCCTAACACAAGATAACAGCTGCCTGGTAGATCTAAGAACAACACTCAATAGTAAAATCCAGGTCCCACTGAGACACATTCAGTTACATTGAGTAGGAGAAACAACAGCCTGCCAGAAAGCAGTTCCATCCTAAAGTGCTGGCTCTTTCTGAAAGCACATGACCAGGCAAAATGAGCTGAGATGCACCTACACACCAATATTACAACTAAATACACTTGTTGGTTCAGGAATGAAATTTTATATTGTAGAGTGAATTATTTGCAGTGTAAACAGTGTCATTTAGAAATAAAAACTATGCCATAAAAATCATGACCAAATCCCTTTAAAGGAGAATTCAACCCATAATAAAAAAAAACCCTACCCTGGGTAGACCGCCTTCCCACCCCCACCCCCAGCCTACCTGCCCTCCTGGGCAAATGTCCCTAATTTTTTACTCATCCCTCCGTGCAGATTCTGGCCTCGGAGTTCACGGCAGCCATCTTCTTCTTCTCCGGTAACTTTTGTGTCTTGGCGGCATTTTCGGCGAATGCGCAGTTGGAGTAAATTTCCGGTCCCAAACAACTGTGCTTGCGTCGAAACTAGGGATGCACCGAATCCAATTTTTTGGATTCGGCCGAACCCCCGAATCCTTCATGAAAGATTCTGCCGAATACCGAACCGAATCCGAACCCTAATTTGCCATATGCAAATTAGGGGCGGGAAGGGGAAAACATTTTTTACTTCCTTGTTCTCTGACAAAAAGTCACGCAATTTCCCTCCCCGCCCCTATATGCAAATTAGGATTTGGTTCGGCCGGGTAGAAGGATTCGGCTGAATCCGAATCCTGCTGAAAAAGGCCGAATCCCGAACTGAATCCTGGATTCGGTGCATCCCTAGTCGAAACTTCCGAAAAAGACAGAATCTGCATAAGTAAAAAATTAGGGGCATTTGCCCGGGAGGGGGGGGTCTACCAAGGGGGAGGGTTTTTTTTATTATGGGTTGAATTTTCCTTTAATGATTTATATATATATATAGATATATATATATATATAAATAATGTGGGAAGAGCTGTTATGGAAGTGAGCAGTGTGTACCATTAGATGGCGCTGTGTCCCTGCAATTGTAGGAATTTCTGAGCCCTTACGTTTTAACCCTATGTAACCCAGTTGCACCAGGGGGCTGTGGTTGAGGCCCACATTGCTGGCTACAAACTAGCCCAGGCTTAGGGCCTGTTTCCCAGTGGATTCTGTTGAAGGCTTATTTGCCAGTGAAGACCAGGCTGACACATAGGGTGAAATAATAAGCAGTGTATTAGGGTCTGGATTGTGTGATTGTCGTTAGCCTGAGTGATAATCAACTGCCTCTATAATAAAAACACTGGCTGGGTAGAATTTGTGAAGCTACGTGGCGCTGTTTCCATAGAGCACTGCCAGCCAATGGCTCCTTTCCCTTCCAACATAAATTCCTGTTGCCAATGCTCTCAGATCTGCCATTTAGACATTTGTACTGGGGGGGCAATCGGAGCCAAATCCACTTTTAATGCTGTTCCCATTTCATTTTTCATAATTCAGCATCTGCAGAAACCTGGAATTCACATCTGTAATTACATTTTCCATTTTGGGACTGTTGTATCCAATGATAAAATAAATTATACATGAAGTCAGGCATATTTATCTGACTCCTTGCAAAGGTATCTCTCTGTACAGACTATGAGTAAACTTAGGGGACTGTTCCTGCTGAATTGTGCTTAGTACAGGGAATACCTATGCTGCCATAGTTTTATGGGATCTCTCTGTACAGACTATGAGTAAACTTAGGGGACTGTTCCTGCTGAATTGTGCTTAGTACAGGGAATACCTATGCTGCCATAGTTTTATGGGATCTCTCTGTACAGACTATGAGCAAATTTAGGTGATTGTTCCTACTGAATTGTGCTTAGTACAGGGAATACCTATGCTGCCATAGTTTTATGGGATCTCTCTGTACAGACTATGAGCAAATTTAGGTGATTGTTCCTACTGAATTGTGCTTAGTACAGGGGAATACCTATGCTGCCATAGTTTTATGGGATCTCTCTGTACAGACTATGAGCAAACTTAGGGGACTGTTCCTGCTGAATTGTGCTTAGTACAGGGAATACCTATGCTGCCATAGTTTTATGGGATCTCTCTGTACAGAGACTATGAGCAAACTTAGGGACTGTTCCTGCTGAATTGTGCTTAGTACAGAGGAATACCTATGCTGCCATAGTTTTATGGGATCCCTCTGAACAGACTATGAGCAAACTAACTCTTTAACCTGGCTTTGTTTTTCCTACAGTTACTGTAAGTACTGATTGTAAATCACAATTTGGGTCCCATGGCACATAGCAGACAGTGTCCTGGTGGGACCTTTGTATCTCTTTCTTTCTGAGCTTTCTGCTGGTAACTACTCATTGGATACCTGGGAATCCTGTGTCTGTGACTCCCGGCTCACTTGTGCCTGTTTGTGTGTCTGTCCTGCACACTGCATGTTCATTAACCTTTCTTTATCTCTAACTCTCTCCTTCTTGCTTCTCTCCTTCCTGGGAACCCGTCACTGCTCAGCATCACATCCAGGTCAGTACTTTCTTCACCAAGCTGGGTGGGCTCGTATAGTTGGGTTCTATTGCTTGAGGATGGTCACTTACAGAACCAGTCTCTTATATGTATCTCTAGTGGGCGTGATCTAGAACATGAGAAGTTATCTTATACTGTACATAAAGTTTCCATTCTTGTATATGGGAACTGGTTGAAGGATCCAAAGGTCTTCTTACAAGAGGCCTAATCAATAAAGAATGAGCCTCAGTTGTGTGTATGGTTAGAATCCATAATGTTGAGGTAGAGTTGTCTTCTACATTGCTGCCCAACCTTTGGGCCCGCAGCTTCTGTTGAACAATAACTCATACATGGACTGCCAGAAGTCATCAGCTAAAGTTGTAGTTTAACCTCCTAAGTCTGGGCGGTCCTGTAAGTGTCCCTCAACTTCAAATGGTTTTGCTTGAAAGTCCAAATATCTGTCTAGTAGGACATTCTTGTGTATGATCTGTTGAATCTCCCCCATACGAGTCTTTGCGTGTTTATGGGGAGAGCAGTTTAACATGTGGACATCTGAGTATCTCTCACCAACTGTGAACTACCTTGGGGATGGGCAGCCCTATATAAAGTTGTATGTTCTTAGAGAACATAAAACCTACCCGATAAGTTTAGTTAAGTGATTGCAGACTTATTCTTGACCACTGGTATCTGGGATAGGGATTAAGGTGGCCCTAAACCTACAGATACATGAGGTTGCCAAACATCTTTACCCTTTTCCTTGTAGGGGGCAAGAACCGCATCAAGGATCTGATGCAGTCCTCACTCCAATTTGATTTTCAAACTTGCTGATTGACAACTGGATGATTTTAACCAGATATTGGTTGGGTAGACCATGGAGTGCTCCATTCATGAGCTGATAAGTTGTCAGTTGGGCCTGTCAACAGCTTGTGTTTTTCCAAACCAATTGATTTTGCCAACGAGGCTGGTTGGACTATGTGGAAAGCCAGACAAATGCCTGACCATGAGATGCCAGTCTGGTCCTGGCTTCCACCACAAATGCTCCTGGTTGGTGATCCATGCCAGGGAGCTGGGGCACTGGATGTGAGGTGATCTCCAACCCTGCTTCCCAACTCTGCAGCCAGGTATTGGGAACGGGACTAGCCTCTTGTGGGGAACAATGTTGGGGGTGCTTTTTCAAATGGGGTCCAAGCAACAGGGGTCTGCCAAATCAGCTTATTAGACCATGAATGGAACTGATGGTTTGCCTGACTAATACCAGACTAATGATCAACCAGATATCTGTTGGGCAGGTTTAACCTTCCAATCAGACAAGATCTGGTCTCCATTAAGGTGGCCATAGATGCAAAGATCCGCTCGTTTGGCGATGTTGCAAAACGAGCGGATCTTTCCCCGATATGCCATTAACAGGCATGGCTATATCGGGGGTAATCTGATTGTTCGGCCGTACGGCCGAACGATCAGATTACGATGTGCCATGAGCTCCGGCGGGATCGGTCGGGTCAAAATCAAACCTGACTGATCGACCAAACGACCGATCTCCGCCGGACGAAAGAAGTCGGCACATGCCACACACGATCCGAAAATCGTACGAATCCTCGATTCGTACGATCGGATCTGTGTGTCTATGGCCACCATTAGTCCCTGTTCTGATCTAATCATTGACCCAGGGGCCAACTGGTTAAATCAGACTTTTTTGCCCCATCAGGAAACCATAAGTTTTTGTGGTGACCTCACCTAGTGGGAAGCCTCATGTTGACTTCATCCCCCACCACTGTCTCGTATCTTGGAACAATCCCTTGCACATTCGCTCCGTGGGGAACATAAATCTACCAGCACTTAAACTGTAACTTGTCCCAATTAGTTATCCCTTTCCTGGCCCCCCATACTAGCCAAGTGTTTTGGGAAACTGGGGGCACTATTTAACGTTCCAGATCTGCCTGTCTCTGGCGCATTTCAGAAGCTTTGCTGGGAGCTGTCTCTCTGCTAAGTGCTAGTCATTAGCGGTCTCGCAGGGCTTACTCTACAGCTGTCACTTTCTTCCGCTTCCCGCGCTCCTGCCTCTTACTCAGCCGGGGGCACATGTGCCGAGAATGGGAACTTGTCCCAGACGTGTCAAGTCTCTGGGGATTAACACCCTGTTCGTCTGGCAGCTGCTCCCTAACTGGGCACGGAGTGGGCTCATAATTAGAGCACTCCTCTTTGCCAATAAATAACAATTGCCCACCCTCCCTTAAACAACCCTCTATTCCTTCCAAAAGTAATTACCCTTGCGAAAGGCAGTCATTGAGAGTCAACTACTCCCTATTCTCCCCCATACTGCACAAAGATGGCTACCCTTTGGCACCAACCCACTTTTCCAAGGTTCCTCCTTGTTTATATGGATCATTCATCCCTATATATGATGAACTCGGTTTTCCAATGACCTAATTGCGGTTGGGCCACCCTAGTATTTACATCGTTGTGCTTCCTTTCGCTCTTCTGTAATCTCTTTTTATTTAGTATGACCTTAGATTTAGCCTCAACGTGGAGTTGGTAAAATTATTTTTACGTCATTGCTTTTGTGTTTCCATCAGTAATGTCCAACCTCTGCCCACCCATGAACTTCAGCTACTTGCCATCATTTAATTACAGAGCTTTTAAAGTGGCACAGATCCTGTCTTATCCCCATTGTAAGCAGCAGTTCTGTCCTGCTTTATGGCAGCTGAGATTCTAGCTATCTGTATAACAGAACATTCTGTCCCAGTGGCTGCACAGATCCTATCTGATCCCCATTGTAAGCAGCAGTCCTGTACTGCTTTATGGCAGCTGAGATTCTAGCTATCTGTATAACAGAACATTCTGTCCCAGTGGCTGCACAGATCCTATCTGATCCCCATTGTAAGCAGCAGTCCTGTCCTGCTTTATGGCAGCTGAGATTCTAGCTATCTGTATAACAGAACATTCTGTCCCAGTGGCTGCACAGATCCTATCTGATCCCCATTGTAAGCAGCAGCCCTGTCCTGCTTTATGGCAGCTGAGATTCTAGCTATCTGTATAACAGAACATTCTGTCCCAGTGGCTGCACAGATCCTGTCTTATCCCCATTGTAAGCAGCAGTCCTGTCCTGCTTTATGGCAGCTGAGATTCTAGCTATCTGTATAACAGAGCATTCTGTCCCAGTGGCTGCACAGATCCTATCTGATCCCCATTGTAAGCAGCAGTCCTGTCCTGCTTTATGGCAGCTGAGATTCTAGCTATCTGTATAACAGAACATTCTGTCCCAGTGGCTGCACAGATCCTATCTGATCCCCATTGTAAGCAGCAGTCCTGTCCTGCTTTATGGCAGCTGAGATTCTAGCTATCTGTATAACAGAACATTCTGTCCCAGTGGCTGCACAGATCCTATCTGATCCCCATTGTAAGCAGCAGTCCTGTCCTGCTTTATGGCAGCTGAGATTCTAGCTATCTGTATAACAGAACATTCTGTCCCAGTGGCTGCACAGATCCTATCTGATCCCCATTGTAAGCAGCAGTCCTGTCCTGCTTTATGGCAGCTGAGTGCTTCCCTGTAATGGGTGCCTTATTCAAAACATGGGCGTTGCAAGTGATATGTGTCTTTGCCCACTTTTCGGTCTCTGGGGAGGAATTGCATTTATGGGAAGGAAAAGCTCCTCTGATCATACAAGTAGGTCTGAATGGCAATTAACCCACAGAGCACATTCCAGTGGAAGTCCGGCCCGGCTTGCAAGTGGAATTGGATCCCAGGGAATTAGCCGCACACTTTATGAATAAACAAGATGATACATTAGGAGACCTCACAGGGATTATACAGAGGCATTATCTTCTATTAGGGATTAAAAAATGGACACAGTGAGAGGTAGAGAAATAACATGACTTTTGTATCCAGTCGTTCATTGCTAATCCCAGAATTCCAGGAATTAAAGCTTTTTACCTGCAGTTTTTGGTGTCTCTGGTGTCCCATTTCAGTGAGTAGCTGTGTTGCCTCTTTATGTTCAAACAACCTTAATCCTTGTTACAACTGTTACTGTTTCTGGAAGGTTCGTCTAATTGGGGTCACTGAAAACATACAGCCTTGGAATTCTACTTTCTTTTATTATAGTCTTCAAATCTAACTAATCGAATTTCTATCTCTTTGTGTAGTACATTGTCCTAATACAGATATGGAGTGTTATTGCCGTATCACATCAGGACAGGTCCCTTTCCTTGCCTGTCACTCTATTGGAGACATTCTTATAGGCTATGAGTAAACCTAAAGGCTGTTCCTGCTGAATTGTGCTTAGTACAGGGAATACCTATACTGCCATAGTTTTATGGGATCTCTCTGTACAGACTATGAGCAAACTTAGGGGACTGTTCCTGCTGAATTGTGCTTAGTACAGGGAATACCTATGCTGCCATAGTTTTATGGGATCTCTCTGTACAGACTATGAGCAAACTTAGGGGACTGTTCCTGCTGAATTGTGCTTAGTACAGGGAACACCTATTCTGCCATAGTTTTATGGGATTTCTCTGTACAGACTATGAGCAAATTTAGGGACTGTTCCTGCTGAATTGTGCTTAGTACAGGGAATACCTATGCTGCCATAGTTTTATGGGATCTCTCTGTACAGACTTTGAGCAAACTTAGGGGACTGTTCCTGCTGAATTGTGCTTAGTACAGGGAATACCTATGCTGCCATAGTTTTATGGGATCTCTCTGTACAGACTATGAGCAAACTTAGGGGACTGTTCCTGCTGAATTGTTCTTAATATTTTCATTAGTCAAATCGAAAGGGAAGGTATAAATGAAAGCATAGTTGCCCTGTAAGCTCATGGGAGGTACCAAAATTACAGAATCTTTATTGAAGGAGTGGTATGTCCAGGTATAAATCGATACATTTACTGGTATGCTCTAATTTTATCCTTGTTATTAACACTTTGGGATCCCTAGTGCATATAAAGACGTCTCCTTGATCCCCCTAAGCTCTGACATGTCTCCTGCACCATGTCCTGCTTCTTCTCATCAAAGGAAGGTTCCTCTCTGGAGTGGGACTTCTCTTCCCAACACGGGCCCGGCGTATGCAAAGCACTGGCATGTCCTGGAACGAGTTGAAAGGGCCTGTTATCTGCACGGTTTTTCTTGGCTAAGTTTTATGTTCTTTGGTTCTCCACCAAACCTCATAAAGTGATAAAACTTTCAGAAGGAGAGCAAACTGCCAGGCAGGTCAGCAAACTCACTCTCCAGCATGTTTTATACTCTCGCTGTCTCCTTGCTTTAGCCCTTTCCTTAGTGGGAAACATTTCCCCTTCATTGAGGTATATACATAGATAGTGTTGCTGAACTGTAACTTCCCCAGATTTATATGAGAAGATACTCAGTCAACATGTTGTAGTGCCATGATCATCTAGAAGAGTATCCCATCTCATTATAAATGGCCTTCAGACTGGGCCCCCTTAGCTCATAACAAGGTTACAGATATATAGAAACATTGGGGTGTCACCCTGCTATAGTTCCAGGGGTACCCAGGGTAGAAAGAAACACTCGCCCCAAATCTCCCCCTAACTGGCCTTCAGACTGGGCCCCCTTAGCTCATAACAAGGTTACAGATATATAGAAACATTGGGGTGTCACCCTGCTATAGTTCCAGGGGTACCCAGGGTACAAATAATCACTCACCCCTAATCTCCCCCTAACTGGCCTTCAGACTGGGCCCCCTTAGCTCATAACAAGGTTACAGATATATAGAAACATTGGGGTGTCACCCTGCTATAGTTCCAGGTGTACCCAGGGTACAAATAAGCACTCACCCCAAATCTCCTCCTAACTGGCCTTCAGACTGGGTCCCCTTAGCTCATAACAAGGTTACAGATATATAGAAACATTGGGGTGTCACCCTGCTATAGTTCCAGGGGTACCCAGGGTAGAAAGAAACACTCGCCCCAAATCTCCCCCTAACTGGCCTTCAGACTGGGCCCCCTTAGCTCATAACAAGGTTACAGATATATAGAAACATTGGGGTGTCACCCTGCTATAGTTCCAGGGGTACCCAGGGTACAAATAAGCACTCACCCCAAATCTCCCCCTAACTGACCTTCAGACTGGGCCCCCTTAGCTCATAACAAGGTTACAGATATATAGAAACATTGGGGTGTCACCCTGCTATAGTTCCAGGGGTACCCAGGGTACAAATAAACACTCACCCCAAATCTCCTCCTAACTCGACTGGGCCCCCTTAGCTCATAACAAGGTTACAGATATATAGAAACATTGGGGTGTCACCCTGCTATAGTTCCAGGGGTACCCAGGGCACAAATAAGCACTCACCCCAAATCTCCCCCTAACTGACCTTCAGACTGGGCCCCCTTAGCTCATAACAAGGTTACAGATATATAGAAACATTGGGGTGTCACCCTGCTATAGTTCCAGGGGTACCCAGGGTACAAATAAACACTCACCCCAAATCTCCCCCTAACTGGCCTTCAGACTGGGCCCCCTTAGCTCATAACAAGGTTACAGATATATAGAAACATTGGGGTAACAGTCCCCCTGCTATAGTTCCAGGGGTACCCAGGGCACAAATAATCACTCACCACAAATCTCCCCCTAACTGACCTTCAGACTGGGCCCCCTTAGCTCATAACAAGGTTACAGATATATAGAAACATTGGGGTAACAGTCCCCCTGCTATAGTTCCAGGGGTGTCCATGTTACCTGCAAAATAACAACTGGGCACTATTTGCTTTATACAGTTGACTTGCAGCAGGGCCTGGGCACATTATTACTGGCCAGGCTGAATGCGCCTGGATCTTTCTGAATGTCTGCCGGATGGGGCCCATCAGCGAACCCTTTGTCTGGCTTTTTATTTATTTAGAATCGGTTCCCCTGACACAAACAGGATCCCAGGCCAGCAGTGCGGCTCATGTGACCCAGTTGGGAGAGGTGCAATTATTACCCCACAGTGCCCAACAAATCATAAGGCTCAGTAGATGGAGTTGGTGGCCTGTTGGACATTAAAGGGATACTCTGATGGGAAACTTTTTTTTTTTTTCCAAAATGCATCACTTAATAGTGCTGCTCCAGCAGAATTCTGCACTGAAATCAGTTTCTCAAAAGAACAGATTTTTTTTATATTTAATTTTGAAATCTGACATGGGGCTAGACATATTGTCAGTTTCCCAGCTGCCCCCAGTCATGTGACTTGTGCTCTGATAAACTTCAGTCACTCTTTACTGCTGTACTGCAAGTTGGACTGATATCACCCCCTCCCTTTCCCCCAGCAGCCAAACAAAAGAACAATGGGAAGGTAACCAGATAACAGCTCCCTAACACAAGATAACAGCTGCCTGGTAGATCTGAGAACATCACGCAATAGTAAAATCCAGGTCCCACTGAGACACATTCAGTTACATTGAGTAGGAAAAACAACAGCCTGTCAGAAAGCAGTTCCATCCTAAAGTACTGGCTCTTTGTGAAATCACATGACCAGGCAAAATGACCTGAGATGCACCTACACACCAATATTACAACTAAATACACTTGCTCGTTCAGGAATAAAATTTTATATTGTAGAGTGAATTATTTGCAGTGTAAACAGTGTCATTTAGAAATAAAAACTACATCATAAAAATCATGTCAGAATCCCTTTAAGGACAGTGCACTGTATGTATTAACAAATCTCTTCATTTAAAGAGCTCCTTAAGCTATACAGTTAGTGAACCTTTTATCCAGAAATCCTTTAATGGATCATTCCGTAATTTGGATTTTCATACCTTAAGTCTACTAGAAAATCATATAAACATTAAATAAACCCAATAGGCTGGTTTTGCTTCCAATAAGGATTAATTATATCTTAGTTGGGATCAAGTACAAGCTACTGTTTTATTAATACACAGAAAAAGGAAATTATTTTTTAAAAATGTGGATTATTTAGATAAAACAAAGTCCATGGGAGACGGCCTTTCTGTAATTCTGAATACCGGGTTTGCAGATAACAGATCTCATACCTGTACTGTGTTTTTCTGCTTAAAGCTGGAGTAGTTCTGCTTTTGTATATTAGCTGTGTGCAATGAGGTGAATCTCCTCTTTAGACTGACAGAATGCTCTGTTATACAGATAGCTAGAATCTCAGCTGCCATAAAGCAGGACAGGACTGCTGCTTACAATGGGGATCAGATAGGATCTGTGCAGCCACTGGGACAGAATGCTCTGTTATACAGATAGCTAGAATCTCAACTGCCATAAAGCAGGACAGGACTGCTGCTTACAATGGGGATCAGATAGGATCTGTGCAGCCACTGGGACAGAATGTTCTGTTATACAGATAGCTAGAATCTCAGCTGCCATAAAGCAGGACAGGACTGCTGCTTACAATGGGGATCAGATAGGATCTGTGCAGCCACTGGGACAGAATGTTCTGTTATACAGATAGCTAGAATCTCAGCTGCCATAAAGCAGGACAGGACTGCTGCTTCCAATGGGGATCAGATAGGATCTGTGCAGCCACTGGGACAGAATGTTCTGTTATACAGATAGCTAGAATCTCAGCTGCCATAAAGCAGGACAGGACTGCTGCTTACAATGGGGATCAGATAGGATCTGTGCAGCCACTGGGACAGAATGTTCTGTTATACAGATAGCTAGAATCTCAGCTGCCATAAAGCAGGACAGGACTGCTGCTTACAATGGGGATCAGATAGGATCTGTGCAGCCACTGGGACAGAATGTTCTGTTATACAGATAGCTAGAATCTCAGCTGCCATAAAGCAGGACAGGACTGCTGCTTACAATGGGGATCAGATAGGATCTGTGCAGCCACTGGGACAGAATGCTCTGTTATACAGATAGCTAGAATCTCAGCTGCCATAAAGCAAGGCCGGACTGCTGCTTACAATGGGGATCAGATAGGATCTGTGCAGCCACTGGGACAGAATGTTCTGTTATACAGATAGCTAGAATCTCAGCTGCCATAAAGCAGGACAGGACTGTTGCTTACAATGGGGATCAGATAGGATCTGTGCAGCCACTGGGACAGAATGTTCTGTTATACAGATAGCTAGAATCTCAGCTGCCATAAAGCAGGACAGAACTGCTGCTTACAATGGGGATCAGATAGGATTTGTGCAGCCACTGAGATAGAATGCTCAGTTATAAAGATTTTAAGAGACCATAGCAGTAGGGTGACCCCAGAAAACGAAATTTTTTATACAATGCACATTGTAACTCAAATTGAGTTTACACTAGGATTCTTGCCTAGAATATTTTGTTACAAAGCAGATCAAGATCTACTGCCACTTGTGAATACAGGAGTTGTCCATACAAGTATAAGCAAACGCCCTCCCTTATCCAAGTAGAAAAGTAGTTGAAGAATTTTAGTAAATCACTTTACCCATCCCATAAATTTCCTGCTTTGTCTAATGTTCTGCTTGAGTTTCTACATGAGTTATATTGGGATAGTAGAGTCCCTTAAAGGATATGAATATTCGGTTTATTGTATTGATGAACGTTGGCTATAGAATTCCCTAACCTTTTCTTTAGACCAGAGTGAATGAGAGGCACCAGGCCAGACTCAGGGTCGTGGATTAATGAGCCTCCCAGGTTATCAAGGCAATAAAACCTCCGCCATTCACAGTGCTGAATCACTGGCACATACTCAGACATTACACAAATCACAATGGGCTCAGCTTGTTACAGGTCAGACAATGGGCGTCTGCCATGTCCATATTGTTTATGGCTGAAGATGGTGTTGTTTATATTCCCTGATACTCCTTTCTTTCCCGTCTTCTCCCCTTGAATATTTCTATTTTCATCGATAAAATGCTCTATGTTCCTTCTCATTGTACAATAGTTGGAACCCATTGCTGTGCCATGAGCTATATTCTTATAGGAGTCTCCTGTCTTACGCCATGTTTGTTTATATAAAGGCTCCTTGGCCACAGAAGGTTTGGGCAGCCTGTATACAAAGGGTCTTTATGAATATAACCTGGGGCAGAGATACATGAACGTCCCGCAGTGCACTTGGTTGAGGATGATCCGGATTTGGCTGTACCCTCCGTATTTTTCTTGCTACAGAATTGGTCCGGACACTACTGTTTTTCTAGAACCCTCGTTAAAAGCTATTTATATTCCTGACTTCTAGTTAGGGAGCGTTTTATGACCTCTGTCTTTTGATAATTAAAGGGTCGGGTATCCTGCCCTCAATGTTTTGGTCAGGGATAAAAGCAGAGTCAGGATCTGGTAACTGTCCCGATGGGTAACCACACAGCCCCGTCCGTTATATTTGACTTCCTCTTGCCACCGATGAAGAGGGTTTCATTTCTTTCCATCATTTAACCCTCTTCTCAGGCGGCTGCCTTTCCCTCAGCCTCTGTGCCTGCTCTCTCTATAATCAGTATCTTGCATGTTCCCCTAATGTTCTTCTAGACCAGTGATCCCCAGTAGCTCATGAGCAACATGTTGCTCACTAACCCCTTGGATGTTGCTCTCAGTGGCCTCAAAGCAGGGGCTTGTTTTTGAATTCTGGGCTTGGAAGCCAGTTTTAATTCTATAAAAACTAAGTATAGTGCCAAGTAGAGTCTCCTGTAGGCTGCCAGTCTACAAAGGGGCTACCAAATGGCCAATCACAACCCTTATTTGTCACCGCAAGGGAGTTTTTCATGCTTGTGTTGCTCCCAAACTCTTTTAACATTTTAATGTGGCTCATGGGTAAAAAAGGTTGGGGACCCCTGTCCTAGAGAAAGCTCTGTAGGTGTAGAGAACCAAGAAGATACCAAGATGCTGAGGAAATGGGTGTAGCTGGTAGAGCTAGAGAGCCACTAGATTCGTAATTCTGAGGATGCTCATCGTTATAGTCCATTTACGTGGCCACTCAAGACTATGTTGGCAGCCTGTGGGCCCAACACTGCTCTCTCTGATCAGTATCCAATTGAGGCTTCTTGGGCATTGATGAAATCCAAGCAGTCAAAGTTCATGGATAGAGTTGTGGGTTTGAGCCAAATTGGATACAATCTGCTTGTTGAATAATTAGCATATTTTATGATCTAAAATCTATATTAAAAGTGCTTGTCCACCCGTGCTGCACCTCATTGCTCCAACAATTTCTTTTTTCAGGCAAAACAAAGATCAGAATAAGAAAGTGGCGACACTAAAGCACAAGGAACAAGTGGAGAAGAAGAAGAACGCGCAGCTCTTGGACGAAGCCAGGAGGAGAGAAGACAACCTGACAGACAGCTCGCAGCAATTACAGGTAAGATCTGAAAGGGAGGCACTAGGGGCCGCAGCATGAAGACGGACTCTGTTACCCGGCATGTAGTATGGCTGAGTTCTAGGGGCATTTGTCAGTGACACTGTAAATATTTACTAAGTTTGATCTACTCATTGTGGTAGGTTCACTATCCTGTAATGTAGGAGTGTAACTATAGGGAGTGATGGGGTTGCAAAGCCTTTGTTTTTCGAGTTGTGTAATAACTGATGTTCGTAAACTAAACTAAAGAAACTGTAAAAACCATGTTTTTTAACCTGATCCTAATTCCGTGTCCTACTGGCTCTCTTCTTCTTTTCATCCAAGTCTCCTCCTTGTCCTCATTACAGCCCATGGCTCTTTCAGTTTGCAACTCCTCCATGTGTCCCACATCTTCTCCATCCTCATACAGGTTTTTCTATTTCCCTAAGCCACATCCCTTTCTTTCCCCTCCTTTGGACAAAGTTCAGCCATGCTCTGTCTCTTCTCTGACTTACCCCTGGAAGTCTCTCCCACTTGGCAATCAGTCCTGCGTCTCATTTTCTTCATTCCAGCTCATGGTTCCTTCTTTTCCTCTTTCAGTTCTTCCACATTGTTTTATATTTTTCTCTCTGAGGTCTGTGCAACTTTTCTCATATTATCCCTTCTTCCCACGTATATATATCCATGGAAGCAGGGTCAGCGTGGCCAGCATAAGTACCCAAGGATCTCCTGGTAGTAGATTTAGCACTGTCTACATCTAGAATGGACTCTTGGTGCCATGTTCTGTTTGGCCCGAGTCCGGCACTGCATGAAATCTTTACCTCCATAGCCCTTTATAGAGAGTAGATATTCACACATACTCTGCAGACAGCCAATAATAACAGCTTTTTATATGAAATTGAGAAATATATTTGGGGTGGAAGATCCAGCACTCCAACAGTCAGCACAATTTTTACTGTTCTTTTGTCAATCAATTTGGAATATGTTTATGTATCTATATAAACATTATTACATATAAAATCAATGTATTTTTATCTACTGCTTTTGCTGTGGAGCCACATGTTCTATTTATGTTCCGGGCGTTTTATCCAAAGGTTTTGGCTTTTGGGTTTGAGGTCAGTTCACAGAAAACCCAGTTTTAGCTCCTTTGGTCTGAGTGGTTTTGGCCGGAGCAAATGGCACAATATTATACGACCTTTGGAAAACAAGATCAGCATCTTCCCGTAATGTTCATCTGCACACGCCCCATTGCTTTTGAATTCCGTGACGGATGTGAAGAACGTGGTGTTGGGCAAGAAAGTGGGTCTGGCGTCCCTTAGAATCGGCACAGAAATGATGAGAGAAATTACTTTTGTGGTATACTTACTTAAAGGGGCCTTAATAAATGAAATGTTTATTTGTCCCCATTGGAAGCAGCAGTCCTGTCCTGCTTTATGGCAGCTGAGATTCTAGCTATCTGTATAACAGAACATTCTGTCCCAGTGGCTGCACAGATCCTATCTGATCCCCATTGTAAGCAGCAGTCCTGTCCTGCTTTATGGCAGCTGAGATTCTAGCTATCTGTATAATAAAACTCACAATGTGGAACCCTTCTCAAACTGTTCATGATGGTTACAGCAAGTGGTGTATCAGAATTGTATCTGTTAATGTTCTAAATTTTCTCTCTTGCTTATTCAGATGTTCTTCACACCCAAAGACACTTTGATGTACCCAATACATGCCAGAGGCTTTTTCAAGTGGCACCAACCGTCCACATCAAAGTGTCTATGGGCGTGAAGAACATAAAAACATCTCCATGAAGTATCTGTAGAAGGTTTTTTTCTGGTCGGCTTTCGTTTAGCAGAAACACAACTTCAGCCTTTGTTTGTATTGAAGAAATGTTCTCCATCCCCTGAGTGGAAAGTGCAGCCAACTTTGGTTTCTTTGTGTTTGTTGGTTTTCTTGTGTCTGGCCTGATGATCATTGAGGAGTCCTGATAAACTCTCTGATGTAGACAACAAATGCAGAAACTGTGAGCTTCTATGGAGGAGCTTTGTTGCGTGCTTTCTAGAAAAGAGTTCCAGCTCTTCAGAGTCTCCTATTCAAGAAGATCCCAGAAGCCTTTTTACTCTTTTGTGTCTGGTAAATAAAAGTGACAGGGGGGCCATTCAGAAATACGAAAGCAGCAAGACAGATTAGGGCCCCTGAAAATGTCTCCAATTAGACTTGGGGGGAGGGTTTCATTCCCTCTCTAAGAGTCTACAATTTAGGTGCTTGGCCTCTGTGTCTTAGGCTGTTGTGTTTGCATATTTGGATCCAGGTCCCTGAGGTTTAGTGGTTTGGAGTCACGCCACAAAGCACATGGATCAGCCTTGCTGGCCGCCATCTTGTTCACAGATCTTGGCTCTCAGCCACGGTGTCCGGCACAGACTCTGTGGTTTGGATGCTTTCCAGCTCACCCAGCCTGTTTACCTTGGACAAACAAGGTGTTACTGGATGTCTCTTGCTTGAGCCAGGACCTTACTGAGCTGCCCAGGAAGTCACAATGTTCACCTGGATGAAGTCTTGTCTGTGCCAGGCTCGACTGTGATGATGCTTGGTGCCAAGGAATGTCATTCTGGAGCTGTTCTTGCACAGTGACTTGGTCTTTTATTGAAGCTAATTTTGCAGAGTAGAGCATAAAAGGGCCACAATTAGAAGCTGGTGATATTATATATAACGTTTGAAAGGCAACGGGTTTTGCTGTATTTTTGCAAGGGGATAGGTTGGGGCTCAGTCAGAGGCCAGTTTGAAGGCAAATGCTTATTTACGGTCTTCTGTTTACCTGGAACTCTAGCAGGTTGACTAATGTGACCATGGTTTTATATATCTGATTCCTTGTTCCAAGCTAACCGGGGGCCCTACCAAATGCTGCACCAGAAAAATGGGCTTGCGTCCAAAAATTATGCTTATCCTTCTCTGTCTATGCAATATATATTTATATATGTGTTGTAGATGTCATATGATTTCCCAGTATAGAGGGGTTGGCTCATTGTGTGCCCAGAGTATGGCTAAATATCCAACTGGGAGCCAGACCAATGCTGGGGTCTCCAGGCAAAGATCCTCTCTGTCCTCCTCTGCAAGGTTGAAGGAAACAGTCCATACCTAAGCAGGATTAGACAACGCTGACCAACACGGGATTCTGTGCCTCTAGCTGTTTAGCGCGGGGTCTGTAAGATTAAGATCAGGGCTCTTGCACTGGATCATGTCAGGGAGATTAATGGCGGCGTTGACGGACTCTTCTCCTATGAGAGATCTGGGCAAGAGCCTCCTTTTCCTCTTTGAAATAATAGGAGCCGTTGAGCGGGGAGAGAACATTTGGAGTGGAGGCCGAGGGAATTTAGAAATGTAGCCCCGCCATTAAGTTCTTCCAGGTATCTATGAAGAAATGTAGAGTGAAACCACCCCAAGGCCTTCCGGAGACAAAGAGTTAAAAAGCTGCTCTTGTATTGACAAGGGATCATTATCTCGTTTTAAAGGATTATTTAATCTGCAACCTCTCAGGTTTCTGCATATTCGGCAAATACTCAGCCCGGGTGGGCAGCAGTTCTAGTTTCCAATATGGGAGTACGTATCCGCCTCCGATCATTCTCCTCATCGTCCATGGCTTTAACATAAATTCTACGTAAAGTACCCCATGCGGGAATAGGAGAATAGATTAATCCCATGCCATTCGCCGTATCCCCCCCCGGCACAGCCCACTTTTATTCTAACAAGGTGGCTCCGACTGCGGAGAGAGAATTCCTGAAGACCCCGGCTAATTTCATCTCTATCATCTCTAGGTGAACTTCAAACAGAGCTGCTTCCTGAGCAGGAGAGCCACGCAGCCGCTAGAAATGGCTTTTAAAGTCCTAACACAAACCATTTCCGTCTAATAATAACCCAAATACATGTGAATATGAAACCCAATCCCGGGCTCTTCTCCTACAAGGCATTTCCAGACTCTCTCCATAGAAACTGACTTCAGAGCGGCATCTGGCTTTAATTTCTCTGTTCTCTTCCAGAGGGAGTCTGGGGGTCCGGTTAGCAGAGGCTCGAGAAGCAGAGTAATTCCAATAAAGTGCAAAGTGGAGGAGCCTGGCCAGCAATTTCAGCAGCTAGAGACTTAAAGGTCCATTTTGGAGAAGCCTGAGGACCCAATTCAGTCTTTTCCCTTTTCCTTGTGCCAATGAAGAACAATATTTAATCAAGCCAACACTGGGGGCCAAAGTTACTTTTATATAAATGTATATTTTATTATATTCTGATTGGCCAGTCAGTCTTTCGTATCCAAACAATGTGGCACATTGATGGGTCACAACCTTTAATATTATTGAGAAACACTCCTCTGTGCATGTGTAGCCCCTGCACCTAATCCCTGCTGTATGGACCCCATATCCATCTGCCAACTTGGCAGCACCAGCTATAGCCAAATGAGCAGTGTTTGACCACCTCCATTCTGGTGGGTCTATGGAGTGCGCCAATGTGGTCCTTAGCCGATGATATTTTTTAAACCTTCCCAATAGATCTATAGCAGATTCTTATCCATCTGTTGGTGAGGTAAACTCTCCCAAAGGCTACACAGTAGTGATGTTCAGGCGTATCTGGTCGGGCAGATTCGGCTCACTAAGTGGGCTTGTTGGTGCAGCTTCTGGTGGGTTGTGGGTCCAGCTGTTGGTATTGCCATTGGCAAGACTTGTCACTTTTGAGCCCCCGTGTGTCCATGCCCCTTCCTGTGGGGGGTGTCAGTGACAGGCCCCTCTGTGACCACCAGTGGGTTTGGGTTGACTGAAAAGTGAGGGTTCATAAGGAGATTCCTAAGGAGATGTTAGGGTCAGGCTCTTAAGCTGCAACTCTTTTGGAGGGGCCATGTTGGCAACATGAAAGGGGCCCATACAAGAACTACTTGAGGTTGAGTCAGCAGCTTATTGGCCTGCGTATGGAGCCTGATGATCTGGCAGGATAACAAATCCCATTGGACGACGACCTAAGTGCCATATTGATACGGTTGTCTCTCCAAAAAGTCTGGCCAAGAAGTTTGATCCAGTCATTGGCTCAATGATCTCACCATACAAGACATTTTTTTAATCATAGGGTCAGCTTTAAGGTAAGGGCAGGACAATTTTAGGCCACCCTGAGATTTCAAAAGGTGACGACAACATTTTCCCAATTCCCCACGTTCATCGCCTGGACCTGTGGGTGTACCCATGGCCATATCAATGAAACGAGGAGTTTGATTGGTATTTAGTTGCCCACCCCTAGCTCCAGTGACACATGTTTAAAATGTGCTGCTTTTTTTTTTTGGATAAAAAAAAACTATATCCCCTGTGTAGTAATAATATAGATGTTCAAAGCTCAAATCTGGGCTTTTCAACGACGATGCTGGAATGTCGGAGAGTTTAATGTCTCCCCACTGCGAGATTCAATATTTCATTAGCAGAAAGCAAAAAACATTCCATAAATTCCCTCCTGTCAACAAGTGTCTGTTACTGTGGGATTGTCCCTGTCGGTATGTGAAACCCAAGGTCCTGGTGGGCAAATAGAACTAGGGATGCGCCGAATCCACGATTTGGGATTCGGCCGAATCCTTGGTGAATGATTTGGCCGAATACCGAACCGAATCCTAAGGCCAGGAAAGGAAAAAGTGGAAAAAATCTTCTTTTGTGACGAAAAGTCATGTGGTTTCCCTACCCACCCCTAATTTACATATGCAAGTTAGGATTTGGATTCGGTTCGGCCAAATCCGAATCCTGCTGGAAAGGGCCAATTCCTGGATTCGGTGCATCCCTAAATAGAACGTCAAAATTATACTATCGCTTTCAGCCCTTTCCTAAGAAATCACTTGGCGGAGCCCACACTGTTGGTACAACCTGAACAGATTCTGTTGATACCCGGGCGGTACTATTATCCTGTTTTATTACAGGGATCAACTCAATAAATTGGATCAACTCAATAAATTGTGTTTATTATACAAGGAGCTACTCCAGAACATACGTAGGTTCTCTCTCCATATCCCTTTCTGCACTGCTGGTTCTGCCTCTTGCAACAGTGTAGCAGATGTCATCTTTGCATGCCTCTTCCCAGGTTTGTTTTTTAATCCAATGGCATCTGCTATAATGTTTCATATGTCAGAACCAGCAGTGCAGAGAAAATCAGATTCGTTTGCAGCAGCAAGACAGTCTAACCAACCTGTGGTTCGCTCACGGAGCCTGAACTACAGTTCCCAGAATCCACTGCCAGACAGCTGCTGAGTCTCCATCTGTTCCAGCTGTTTTGGTATTTGGAATAGTGCAGGGTTGCACAGGCGTAGCTGTTTGTATATCAAGAGAGAAGGTTGGAAATGGCTACATCACATCTGTTAGATCATGAGTGACCGCAACAAAATTAGTTTAATTGCAGCTGTTGTCGGAGCGGATCCTTAATGGACATTTGGGCCTGTATTTTCTTCTATATTTTGTTTATTGTGTTATCAGGATGTGGCCGGCAAGATAAATAGACAGAAGTCATTTGTATATTCCTTACTAACAGCTGCACACTAACCAGCCTCTGCCTTGGAATCCAACTCTTGGAGGATCTCTGGGAGCTTCTAATTAATGGCCTACTAATTCCTCTACTGCCTCTGCACCTGCTCTGTGCACTAACGCTTTCACCTTCTGCCTCCGAGTGCCTCTTCTCACACTATCGCTGGGGCCACTCATTGGCCTACGGGCAGGAGAGAAGTCATAGGATTATGAGACTCCAAGAACCCCCCAATCTGTAATTCCTCTGGGTCCTAGTAATTCCCTGTGTGTTCCCTAAGGAACCATTCAGACTTTGAGGTTCCGGAGATACCCTCACTAAGGCTTTGTGGATCCTTCTACAGAGAGGTATCTGGGGGATGTTGTTAGAAACCACCAAAATCATGAAAAATAACCTTCTAGGTTGGGTCCTTGAAGTACCCCCAACAATAGCATTAATATAACGCATCATACCAAGGTGACAGGAGATGACTGAGCAACATCCGGTGCCACCAAATGGCACTATTAATATTGGCCAATTCCAATGGCATGCTCTGGGCACTCTTCTTCTGGATAACCTCTTCTTCTGCTGCTGCTGCTGCTGCTTTTCCTTTGCTAACCTTCTTCTGCTGCCCGTCTTCTCCTCTGTCTTCCTACTGATGTTAATGAAGACTCGCTGATCAGCTTCTGGCACTCACAGAATGTCCACTTACAAGGGTCTCCCTTCCTTTTCCACAAACAGGACGTCATGCTCCAGAAAGACGACCGCATCGAGGAGCTGGAGGAGGCGTTGCGGGAAAGCGTCCAGATCACAGCAGAGCGAGAAATGGTGCTGGCACAGGAGGAATCGGCAAGGAACAATTACCAAAAACAGGTTTGCCGCTTTCTGCCTTGCCGTAGTCTGAACCACAGTGATTGAGAAATAGAAGGTCACGAGAAAAAAAAAAAGCTAACAAACCGTATGGTTTCTCCCGGTGGGAATAGTCCCCCTTTAAAAGCCCATAGACTTGGGTGGTGGCATGGTGTGGATGCTCCGTTGAGAAGTCAGAATGAGGAGTAATGCCATGGTTTTTATAGCTGCGGCTATGATCCAGTGAGATTAGATAAGTGACTATGTGTTGAGTTACAGTATTGGAGACATTACGCAACGTGTTATTGTAAAGGCAGAGGAAGCGGCAACGTGTTTATACATATAATATATACAGCCCATAGCCTGGTTTTCCTTTAAAAACATTCCACATCATTGTGATACTCTCACAGTTCATTATGTTGGACCCTCCTGTGATACGATATTTATTCTACTGTAAATGTTTTAAAAGGAGACCTAAAGCCTAAATACAATCTGGGTGGAAATGCTGTATTTTATATACTGTACTTACTGTACCAGCCCAGAGGGTCAGCAGATCTATATGAGTAATGATCCAGACCTTCACAGTTGTCCCCAGCAGTTCCTCATATTGGATCTTGTTAGGCATCTTGCGAGTGTCAGTGGCACTGCACATGCTCAGTGGGCTCTGGGCTGCTGCTGAGATGCTACGCTTAGGGGTTGTGGATAAGTATGCATTAATGTGACCACTGAAGAGGCAGAAATGGAGCATTTGTTGATGTATTTGGACCTCATCCAACATATAGCTCAACATCCATTTTGGTTGGCTAAAACAAAGGTATGTTCCCTGTAAGTGGTGAGCTTGTGCCTGGGCACGCAGATTTTGAGGCCAGCACACACAGAACAAAGATGCCCCAGTAGCTCCCCGTCTTCTTTTCTGCTGATTCACTGCACATGCTCTGTGCTGCTGTCACTTACTGAGCTTAGGGACCCACTCACAATATACAGTACACATAGAATAGAAATGTCACAATATAAGGCTGATTAGTAATTAATACAGATAATTACTACATGGCCGCACAGAAACCAGTGCAATTAGCATCAGAATTGAATAATCAGCAAACCTGTAACATCAGCTTATATAACAGCCAGGGAAGCTCATTTTGTGCTGGATAATTAGTGACGAGCCCTAAGCTTAGCTTCTCAACAGCCAATCAGAGCCCACTGAGCATGTGAGTGTCACAGACACTTTCCAAGATGGCGACTCCCTGTGACAAGTTTGAAGTCCTGGATCATTGCTGTTATAGAAACTTTAGACTGGTGCAATACCTTCAGTATATAATATTTGGCATTTTTAGCCATATTCATTTCTATAGTTTAGTTCTCTTTTAAATTGTCCAAGTAATAAGAATTTCCAGCCGGGAGACCATTGTAGACCGACTCTAAAGAGGGTAAACATAAAGCTTGGCCGCAATATGACGCTAAATGAAGACTTGCACCTAAAACCATTCCCTGTTACTCCTTGTCAGTACCTCGGTACCCCACTTTCCCCTTGGCTTGGTCCCTTTTTGTATTTTTTTTTTATGCAGGTGCTATGTTTTTGGCAAATCACATAAACATTACTCCCAATTGCCCCAGGGCAGTTCTACTTCAGCAATCTGAAGGGTCTTACCCAAAAGAAGGCAGCCTTTAAGCTGACTGTGTGGATGAGTGGGGAACTATTGTCCTAGAGCAGACCCTTTCCAGCTGGAGGATCTTCCCCCTTTTTAGTGCTTCTCTACTTCTCTTATTTTTGCATCTGTGTCAAGAGATGATATTCAGCCTGTGGTCCCTAATTTGGGTGGCAAAACAAAGATAGCCATATAGCAAGTCACCAAGGCAAGTGGAGGACCAAACACAAGCCTATGCAGATCCATTGATAGAGGACTATATCAATGTGGTCCTCTTCCAACTAGATTTCTTGGCTTATGCATGGAACCCTTCCAGTGGCCACGTATGGGTCACATGGGTTCAGAAGGGTTCCATGCACTGCTAATAAGGTGCAAAGAGGAGCCAATTCTGCAGGTTGTATTTTCCCATTTATACTCGGCTGCATCCAACTGACTTTGGGGACATGGTGATATTTGGGGTTCACAGCTTCATTAGGACACGGTTATGTTTTTTAGTGGGGGGGAGTTGGAAATATTTCTTTGTCTCCTTCCAGTCTCCCACTGGAAAACGTCCAGTAGTTTGATACCGTTTTTAGCTCTTCTGGTTACAGAGGTCACTTGCCCTGGTGCCCTTGACCCTCCACTCTCCAGGGTTGATATTTTGTTGGTATAATTGCATGCTTCCTCCTCTTCTCTCCTTTTCTCTCACTGCCTGGCTCAAGCCGCCTTGTGAAACCCTGCATGAGGCCAAATTCCCTGCCTTTAAGTGGTTCAAGGTATGAAGACCTGTTGACCTTACATGTGTCATCACCTCGCCTCCCATGATGTCCCTCACCCACTAGCTGTCAGTCCATAGCCTTGCACCAAGTTGTGTTCTTCCAACCCAGTCACTTTCGTCAGTATCCGTATTGGACTTTGTGAGACTTGTTTTCCCCTCTTCGTTTTTCCAAGATGTTTATTTTTTTGGGGTCAGGGAGTTTCTCTTGTCATGGTCTTGGTGCAGCTGCACAATATTCCTGCTTATGTGCAGTATATGTATTTATTTATGTTGGGCGGCAAGGAGTTCCTAATGAGACCTCACACATCTTCCACAAGGCAGGGCTGATGTTATTTGCTAGGGAAGCTTTACATCCACTTTACTGTTCTATAGTTGATAGAAGTAATCCAAAATATGCTTGTGTTTAAAAATGGAGCATCGCCAAAATGGCACCTAAAAACATTGTCTTGTGCGTTCTGGTAGACCCTCAAAATCCAAGAGCCTTATGTTGACCCCTTCACTAAATGCCCCAGTATTAAAGGGGGTTGGCTAATTCTAAGAAACTTTTCAATTGGTCTTCATTATTTATTTTTTATGGTTTTCTAAATATTCTAAACATTTAAATTGGCATCAGGTGCCCGATTTGGCGTATAAACAAGATTTTGGCAAGATCTAATAAGTGTCCACAAAATGGTGAAGTTATTGTGAATTTCAACACAAAAAGAAACGTGATTGAAATAATTTAGTGTAAATGAAGATTATTTTGCTTGACCAACATCATAAAATTGGATTTGGAGTGATCTCTTAGGGTGGCAGGGTCCCCTTTAAAGGTTTATTTCTTATACACAGGGATCCAGTTGATCTTGTCTTGCGTGTCCATGGCTCAATGAGTCAATTCACTGCTCAGGCTCTTCTTCATAATGAAGAGTTTTAGATCCAACACATTCTTTCTAACAATTGCCAAAGGTTAACTTCCTAGAATAATCTTGTGCCAGCTCTTTTATTGCAGACCTGGATATATTGCTTGCCTAATTAGGCAACTAGTGAACCGGGGCAGGCTAATACATGACTGATGATAATGCAGGGAGGCTGTCATGTGATCTTGGGTTAATCAAGCATAGAACAACATGAATACCAAAACCTGAGCGTCTAGGTTATCTGTCTAGACCTGGACTATGGATTTTGTCTTTTGAACCTGGGTTCTTCTGTTGAATATTCTTTATAAGACTCCCTTTATAAGATATCTAGTGTAGGGGATTATGATCTGCCCTCTAGATTGCTCATCCGGGTTCTTTGTCCCTGGTAAAGCTGTATGTCTTATTGGTCAACTGGTGGACAGTTAAGGTTTTGATTGGACTTCAGCCTTGGAGACAGGCAGTCTAGTTTGTTCTCACTAGGGTACATCCAAAACTCAACTGAATACCGTAATTCCTTGTGGAGGCAGAACATAGACTGCTTGTGGGTTGTCCTACTTGCTTATTGTTCTGTTATGTTGACCAGAAAACAGTTTCAGTCTTGCCTACGTTGCCATAGTCTCAGACTTTAGTTGGACGTAACGTTCCTTCTCACCTTCCATAGGCCTCCTGTTGTGTAATGACCCCTTACAAGAAGAGCATGGGGGGCAAGCATAGTGTCCACAAGGGTGCAGTTGGATTTCAATGGACTTGGGCCACCTTAGTTAGTTCACTCTGCAGTGGACAATTTACAATATAGCAGAAAATACAACTCAGGTAGCTTTTATCGTTGTGTCCTGATGTGGACACCTGAAAAAAGTCTCCAATTTGGCCCTGAGTGTCAGCATTGTGGGGGCCAAAGGAGGGCAGTTTCCATGCTGAAGTGCTTCTTAGCGGAATCTTTCTTAGAATTTATTAGCTCTGCATGAAGTTATTTGCACATTTAATGCACCAACAAGTTCTTTTATCACAACAAGGGCTTCTTCCATACAGTTCGCAGCTGTATACACTCAGCCGCACAGCAGCGTAGTTTCCTCAGCCGTTGACTTGTGCGGTTTCCCAACACTGGTTCCTCTTAGCTGTTCAACCTTTGGCCAGGTCTCTTTGCCAAGATCAGAGAGGTCCACATACACCACCTTCTAACATTACTGGAATAGTAAACTAGTGTATGCCCATTAGCATGTATGCTCTCTCCTGTTGTGTATTTATAAAAGCCTCCTGCTTGTGGGCTGAGGGCCACCTCATTGTGGGTAGGACCTGGTTATGTAGATTATTGCCCCTTTAAATTAAAAATATATGCCAAGGTAGAACTTTTTCTCCTACCATCCTTAGAAATATTCATTGTGCAGACCTCCATGTTGGACATTGTTGTAGCAGGTTGGAGATCCCTGTCCTCACGGCACCTTTTTTTATCTCCGATTTCACTGGCATTCTTTGTTTCCCCTTTTTTGGCAACGAGGGTCCCTTTCAGTGAAGGTTTCACACGTATTTCATTTGTCTCAAAAAAGCTTTGGGTATTTGCAGATTAATGAGACGTGGGAGATTAAAATGTAAGTTTATACTTGTTCTTATTGAGGTTTGTTTTTTTTAATTTTTGTTTGGTTTGATTTAATTTACAATTAAAACAGAAATACACCTCTGTCTATAAGAAGGCATTGTCTTCCTTTATACATTGAAGGCCCGATAGAACTTGGGATGGTCAAGTCTGGGAAAGGTTTGATAGTATGGTGACTTGAAAATGAGCAGGTCTCCTGATTTTATGGCCAACTTATTTGAAATGTCCAAAAGTATGAAGGCACCTGTCTGTCCTAAAGTCAAGGGGATTGATATAAAGTTGCCCCTCATTTTGTTGTTACAACTGCCCCCACTCTTCAGGGAAGAGTAGAACATTGTTTCTGGCAGTTGCTTTTAGTCGGGTTTCAGTTCATTCCACAGGGGTTTAGTTGGGTTGAGGCAGGCCTGGACTAAGAGTCAAAATAGGCCCTGGCATTCCAAGTACACAGAGACCCAAATAGTTCTCCACCAGCCCACGTATTAGTGAGAGTCTATGGCATCTTACAGCAGCCCCCCTGGAATTTGCAGAACCCACAGTCCAGGCCTGGGTTGAGGTCAGGGCTCAGCAGTCCGTTGCTTCCATTCATATATCAGTAAACCCATTCAAACCTGGCTTTGTTTATGGGGGCAATATTGTGCTGAAACGGGAAAGGGTCTTCCCCACAAAAGTCGGAAGCACCAAATTGTCAAGAAGGTATTTGTACCCAGTGAGCTTTACGTTTACTTTGAACCGAAGCCTCCAAGACTAAACCATAGACCATTATTCCTCCCCCCCACTAAGCTTTACCATCAGCATTGAGACAGGTAAGGTTCTTCTGGTGCCATTTATCACTCCAAAGGACACACTTCTCCAAGAGACAAGGATGATGGACATTAGCACCCCTTCAACCAACGCTTGGCATTACCCATGAGGATGTTAGGCTTGAGTGCCTTTAACCCATCTCATTAAAAAATAAATGCCCTTGGTCTGACACTGCTTTAGAGACGGTTAAGACTGAGATCCTGTATATTCTTTCCCATATAGTCCTTCCAAATGGAATAAATGATGTCCCCCTTTTTCATAGTCTCCTTTAGATGGTCTAAATAGCAGCCACTGCCTGGAGCGGCGCCCGCATCACAGTAGATGGTGTCGGTTAAAGGAACCCGGCACCCACGCCTGAAAATCTGTATAATAAACTGTATGATCAAAGTCCTTTTAAAATTAATCATGAAACCCAAATTCATAACCATACTCGTTATAAAAGCATTTAAAACTCTCAGCTGTCAATCATATAGGCATAGAGGCGGGGCAGACCATTCTGCAATTTCGGGATGTCACTGCATTCCTTAAATTTCCCCTCCATCGCCAACATTTAATGTTATGGGCATCGGGTGCCCCATTTTGGTGCATAAACAAGATTTTGGCATGATCTAAAGCTTGTCTTAATAACGGTGTCCACAAAATGGCTGCTGCCTGTTTCAAGTCGTTGTGAATTCCAAGACTAAAAGAAACACGGTTTAAATAATTTATTTAGTGTAAGTGACGTTTATTTTGCTTGGCTTAACATCATCAAAAAGGATTTGAAATTATTGTTTAGGGTGACAGGTCCCCTTTAAGGGCTCCGATCCTGAACATTCTCATCTTCCCTCCCTTCACACCGGCTCACACAACAAGGTTGAGAAAGACAAGTCTGCGGCACGTACAATGCCACCAGTTTATACACTGAACCCTCATTCATGTTGACCTTGTTCTGCTCGGAGCAAAGTCACCTCTAATTATAATTGGCTTATAATCAGTGGGTTATTATGGGCATTCTGAAATGCCCTCTTGTTCTACCTGCGAGCCGGCCGCTGGCTGCTGAGAGGCCGAAGTGTTTGTGCGGTTACAGCAGACAGTGGCTAAATTTTCCTACCCATTTAACACCCGTTTTCTTTTGGCGTTAAAGGAGCTTTCTCATCAAAGCCTCGGCACATCCATTAGTTAAAGGGTAAGTAGACCTTTAAAATAAGTGAATGTAAAATTGATGAGAATGCTATTCTAAGCACTTTTGACATTTACATTCATTATTTATTTATTTTTTATTCCAAAATATTAAGGGATACATGTGCTGTTAATATGAATGAATTTTGTTCCAACAGCGCCACCTGCTGGTCAGTTTCTGACCAGTCTGACCACCAAGTAGTCAAGGAGGTTGTCAGGAAAAAGAAAGAGGCTGCTCTGATGTTCTTCTGCTTAGGAAAGATGTGAGAACGGTTTCTAATTGTTTTCCTAAGCAGAAGAACATCAGAGCAGCCTCTTTCTTTCTCCTGACAACTTCCTTGACTACTTGGTGGTCAGACTGGTCAGAAACTGACCAGCAGGTGGCGCTGTTGGAACAAAATTCATTCATATTAACAGCACATGTTATCCCTTAATATTTTGGAATAAAAAGACAATAAATAGTAAATGAAAATTGCAAAAGTGCTTAGAATAACACTCTCATAATTTCTGAAGTCAATTATTTTAAAGGTTTGCTTATCCTTTTTAAAGGGCAGATTTAATAGCCCCCGCAGAGTAAACCTGGGCCTGCACAGCAGCTCTGTGCTTCAGTTTCCTATAAAAGAATATAGGTGGCACATTTATAAAGAATTTTCAGGGGCATCCAAATTTCCCAGAGCGACTCTCTCCTCTCTGTATATTTATATGTCTAGGCTGCCGTATTGTTTTCCACTATAGTCTGCATCGGGTTGCCTGGACTTGACTTGAAATCCATCTCCTTTCTGCATTGCTAATATGTCCGTTTGCATCTGCAGGTGGAGGAACTGATGTCTGCGATGGAGAAGGTGAAGCACGAGTTGGAGTCCATGAAGGCAAAACTGTCGTCTACCCAGCACTCCCTGGCAGAGAAAGAGATCCACCTGACCAACTTGCGTGCCGAGAGGCGCAAACACCTGGAGGAGGTGCTGGAAATGAAGTAAGTCTCACCAGGGAACTGGAAAACACTATATGGGACATAACCTGATTTTTTTGGGGGGGGGGGGTGAATTTTAAAACACAGGATAATCCTGACTTCATCTCTTTTCCACAGTGGGGGTGGGGGTGGTATATATAAGAAGATTGTTGAGCACACTAGGCTATAAAATGGTGCAGCTTAATTTGAAGCAACCAAAAAACTAGTAGGGAAGCATATTTTAAAGCAGAAGATAAATCCTACCCAGGTCATGCTATTTATCGATCACTCTATCTGTCCATTATCTATCTCTCTATCATCTATCTATCCATTATCTATCTATCTCTCTATCATCTATTTATCCATTATCTATCCATCATCTATCAATCTCTCTATCATTTATCTATCAATCAATCCATTATCTATCTATCATCTATCCATTACCTATCCGTTATCTATCTCTATCTATCTATCTATCTACTGTATCTATCTATTTATCATATATCTATTATCTATCCATTATCTCTCTATCATCTATATATCCATTATATATCCATTGTCCATCAATATATTTATTAATCTATCCATTATCTATCTGTCTCTCTATATCTATCTATCTATTTATTTATCTATCTATCCATTATCTCTATCTATCTAATGTTCAGCTTTTAGTTGAGCAGCTCTTTGGTTGCTAGGTCCATTTTACCCTAGAAACTAGGCAGTGGAGCGAATGAGAGACTGGAATATTAATAGTAGAGGCCTGAATAGAGAAATAGATAATAAAAAGTAACCATAATAAAACTGTAGCCTCAAAAGAGCAATAGTTTTTTTTTTTTGCTGTCGGGGTCAGTGATCCCTCTATAAAGACCAATACAAAGTTGCTGCGGACAAGCTATTCTTTGCCATACTAAACATTTGCTTAAAGGCAAACTTCCCCTTTAACTGGCAGCCTTTAATGCCTTTGCCAGGATGTAGCAATTACTGTGGGGGTGGGGATGGGTGCGGAGTGGCCGTCTCTGCTGGACGTATTCCAGGATTTTCTGTACCAAACCCAGTGTCGGGGGTATTACCTTCCCCTTGCTTTTCTGCTGTCTCACTGCAGTGACAAATCTGCGGCGGTGCCTCCAGTACATTAGTAACGAGTCTCTACTGAGCGCCGGCCATTCCCTGCCCCAGAGCCGCCAACTAGAGGGATTCTTGTCTAATCCTAATGAGGCGCGGAGGCCATGACAGGCGCAGGCGAGATGCAGGAACGGCCTGAGTGATGTCTGAAATGATCCCTAATAATTCCTCACTTGGAACACGCGCGCCCCTTTCATTCCCTCCTCCAGCTTTACATACGTGTGTGGCACTCAATATCTCTATGTCACCTACAGAAATGGTTTCTTCCACTGACTCCCTCCCAACACCTGCTTTAACTTTTACAACTTTATTATGTAAAAAACTGACAGAGCAACAAGTTATAGAATCCTTCACCAAAGCCCAAATGGACCTCAGGTTGGACACTAGTGAGCAGATTATATCATTATGTCTGAATTATTACTTTGTCCCTGTACTGACCATAATTGTACAGAGAGATCCCATAAAACTATGGCAGCATAGGTATTCCCTGTACTAAGCACAATTCAGCAGGAACAGTCCCCTAAGTTTGCTCATAGTCTGTACAGAGAGATCCCATAAAACTATGGCAGCATAGGTATTCCCCTGTACTAAGCACAATTCAGCAGGAACAGTCCCCTAAGTTTGCTCATAGTCTGTACAGAGAGATCCCATAAAACTATGGCAGCATAGGTATTCCCTTGTACTAAGCACAATTCAGCAGGAACAGTCCCCTAAGTTTGCTCATAGTCTGTACAGAGAGATCCCATAAAACTATGGCAGTATAGGTATTCCCTGTACTAAGCACAATTCAGCAGGAACAGTCCCTAAGTTTGCTCATAGTCTGTACAGAGAGATCCCATAAAACTATGGCAGCATAGGTATTCCCTGTACTAAGCACAATTCAGCAGGAACAGCCCCTAAGTTTGCTCATAGTCTGTACAGAGAGATCCCATAAAACTATGGCAGTGATTCACACATGAAACAAGACATACACAAGTCTGACAGTTATTACAGTGGCAGTGACTTATTATAAGTGACCAATTACACAGTGACCTGCTGTTCCATATCCCTCCCGTCAGTAAGTGTCAGTCAGCTGCTGTGAGGGTCTAACCAATAAATATCCCCAGCTTTGGCCACTACATGGGAATCCTTATTCAGTCGGGCACAGGCAGTTCTGAGGGGGGGGGGATATAATTTGAAATATCCTATAGCTTTTCCCCAACATCTGTTAAATATTATCTTTGTGGCACGAGCCCTAAAAATCTCCTCTGAAGGTCTCTCTTTTCCCCCACCTGTAGGGGGGCGACCATATTTATTTGAGCATTAGCAAATGAGAAGAGCAATAAAATATCCAGTAATTGGGGGATTTCGCCCCACTCTGCTCTGGTTAAGGGAACGCCGCCGGTGGGAAGGGTTTGAAGAAACATTTGCCGCGTGGAACTTGACAGGGTGGGAAAGATTTCCAGAAGAAACTGTGCAGCAGCCAGTGGGGATTCCATAGTCCTGCGCAGCCGCTGGGTCTGCTGTGTCTGTTGTTCTGCACTTTCTACTAAAGTCAAGTGTGTAATTGCCATGGAAACCAGCATTTCCCTCCCTCTCGCCCATTCACTGTCGGTTCTGACTTTTAAAACCTGATTCACACACCAGGAGAGAGAAAAAGAGCCTCCTGGAAGACCTCTCCATTCTGTTGCATTGTTTCCGGATTCAGAACCAGCAGTGCAGAAAGGGGCAGGCAGACGCTGCTATTCGTAGCAAAATAACTTTAAAACCAGAGTAATTGTGCAATAAATAGTGAATAAAGTACCCCCTTTTGTAAAATATAAGGATATTATAAGTTACAGAGGAGTTTCATGACCATATAAAAATTAATTATATTATATTTTATTAAAAAGTTTTTATAAAGGTCATGGAACTCCGAGGTAACTTATAATATCCTCATATTTTGCAACTGGGGGGACTTTATTTATTATAATACACAAGTTTTAGGGAGTCATGTGACAGAAATTACATCAGAACTCACCGTTTATAACTGATGACATCAGAACTCACCGTTTATAAGGATATAATTTACAAGATATTCATGGCTTTTGTGTATTATATATATATATATTGGGAAGTTTCTCTGGGCACATTTCAATTTTGGGGCTGATCCGATCATGGGCCCAATGATCGGATCATAATCGGGCAGATATCGTTTGCAGAAGCCTGCCGGAGGGCCCAATTCACGGGCCAATAAACTGCCAACTCGGTCTGTCGGCAGTTTTTATCGACCTGTGTATGGCCACATTCAAGCAGCTGTTATCTGGTTACCTTACCATTGTTGTGTTGTTAGGTTACTGGGGGGGGGGGGATGATATCACTCCAACTTGCAGTACAGCAGTAAAGAGTGACTGAAGTTTATCAGAGCACAAGTCACGTGACTGGGGGCAGCTGGGAAACTGTCAACATGTCTAGCCTCATGTCAGATTTCCAAATTAAATATAAAAAAATCTGTTTGCTCTTTTGAGCAACAGGTTTCAGTGCAGAATTCTGCTGGAGCAGCATTATTAAGTGATGATTTGGGGGGAATTTTTTTTTTCCCCATGACAGTATTCCTTTAAAGATAATTAAAACTGTTACAGATAACCATTTATTTAAGTTGTTAAGATGATCCTGGGGGCACGGCCAAATTCCTCAAACACAAAGAGCCTCTTCTCTTTATTGGACCCTGAAGAAGGCGGCGGAGCTTCCAGGTGGCAAATGTTATCGCTTACGTGGCAAATGAGCCGTGACTGAGCTTGGCAGCTCCGATCCAACGGTGGAAGGGTCCGACGCAGCCCCTTAACCTTTCTGAGAAGGAAAGTGAGAGCGAGTCACGATTAATCCGAGGCGCAATAATAGAAAGCACAATCCTT
This sequence comes from Xenopus petersii, assembly GCA_038501925.1. Classification (NCBI taxonomy): domain Eukaryota; kingdom Metazoa; phylum Chordata; class Amphibia; order Anura; family Pipidae; genus Xenopus; species Xenopus petersii. The sequence continues at coordinate 132,476,297 of CM076677.1, forward strand.
AATCCTTTCCCCACTCACAATGGCTCGTTTGTGCCCAGCTGAAAGAGATGCCCTGGGAAGGGGGTGGGCAAGCCCTGCTTGTTCGTATTAAAGGAGAACTAAACCCTAAAAATGAATAGGGCTAAAAATGGAGGGGTATAGGTAGTAATAGATAGGAGGTGGAGTTATAGCGAGGGGTATATGGAGTAATAGGAGGAGTTATAGGGAAGGGTATAGGGAGCAATAGGAGGAGTTACAGGGAGCTAATTGCACTGGTTTCTGTGCTGCCATGTAGTAATTATCTGTATTAATTACAAATGAGCCTTATATTGTGACATTTCTATTCTATGTGTACTGTATATTGTGAGTGGGTCCCTATGCTCAGTAAGTGACAGCAGCACAGAGCATGTGCAGTGAATCAGCAGAAAAGAAGATGGGGAGCTACTGGGGCATCTTTGGAGACACAGATCTTTACTGCTAAAGGGCTGTGGTTGCCTTGGGCTGGTACAGAATCACAAATCATGTATAACATTTCTAGCTACTTCTTTAGTTTAACTGTCCTTGTCCTTTAAGAGCCAGGACCTGTACACTTGGAATGTGACCACCTCCTTTAATCCCCATTAACCCATTAGTTGCTGAGAAAGTGCTTAAACTGTACCCCGTGAGGCTGTGAATAAACATGTTGCAGGGAGGCAGAGGTAGACCACACATACTGGCAGTGCCCCCCCCACTAACATGCCATTGGCTTCAAATACAAACAGGTGCAAGGCCCACGGCTAATTAGGGGGATTTAGGTCTCTATGGTTACTGCCATGGTCCGTGACTCAGGGGGCTGGAGGGTTTCCTCCCCACTGCGTTACAGGCCGACTACTAAGGGGATTAAATTTGTCAGACTAATGGCGCAGCTATAACGGTGTCAAACTGCCATCGCTGGCACTTAGCTGGGTGACCTGAGATGGCAGTTGCATTAGTTGGAGAAGAAGGGCAGACATCCAAGTCCTTAAAGGGCTACTGCCACTACCTGTATCTTTTTATTTAATGTAAAAAAATGTCTTTTTTGGCAAAACTTTGTTTGCTTTATGGTCACATCTGGGATTTCATGTAGGGACCGAACGCTGAAATTCCAGAATTGCAGCATCATTTGTTTGGGATTCCACCACCCCAGTCATGGCCTGTGATTTGTCTCAATAGACACATTGTGGAATCAGCCCTCCTTTATTTAAGAAAAGCCCCTGTTGCTTCTTATAATCCTTCTTATATCTCCAGTCACTGCTCCGTATAGCACCGCCCACTACTCCTAATCTACTACTACATATAAACCCATCTTATAGCTTTTCCTATTGATCCATATAACCCCCTCCTTTTAACTCATCCAGTTGCTTTATAACTCCTTCTATTGATCCATAGAACTCTTCCCACTGTTCCACATAACCTGCCCTATAAACTACTCAAACTGCTCCATATATATAACCCACCCTGTAACCCCTCCTAGTGCTCCATGTACCCCTCCATATAACTCCTCCTACTGCTCCATATAACTCCTGCTGTTGCTCCCTATAACCTTCCCTATAACTCCTCCTATTGCGTGTTTATTTGTGCCCTGGGTACCCCTGGAACTATAGCAGTTACCCCAATGTTTCTATATATCTGTAACCTTGTTATGAGCTAAGGGGGCCCAGTCTGAAGGCCAGTTAGGGGGAGATTTGGGGTGAGTGTTTATTTGTGCCCTGGGTACCCCTGGAACTATAGCAGGGTGACTGTTACCCCAATGTTTCTATATATCTGTAACCTTTTTATGAGCTAAGGGGGCCCAGTGTTAAGGCCAGTTTGAGGGATATTTGGGGTGAGTGTTTATTTGTGCCCTGGGTACCCCTGGAACTATAGCAGGGTGACACCCCAATGTTTCTATATATCTGTAACCTTTTTATGAGCTAAGGGGGCCCAGTCTGAAGGCCAGTTCGGGGGAGATTTGGGGTGAGTGTTTATTTGTGCCCTGGGTACCCCTGGAACTATAGCAGGGTGACACCCCAATGTTTCTATATATCTGTAACCTTTTTATGAGGTAAGGGGGCCCAGTCTTAAGGCCAGTTAGGGGGAGATTTGGGGTGAGTACTTATTTGTGCTCTGGGTACCCCTGGAAGTATTGTAACCTTGCAATAAGTAGAGGGTTACAAATAGCCTGGAACATAATATGCTATTAGTTTCCTTCTGGTACTGCAGCCTCATTGTTTTGCTTCCTCATTTCTATCCCCCAATGGGTTACATTTTTTGTGTGGTAATTGAACCCCTTTTTGGGGGAAAGTAGGCCTGAAAATTGTTTCAACCTTGAACAGGTTAAACAGAAAGGTGTTGTTAAATTCCCCGCTGGGACGGCCCATGTAATTAGCCGTATCCGGCTGGAATTCTTCACATGCACGAGACTCCCGTCCCTCCGAGGCTGATGGTTGTCACACTGGCCAGTTGGGGCAACAAGTCACATGTTTGCGCTAGTGCTGAAATCTTCCCTGGGATTAAATGTCCCTTTTATCTCCAAATAGTTCTTTCCCTATATTATTACATTGCAGGATGCTCCAAATCAGTAACAATGAAGCTTTAGTCCCAAAGACATCAGACAAACATGTGGAAAACATTCTAAATTAGCCTTTTTTTTTAGGGGTGCACCGAATCCAGGACTCGGTTCGGGATTCTGCCTTTTTCAGCAGGATTCGGCTGAAGCTTTGTGCCCGGCCGACCAAATCCTAATTAGCAAATTAGGTTCTGGGAGGGAAATCGCGTGACTTTTTGTCACAAAACAAGGAAGTAAAAAAGTTTTCCCCTTCCCACCCGTAATTTGCATATGCAAATTAGGATTTGGTTCGGTATTCAGCCGAATCTTTTGTGAAGGATTCAGGGGTTCGGCCAAAATAGTGGATTCAGTGCATCCCTAGTTACATTGTTCTTATGCTGGCCACATGCACTTGTCTATTAGTGATGTGAGACATAAAAAACCTCGACCCACACCTAGGGTTGCCACCTTTTTTAATTTTTTTTTACCGGCTGCTGGGGGGCGGGGACACAAAGGGGTGGGCTGTGACTTCAAAAGGGGCGGGCCGTGATGTCAAAAGGGGCAAAGTAAAGAAAAGGTAAGTTCCAGGGGATTGGGGGCAGGCCGAGGGCTCCTTTTAATTGTATTACAAATTTACCGGCAGCTACATTGCCGGTAAATTTGTAATACCGGAACGGCCTTGGCAGGTATTTTACCGGCTAGGCCGGTAAAATACCGGCTGGGAGGCAACCCTACCCACACCCTCAATATATACTGTAGACCCACGCAATAAAAGGGGAAGGCGTTCACCTATAAAACCAGAAGTCGGCAGTTTAAGGTCGCGGCAGGGAAAGCAGGAGGTGCCAAGGTCTTCCCAAACCCACCAAACCCGTGGGAATCGGACCGGCCAGCGCACATCACTATTCTCTATCACTTCCATTGCCCTCCTGTTATGTTATAATTCCCTTACCAGATGTGCTCTCTACACACTGTGGGATGACCCAGTCCATCCTGTAATTGGACCTGTCAGTAGTAGGCATAGGCTTTTGAACCTGGAGAGGGAGAATAAGAGGGGCTAAAGCTTTTAAAAAGATTTTAATTGTAGTGGCCCATTCTGATGCAGCACTGGGTCCTAAACATTTTCACAGCCGCTGGTAGAAGCGAATACAATGCTATCTTGTACAGAGCAAGACCCTAAAACTATGCCAGCCTAGGTATTAAAATATTGGGCTCCATTGGCCTTTATGGGGACTTTAATGAATAAATTTCTCTAACAGGGATGCACCGAATCCAGGATTCGGTTCGGGATTCGGCCTATTTCACCAGGATTTGGATTCGGCCAAATCCTTCTGCTGGCCGAACCGAATCCTAATTTGCATATGCAAATTATGGGCGGGAGGGAAATTTTGTGACTTTTTGTCACTAAACAAGGAAGTAAAAGATGTTTTCCCCTTCCCACCCCTAATTTGCATATGCAAATTCGGTTCAGTATTCGGCCAAATCTTTCACTAAGGATTCGGGGGTTCAGCCGAATCCAAAATACAGTAGTGGATTCGGTGCATCCCTAATTTATAAGACGACTTATGCCACGTGGCTCCTTCACAGTCTGAAAGGGCCACAGTCTGTCCCAACGAATGTTGCTTTCTATCTCTGATCCTCTCCCCTATCTCTCCAATCAGGTGTCATTCCTACTGCAATTTCAAATATTCTACAGTCATGTGAGGAAGAATCAGTAGGGTCATTGTCATGTCTGGAGGTAAATATGGCTGACTTTTAAAGGGCAAGTAAAGCTACACGTCAGTGCTGCTTTAATGGACATCATTGCTATGCCTGTTAAGTTACCAGCCAGATTTCCTTTGATTATCATTTAACTATAACTCCCAGCATCCCCCCTCTCCTTCAGCTGTTTTGACATGCAGATGATCTACGTATGTAGCCCACAGCTTCATGGCTGCCCTGGCCGTTAGTTATTGTGCAGCTGTCAGATCTGGAATGCAGATGGGAGACCAAGGGGCTTCCAAAAGTACCAGCCAGGGCAGTGTCTGGCAAGTGCAGATAAACAGCCAGACCATGACGGCAATGGGGGGGTGAATAACCTGCCGGTTCCTTGTAATGCTCTGGGCAGACAGCAGGATTAAGAAACCATCATTAGGATTTAACTTGACTCTTACTGTAGGTCCAAGTATGTGTGGGGTCCAATAGTCTCACCATCTCTGGGATCATCTGGCCCCGTTGACTCTTGTAATGAATTATGGGCACATACCCACTTGGTTTGCAGGTCCACCCTGCCTACTGGAATGAATAATAATTATTATTTTTTCTTGTCTTTATGTCTCTGACTTATGTTCCAAAACTCCCCCCCCCCTGTACAATCTGCTGATTCTCACATCGGCACATCACTTCCACCGTGTATCTCAATTCTCTCAAGTTTTACCCTGTGGGCAAGAACTGCCAGCTACTCCCAAAAACTGCCAGGCCCATAGCGGATCTGATTTCCTGGTCATTACAGACCAAATCTAATCTAGAGCGGAACTGTTGGGCTGGTCCTATGCCAATAAAATTGTATGGTATTCAGTTGGCCGGAGACCAATATCTACGTTCCATCAAGATCAGTTGGTCAATCTGCTGCTGCTACACCATGTTGGCTAGATGAAGTGGAGACACCGCTATTGATAATTTCTTTCTTTTCTGATTGGGCTGTTGGTCCAAAGAATCAGAACAAAAGATAGGCGCCCCTTATGTGGGATCAAACTGCTCAGATACAGTACAATATGGCCGACTTTAGGGTCACGGTGCAAGGGGGGTTCTTTCTTCACATAGGCCTTAAATGATTTAGTGTGGGACAGAATCACTTTGAGTTGACTTTAAAGGCTTTTCCAAGGTTTCCATCTACACAATCATTTTTATTTGTATATATCAGTGTTGCTCAACAGTATTGTACCAGGTTCACTTCCAGATGTAGCCTCCGGACTCCCCACCTTCTCTCCTAAGAGACAGGCCATGTGCCCTCTAAGTCAGGGATTCTCACCCAACGTGACCAGACCATAAAAAGGATCATTGGTCTGAAACATTTCTGTGTAACCTCAGTAAAGGCTTCCTGATAACATGGACGGTCTTCATGGTCCCCATGTATTCCTACAATAGAACATTGACTATAAGCAGGCCCCTATCACCCTAACTGGCCCCCTTAGCTCATGAGGTTACAGATATATAGAAACATTGGGGTAACAGTCACCCTGCTATAGTTCCAGGGGTTCCCAGGGTACAAATAAACACTCACCCCAAATCTCCCCCTAACTGACTTTCAGACTGGGCCCCCTTAGCTCATAACAAGGTTACAGATATATAGAAACATTGGGGTGTCACACTGCTATAGTTCCAGGGGTACCCAGGGCACAAATAAGCACTCACCCCAAATCTCCCCCTAACTGACCTTCAGACTGGGCCCCCTTAGCTCATAATAAGGTTACAGATATATAGAAACATTGGGGTAACAGTCACCCTGCTATAGTTCCAGGGGTACCCAGGGTACAAATAAACACTCACCCCAAATCTCCCCCTAACTGGCCTCCAGACTGGGCTCCCTTAGCTCATAACAAGGTTACAGATATATAGAAACATTGGGGTGTCACCCTGCTATAGTTCCAGGGGTACCCAGGGTACAAATAAGCACTCACCCCAAATCTCCCCCTAACTGGCCTTCAGACTGGGCCCCGTTAGCTCATAACAAGGTTACAGATATATAGAAACATTGGGGTGTCACACTGCTATAGTTCCAGGGGTACCCAGGGTACAAATAAGCACTCACCCCAAATCTCCCCCTAACTGAGCTTCAGGCTGGGCCCCCTTAGCTCATAACAAGGTTACAGATATATAGAAACATTGGGGTAACAGTCACCCTGCTATAGTTCCAGGGGTACCCAGGGTACAAATAAACATTCACCCCAAATCTCCCCCTAACTGACCTTCAGACTGGGCCCCCTTAGCTCATAACAAGGTTACAGATATATAGAAACATTGGGGTAACAGTCACCCTGCTATAGTTCCAGGGGTACCCAGGGTACAAATAAACACCCCAAATCTCCCCCTAACTGACCTTCAGACTGGGCCCCCTTAGCTCATAACAAGGTTACAGATATATAGAAACATTGGGGTGTCACAATGCTATAGTTCCAGGGGTACCCTGGGTACAAATAAGCACTCACCCCAAATCTCCCCCTAACTGACCTTCAGACTGGGCCCCCTTAGCTCATAACAAGGTTACAGATATATAGAAACATTGGGGTGTCACAATGCTATAGTTCCAGGGGTACCCAGGGTACAAATAAACACTCACCCCAAATCTCCCCCTAACTGACCTTCAGACTGGGCCCCCTTAGCTCATAACAAGGTTACAGATATATAGAAACATTGGGGTGTCACCCTGCTATAGTTCCAGGGGTACCCAGGGTACAAATAAGCACTCACCCCAAATCTCCCCCTAACTGACCTTCAGACTGGGCCCCCTTAGCTCATAACAAGGTTACAGATATATAGAAACATTGGGGTGTCACCCTGCTATAGTTCCAGGGGTACCCAGGGTACAAATATGCTCTCACCATTACATTTATATGTTTGTCCCTTTAAGAAAGCCTTTAAGTGATTTAAGGACTGTAAAATCACAGCAGGTCACAATCAAGGTCAGTAGGAGAATTATTGCAGTTTTAGAATGAGTTGGGCCCATGTAGCTTTTATGATAAGTGGGGCATATGGGGAAGGGACAGTCTTACCTGATTGTAATGTGTTTCCTTATCCGCCTGTGTGGTGTCTGTGTGTCTGTCAGTCTGTGTGTCTGTGTTATTCCGGACAGGTTTCGACTCTCTTGTGTAACAGTAACAGAGCGGAGAGATGACAGTCGGGAGGCCCTACTGCCTGTTAGCACTTCTCTTGCAGAGGTCGTAGACCCACTTAAGTTTATTTTCGAGTGCTCCCCCCTTATTTTTAGACACTTGATATGCGGTGGCTCCTCTGCTCTGCAGCCTCCCTTCTCTCCTCATCTGCTGATCTTTCGGGGAACAAGGAGTTGGGGACGGGCACATTTTTTAGCCTGAACTATAATCACTGAGCGAGGATTGAAAACTACATTTGCAGTTGGTCTGTGTATTGCCCCACGGCAAACAAAGAACATTTTCTGACTCATGCCTCTGTTAAAGGACAACTAAAACCTATAGGGGTGGTTCAGCTTAAAGTTAACTTTTAGTATGTTCTGAATTGGCTTATTCTAAGCAACTTTTCAATTGGTCTTCATTTTTTCTTTTTTACTGTTTTACTATAGTTTTTCTGACTCTTTCCAGCTTTCAAATGGGGGCCATATAAACACTAATGCTCTGTAAGGCTACAAATGTATTGTTATTGCTACTTTTTATTCCTTATCTTTCTACTCAGTCCTCTCCTATTCATATTCCAGTCTCTTATTCATATCAATGCATGGTTGCTAGGGGAATTTACTTGGACTCTAGCAACTAGATTGCCGAAATTACAAACTGGAGAGCTGCTGAATAAAAAGCCAAATACCGTATATACTCGCGTATAAGCCGAGTTTTTCAGCACCCAAAATGTGCTGAAAAACTCTACCTCGGCTTATACGCGGGTCAGCTAAAAAAGGTTGCCGCTTACTCACTGATTGAAGTGTGCAGTGCTGCCCATATTTCTCCCCGCTCGTGGCTTCCTTAGCCCTCAGCCCCTCCCCTCTCAGCTCTCGTTACTCAGTACTCCTCAGCCCTTCCCCTTTGGGAAAATGTGTGCACATTACCGTATTGCGCGTAGGAGCGCACAAGAGTTTAGAAGAGGAGCGCTCGAGACGTGGATGAGGTGCGCGCTCTCTGTGATACGAGCACGCACCTGTACAGGGAGCGGAGGCGCGCGTCTTCTCCCTTTGTGACGTGCCCTGGGACTGATTGACAAGAGCTGAGAGGGGAGGGGCTGGAGCAGAATTAAGCAAGGAGCGGAGAGAAGTATGTGCAGCAGCATGGAGGAGTCAGTGCATGCTTCAGATCAGTGAGTAAGCAGCAACGTTAAAGCTTTAAATTGGCCATGTCCTAAAATAATTTCTCACCCCTAGGCATATACACGAGTCAATAAATTTTTCCAGTTTTCTTAGGTAAATTAGGTACCTCGGCTTATACATGGGTCGGCTTATACACGAGTATATACGGTAACTCAAAAACCACAAATAATAAAAAATGGAAACCAATTGCAAATTGTCTCAGAATATCATTCTCTATAGCATAATAAAGGTAAACAGCCTCTTTAACAAAGGAGTAGGTCAAATTTTGGTCACATGTTCAGCTTTCCGTCCGTCTGTCTTTGGGCAGGGGATGGGACTGACATTCCACCGTGTGGTATAAATAATGAGATATAAATGAATGTGTGAAAGGAAAGGACTCCCTGAAATGAGGGAAACCTCCTGTAAAACTGCTCAGATCCGGTTCTAGCAGAATTAGTATAAATACTATATATATATATATATATATATATTGGTTTCTCCGGTGACTAATAAAGATGTATTCGTTCCTTCCCACACAGGCAGGAGGCCCTCCTGGCAGCCATCAGTGAGAAAGATGCCAACATTGCTCTGCTGGAGTTGTCCTCCTCCAAGAAGAAGAAGACCCAGGAGGAGGTGGCTTCATTGAAGAGGGAGAAGGACAGACTGGTGCAGCAGCTGAAACAGCAGGTAAGTACCTCCCTCCTCTTATTTACATGTACGGTGTTATTATCTAAGGGGCCCCCAAACAAGAGCTTGATCCGTGTGATGAGGCTGGTGAGTCCTATTGAAACATTTGGGGAGTGAGGGAGGCCTTTGAGGGATGGTGTGGGGCAACACTTTCATATCACTGACCGCTCCCCATAAGGTTTATTGGACTGAACAGAACAAAGGTTCTCATACTGTGAGGCTGCCCCAGGGTCAGACTGGAGCCTTTGGGGCCCATAGGTGCTGCAATAGGAAGGACCCTCTTAGCAGTCCTAGGTGCCCCCTCCCGACCTCCAATTCCTGTCCCCAGAGCACCCATGAACTAATGCTGCTTTTTTTCCCGATGTCCTGCCGGCCCAGTCCAAACCTGGGCTACCCCTCAAAGCACCCCCCCCCCCAAGTGATGCCCATCACATTGGAAGTGGAACTGAATCTATAGCAAAGGTGATGATGGGGTCACTACACAGGGTCAACAGAAGAAGGACTTAAAGGAGAAGGAAAGCTACAGAGGCATTTTATTGCCAATAGATTAGCCACAATAGTGAAAGCTATAACACTATGTTTATTCTGCAGAATGCTTTCCCATACCTGAGTAAACAGTTCTAGAAGCTCTCTCTGTTTGTTTAGGATATCAGCTGCCATATTAGCTTGGTGTGACATCACTGTGACCTGCCTGAGTCTCACTCATAGCTCTGGGCTCAGATTACAGCAGGGAGGAGGGAGAGAGGAACAAACTGAGCATGCTCAAGCCCTAGCCCTGGAGGTTTAAGCTGAAAACAGGAAGTCAGATACAGGAGCCCATGAGTACACAATAGAAGGAAAGAAATGTGCTGTTTCTTTTGACAGAGGACTCAGAGCAGCATTACTTTGAGGGTTTACTGGTGTATTTATGTGAATAAATGAGCAGATCTTTGTCCATTTATGGCCACCAAAGGTAATAGATTGGCCCACTCTATATCAGATTGGAAAGATGGGAACCACAGCAGCTAGAGTCCCAGATTCACTTGTCAGATACACAGATGCATCACACAGGGACCACAAGCTTTCAGATCCATTCATGTAAAGCAGGAGCGGCCACAAAGGGGTTAACGCTTTTCGTCAGCCTTTAAAAAAAAATGGATATATTTTACATGAAATAGGATGTTTTACATGGCCGCCTCCATTAACCCTTGCCTGGAACAGTCTTTGGCAGCCCCTGCCTGGCTCTGATCCATTCTGCATCTTATAAATCCCAGGCTCAGCTTCCTCTGCCATTCACCCTTCCTGGGAATAGTGTCGGAGCGGATCAGAGCCAGCGCCTGCAGGAGGGTGTCGATGTTCAGTGACAATTTACAGATTTCAGGACGAGCTCAGTCGGGGGAAAAAAGCCCCTTCCAGATCTTTCTCCTGGCCTAGCAAGCCTTCATTGAGCCAGTCCTTTTGCACTGATTTTGGGTCCGACGTGGGGCTTTAACTTTCCTGCCGCAACACTGAATTGAAAGATTTCAAATACCGAATCCTTCACAAAAAACAAAATTCAACTGAATACTGGACTGAAGCCTAATTTGCATATTCAGATTTGAGGAAAAATTCCATTTATTGTGAGCAAAAGACAGAGCGCAATTGGTGGTGTGAGTGTAGGGTTGGACACCAGGGAAAAAACCTGCGGCTCTTGTGGGTCTGACCCTGTGTGAGTGTCATAGATGGAGTGAGGGTTCTGGCTTAGGGGGGCCCCATATTACCCCTACAGACAGAGTTGGTTTGGGGCCCTGCCTGCAGCCTGCCAGACATCTGGATATATAGACGACCTGTGATCCAATGGCCTCCGCCGACCTCTTCCCCACCCCCATACAAAAGTCCCGTGACCTGTGATCCGATGGCCGTCACCGATAAATGTCACCAATAAATCTAATGGCCACCATTTACCACCACTTCTTTTCTCTGCTGTCACAATTGCAGCACTGCTTGCCCAGAACTAGGGTTGCCACCTTTTATGGGAAAAAATTCCGGCCTTCCTATATATTTATCTTTTTTCCCTATTGGGGGGATCAACCACCATTTTTACCGGCCAGGCCAGTGACTAGTTCTCTCCATTGTGACGTCATTAAACAACAATTTGTCATTCTCACTTTTCACATCAAACAGATCAGGTTGCAGAGAGCTTTTAAATTCAACGAAACCAGATCCAGTGTGGATGGAGTCACAACACAGCATTTATTGTTGCTGCTTTTTTGTAAACCCCCCCCCCCTTGCTCTAAAGAGGTATAGGGTTACTATTAAAAGAGGTAAAGGGACACTATTGTAATGCAATGTTTTAACATGTGCCTGAAGGCAATGCATACGGTCACTTGCACCTTTACATAGACATTGCTTCTTTCTCTCACACAACAGCAGTCCTGCCCTGCTTTATGGCTCTTATTCTATCTGTATAACAGGATCTGTGCAGCCACTGGGACAGAATGCTCTATCTGATCCCTATGAAGCAGCAGTCCTGCCCTGCTTTATGGCAGCTGAGATTCTAGCTATCTGTATAACAGAGCATTCTGTCCCAGTGGCTGCACAGATCCTATCTGATCCCCATTGTAAGCAGCAGTCCTGTCCTGCTTTATGGCAGCTGAGATTCTAGCTATCTGTATAACAGAACATTCTGTCCCAGTGGCTGCACAGATCCTATCTGATCCCCATTGTAAGCAGCAGTCCTGTCCTGCTTTATGGCAGCTGAGATTCTAGCTATCTGTATAACAGAACATTCTGTCCCAGTGGCTGCACAGATCCTATCTGATCCCCATTGTAAGCAGCAGTCCTGTCCTGCTTTATGGCAGCTGAGATTCTAGCTATCTGTATAACAGAACATTCTGTCCCAGTGGCTGCACAGATCCTATCTGATCCCCATTGTAAGCAGCAGTCCTGTCCTGCTTTATGGCAGCTGAGATTCTAGCTATCTGTATAACAGAACATTCTGTCCCAGTGGCTGCACAGATCCTATCTGATCCCCATTGTAAGCAGCAGTCCTGTCCTGCTTTATGGCAGCTGAGATTCTAGCTATCTGTATAACAGAGCATTCTGTCCTCTGTGGCCACTCTGTTACAGTTAATCTGGAAAGAGACATAAAACAGTCATGTTTAGGCAACAGGAGAGAGCGATGTGGATTCCACAAACAGAGGAGTGAAATTCACTGGTTTTGCCCTCATTCATTAACACTGCCCCACCTTTGTGCTCCATTGTGCCCCCTTCACTCTGATCCATCCCACTGCATTGCTGTTGCCATATTGTGGCTCTCACCCATTTATACCCAAAGTGCCCATTAATGGGTTGGGGTAAAAGGGAAGATTTTTTTGAGGACAAGGACCCCATTGGGCCCTGATTGTTGGCTCTTCATGGAACCTTCTTGCTTGGTGTTTTGAGGGCTGATCAACCCAATTTGGTGCACCATGGTGCCCTCATCGGCCAAAAATGGACCACTGGTTTGGGGGATGAATGATCAGATTATAGTGCTGGTGTGCCACGTCGCCCAGTGGGATATTTAAACCTGGCTAATAGATGTCTGGCTAGAAATTAGTCGGCCAGGCCATTGGGGTGGCCCCTTACACAGACCCATATATGGCCACATTAATCCCCACTGCGTCTCCCTCCCTCACTCACTGGCTGGTTATGGCATCCCATTAGGTGGAGCAGTCCATCATGGAGTGGAACTCAGAGAGCCTTTTTCACTACACAGAAAACTCCACCCCCAAGGAACATCAAGTTATTTTCATTGGGGTCCACCTCTGCAGGGAATCCCTTTTTTTTTTATCCTTTCTCTCTTCTTGCCCTTTCCCATGGTTACTACATCCCCCCACCCCATGTAACGTATCACAGATATAAGATGTCTATTTCTCCAATGTCCATCCCATTACCCAGTGACCCGCAACGTATGCCGATATGATGAATAGACTTGTTTTCACCTTTCACCTTGCAAACAAATAACCGGAGCTCAAGTTGAAATAGTTTGGGAATGAAGTAATATTTACCAATGTCTCCCAGGGCATCGCGGTGCTTTGTCAGTGGCCCCCGGGCTCAGCTGGGGACTAATGTCCAACACATCTGCCCACATATTGCTGCCGCCGTCCTGTGTATATACTCATCATCATTTATTTATATACTCCGCTGTTTATGCCCTTAGCACTAGTTATGACTGGATGACCCTCACGTTCTCGCTGTTAACCCCCTAGTGCTTGTTATGACTGGATGACCCTCATTCACTCGTTGGAAAGGGAATTAGCAGGACGTAATGCTGTGTGTCCATCCGCAGAACATTACATAGAGGACATGATATTACTTGTTTACAGCTGCACAAAAACCATCCCTTTGGGCCTCTTAGTCCTCAGCCAATCCCCCAAGTGTCAGTTTATTGTCCAATACCCTTCACTCTGCTCCTAAGTATTTCCATAATATAAGTGCCCTGGCCTTTAAGCAGGTCATTCACTACAAGTACGTCCCTCTAGTGCCTTGTTTCTTGGGTAAAACCACCGATGTTTATACCCCTGGCTTGGACAGACCAGGGGGTGTGATCTGGGTGGAACAGGGAGTGGTCTTTATTGAATAGGTTGTGGCCAAAATTCACCCAGTCCTGTGAGTTTGACATGTCTGGGTATGGAAACCTGTCGATCCTCCGGTATTTTCCCATATTGATACCTTTGGTTGGGATGGAGCAGGTTTTGTGGAACATGGAAAGCTCTGGGCGGATTGGGACATGGCTAAAATTGCCAGTTTTCACATCTGAGAAGGTTATGGTGAGACACGGTGGTATGGAGACCAGGCGACCCTTCTAGATTTTTGAAGAGCTACTGATATTTTTACCCCTAGCTGGGACATAGCAGGGCGGGTGCAAAATGGGTTGTGGCCAAAATTTTCACCTTTTCAGATCAGGGAGGTCGATGCCTCTTGGAGGGCTGGGGACACAGGTAAATCTCTGATGGGCAGAGAAGTTCTAATGCACTTTCTTTTCCTCCCACAGACACAGAACAGGATGAAGCTGATGGCTGATAACTATGAAGGAGACCATATGAAATCCTGCGGCCACTCCAACCAAATCAATCACAAGCCCTCCCCCGATCAGGTAGGAGATCTGATGTACAGGTAGTGCCTCCTGGACCCTGGGACGGTATCTTTTGTAACATGTCACCTCTATGTACAATGAAGAAACAGGACCATGGGCAGATCTGCCGTATAGATGGATGGACGGACAGACTGACAGACAGAGAGATATTAAGGATGTAGAGAGAAGGATAAGTGAAAGGTAGTTAGAAAGAAAGAGAGATAGAGACAGGCAGACAGGGATAGAGAGATAGAGGCAGACAGAGATAGAGGCAGACAGAGATAGAGGCAGACAGAGATAGAGGCAGACAGAGATAGAGGCAGACAGAGATAGAGGCAGACAGAGATAGAGGCAGACAGAGATAGAGGCAGACAGAGATAGAGGCAGACAGAGATAGAGGCAGACAGAGATAGAGGCAGACAGAGATAGAGGCAGACAGAGATAGAGGCAGACAGAGATAGAGGCAGACAGAGATAGATAGATATTAGATAGATAGATAGATAGATAGATAGATAGATAGATAGATAGATAGATAGATAGATAGATAGATAGATAGATAGATAGATAGATAGATAGATAGCTATTAGATAGGTAGATAGATATTAGATAGATATTAGATAGATATTAGATAGATAGATAGCTATTAGATAGGTAGATATTAGATAGGTAGATATTAAATAGATAGATATTAGATAGATAGATATTAGATAGATATTAGATAGTTAGATATTAGATAGATAGATATTAGATAGATAGATAGATATTAGATAGATAGATATTAGATAGATAGATATTAGATAGATAGATATTAGATAGATAGATATTAGATAGATTGATATTAGATAGATAGATAGATAGATATTAGATAGATAGATAGATAGATATTAGATAGATAGATATTAGATAGATAGATATTAGATAGATAGATATTAGATAGATAGATATTAGATAGATAGATATTAGATAGATAGATGATAGATAGATAGATGATAGATAGATAGATAGATGATAGATAGATAGATGATAGATAGATGATAGATAGATAGATAGATAGATAGATAGATAGATAGATAGATAGATAGATAGATAGATGATAGATAGATAGATAGATAGATAGATAGATAGATGATAGATAGATAGATAGATATTAGATAGATAGAGATATTAGATAGATAGATATTAGATAGATAGATAGATATTAGATAGATAGATAGATAGATATTAGATAGATAGATATTAGATAGATAGATATTAGATAGATAGATATTAGATAGATAGATAGATATTAGATAGATATTAGATAGATATTAGATAGATATTAGATAGATATTAGATAGATAGATATTCGATAGATAGATATTAGATAGATAGATATTAGATAGATAGATATTCGATAGATAGATATTAGATAGATAGATATTCGATAGATAGATATTCGATAGATAGATATTCGATAGATAGATATTCGATAGATATTAGAGAGATAGATATAGAGAGAGAGATAGATATAGAGAGATAGATAGATATAGAGAGATAGATAGATATAGAGAGACAGCGATAGACATGAGGTCAAGTATGATGTGGAAGTGGAGCAGTGCATCCCAAACTGGGGGTCTTGGGGCAATGATAGTGGGAATTTGGCCTAAACATTAGCTTGGGTATATTTTATGAGCATTTGAGGGTCAGTGTGAGAATTGGGGTGAACAGTCACTTGGTACCCTAGATATTCTTGGAACTCTGGCTGAATGACTGATACCCATAGATTCATCAGACTCTATTGCAGTCAGATTTTTTTCAGCTCAAGCCCCCCTTGGAGGTACAACGTTTGGTCAGGACCCCATTAGCTCATAAGAATGTATCGCCCATTCAACCATAGTCCCAAGAATATCCAGGGCACCAAAGTGTTCACCCAAACCTCGCCCAAATCCGACATTCAATGTGGACTTTAAGGGGGATCTAAAGGAGCAAACTGGCGTTCTTCCCAAATATCACTGTCCCTCAGGTTAAGCCCCCCCCTGCCTTAAAGGATAAGTAAAGCTATAAAATAAGTGAATGTAACATTGATGAGAGGGCTGATCTAATCCGATTGGGATTAAATGTGAATTGTGTAAATGCCCGTTATGCCCCTGTCAGGCAATTGCTACTGTCAACTCCCTGCACCTTTATAACGACGTGTTTTTTTTTTCTCTGAACTAACCCGATCTCTTATTTCATTCCTCATGCTGCTCTTTGACGTCCCCTCTGCCCTCTTCATCTCTGAACCAACAGGATGATGAGGAGGGTATTTGGGCATAGCCAATGAGATGCTTAGGTCAGCCATTTTGTTCAGAACGGTGAGAGTCTCCAGATTTGGGTTAACCAATTGGGACATTGTCCCCCCCCTTTTGCATGACGATCATTTCTCCCCGTACATTTGCATGGCGTCATTGACAGTTTGGTTTCTTCTTCCTCCATTTATGGTCATTATGTGGCTTCTTCTCGCTCCTATCTGCAATTCTGCATGCGCCCGCAACCAGCAACCACGCAACATTACCCAGTGCAGCTGCCATTCATCTGTCCCCCTGGTCTATGAGTATATTCTCAAAAGCAGCCATCCAAATACTGGGGGGGGGGTAATTATTCCTCCAGTCTCCCCCAGCCAAAATATGACTTTATGTCCATTTAGTATTTAAACTGAATAGAGAGGGACGAGTAACAGTCTGCATTCTGGTTGCCTAGGTCCCTGGTCCTAGCAACTAGACTTATTTTAAAGGTGAACTAAAGTATATTTAAAAAAAAAAAGCCTAAAATGCTGTATTTTATATAGGGATGCACCAGGATTCAGTTTGGGATTTGGCCTTTTTTAGCAGGATTCTGATTCAGCCGAATCCTTCTGCCCGGCCGAACCGAATCCTAATTTGCATATGTAAACTGGGGAAGGAAAATCGTGTGACTTTTTGTCACAAAACAAATGTTTTCCCCTTCCCACCCCTAGTTTGCATATGCAAATTAGGGTTCAGTATTCGGCCGAATCTTTCCCAAAGGATTGGGGGGTTTGGCCGAATCCAAAATAGTGGATTCGGTGCATCCCTAATTCCATATACTTTTTGCATTTGTAGTCTTAATTCTTCAAAGGGGTGGGTTCACCTTTAAGGAAAGTTTTAGTATGTTATAGAATGGCTACTTCCATTTGGACTTCATTTTTTCTTTTTTATAGTTTTTTTTTTTTTAATTATTTGCCTTGGTCTTTTTTAAATGGGGTATCACTGACCCCATCTAAAAACAAATGCTCTGTAAGGCTACAAATGTATTGTTATTGCTACTGTTTATTATTCCAGTCTCTTATTCAAATCAAGGCATGGTTGCTAAGGGAATTTGTACCTTAGCAACCAGATTGTTGAAATGGCACACCGGAAAAAAGCTAAATAACTCAAAAACCGTAAATAATAAAACATGAAAACCAATTGCAAATGGTCTCAGAATATCCCTCTCTACATCATACTAACAGTTAATTTGAAGGTGAACTAACCCTTTAAGCTTTAGTTTCCCTTTAAATGTTAGGTTTTGGAGCAACAGAATAAGGAGCTAATATATTCTTCATTTATGTGCAATGTGAACTTCCCCTTTACAACTATTATTATTAACATGTATTTATATAGCGCCAACATATTACGTAGCGCTGTAAAGTAAATGTGATTATACAACTAAATCTCATGAATTATATACATAGAACATGTGGAGCTACATACGTTACAATCATTACCAGTACAAAAGGTGAGGAAGGCCCTATGCAGAAGAGCTTACACTCTAAAGGGAAGGGAGTAATACACAAGGTGTGGGAGTGGGCAAGATCGAATTAAGTGGGTGAGAAATGTGGTATTGTATGTGGTGTTGCGTTTGGAGTAGAGTGAGGGGAGGCTTCTCGAAAGAAGTGCGTTTTAAGAGATTTCTTGAAAGCAGAAAGGTTGGGAGAAAGTCGGACAGACCGTGGGAGAGCGTTCCAGAGGAGGGGTGCAGTCCTTGCAAAGTCTTGAATGTGAGCATGTGAGGAGGTAATGAGAGAAGAGTTGAGGAGCAGGTCAGTAGAGGAGCGTAGTAAGCGATTGGGTGAGTATATAGAGATGAGTTCAGAGATGTAGGGTGGGGCAGAGTTATGAAGTGCTTTGAATGTCAGGGTCATTAATTTGATTCTGAAAGGTAACGGAAGCCAGTGCAGGGATTGACAGAATGGAGAGGCAGAGGAGGAGCGGTTGCTGAGGTGTATGAGCCTTGCAGCAGTGTTCATTATGGACTGGAGAGGTGACAGTCTCTGGAGGGGGAGGCCAATTAAAAGAGAGTTACAGTAGTCTAGACGCGATATGATGAGAGAGTGAATAAGAATTTTGGCAGAGTCTTGGGTGATAAATGATGGTATTTTGGATAAGTTCCTTAGGTGGAAGTGACATGATTTAATAAGTGACTGGATATGAGGAGGGAATGACAGGGCAGAATCGAGGATAACCCCAAGGCCTGGGGAGAGGGGGTGATAGTGGAATTGTTAACTATGAAGGATACTTCCGGGATGTTACTGGTGTTAGTTGGAGGAAAGAAAACCATTTCTGTTTTAGAGAGGTTTAATTTCTCCAATAATACTACGAACAACCCATAGTGTTCATCCCCAGGAATTCTAATTAACGGCATCAAAGTGCGCTTTGTTCTGATAACCCAACTCCAGCAGAGCTGCAGAAGCCAAGGTGGGAAAGGGGTGGGGTCAGGGACCAATCAGGTTTAATCTTTGCTCTCCCCCAGTGGAAGGGGCAGGGGATATAATTGCAGGAATGCAGTGAATCTAATGGTCAAAATACCCTGTGATATTTGGATATGTGGGTGTCTGCCCAACTCATTGGGGTAAATTCTAGGCAGGGTAAAGTACAGAAATTGTGCTCCTCCATTGCTCAGACCCCATGAGATATGATGTGACACAGGGTTCCATGTCCTCATGGATATTAACTGGGAATGGCTCTCCGGGAAAGGAAATTCCTGCGTGTAGAACAAGCTGTGTGCCCCTCTGAATGAGATTGGAGCCTGCGGGGTCCCGGACTTACGTCTCTGCTCTGAATTAAACTTACAAAGTGGCCTGAGGTCTTGCTGCATCTTATCACCATCCTGCTATTACCCCAGAAGATCAAAGCCGAGCACAAATCAAGGCCTATATTATATTTATTGCAAAAAGCTGCTGGCACTCTGCAACATTCCGCCCATCTGCCCTGAGCAAGAGATCCTACACCGCTAACATGGCTGATTGTTACTGATAGGGTCCGTCTCCTTCTGACGGCTCCCGCTGCCTGGGATAGGCTACAGTTAAGGGAAAGTTGACATTACAAGCAATTTATTCAGAACTAGAGGACTTTAGAGGGATTTATTCATTTCGTTAGCCAGCTCTTCCAGGTTGGAGTTAATACTGTAATACTTATTGCTAAGGTGTGAATTTAAAAACTGGGAACTGCCTAAGATTTTGGCACCGCCCTTATGTTTTCTTTTAGATATCGCTGAGTATTGTATAATACCCCCAACACATGGCAGGATAAATACAGGGTCAATTCCATGTATAATACCCAGAACACACAGCAGATAAATACAGTGCCAGTTCCATGTATAATACCCCAGAACACACAGCAGATAAATACAGTGCCAATCCCATGTCTAATAATACAGAACACACAGCAGATAAATACAGTGCCAATCCCATGTCTAATAATACAGAACACACAGCAGATAAATACAGTGCCAATCCCATGTCTAATAATACAGAACACACAGCAGATAAATACAGTGCCAATTCCATGTATAATACCCCAGAACACACAGCAGATAAATACAGTGCCAATTCCATGTATAATACCCCAGAACACACAGCAGATAAATACAGTGCCAATTCCATGTATAATACCCCAGAACACACAGCAGATAAATATAATGCCAATTCCATGTATAATACCCCAGAATACACAGCAGATAAATACAGTGCCAATTCCATGTATAATACCCCAGAACACACAACAGCAGAAATACATGGCCAACTCCATGTACACACCCCAGAATACAGGGCCAATTCCATGTATAATATCCCAGAACAAACGGCAGTGGAAATACAATGCCAATTCCATGTATAATATCCCCAAAACAAACAGGTTAAATACAGTACCAATTCCATGTTCACAAGGGAGGAGAAATGCTGGACCAATTCCATGTGTAATATTCCAACACACAAGAAAAGAGAAATACAGGACCAATTCCATGTATAATACCCCAGAACACAAAGCAGGATAAATGCAGGGCTAATTCCATGTATAATACCCCAGAACACACAGTAGGATAAATACAGTGCCAATTCCATGTATAATACCCCAGAACACACAGTAGGATAAATACAGAGCCAATTCCATGTATAATACCCCAGAACACACAGTAGGATAAATACAGTGCCAATTCCATGTATAATACCCCAGAACACACAGTAGGATAAATACAGTGTCAATTCCATGTATAATACCCCAGAACACACAATAGGATAAATACAGAGCCAATTCCATGTATAATACCCCAGAACACACAGTAGGATAAATACAGTGCCAATTCCATGTATAATACCCCAGAACACACAGTAGGATAAATACAGAGCCAATTCCATGTATAATACCCCAGAACACACAGTAGGAGAAATACAGGGCTAATTCCATGTATAATACCCCAGAACACACAGCAGATAAATACAGTGCCAATTCCATGTATAATACCCCAGAACACACAGTAGGATAAATACAGAGCCAATTCCATGTATAATACCCCAGAACACACAGTAGGATAAATACAGTGCCAATTCCATATATAATACCCCAGAACACACAGTAGGACAAATACAGTGTCAATTCCATGTATAATACCCCAGAACACACAATAGGATAAATACAGAGCCAATTCCATGTATAATACCCCAGAACACACAGTAGGATAAATACAGTGCCAATTCCATATATAATACCCCAGAACACACAGTAGGACAAATACAGTGTCAATTCCATGTATAATACCCCAGAACACACAATAGGATAAATACAGAGCCAATTCCATGTATAATACCCCAGAACACACAGCAGATAAATACAGTGCCAATTCCATGTATAATACCCCAGAACACACAGTAGGATAAATACAGAGCCAATTCCATGTATAATACCCCAGAACACACAGTAGGAGAAATACAGGGCTAATTCCATGTATAATACCCCAGAACACACAGCAGATAAATACAGTGCCAATTCCATGTATAATACCCCAGAACACATTGCAGGAGAAATACAGTTTCATATATAATGACTCCACATTGTGCCAATTCTATGCATAATATCCCCAGGATATAAACAATTCATGGTACAATTTAACACTGTTCATCCTCCAGTAGCCCCGGAGCAAGAGGAGCAGGGCTGTGATGTAATTGATGAGAAGCAGCATCTGTCTGGAAGCACCGACACTAGTGCAGTTGATGAATGGAGCCAGGCAAATCCGTGAGGCCAACATGCACAAACTCCATTTGTTACTCCCAACATTTTGTGTAACAAATTGAAAACCTGCTAAATCCTTCATGTCTGGGCTCTGACGGATGCTCCTTGGCCTCTCTGGGATTGGCAAAAGAGCCCCGCTGTCTAGTGGGTAATTCCTGTGTCATGAGCTGTATTACCCCTGTAACCAAATGGATCGTACTAATGTATACAGACTCAGATAGGAATAGTTTGGAGTCCATATTTATGGAGGACTAGATATTTGTGTTCCATGTTGAGTGTACATTTTCTCATTTCTGCATTTTGTTGAGATACGTCTCAGAATTCTGCTTTGTTTTCTTGCAAAACTTCAATAAAACGTTGAAATATAATAGTTTTGGGCTGGGAGGGCCTGCTGTGGCCCTTGGAAGGGAAGAACGTAGATAAAAGTCTTGGGAATGTCCAACCTGCGGCCCTCGAATTGTAGTTGCACCTTCCAGCTCCCTCCCACGAGCCAAAGACTGCACAGTGCAGCACTACAGCTGATGTCAGACATAGCCCCGGCGTCACAACTGCCAAAACTTCATGGATTCCGAGTGTGAAACATTTTTTGGTCACATTTTCCCTAAGGCACAAAGGGGAGATGAGGCTCTGGAAATTGCCGTCTGAGTTTTCTGCATTTTCGAAACTCTCCAAAACTATTTTCACTGCCCTGATTGGTTTTTGGCAAAGGAAGGGGAGACCTAAACTCGCTTTGCATGCTGGGAGAACAAAGCAAGCACCGGTGTGGAATAAGGGGGTGGCTCTGGTGCCAGATGCACCCATTCTGCCTTTAATACCACGTTCTTGTGAAGTCTCAGACAGGTATTGTGTGTAAAGGAAAACCGACAGTTGTATGCGGATAATCTCCAGTCTAGTCCGTTACGGGAAATGAAGTACTTTGAAAGCAAAGATGTCATTGGTTGCTTTGTGTTACTACAGCAAACGGCTGCTCTGGTTCTGTTAATCTCTGACTTGTGACTGTTTCTATCCTCTGATAGGCTGCTTGTCCCAGCCCTGCAAAGCTATTATTGCTCTCATTGGCTGCTGGTTTTTACTAACCCACCCCTTATTCCACCAACGAATGAGCTGGGATGGGGTTTGTTTGAAAACTGGTGTAGGTTAAAAGGAGACAAAAATGACCATATTAAATGATGCCTACTGAATAAATATGTAAATCTGAGCAACTTTCCCATTTACATTCATTGCACATTCTCAGTGGTTTTCATGTTATTTGTTAATGTAATTGTTATTGGAAGCAGCGTCTGCCCCGCCATTTCTATTCTCCGCCCTGGTCACTTGAAACAACGTAACAGAAACAGCTGATTGACAGGCCTGAGGTCTGATACATTGTTTGTAGAGACTTTTATTTTCTACAATGTATCAGTCGGTTTTCTGATAATTCTGTTACATTGTAGTGAAAAGTCAGAGCCACTCCGGCTGGAATAGACATGGCCACTGCTTATAATACCAATTACATTTAGGGTAGAGGCACACAATGTTATTTGAGGGAGATCAATCGCCCAGCGACAAATCGCCACTCCTTCGGGCGACTAATCTCCCCGAATGCCTTCCCACTGACTACAATGTATATCGCCGGTGGGATGGCACTCGGAGCACCTCGTGAGGCAACTTCGAAAAAACAAAGCTCTCAAAGTGCCATCCCACCGATGATTTAGATTATAGGCGGCTGGAAGGCTTTTCGGGGATATTAGTCGCCGAAGAAGAGGCAATCTGCCGACGGGCGACTAAATCTCCCCGAACCTTAGCGTGTGCCCTGACCCTTACACATTTCTTTTAAGCCAATGAACATTTTGAATGAATGCATATTCGGAAAATTGCCAAAAAATGTAGGTAAAATTTACTTTTTGGGTTGACACAAATCGAAGTTAAAGTCATGGCTGCACAGAATTATGTCCGGGTTCGGACTGGTGGTCCCGTGGCCCGGTTGCAACCCAGCTTCAATGCCATCCTCTTCTTCTGTGTGTGTGTGCCTCCTTTTTTTTTTTTGTGGCCAGAAGAGGGGGGGGCGGGTGCCTTCTTTTTAGCCACAGCCAGAAGAGGGAGGTCGAGTTCAGCAAGGGCATGGAGTGGGACTGGGCCCACCGGGTTTTTTCCTGGTGTCCCACACTCCAGTCCGACCCTGATTACATCTGTTACAGTGAATTTGCATCTAAATCTGCATCTATTATGTGGATGTCTCTTAGAGAGAGTGTATGAACCCAGTACATAAAGAGACAGAGGCATTTCTGGTGTCTCATTTCTCATGTTCCCAGAGATCGTATAAATAAGACTGAAAGAGGCTGTCTCTGCTGTTATCTGGCGGCAGAAATCCTCTCAGCAGTGCCATGTTTTCCCTCCAGCCTGTTTGCCCTTATCAGTAAGCACAGGGCAGAGCACACGCAACTGTCACCTGTTCTGCTCAACACCTGAGCTGCCGTGGGTGGTCCAGCCTCCATACTGAGCAGCACAAGGTAAAAACATATGGCTGACTGACTGCCTCTAGTGTACCATCTGGAGGCCCCTGTTTGAGTAGACTGTGCTGATCCGCATGATCTCTCTGGTATAATAAACTGGTTTCTGGTCAGGATATTCCGTACTTAAGGTTGGCAGTCGCTTCTGGTGGCGGTCTCTCTTTCTGTGTCCTGTCGTGTCCATGTTTCCATCTCATCGGTGGGGTGAGGGGAATCATAGTTTCCTACCGATTTCACAGCCCAACCCATTGACCATTTTTTTCCCGTGTCGTTTACAGATGATCCAGCCCCTCATAGAACTTGACCAGAACCGCAGCAAACTCAAACTGTACATCGGCCACCTGACTGCTCTGTGCCAGGACAGAGATCCCCAGATTCTCCAGGAGCTCCACCCACCTGCGGCCTACTACCTGGATGACAACCAGGCAGCCTGGGAGCAGAGGCTGCAGAAGATGACAACAGAGGAGGTGAATTCTTGGACACGGCTTTAGATGGAGTAGATCAGGGAAGACCCACCTGTGCCCCCTACTCTTTTCCTTTTTCTGAGCCATATCGGTGCTGTCAAGCCTACCTACCAGATTCTCAGGTTCTTGTTCCATGATTGTTTTCTATCATCACTTCTGTCTGACTTTATTGGCATCCTAAAATTGCCTGAGGGGCATGTGCACTACTCCTCCGAACAGACTCAGGTCTTGGTGGTCCTACAGGTCTTGATGGAAAGGGTTTGCAGCACCGATATTCTAACAATTAAATTACTGCTGTAATAACTATAAGGTAGGGTTAGGCCAAAGGTTCCCAACCTTTTTTACCCATGAGCCACAATCAAGTGTAAAAAGAGTTTGGAAGCAGCACAAGCATGAAAAAGTCATGTGGGTGCAAAATAAGGGATTGGCTATTGGGTGCAATCACAGGATTGGCTATTGGTAACCCCTATGTGGACTGGCAGACTGTTTGGCAGTGCACCTGGTTTTTATGAAACGGAAACTTGCCTCCAAGTCTGGAATTCAAAAATAAGCACCTGCTTTGAGGCCACTGAGAGCAACATCCAAGGGGTTGGAGAGCAACTACTCTCAAGCCACTGGTTAGGGATCACTGGGTTAGGTAATACAAGGTGACTACCAGAAGCCAGAGATAACTGACATTAGCTGGATGCTCACAAGTTGCACTTTAGCTGCAACTGGGGCCAATTTTAGATGAAAAGGGACCAACTGCAATGCAACCTTGTCATTTTGAGTCATTTAGTTTTTAGTAAAAAGCCAATCAGATGAATTGTTTGACTTTTTATTTGTGCCAAGCCATGCTATTGGCTACTGGTCTCTGGCCTCTCACTTGGGCAACTCCCTGCACTCTTTCATGCCCTGGAGTCCCCTAAAATCAGGATTTGTAGGCTTATCATTACAGGGCAGTTAAGGAATTAGTGTAAGTAAATGTATTGCCGGCCAACTTCTGCCCTTGGCTGCCCTTTCCTTACTCCACAAGCAGGTCCCGCCATGGAGATTAAGAGAGAGACTTTTTTGGAATTAACCTGCTGGGCCTGAATGCAGAACAGTAATCTGAATGGGCTGAGTCTGCCACGAATAATAATAGAATAATAGAAGTTTGGAGGTACCAAGGGGACACCGTTTTTAAACAGTATCACTTCTTCAACTCTTTATTCGTCGCTATTGATATATCACGCTGGGTCATGTGATCGGAAGCGAGCAGAGCTGCAAGCTAATTGAAGATTTGTTACATATCGTGAGTGTATTTGAATTCTATGGAGAGTGCAGTTAGTTGGCATGAACTCTAGCCCAACTAGGAAGTTCTTTGCAATATGTGCCCCTTCTATGTCTCCATTAGCTGAATGGATGTATGTGGCCATACACGGGAAGATATTAACTGCCAACTCGGCCACTCCCGACTAACCTGTCTGCTTGTTGCCCTGTGATGGGTAAAAATGACAGTTACTGGATAGGACCTGCTAACTGTCAGATGTAATGCCCATATTCAGACCTTGACTCGATTCACAACCAATGGGTCTGCATAGAATCATATTATTATCTAATCATTGGCCAGGAGGATGAAACAATCTGCTCCATCCCTATTAGGACCTCCAACCAGGTTGACCAAATCGTACAAACATTGTGCCAAGTGAGCAGATCTTTTAGGGTCTGACCAGCTTTACTCCAAACAGTATTCGTATTTCAGGGCTAAATTCAGCTGCATGAGAACTGTTGCCAATAAGTGATGACTTTTGTGGCCTTTATGTAGTACTAACCTTGTTCCTTTCTGTCCTGCAGCTGACCCAAGAGCTGGAAAAGTGTGAACACGAGAGCGCCGAACTGCAGGAATTCGCCAACGCCATCCTGCAGCAAATCGCTGATCACTGCCCTGACATTTTGGAGCAAGTTGTCAACGCCTTAGAGGAGTCCTCCTGACCTCCCCCCAAACACAGGAACGAGAGAGCCAGCCTTCCGGGTGGACGTGGCGTCCGCTGACCTATCCCTTCACCCGCTGGTGTTGCACCTTGGGATTGGGAACTGCACTTTCAGCCTTGCACTGCCTGTCCACTCACTGACCGTTCCCAAAGAACCCAGAATGGGGGCTGTTCCTTTCTCGAAACGCTCTCTGGGTTTGCCTCCAGGACCAAATCATTTCCATAGCTGTTGGGGGAGGAACGTGTCCCTGCACCATTTATTTGTCACATCTCTGTTTCAATTTTAATTACTCAGAGCAGAGACTTAATGCAATAATAAGGGGGTTCCTGGTGGACGTATGTCAGAGGGTTAGAGCTGGGGGTCAATATATACTGAGCCTCGCCATAAACGGTTCGAGAAATGTCTACAGAAACCCTTGTCAGGCCAACACATAATGTATTGTACACTACAGCAAACCCGTAGCCCTAATGGCTAAACGTAGAGGTCAAATACACTATCTACTCTTTTTGCTTTTTATCCTACTGTAACTGGGTGTTCTATGTCTATCACCTGCCATATTTCCGAGGATTTGGAGCAGAGCAGTACCTTCCTTCCTACCAGAATAATCACCCTACCAATTAGACATGGCCATCTTGCTCATGGTACTTGGCAAGGCCAGCAAAGTTTGAATGAGACCGAGCGTATTTTAAATGCCCAGATCTGTCTTGGTACAAGGAATCTATCGCAGAACAACTGGAGGTGGTGAAATGAATACCGCATGATTGGAGCTGTCCTTATTCCAAAGATTTAGGGCATTGAGCAGTCTCAGCACATGGTCAGCGAGGCTAGTATTTTAGAGAAACCTGCCTTTAGCTCCAGGGTTTGACAGAAATCCCCAATTAGGCAGAATTAGCCAAGTGGCTGTATAAGAAGCCAGAACTCTCTCCTGTCTCACTGGATTCCATGTCCGTTCCATGGATGGTGGGGATAAACCTTCTCACCCGCTCACCAGCAATGAGTACAATCTTCCTGTCTTTGTATCAAACCATTCATGCCCATACATGTCTTCTGGTTACCCCAGACTTTGCTGTAAGAGGATACCCTACCTCTGACAATCTCAGGAACCCAATTAAAGCCCGATCAGAAAAAGATTGCAGAGGTCTAAGATGTGGGTGGATGACAAAGTCCCCTAAGGGCAGACACACACTCTCAGATTGAGGGAGATTAGTAGCCCGGCGACAAATCTCATCTTCGGGCCGACTTATCTCCCCAAACTGCCTTCCCATCGGCTAGAATGTAAATCAACGGCGGGATGGCACTTGGAGCACTTCATTTTCTGAAGTTGCATCACAAGGAAACTTCAGGCGACTTTGGAAAACGTCTAAAATTCTAGCCGGCAGAAAGGAAATTCGGGGAGATTAGTCGACCTGAAGAAGAGGAGACTTGTCGCCGGGGATCTGACCATGTGTCTCTGCCCTAAGGGTAAGGATACTCTGGCAGATTCGGAGTCGACAAATCGCCTCTTCTTTGGGGCGACAATCCCACCGAACTGCCTTCCCACCGGCTATAATGAAAAATCGCCAGCGGGACGGCACTCGCGGCGCTTCATTTTCCGAAGTCACCCGAAGTATCCTCGTTCGGCAACTTCGGAAAACAAAGTGCTCCGAGTGCCATCCCGCTGGCGATTTACATTCTAGCCAGCAAGAAGGTAGTTCGGGGAGATTAGTCGCCCTGAAGGAGAGGAGATTTGTCGGGTGACTGATCTCCCCGAATCTGACAGTGTGGACAACCCCAAAGAAAGATATCAATTATTGGTTTGTAATTGGATTATCCACTTATGTCAGGCGCTTTGATCCAACCCCTAAAACAAAGCCACTTATGAAGAATACTCCTACTTGTAACACTAACCGTTCCACCAGCACTGGCACAAATCCAACCCACAGCATTGCCTGGTCTTTTGGGCCAACGTTACCTGTTCCTCAGCCAGCGGTCATTTCCTAACCCAACTTGTGCTTATTAATGCCTAGATTGCTTCTGTCACTTAGGGAAATATCTCTTTCAATCATCTTAATCGATCTACCTCTGTTAGAGTGAGGATATTCTTAAAGACCTGCCTAGTGAGTGGCATCACCCCTGTCCCATGGAATTGACCATGATACAGCAGGGTCTGTGCTATTACTTTCCCCTTTGTGAACTGACAGTTGTGAACTGATAGTAGCAAGTTAATTATTGTAATTAGAAGATCCTCCTAGACAGACGAGCTCCCAGGTCTCTTGTTATGTGTGGATGGTGAGTCCTTCAGACCCAATTTCTACACCGGTGCTACGGATTGTGGAGCTTTATTTAGTCTGTTACAAACCGAAGACACCTCCCACCACCTCCATATTTGTTCTGTTCAGTACCTTGTGGTTTGTTGTTCCTGCTCATGTAGAGCTCTGAATCCTCTCCTAGGAAATACATTGAACCTCTCCTGGTCAACGTTTGGTCAACGTTCGTATTAAGGACGGGTGAAGGTGGGAGATATAATAAAGAGCCTGGCAGGTTATGGGCGCAAGAGCACGGCTTTCTCATTCTTTAAATCTAGGGAAACCATGGAACTGTTTCCTATCCTCATCAACAATGTTGGGTTTCAATAAGGTCCCTTTACCTAGGCCTAATGGTTTCATCCTGCCTTGACCCTCTGTTGATAGGATAATTGTCAGCTCTTCTTTCAGATGAGATATGGGTGCAAGAGCACTGCTTTCTACAAGAACGAGCTGCAACTTTAAAGCCACCACCGATCTCTTGGATCCTATGACCAATCCAACCCTGAAGTTCCATCTACATCTCCCTAGCATGTCCCCGCCAACTAGTTGTAACTTAGCAATACTGCCAGTTGGGCTGCCTTTTTCCAAATCTTTTCCCCAAACCACAACCTACTGAAATAATGACCGATCGTACATCTCCATTGTCCCGTTATTTTTGACTCTTCGGAACTGAAATTGTTACAAAATACACTAAAACATAGAAATGTTACTGAGCAAAATGGCTGCCGTTACTACGACTTTTTAGAAGACAAAACGTTTTTTTTTTTTAATTTTAACTTTGTCAAAAAATAAAAGAAAATGGCTGAATGGGGGAAAAAAGACACTTTTGTTCCCACCGTGCTTGAGGAGTGATGTGTAATTCCTGAGCTTTCAGGGATTTTTTTTTTTGGCGATTCAGCCTGTGCTGGGCCTATAATGAAACCATTTATGTATAGTGTCCCATGTGGGTTTTGCCACTTTTTCATTGGCAGAAGGGACCCCCCCCCCCCCCCAGTCTTGCTACTTTGGGGGCTCTTGTTGCAAATGAGAAAAAGGTGGCAACCAACTTGCTGGACTAGATTAGCGTGCGACTCTGTAACCGCACGCACACGTATGTGTATAGACGTGAGATATGTCTGCGCGTTTTAACGTTTGGAGAAATCGCCATATTGACGTGCTTTTTATTTCCTTAACATCTGACTGTATACACAATGCAGTTAATTAATATGCTGTGGTATAAAGCCTGACAGTCTATGAGTGACCCCCCGAATATCTGTCTCTTTTTTTAGAGATCCAAAACCTTCAGCCAAGTGGCATGGGTTTAAGGGATAAGTAAACATTTAAAAAAAGTGAATGTAAAATTGATGAGAGTGTTATACTAAGCACTTTTGTCATTTACATTCGTTATTTATTTTCTTTTTATTCCAAGATATTAAGGGATACATGTGCTGTTAATATGAATGAATTTTGTTCCAACAGCGCCACCTGCTGGTCAGTTTCTGACCAGTCTGACCACCAAGTAGTCAAGGAAGTTGTCAGGAGAAAGAAAGAGGCTGCTCTGATGTTCTTCTGCTTAGGAAAACAATTAGAAACCTTTCTCAAATCTTTCCTAAGCAGAAGAACATCAGAGCAGCCTCTATCTTTCACCCATATCATCAGTTTTTGTCAAGTTCTTTCTATGTAATCCAGTCAGGACAGCCATAAACTGTAACCAGAACCTTCTACTGCAGCCATAAGCCACCATCAGATTCTTTTATACCAGTCAGGGCAGCTATGAGACACCAACAGATCTTCTAGTCTAGACAAAGCAGCCATAAACGGTCACCAGATCCTCCTCCTTAGTCAATCTAGTCCATTAACCACCATCAGATCATTCTAGCCCAGGCAGGACAACCATGACCCACCATCAGATGGTTCTAGGAATGTAGCAAATCCAGGATTTGGTTGAATCCAAGTACAAGGGTTTAGCTGAAACCCTTCATATGAGTCTAAAAATGTGACCATTTTTAAAAAAAATTTCTCAAATTTAAATATGCAAATTGGGGTTTGGAGTCTTTTCAGGGTCTAGTAGACAAATCTTTCTTTGGAGTGTTTTGTATTTTTCCGAACTCATAAATTATGGATTTGGTGCATCCATAGATTATTCTAGTCCAGCTAGATTGGACATGAACCATTATATTGTTCCATGATGGCCACGTTCTCCTAACCCTCAAAAGCAATATTTAGGGTTGTCCACCAAGTCACAGAGTCCCCAAGGATTTCTGATGGCGAGTCTAAACCTTGCCCAACCCTCAAGTCTCACATCCAGTCTGGAGATGTCCCCATTTATAATTTTTATGTAACTCTTTACAATTAAACATTCTTTTGGTCCTTCAGTGACCATCTAACCAGTCTTAGAGCACGTCCACAACATTTCAAAGCAATCCAAGTCAAGTAAATTTGAATTGGAGGACTCGTGGTTGGACTGGCCTGCCAGAGTACCAGCAGATATTCTGGCAGGCCTCACCCAAGGACTATTCCCAGTAGCCCTTTCTTATTTCCACCATTGGTCTGTACAGTAAGTTGTTATGAGAGTGTTCCCTCAATGTTAGGTTCTCTGGTGAGACCATAGGAGACCTAAAAATGTTGTGCTGAATGGATGGCTTCATTCATAGACTGGCGGCTTTATTACTGAAGCAGGTGACTTGCTGCTTTGACCCATTACATTGTTGTCTTTGGCAAGCACAGAGCCAATATTCCACGTATGTGTCCTCCAGGAGAGGAAGGAGGGGCTTTGAGATGGCAGATGAATGTATTAGAGGAGGGCTGATTGAGGGGCTGTTGCTTTGTTACACCGGTGGGGAGCTAGAACAGGGACGGACACCCTTTGGTAATTTGTTACAGAACTAAAACTCCCAGCATTTCTTGCCAATGAGGTTGCCTGTCCCTGGCTAGTAAATAAATTGGGGTATTGGTCTCCCTCACTAAAATGTCTGGTATTAAAATGACCAGCATCTGAGTAGGGCCTAAATGTCAATGTGCAGCCTTTCAACCATTCTTGAGCTACACCACCCTTGAGTGGAAGCTGGGAGTTGTAATTCAGCACTTGGAATAGCGCAGGTTTGCTTGCCCTTAAGGGATAATAGATTTGCTGCTGGCCAACTCACGGCTCCTCTTGTTTATTTTGTGTTGTGTCATATATATAAATATATAAATATATATAAATAATAAGGACGTCAACCCTTTCGCTGCTGGTAGAGTTGGCATTGTTGGTTTTTGCAGCGTATTGGCAGTAAAAGTGTTGGACGGTTGTGTCTTTCCGTTGCCCCCCCCCACACCTATATTTTATATTGGCTTGTCTCGTGCCTTTTTTTAAACATTGTAAAAATATTTCTTTTTATTCTTACAAATCCCTTCCCAAATTCGGAGGTTCCCTGTGTTACATTTATGCCATGCAGGAACCTCCGGCGTTAGGAGTTTTTTAATGTTGTTATTCACCCTGTCTTTATACATGTATATTTTTTCCCCTGACACAGGATGCCAAAAAATTAAATAAAAATTTAAATAAAATACTCTTTGTTTGTGGTTCTTCTCTGTCTGCTGAATTGAAAAGTGCTTTAAAAGCTTTTGAAAATCCTGTTAGGTGAGGGCCACATTGGCCTCCTCCAAGGTAGACCATCTGAAGGTGACCATACTCTGGTTGACCAGATGCAACTCTCCACCAATGGGCTGAACAGTCGGAGAGCATATAAGGGTGCATACATTATGGCCACCGTCCTCATCTAATGATGGCCCATACACTATCCAACATGGTAGATTAACAGATGTAAGCCAACCTGCTTGATTCCTGATTCCAGAGGGGGTTCAACAGGGCACCACACACATCCAAAAATACGTTTCATACAATGTTATAGGTTATACAATGTTATAGTTAGGGATGCACCGAATCCTAATTTGCATATGCAAAGTAGGGGTGGGAAGCGGAAAACATTTTTTACTTCCTTGTTTTGTGACAAGTCATGCGATTTCCCTTCCCGCCCCTAATTTGCATATGCAAATTCGGATTTGGTTCGGCCAGGCAGAAGGAATCGGCGGAATCCGAATCCTGCTGAAAAAGGCAAAATCCCGAACCGAATCCTGGATTCGGTGCATCCCTAGTTATAGGTACACGTCTGTCCAGCTCAATCCCATACCCAAAAACAGGCAACCAAGCATTTATGGTTGTGATAGATAGATCAGAATTTTTCACCCCAACCCTAACCTGCTCCCAACCCAGCACAAATCTTCAACTCCCCTCTGATATATGGGTGGGATTCACGGGTCAGAACAATTACATCACCTGCTTGTAGTTTGACCCTCCATCTGTCCAAACCCTCACCTAGGGCTCACCAGAGACCAAACCTGTGGTTTTTGGGTCAGTCCCCTCATTATGAGTCATTATGATTGGTTTGAGTTAAAGTTTCCTGTTGGCTACGCTATCAGAAGAATTCATAATTGGCTAAAATTCCTTGAGAACTTTGTAGGAGCTCAGACAAATTATCCATGTTCCAGAACAATTGAGGTGATGTGTGTGGTCCACTATATCATAGCCGACAGACAAGCCGAGTGTGATAAGAATCAAGTGACAACCTATGGATATAGCTGTGCTGAAGAGGTCACTTACTAATTGGAAGGGTGCCGTTCCATATGACTGATCTCTGGAAGACTTTGGCTGGAGAGTGCCTTGAGAGGTCACAAGCTGTAAAAATAAGCCATATCAGGAGTGGCTTGGGTGGTGGGACAAAAGCTCGGTAATTGGGTGGCTCCATCAAGGTTAAGGGCATTGTTTTCAAGGACACAAAGCCGTAAGCCAAGGCAAAATAGGCTCATTATTGGTACAAAAGACTCTTTAAAGTGAGTCACTTAAAGACGACAGGCTTGGAGTCCTATGCCAATAAAATTAACTGTCCTTGATGCCCAATAGTTTAACAAAACTGAATATGATTGATTGCTAGCCTCTAAGTGCAATATCATGTATAAGAAAACACAGCCTGGACATAGGAGACCACTTAGAAGCATAACGTTTAGCAGGGCAGAAGCCAGAGTTTCTACTCTATAGAACAGAACGCCAGGCACATAAATGATTACAAAGAACCATAAATCCAATCGGTGCACAAGGAAGTTGTTCAACCTGAAATGGACAATCAACACAAGGCATATTGGAGATCGTTTTGAACCATGAAGCTGATCGGTGCACACAGATGGCAACCTACCCTAGAAGATCCAGCAGAACTATTAAGTCTTACCAGTGCAGAAAAGAGTTTTAGCTACACTGTGATGGGCATTAAGTCAATGCAAGACATGTAGGAGATTTCTCAGGGCAATAAAGCCAATCTACCAGAAGGCAAAGGTTCTACTCTTTAATGTGTAGCTAGTCAATGCATGAGGAACACAAAGCAAATCAGGGCAGAAGACAAAAAGTATACTATAATGAGCTGCCGATCAATATAGGTCATGTAGGAGGTCCATGGAGGCATTAGGGCAGATCAATGTTCTACTCTATACTGGTCTTCAAGTTCATGGACATCAGGAACATGAAGCACATCAGTGCAGAAGACATATATTCTATACAGGGCTGCCAATCAATGCAGGGTATTTTATGGAATCCTCTTGGTCCTGAAGCCAATGAAGCAGAAGGTAGAGGTCCTACTCTATAATGGGCAGCCAACGAATGCTAGACAGAGAAGATTGCTCAGGCCTGTGCGGTTCCACTTTACAACTGACAACCAATCAATGCAGAACATGTAGAAAATGACTTAGGACCATGAAGTCCTATCAGTGAAGTAGCTCAGGATCTCACTTCATTGGGTAACCAATCATTTAAAGAATCTACTACCAAGCCTCCCTTTTGTGATATCAATACAGATTGCACCAATTTTTTGGGGGGAAAATAAAGGTGATGAGTGTTTAATTATTTGCCCAGAACCCCAAAAAGGCATCGTATGTCTCTGAGATCAAAAAAGAGGTGAATTCAATTTTGAGTTTCTGTATAAACTTTTCAACCCGGAATGTTTTCGCCCTCGCTATTTCCACGGATACCTTGCCTGATATTATTCCCAGACAGAACTAAAGGGCCCCATTCACCCATTTATTCCCAGTATGAGCCTGAGAATTTCCGGAAAGAACACTTTATTAATAAATTTTAATTCCAAAATTCCAAGGCCGGGCGCCAAGGGGAACAACGCCTCATCGTTTTTTATTTTGAAATCATTGGCTCCCACAACAAAAAATATTCCTCCATTTTGTGCCAAATATTCCGTAGGCCTGACGGCTCGGCGAGGTGACTGCTGAAGATTACGTGTCGTCGCACTAATGTGGCATCTGTAATTGAGTGACAATAAGATCCGCATGTTGTTTTAGATACATGGCAGCTCCCAAAATATCCTCTTACATCCAATGAAATTATAAATGTCATTCCTGGAATATCTTAATATTTATAAAAAGACACATAATTGGGCTTTGTCTCCAGACCAATGAGAGTGCAATTGTGTAACCAAATATAGATATAATTTGAGATTAACCAAAGAGGTTTATTGGTTTAACTTCAGGGGCCCGGGCCCTCCAAAACATTTTCCAGGACCCCTAACCCCAAAATGCACATTTGTGGGTCACCTTTTTCCCCCCCAACATCTCTCACACAATCTTGAAAGTGGGTGGAACTACAAGACTAGAAGAAACCTTTGCAGTGGGACAGGAGTCTGTGGCTCAAGCAGTGGGCTGGACTAGTAGAAACTGATGATAATTTACAGGGTCAGCGACTTTGTAACACAAACAGTGGGGTTTAAATTGAACACTGACGGCAGCTTTTAAGGGGAGGGGCTGGGACCTTGTAAAGTAAACAGTGGGCTGGACTAGAATACTCTAATTATATCGTACAGGCAAGGGGCGGGAGTCTAACCAAGCAGTGGGTGGGACTAGAATGCTCTGATGGTATCTTACAGGCAAGGGGCGGGAGTGTAACCAAGCAGTGGGTGGGACTACAAAACTCTGATGGTATCTTACAGGCAAGGGGCAGGAGCTTAACCAAGCAGTGGGTGGAACTAGAACATTCTGATAGTATTCTACAGGCAAGGGGCGGGAGCCTAACCAAGCAGTGGGTGGGACTAGAATGCTCTGATGGTATCTCACAGGTAAGGGGTGGGAGTCTAACCAAGCAGTGGGTGGGACTAGAATGTTCTGATGGTATCTTACAGGCAAGGGGTGGGAGTCTAACCAAGAAGTGGGTGGGACTACAAAACTCTGATGGTATCTTACAGGCAAGGGGCGGGAGTGTAACCAAGCAGTGGGTGGGACTACAAAACTCTGATGCTATCTTACAGGCAAGGGGCGGGAGTCTCAACTAAGCAGTGGGTGGGACTAGAAAACTCTGATAGTATTCTACAGGCAAGGGGCGGGAGTCTAACTAAGCAGTGGGTGGGACTAGAAAACTCTGATAGTATTCTACAGGCAAGGGGTGGGAGTCTAACTAAGCAGTGGGTGGAACTAGAACACTCTGATAGTATTCTACAGGCAAGGGGCGGGAGTCTAACTAAGCAGTGGGTGGGACTAGAAAACTCTGATAGTATTCTACAGGCAAGGGGCGGGAGTGTAACCAAGCAGTGGGTGGGACTAGAATGCTCTGATGGTATCTCACAGGCAAGGGGCGGGAGTCTAACTAAGCAGTGGGTGGGACTAAAAAAACGCTTTTGGCAGTAAGTCTATAATTTAAAGGCTAGCCTGCAACACCAATAACATCTTAAAGGGAGTAGGAAGGGGGAACAATAGTTTGGGAGATTCTTTAATAGAGTAAAACAAATCTATTGTCCATGCCAAGGCCAAGGGAAGGTTCATTACCTCCATATATTCTGAATTAAAGATACAACTATTTTTACGTATTATAACATTCCTCGTTGTGTACAAAGCAATGTTTCCCCATCTCCCCCACAGCAAACAATCTGCTTCCCACAAAGGAGACTCCAGCCGCGAGTGAATCCCTGTCGTGCGGAATTATAAACCTGTTTTCTACCAAAAGTTTCTACAATGAACTTGCTCCATAAATAGAGCTCCATGCTGCCTTGCAATTACTTTTGCTCTCCCCCCCCCCCGACCATTCATTGCCTCCAGGAGACGCTGACTGTGGGCTCATCAATCCAGAACTCCACCGCCAGACTCCATGAGAACCAACCTCCCGACAATGGCCGGTGTCACAGTCATGGACCTATTCAATAAATACATTCACCCAACCCAAGTAGGAGCTACCACATTGTTTGCTTAGATAATACAATATCATTGTATAGTTTCCATGTAACTATGTAGAAGACATTGCTGGAGAAGAGAGGGAGACTTTCCGGGCAGCTGTGCCTCGTCCCAGACGCATGTTGTTTGCATTTGGAGGCATCTCATCCGGCTTTAAGGGTCATCCAGTAGCCTAATGAGAGTCACTAATTGGCTTGGCTCCCTGGCACTGGGAGACAATTATTTCCGGATATCCATGGAGATCCAGAAAATTAAACAAGTGATTCCAGAAACTACACAGGCTGGATCCGGTGCTTCGGCATGGGTATTTTGGGGAGCCTTGAATACAAGAACAAGAGGGGGGTCGGTACAGTATAGAGCAGTGACCCACCTTCCCTAGTAAAAGGTTTCATTGGGAAATCCAAATTCACCAAATGGATAAGATGAGGGTGTGGATTGACGGGAAAGCTAATATTCCCTTTAAGGCTCCACTTATGGGAGTGGAAGTGACTTCCCCTGTGAGTGGCCTTTGTAGGTGCACAACCTAAGGTCCTTCCCACACCTCTGCTGATTTTCTGCTCCATGATTTGTGGTCCATGTAGCCTGTACCATAAGGAGACATGGCTCCTGTTCTTCAGTAATCAATCACATCTACCCAAGGGGCCCCAAATAATAGCCCATTATTTACCTGCGGCCCCTGGAAAATGGCCCTTCCAACAAGTAAAATTTTGCCCAATAAAAACAAATGAATACCTTAATCCACCAATACTTTGCCCCTGTCCTGACCCAAATAATGCCCACTACCCACAATCCCTAGCCTATTTGTGACTCACTAATCATGCCTTGTTATGGGGCTCCTTGCTACAAGTTACTTAAAGGGATCCTCATCAGAAAACATGTTCTTTTTAAAACACATCAGTTAATAGTGCTACTCCAGCAGAATTCTGCACTGAAATCCATTTCTCAAAAGAGCAAACAGATTTCTTTATATTCAATTTTGAAATCTGACATGGGGCTAGACATATTGTCAATTTCCCAGCTGCCCCCAGTCATGTGACTTGTGCCTGCACTTTAGGAGAGAAATGCTTTCTGGCAGGCTGCTGTTTTTCCTTCTCAATGCAACTGAATGTGTCTCAGTGGGACATGGGTTTTTACTATTGAGTGTTGTTCTTAGATCTACCAGGCAGCTGTTATCTTGTGTTAGGGAGCTGTTATCTGGTTACCTTCCCATTGTTCTGTTGTTACGCTGCTGGGGGGGGGGGGGGAAGGGAGGGGGAGATATCACTCCAACTTGCAGTACAGCAGTAAAGAGTGATTGAAGTTTATCAGAGCACAAGTCACATGACCAGGGGTAGCTGGGAAATTGACAATATGTCTAGCCCCATGATTTCAAAATTGAATATAAAAAAGTCTGTTTGCTCTTTTGAGAAAAGGATTTCAGTGCAGAATTGTGCTGGAGCAGCGCTATTAACTGATTCATTTTGAAAAAAATGTTTTTTCCCATGACAGTATCCCTTTAAAGGGTCACTAAGACTTTCCTTTATAGGAAACTCTTTTGAGGACCCTTGCTATCAGCTATGCCTGGGCACCCTCCTAACTTGCCTGCATTTTTTGTTTTTGAGTGTGCCCCTGACGAAGACCCCATTTCTAGGGGTTGAAACGCGTTGGGTTTTCTGCCTGTACAAATTAATTATGTAATAAAATAACTTTTTTTTTGTGCTAGACTGGTGTTCCCTTTTCCCCCTTTTGGAATAAGACTTTCCGAGACAAATATTAAAAGTCATTACCCCATTGGATCACCTAAAGGTAAGGCCACACTAGGAGATTCAGGGAGATTTTGTCTAGGGATGCACCGAATCCAGGATTCGGTTCGGGATTCGGCCTTTTTTAGCAGGATTCGGATTCGGCCGAATCCTTCTGCCCGGCCAAACCGAATCCGACCCCTAATTTACATATGCAAATTAGGGGCGGAGAGGGAAATTGAGTGACTTTTTGTCACAAAACAAGGAAGTTAAAAATGTTTTCCCCTTCCCACCCCTAATTTACATATGCAAATTAGGGTTCGGATTCGGTTCGGTATTCGCCCGAATCCTTCGCCAAGGATTCGGGGGTTCGGCTGAATCCAAAATAGTGGATTCGGTGCATCCCTAATTTTGTCGCCTGGCGACTAATCGTCTCATCTTTTGAGCGACTATCTCCCCGAACTTCCTCATCGTTTTTCCCCATAGGCTACAATGAAAAGTCACCTGCGCTGATGCACATGCGGCGATGCGTTTTCAATAGTCGCCACAAAGTTGAATCTCCTCGTGTGGACTAGCCCTAAATGTCCCGAATCCCCTGAGCATTTAGTTAGGCCACAGATGGGTCATATATATATGACTTTCTCCCCCAAAGAAAAGAGGTGAACAAACAAATGGGTTTGGGTTATTAGAGTTCATGTGGTGAGTTCATTAATAACCAGACTTTTATTAAGCAATCACATCTAGCGGGACATCAATAAGGAGTAGGGTGGAGGGATAACAATGGGTGTCTGTTAAGAACAGCCCTGATTGGTCCCTCTCCTGCTGGCACCGATAGGCCCAATCAGAAAGTCAATGAATAAGTATTTCACAAGCACTTATTTACAGATAAGCAGGTGACTTTATCGGCTATGAAACTGCCCCATTGTATCTCTCTATCCACTGCCGATTATCTTTGGTTTATGGGATTGTGAACTTGAAAAGGTGCTAACGAATTAATACACAGTTACATCAAAGAAAGTCTCGCAGATAGGGACGGACTACAGTGCTGAGCATTGTTACCAGCAGAGAGAACTCTATGTGGGGATTATGGTACCTGGGACTCTTTGCCTTTCCCTGTAATTTCACATAATAATAGATATAATAGATTACAAAAAAACAAGGGGCCTCATCCAACGAAGAAAGAAATGGTGGGACCAGAAGCTTTTGCACCTTCTCCTTATAAACCCAGAATGCTTAACGTCTGCCATTGCAGAATTCAGTTTCTTCTTCTACCTCCTCCCAAAGCATAAGGGTAAGGTCACACTGGGCAATTTGGGGAGACTTAGTCACCTGGCGACCAATCTCCCCCGATTGCCTTACCTCTGTCTTGCGCCGGCTAAAATGAAAAATCGCCTGCGGCATGGCACACGCGTCACTTCGTATTCCGAGGTTGCCCGAAGTTGCCTCGCGAGGAAACTTCGGATGACTTCGCAGTACCAATCGACGAGTGTGCCGTGCCGCAGGTGATTTTTCATTTTAGCCGGCGCAAGACAGAGGTAAAGCTCCCCATAGACGCGACGATTCTTCTTGCCGAACGACCGATTTTAGGGAAGCCCCGACCAATCCTTCGAAATTATCGTGCGGTTAGTGGTATTCGAACGATCGTACATCTTACGATTTTTCGGCCGACATCTGTCAGGAAATTGATCAAAAAATCTTTGTCGGTCCCAATACAATGTATCTATGTTTGTAGGGCCCAGCAGACGGCTCCCCTTTGTTTTCCTGGCAAATTGGTCTTTTCAGTTGATGGTAAATTCGTACGATCGTTCTGAGAAGATCGTGGTCTCACGATCAGGATCTGATCTTTTAAAAATCGCAACATCTATGGCCAGCTTAAGGCAATCAGGGGGATTGGTCGCCACAAAGACGAGGCGCCAGGTGACTAATCTCCCCAAATCGCCCAGTGTGACCTTAACCTAAAGCATGGTTCTCCCTCCAGGAACCAACACCTTTGCTTAACTAGAAGCCTTTGCTTACCTTTTGATGCCATCAGTCACCATCTCCACCCAGGGTTGAGACACTCGCCTCAGGCGGCAGCGCCCCCCTGGTTGCCAGGGGCGGCAAAAATAATAACTAAGAGCCGAATTTCCGGTTTTCAACCCGGAAATTCGGCTCTTCTAGTGCAGAGAGCATAATGGCAAGAATCGCCCCTGTCTCCACCTTTTCAGGACTGGAAACTATGGCCATTATAACATCTGAAGTGATGATGATGATGATCTTCGACAAAAACTGCCCATAAGTCATCATGGTTGACCTCTCAAAAGCCTTTATTTGATCCAAGTGCAGCTGATATTTCCTCCACTGAGCCGAGACCTCTCTTATTCCAGACTGCTCCCAAAAACATGTTCTGCACTTTCACCGCAATCATAATGACTTGGGTGAAGATTTGGAGGGCAGTTGCCTTACCCAGTGCTAATACAAATGCTTCTCAAGGTTGGAGGTTACCAAACTAATTTAGAATAAAAAGAGCCACCACAAGAATGTTCCTATCAGAATCGAGTAAGGCACTTAGGCTCCAAATCTCAGTTTGCTCCTCTTTACCTTTAGACAACACTATTAGAGGGGAGTACCTTACTGATGGAGACAAGTGCTCCTCTAAAAACTCACTAAACTACCAGCATTGGACTCAATGTTCTCTTGAAGGCCTTAAAACAACTTAACCAGCCCCAGAGCACTTTTATACCATAACTTATCATTGGCCAGCTCTATTGCCTCCTCCATAATTCTTGCTCTCAATGGAGAAATAGCCAGATGCCATACCTGGACTTCACCTGGGAACTTTTCTCCCCCACTCAACCCAACAAAAACAGAGAGATTCCAACTTCTTTCTCAAAGATTGGTTCTTCCAAGGGTCATCAAGCCCCAGAATCCATCACTTCCCAATGGAACAAGGTGAAGGAGGTCTGGATCACTTTCTGAGCCTAAGGGTGCAGGGGGGCAAGAGATTGCCCCAAATCCAAGCCTTAAACTCTCTAGTGGTATCTAAGATTCCTCATCTAGAGACCCTCTTAAATTATTAGCACCATAAATAAACAGAGAACTATAATTTTTACAGATTGAATGGTGCACATTTAGACAGGTCACCAGAAATGAACTCTAGCTTGTACCCTCTCCCTCCATTACCCTTTAAAGGATAAGTAAACCTTTAAAACAAGTGAATGTAAAATTGATGAGAGTGCTATTCTAAGAGCATTTGCAATTTACATTTATTATTTGTTCAAGATATTAAGGGATACATGTGCTGTTAATATGAATGAGTTTTGGTCCAACAGCGCCACCTGCTGGTCAGTTTCTGACCAGTCTGCCCACCAAGTAGTCAAGGAAGTTGTCAGGAGAAAGAAAGAGGCTGCTCTGATGTTCTTCTGCTTAGGAAAGATGTGAGAAAGGTTTCTAATTGTTTTCCTAAGCAGAAGAACATCAGAGCAGCCTCTTTCTTTCTCCTGACAACTTCCTTGACTACTTGGTGGTCAGACTGGTCAGAAACTGACCAGCAGGTGGCGCTGTTGGAACAAAATTCATTCATATTAACAGCACATGTATCCCTTAATATCTTGGAATAAAAAGAAAATATACAATGAATGTAAATGACAAAAGTGTTTAGAACAACACTCTCATCAATTTTACATTCACTTATTTTTTACATTACTTATCCTTTAATACAGTACGGTATATGCCAATGTCTCACTGCAGATAACAGACCCGGCCGGTCCCTCCCCTGCGACGGAATCAATAACCATTGCATAACCCTAGCACCCCCTTGTACCAACAGCCTCCGCCAGTTATATCAAACCCTATTTTATCTTTATAACCGTAACAATGTATCTGCTTTTCTGCCTTTATAAACAGCGGAGATAAATACTAATGTTGCGCAACGGAAATAGAGGAAATGTTCCCAAACATATATACAATGAAATCTATATATCAATACGTGGGGAGATACGGTATGTGCTAAAGGGTAACTGCTGATTGTGGGGAGCAGGCTCCTTAAAGGAGAACTAACCCCTAAAAATGAATAGAGCTAAAAATGGCATATTTTCTATAGTGAACTTATTGCACGAGGCTAAAGTTTGAGCTTGTCAATAGCAGCAATGATCCAGGACTTCAAACTTGTCACAGGGGGTCACCATCTTGGAAAGTGTCTGTGACACTCACATGCTCAGTGGGCTCTGATTGGCTGTTGAGAAGCTAAGCTTAGGGCTCGTCACTAATTATCCAGCAGAAAATGAGCTTCCCTGGCTGTAATATAAGCTGATGCTACAGGTTTGCTGATTATTAAATTCTGATGCTAATTGCACTGGTTTCTGTGCTGCCATGTAGTAATTATCTGTATTAATTACTAATCAGCCTTATATTGTGACATTTCTATTCTATGTGTACTGTATATTGTGAGTGGCTCCCTAAGCTCGGTAAGTGACAGCAGCACAGAGCATGTGCAGTGAATCAGCAGAAAAGAAGATGGGGAGCTACTGGGGCATCTTTGGAGACACAGATCTTTACTGCTAAAGGGCTGTGGTTGCCTTGGGCTGGTACAGAAGCACACAACATCATGTACAACATTTCTAACTACTTCTTTAGTTTAACTTTCCTTGTCCTTTAAACGGGTTCATGGGGTCGTGCAGGTGCACCCTGGTGGTAGTTCAGCTGATCATCATACAGAAATGATGGGTGCACCCAGTATATATCACCTAGACGTCTCCCGTAGGAATTCCAGCAGCAAATAGCAGGTCCCAGTAGAGCCTGGGTGTAGAATACGATCCAACATTTATCAGCAAGTTAATAAATACACCCAAATGGCA
This sequence comes from Xenopus petersii, assembly GCA_038501925.1. Lineage (NCBI taxonomy): Eukaryota > Metazoa > Chordata > Amphibia > Anura > Pipidae > Xenopus > Xenopus petersii. Next base: position 132,520,085 of record CM076677.1, read on the forward strand.
CTAATAAGATGGCAAATAAAGAGCAGGAAGGAGAACCAGATAAAGAGAAGAAAGCAATTACTGATCATATAAAGAGATCCCATCACAGATATCTGAGGTTTTTATCTCCACTAATAAACCTTGTGCAATGGCAGAACAGGGGTTACTGTATAATCTCTCCCAGTTCCACTCACTGTTATACGGACACAGACAGATTAGGGACATTACTATAAAGCAATAAACACCAAGACCATTAATAGGCTGCTACAACTTTAGGGGTTTTTTTTTTGGTTTTGGTTACCAGGGTCAGTGACCCCCAGCATTTTTAGTGGCAGGCCAAGAAGAGTCAGACAAATAGCCCATAATAAATAAGGGATGCACCGAATCCAGGATTCGGGATTTCGGCAGGATTTGGATTCGGCCAAAACCTTCTGCCCAGCTGAACCAAATCCTAATTTGCATATGCAAATTAGGAATGGGGAGGGAAATTGTGTGACTTTTTGTCACAAAACAAGGAATTATATAATGTTTTTCCCTTCCCACCCCTAATTTGCATATACAAATTAGAATTCGGATTCGGTATTCGGTCGAATCTTTCGGGAAGGATTCGGGGGTTCAGCCGAATCCAAAATAGTGAATTCGGTGCATCCCTATAATAAATACAGTAATACAATAAATTCAAAAGAAAACAGCCCATCTATAAGAATATAAAAGTTCTTTAGAAGGTGAACGTCCCCTTTAAGTTCATGAATGTATTGAGGGCCGAGTATCTGTGTTACAGACAAGGGAAGGTTGGGGTTATTAATTGCCCAGGTAGAGGGTAAGGTCAGTGATGCAGATACAGAAAACTCATTCAACCACAGATGGACCTTGTCCCCCCCCTAACGTCACTTCTTCTTCCCCCTCGTAACTGGGTCCAGGCCGGACTGACAGTCTGTGGGTTGTGGCAAATGCTAGAGGGGCTGCTGTAAATCCCATAGATTATTGGGCTGGTGGGGGACTATTTGGGCCCCTGTGTACTTGGAACACCAGAACCTATTTTGACTCCCAGTCCTGACTGTGTCCCTCCTCCTCTCTCCTGCCCCCCGTCTGACTCTTCCCCCGTTATCAATGTCTGTCCCCAATACCCACTGACTTCAATTGCTCCGTCTCCTGTACCAGTCTCTCCTTTTTGTACTCAAAATATCCTCTGCTCCCCCCATCCATCATTAGGCTCCACAGCCCCACTCTACCCCCCCCATCCATTAATTTCTCTCCCTCAGTCTCACTCTGCCCCCCCCATCCATTAGACTGAGCCCCCATTCCCACTACTCTGCCCCCCAATCCCACTCTCTCCTTCCTCCTGTCCATCACTCTCTGCCCCCCCAGTCCTATTCCTGCCCCATTCATCACTCTTCCCCCAGCATCATTGTACCCCCTTATCCATCACTCTGCCCCCAGCATCATTGTACCCCCTTATCCATCACTCTGCCCCCAGCATCATTGTACCCCCTTATCTATCACTCTGCCCCCAGCATCATTGTACCCCCTTATCTATCACTCTGCCCCCAGCATCATTGTACCCCCTTATCTATCACTCTCTCCCAACCATGGGGTATATTATGAAAGAGTGAAGAGAGAGGTCGCCACAGTCCTCTAGAGTGAAATTCCGCCTCTCTCCATTCATTTCTACGGGAGAGTATTTATCAATGTGTGAAAATGAAATTTAATCCTTTGAAAAAAACGCCTTTCAAAATTCCATAGAAATGAATGGAGAGAGGCGGAATTTCAATCTAGAGGACTGTGGTGATCTCTAACTTCACTCTTTCATAAATATACCCCCATCAGTTCCCATTCGCACTACTCTGTCCCCCAATCCCACTGTCTCCTTCCTCCTGTCCATCACTCTCTGCCCCCCAGTCCTATTCCTGCCCCATCCATCACTCTGCCCCCCGCATCATTGTACCCCCTTATCCATCACTCTACTCTGTACAATGAGCAGTCTCCGGCCTCTATTCCCACTCTCTCCTTCCTCCCGTCCATCTCTCTCTGACCCCCAGTCTAATTCCTGCCCCATTCATCACCACTGTACCCCCTTATCCATCACTCCCCCAATATCCTCTCTGCCCCCCACTCTCACTCCCCAGCACTTTGCCTGTTGGTATGACCCAGTCCCACTCTGTGCTCTCTCTCCAGTCTCCGACCCTTCACTCTCTGTTCCGCCTTCCTCCCAACCCCACTTTCACTCTCTCCCCGGCTGAGGGCGGAGTCACTGCTACAGGAGGCGGGGCGTACGGGGAGGTGGATCCGCAAGTGTCGCCCCTGAACGCTCATAACTTGGAGCTGCTGCGGCTCAGTGTGACACAGGGACTAACACTTCTGGGACTGGACTTAGTGTATCGCAAAGCCGGGACTTTAACAGCACCCAGGGGTCACACACACAAGGGGCCACACACTGTGCTGTTCTCTGGGAGACAGTCCTATGACAGGGATGAGAGTAGCTGTAGCGCTTGTGCATCAGAGACACTCACGTTAGCGCAGTGACAGTTGTAGAGTGAGTGACAGTCGTAGAGTGGCCGCAGCTGTCGCGCTGATGGATCGCCAGAAGTAGCGACGAGTTGGGGAGAGACAGCGGCTGATTAAACACCCCTGACTGAGCTCCCGGCTGCTGTCTGAGACTGTGAGGGTCTTTCTCCGACCCCAGAAACAGGAATAACTTGTCGTTGGAAATAAAGGGAGAGCAGTGCGACTTATTTGGGGGTCTGTGCAACTGTCCAGTGTGCGCTGATCTGGGGAACAGTGAGTCGGATACACCCCCCCCCCCCCAAAGTTCTCATTCCCTGGATTTAGAAGGGAATTTGCCCTCCAACTTTATTGTCCCCGGAGGAGAAGCGACTAAATCGCAGGAATATCACTTGGCAGCGACAGGCGTGGCCCCCAGTCTTCATTACACCCCAACTAAGGAGAACATGCAGGTAAGTCCAACTACTCCCCAGCAGCACAGGGGTTAATCATTAATCGCCTTGTACAACTGCGACTTTATCGCTCTGACTGTGCTGGAAACTCTAACTGTTTTGTTGCTGGATTAGTGTGTATTGGGGGGGGGGTGCTAATATCCAGATTATAGTCACACGTGATCACAGCAATGTTGTTGAGGCCACACATACCCAGCAGCCCCCCTAAACACAACTACACATTAACTTAACCCTTAATTCTTTAACCCTTAGTTCCCAAGTGTGTCTTAGGGCCACATATCCTTAGTACCCCAACTTCAGAATATTGCCCTTAACCCCTGTCATGCCAAACCTGCTCCCTCCCCACATACTGGTTTAAAGCTGCATATTTTAGTAGTGGGATACGCAAGGGTTAAAGGGATTCACCTTCAAGTTAACTTTTAGTATGTTCTAGAAAAGACAATTCTAACTTTTCAATTGCTCTTCATTATTTATTTTTGATCGTTTTTGAATAATTTGCCTTCTTCTTCTGATTTTTTTCCAGCTTTCAAACAAGGGTCACTGACCCCGTCTAAAATCAAATGCTCTGTAAGGCTACAAATGTCTTGTTATTGTTACTTTTTATTGCTCATCTTTCTATTCAGGCCTCTCCTATTCATATTCCAGTCTCCTATTCAAATCAGTGCATGGTTGCTAGGGGAAGTTGGACCCTAGCAACCAGATGGCTGAAATTACAAACTGGAGAGCTGCTGAATAAAAAGCTAAATAACTCAAAAACCACAAATAATGAAAAAATAAAAACCAATTGCAAATTGTGTCACTCTCATCTCACTCGATCTACATCATAGTAAAAGTTAATTTAAAGGTGAACGACCCTTTTAAAACAAAATCCCTCTAGAGGGGAACAGACAGAACTGCTCCATTCCCATTCCCCCACCTCACTTAGTGGTACGTTCCGCACTGCAGGGTCCCTGTGATCCCCCAGTTTAAGTGCGACCAACTGCATTGATTTGTCTAAGCTCCACCCACTCTTCTCTCTCTTTATCCAACTGCAGTGGGTTCCCATCAGTAAATCACTTACTCTGTACCTTCCTTAAGCCTCAGGGGCCCCTATAGTTTATACTGGTACGGGGCCCCAATTGCAGTTCTGTCGGGAGGAGGGGGGCTGTAATTTCAGAATTCATTTATTTGTAACAATTTAGGTTTGTGTCCGTATTCCATCTGTTTCATTCAAACAAAAGGCTTGTGGGTGGGGTTATTACTATAGCAGTGCCGAGTATCTCCCCGTTCAGCCTGAAACAATCATATATTGGTATTTATTTGTATTGCAGTGGAGCTTTAATTGCTGGGAATGAATGGGATTCCTGGTCCCAACAAACCTTAAACTTGAACGCTTTGTTTGCCACCAGCCAGGAACATTGGGAGTATGGGAATGATTACATTAAACAACAGAGGTTCTGCAGCATCTAACTCTGTGTGATGGGTCTGTAAACCTTGTGTCGGATTAGTAGGAGACTTTGCGTTTATTATGGAGAAATTGGAAGGTAGCAGAGCTCAGTAGAGTTTCAGCCCCTTAGCTCATAACAAGGTTACAGATATATAGAAACATTGGGGTGTCACCCTGCTATAGTTCCAGGGGTACCCAGGGCACAAATAAGCACTCACCCCAAATCTCCCCCTAACTGACCTTCAGACTGGGCCCCCTTAGCTCATAACAAGGTTACAGATATATAGAAACATTGGGGTGTCACCCTGCTATAGTTTCAGGGGTACCCAGGGTACAAATAATCACTCACCCCAAATCTCCCCCTAACTGACCTTCAGACTGGGCCCCCTTAGCTCATAACAAGGTTACAGATATATAGAAACATTGGGGTGTCACCCTGCTATAGTTTCAGGGGTACCCAGGGTACAAATAAGCACTCACCCCAAATCTCCCCCTAACTGACCTTCAGACTGGGCTCCCTTAGCTCATAGCAAGGTTACAGATATATAGAAACATTGGGGTAACAGTCACCCTGCTATAGTTCCAGGGGTACCCAGGGTACAAATAAACACTCACCCCAAATCTCCCCCTAACTGACCTTCATACTGGGCCCCCTTAGCTCATAACAAGGTCCAGATATATATTATATACCCAATAGTTTTCTGCTCTGTGGGTTATTGAAGCTGATGATTGGCCAGTTAGCATTCGCATTCCAGCAGCCAATCAAAATCGGCAAGACAAGGGTTCTCCTAGGGACTTATGTCTATAAAAGCCCCTTACTCGCCAGTCAAGTGAAACCTACTGTTGGTTTAAAAGAAGAGAGGAACCTACTCCCATGTGAATTGCATCACAGCTGCTCATGGCACTTAAGTGCTACTATAGGTAGGTTGTGCCCACCTGTCGCAGACATTAGTAAAGTAGAATAAAGTGCTGATCGTTGGGCAATACGGTTAAAGTGGAGTAAGTTGTTGAGAGTAGGGCAAGATGGTTGAAGTTGGGGGCAGTAGGGTGAAAGTAGGGCAATGTTTTTTTTTGTACCTACATTTACTGTTCTGTATTGGGTCAAGGGCATTTCCCTATGTTCCCCTGTCCTGACCAGTTAAGAAAGTGTAGATCTCAATCTGGGCTTTGATCTTCCTACTAAACTCAGTGTATGTGAATGAGATTCCAGACTGTACATCTCCCCCAGTGAGTCCATATAATAGTTTAATAACCCGGTCCTGCTACATCAATAGGGGCCCTTGTATAGACCGTGTTGTGCTGCCCATGGCTCTCATTCTCCTTATCAGCCGCAGAGCTTTGGGGAAAGTACAAGACATTGTAATGGGTAACAGACTCCCCTCCCCCAGTAGCCTCAGCTCTGCAACAGGGGGGGCAGTGAGCCGTCATCAGACTCCCCCGGGAGATTCCACCCCTCACCTCTTCCATCAGATCAGAAAGGGAATATTGTGCCGTCCAGACATGGCCAACTGCCTATCAGGGTGCTGGGAGTTGTCAGCAACATTTTGGGAGGGCTGCATGTCACCCAACTATCTGTAGTTGTTGTTACAATGCAACATTCCATCGCTGCCAGAATAGGTATTCCCCTGTACTAAGCACAATTCAGCAGGAACAGTCACCTACGTTTGCTCATAGTTTGTACAGAGAGATCCTATAAAACTATGGCAGCATAGGTATTCCCTGTACTAAGCACAATTCAGCAGGAACAGTCCCCTAAATTTGCTCATAGTCTGTACAGAGAGATCCCATAAAACTATGGCAGCATAGGTATTCCCTGTACTAAGCACAATTCAGCAGGAACAGTCCCCTAAATTTGCTCATAGTCTGTACAGAGAGATCCCATAAAACTATGGCAGCATAGGTATTCCCTGTACTAAGCACAATTCAGCAGGAACAGTCCCTAAGTTTGTTCATACTCTGTACACAGAGATCCTATAAAACTATGGCAGCATAGGTATTCCCTGTACTAAGCACAATTCAGCAGGAACAGCCCCTAAGTTTGCTCATAGTCTGTACAGAGAGATCCCATAAAACTATGGCAGCATAGGTATTCCCTGTACTAAGCACAATTCAGGAGGCCACTGCTGAGATTTAAGTGCAGCCGAGAGGTCGGGGAGGAAGACGAGACGTCAGTGCTGGAGGTTCTTGGGCCAGGTTACATGTGATTGGGGAAGGCAGAGTTGGAGATTTATTGGAAAAATATGTTTCCTGACTCAGCAGCTTGTTATTCACCTCTGCCGAGAGACGGGATACAGGAGAAAAACTGCCCCCTGAAACTCACCGGGGGCCATCCCATGTGTGGGCACTTGTACAGGCACCTTGATCACCCTCTTTATGGGCACCTTGATTACCCCCTGTGCCTTGATTGGCCCCTGAGCTGCTACTGGCAAACATGGAGACAGTTGTAATGCAGCCAATCACACTGAACCTACTGCTGATGTCATAAATGACTTTGTGTTACATCAGAGACAAAAATGGCATGTTTTACCCTTTTCTAATATTGCTACAATTAATCATTTTGCATAGGCGTAAAGTACTAATATTACGGGCCTATTCTGAAGCAACAGAACCAGCAGTCAAGTGTAAGCTCTACAGGGCAGGGATTTGTGATTATGGATGGATTGTTCCAAAAGCCACAAGCACCAGGGGTGGGATTTGTGCGGGTGGCAGCTCAAACATAAAGTAGGGCCCCTACCCATCAGTAATGTACTTGGAGCAACCTCTCTACACTCAGGTGATGTCACTGCCTATTTATGACATCATCAGAGCTGATTAGGAGCACGTTGGAAAATCAGAATTCTTTAACTCCCCCATTATATCCGAGAGTTAAAGCTGTGAGGTTTAGTTCAATAACATCTGGAAATCTGCAGGCTGGATTCTAGCTAATGGGACCCCACACTGGTTATTTTGCCAGGGGCCCCTTCACCAGCAAGGACAGCCCCGTGTCAATCAGAGTGACAGGCAAGTGACAGCTTTGCCTGAGTGAGTGTTGGAAATATCCAGTATCCCGGGGTCGGGTGTCAGAGGGAAAACACCGGCGGAACCCAAAAACGACACCAAGAAAACACCAGCGCCTTTTCCTAGAAATAATCAGCCGACCCAGACATGACATCTCACTAATACCAATCGCTTCTACAACGAAGAATAAGGGCCATTCACACGCAGAGACCTTGCCTTAGCTTCTTACATCTTAAAGGGACAGTCACACATAACCCCCCCCAAAAACAAAGAAATTGAAAACTTGCTAATTACAGGCTAATTTATAATATAACCAGTTCCCCTTTAATTTTGCATGTATTATTTTTTCCCCCATAATAAGCAGTCCTATGGCAAATACAGTATCTCTAACCTCTGCAGGTGCAATGCACCCAATGGGGGAGCTGAGAAGGTGATCACAGCATTAAAGGGTGATGTGCTGAGCCCCAAACAGGAGACGAAGGGCCGCACCTCTGGAAGCTGTTTGGGGGGTAGGAGCATTTCTGGAAGCTGTTTGGGGGGGGAAGGAGCAGAGCTGCAATTCACTTTGCGGCTGCTGGCAGTGGTAATATATATAAAATAGAGAAAGGGCGTAGTTCCCCTTTAATTCAAACATACCAACTGCAGAGTGCATGTAAAACAGCCAAGCCAGGTTAAAACCCACCAAATAATCCCTCTGTATCCCAAGGGCAACTTTAAAGGCATTAATCCTTGAATTATAGTTGCCATTGGGAAATAAAACTGACCAATTGCAGCAATGTTGACCTGCAACTCCCATCATCCCACCTGCTAGAGGCCTAGGTTTTCCTACATCCTTTCCCCCATGCTACCTGCTGAACGGCTGCTTTGGGTTGCTGGATCCCTAACTGTTTTGAGCGCAGTGGCCCTTTATAAGTTGAAGCCGTCAATGACCTTCATTAATTTGGTTGGCTCCTCTGTGAACCTTTTCACATTCCTTATGTCTTTTTTTTCATGGTGTGGCCCATTGACTTACTCAGTCACAGGCAATAATATCTGGCAGTGTCCTATTTGACCATTACTGGTGATTTAATGGGTTTTAATCTGCTGCAGTGATTTGTCTAGAACTGAGATTAAAGGGGAGTTTGCCTTCAAAGCAACTTCAAGTCTGTTACAGATGGATCTGGTCTATCGAGCGCCTCATCTGCTATGCTTTGAACTGCCTTCATGTTCTGCCTCTTTCTTTAGCTTAAAGTGTAGATAGTGCGTTCAGGTTGCTAGGGTCAGACTCCTTGGTTACAAGACTGACCATTGCTGCTCATCTTCCTACCGAGACCATTTCCTCTTGTACAGACAGTTGTGGGCTCTGCAGCGTTTAGAGGGAAGGATTACTTTAAGGTGGATGGGGTTGAAGCTCTTTAGGGTTGGGCTGAGCTGTGCCAATATCTGTCCTAAAATCTAGTAGACTTAAAGTATGAAAATCCAATTACAAAAAGATCCATTATCCGCAGGTCCCGGGCATTCTGAACAACAGGTCCCATATATCCCTGTATCTGTTTGTATGAACCGCAGACTTCATTTGTATAAACGGCAGGTTCTGACATCAGAATGCCCTGTTTATAACTTAAAGAGATAGTCAGTGCTATGGGTGCTCCGTGAGAGCAGCTCTTATATAGCACCCATAGCAGTGCCTGTAAGAACTATTGTCAGTACTGCTACAGGGGCTGCTCTTGCCCCTCATAAAGGATCACAAACCCCCTGTGAAAATGTAAAAGACTTTAAGTGGTTTTATTTCTAAATGACACGATTCTAAATACACTGCAAATAATTCACTCTACAATATAACATTTCATTCCTGAACCAACAAGTGTATTTAGTTGTAATATTGGTGTGTAGGTGCATCTCAGGTCATTTTGCCTGGTCATGTGATTTCAGAAAGAGCCAACACTTTAGGATGGAACTGCTTTCTGGCAGGCTGTTGTTTCTCCTACTCAATGTAACTGAATGTGTCTCAGTGGGACCTGGATTTTACTATCTTGTTCTTAGGGCAGGGGCACACAGGCCGTTTCAGGGAGATTTAGTCGTCTGGCGACTACTCGCCTCTTCTTCGGGGCGTCAATCTCCCTCAACTGCTTTCCACCTGCTAAAATGAAAAATCGTCTGCGGCAATGCACTTGCGGTGCTTCGATTACCGAAGTTTCCTCGTGATGCAACTTCGGAAATCGAAGCGCGTGAGTGCCATTGCGCTGGTGTTTTCTCATTATAGTAGGTGGAAGGCCTGCTATAATGACCAGGTGACTAAATCTCCCCGAATCTGCCCATCTGCCCCTGCCCTAAGATCTACCAGGCAGCTGTTATCTTGTGTTAGGGAGCTGTTATCTGGTTACCTTCCCATTGTTCTGTTGTTAGGCTGCTGGGGGGGGTGATATCACTCCAACTTGCAGTACAACAGTAAAGAGTGACTGAAGTTTATCAGAGCAAAGGTCACATGACTGGGGGCATCTGGGAAACTGACAATATGTTTAGCCCCGTGTCAGATTTCATAATTAAATATAAAATAATCTGTTTGCTCTTTTGAGAAATTGATGCATTTTCAAAAAAAAAAAACATTTTTTCCCATGACAGTATCTCTTAAGTCCTTTCTATGGTCTTGGTTATGTGTAACAGCCACACAGCTGCCAGTAGGGGGCGCATTACCCTCTGTTCACTGAAATATGTAAAAACTCCTATTTTCCGTTGTACAATAAGAAAAAAACAATAGAAACGTTATGTTTTTGGCCTCCTGAGCCCTACAGTCTGGATGTGCTCCGTTTAACCCTTTCTCATCCCCGGGGCTTTTGTAGACGTTTCAACACTGTGTAAATGTGAAAGAGGTGAAACGGGTTTGTTAACCCATTGTGGCCTGGGTGGGGGGTGGTGGTGTGAGTGAATGAGTTTTACATCCCTTTGGAACACAAATGCATTTGGCAGCCGCAGGGTTAAAGTGATAAGCCCCATGCCCCGGCTATGTCAGACATATATTTTTCCCGGAGAGCCAGAAATGTTTGATTGGTAATTCCCTAAGCCTTGTGGGATGTCGGCTCTAATAAAAACGACTTTTCAATCTGCACGTTAGTGCCGCTGCTCTCCCTTCCCTTCCCCTCTACCTCTCTCCCTCCTCTTCCTCTCCTGCTTCTCCTCTCTCAGCTTTCACAGGTTCCCCTTTCCAGAGCCTCCCAGTTAATCTGGGACATATGTTCCCCCAACTTTATAGACCTTGGGGGACATTTTAACGATTGCAGTGAAGTTCAGCCCTCTAAGCGGATCTCTGTGGCAGCCGTTTAGATTTTACATTCCTTATCTGCTCTACAGCGCTGGCGAGTGACCTGTTAATGGGTGCTGGGAGTTGTAATTGAACAATATCTGTAAGACCCTACAAGGTCCTCATCCCTGCCATGGGAATGGGATCTGCCATATTGTTTCAGTACAGTATGAGGGTATAGCTTATTGTGTGCCCAGAACATTCCTTCTCTGTATATTTGTATTTATACATATGGGAGGAGGAGGTGCCATATTGATTCCCTTAGACAGTACAGTATGAGGGTATAGCTTATTGTGTGCCCAGAACATTCCTTCTCTGTATATTTGTATTCATACATATGGGAGGAGGAGGTGCCATATTGATTCCCTTACTTAGACAGTACAGTATGAGGGTATAGCTTATTGTGTGCCCAGAATATTCCTTCTCTGTATATTTGTATTTATACATATGGAAGGAGGAGGTGCCATATTGATTCCCTTAGACAGTACAGTATGAGGGTATAGCTTATTGTGTGCCCAGAACATTCCTTCTCTGTATATTTGTATTTATACATATGGGAGGAGGAGGTGCCATATTGATTCCCTTAGACAGTACAGTATGAGGGTATAGCTTATTGTGTGCCCAGAACATTCCTTCTCTGTATATTTGTATTTATACATATGGGAGGAGGAGGTGCCATATTGATTCCCTTAGACAGTACAGTATGAGGGTATAGCTTATTGTGTGCCCAGAACATTCCTTCTCTGTATATTTGTATTTATACATATGGGAGGAGGAGGTGCCATATTGATTCCCTTAGACAGTACAGTATGAGGGTATAGCTTATTGTGTGCCCAGAACATTCCTACTCTGTATATTTGTATTTATACATATGGGAGGAGGGAGGTGCCATATTGATTCCCTTAGACAGTACAGTATGAGGGTATAGCTTATTGTGTGCCCAGAACATTCCTTCTCTGTATATTTGTATTTATACATATGGGAGGAGGGAGGTGCCATATTGATTCCCTTAGACAGTACAGTATGAGGGTATAGCTTATTGTGTGCCCAGAACATTCCTTCTCTGTATATTTGTATTTATACATATGGGAGGAGGAGGTGCCATATTGATTCCCTTACTTAGACAGTACAGTATGAGGGTATAGCTTATTGTGTGCCCAGAATATTCCTTCTCTGTATATTTGTATTTATACATATGGAAGGAGGAGGTGCCATATTGATTCCCTTAGACAGTACAGTATGAGGGTATAGCTTATTGTGTGCCCAGAACATTCCTTCTCTGTATATTTGTATTTATACATATGGGAGGAGGAGGTGCCATATTGATTCCCTTAGACAGTACAGTATGAGGGTATAGCTTATTGTGTGCCCAGAACATTCCTTCTCTGTATATTTGTATTCATACATATGGGAGGAGGAGGTGCCATATTGATTCCCTTACTTAGACAGTACAGTATGAGGGTATAGCTTATTGTGTGCCCAGAATATTCCTTCTCTGTATATTTGTATTTATACATATGGAAGGAGGAGGTGCCATATTGATTCCCTTAGACAGTACAGTATGAGGGTACAGCTTATTGTGTGCCCAGAACATTCCTTCTCTGTATATTTGTATTTATACATATGGGAGGAGGAGGTGCCATATTGATTCCCTTAGACAGTACAGTATGAGGGTATAGCTTATTGTGTGCCCAGAACATTCCTACTCTGTATATTTGTATTTATACATATGGGAGGAGGGAGGTGCCATATTGATTCCCTTAGACAGTACAGTATGAGGGTATAGCTTATTGTGTGCCCAGAACATTCCTTCTCTGTATATTTGTATTTATACATATGGAAGGAGGGAGGTGCCATATTGATTCCCTTAGACAGTACAGTATGAGGGTATAGCTTATTGTGTGCCCAGAACATTCCTTCTCTGTATATTTGTATTTATACATATGGGAGGAGGAGGTGCCATATTGATTCCCTTAGACAGTACAGTATGAGGGTATAGCTTATTGTGTGCCCAGAACATTCCTTCTCTGTATATTTGTATTTATACATATGGGAAGGAATTTTATCAATAAAATACATAAACAAAGTAATAGACATTGCACAGAGCAATAACAAAACAGATGAAAACAAAGAATGAATCTGTAACTTTCAATATTATCATTAAAGTGTAACTTTCCATTCATCAGATAATTTACTTTAAAGGAACAGTAACACCAAAAAATTAAAGTGTTTTAAAGGTAATGAAAATATCATGTAGTGTTGCCCTGCACTGGTAAAACTGATCAGTTTGCTTCAGAAACACTACTATAGTTCATATAAACAAGCTGCTGTGTAGCAATGGCGGAAATTGAAAAAAGGCTACATGGCACAGGTTAAATAGTGGATAACAGATAACACCATTATGTTCTACAGAGCTTAGCTGCTATCTGCTGTGTAACCTGAACCTTTTCTCCTTTAAATGGCTGCCCCCATTGCTACACAGCAGCTTATTTATATAAACAACAGTAGTGTTTCTGAAGCAAATACAGCAGTTTTATATAAACTATAGTAGTACTTATCTGTTATCTACTGTGTATCCTGTGCTTGAATGGCTGCCCCCATGGCTACACAGCAGCTTGTTTATATAAACTATAGTAGTACTTATCTGTTATCTACTGTATATCCTGTGCTTGAATGGCTGCCCCCATGGCTACACAGCAGCTTGTTTATATAAACTATAGTAGTACTTATCTGTTATCTACTGTGTACCCTGTGCTTTAATGCCCCATATTAAATGCACAGTCACCAATTACATAATGATCTTGCACAAACATACCTGCTCTGGCTGCACTCCAGCGCTCCTCCGGCCACTCTCCTGCACTCCTCCTTCCACTCTCCGGCGCTCCTCCAGCACTTATCCTGTGTCATATGAGCAGCCAGTCCCAGGGAGAGTCCTTGCACCCACAGCTCCCATTCCCCAGCAGACCAGGCTGCTTCTCTCAGCTGCGGCAATCACTACTCCCTCCAGCACTGTCTGTGTTGCACCTGCATTAACCTCATCATTGCCACTGAGGAACATCACTGGGGAATTTCCAGCAGGGCCTTGGGAATCCATAGGAGGTTCTTCCTCAAGCTGGGGCTGCTCCGAGTCTGTAGCCGGTAACTTTCTCACACCTTTGCACTTGGGGCTGCACATGACTTTTATCTTCTTACATAGGGACCTTCTCTCTCCAGTCTCCCTGCACTCTCCCTTGCACCCAGTGTGCCCCCTTTCTTTAGCCTCCTGTACCTTGTATATTTACATTGATACATATAGGTAGGAGCTGCCATATGTTACAGTGTGCTGCATCAAGTTCAAACCAGTTATCATCCATAGATTGTAATGAAACAGTGCCACCAAGTGGCCACAGCAGGAAATAAACGTCATGGTCATGCAATGGCTCATATGAGTACAGCTCTTACTGCTTCTATAATCTCTGACTGTTCAGTATTGTTCCCCTTTAATAACAGAGACGCCTGCAGCCGAAATGACTAGCCGGTACTATTCCACAGGTGCACAGGGAAACCTAATGTATGGCACCTGCTCTCTCTCTTCTTTATAGATATAACCTTTGCTTGAGCAGCACAGGGAGTGCCCCTAGCCAGCTGAGCTTGCAGTCTAATTGCCCTTTGCAGGGGCAGATCCCAGCTTTAGTTAATGTAAAGCCATTCAATGTACCCAAATATTTCCTGGATGGTGGGAAAACCTCAGAGCATCAGGGGGAATCCACTCAAACAGCATTCAGATTCCATATTACCCCTGACAGAGTCCAACAAGCCCCCCGCCATCAGCCTCCCTGTACAATAAAATAACCCAGTGCACCACCAAAACCAACATATCAAACGACTCAGGGCCAAATATATTGCTTTGTCTGGGGCCCCTTCTGTCATGTGGCAACTGTAGCCGGAGCTGCATTGGGGCAGATCTCAAATGGTTAAAAGTGTTGCTGTTATTAAACTGCAAATCCCAGAATCCCCCAACAGAAGGCGTCTCTTATGAAATTCAGCATCTCCCCTTTTTAGTTCTTTCACTCCCCCTCCCTCTGTCTCTGTCTGTCTCTCTGTCTTGCCTTCCCCCTCTAAAACTCTGTTTCCCACTAAGAGTTAACCCCCACCTGACCAGGACTGTGCAGGAAAAGAGAGACTAAACCAAAGCAATGGCAGGAGCCCCCCCCCCCCGCACCCACCCCCACAAAGCCTTGAACCCTTGCTAAAAGTCTGGCTGTACAGGGGTCTTCCAGAGCTGGGGTCTTAGGGATAGTGTTAAAAAAGCCAGAGAAACAAAGAGGCTGCTCTGATGTTCTTCTGCTTAGGAAAGATTTGAGAAAGGTTTCTAATTGTTTTCCTAAGCAGAAGAACATCAGAGCAGCCTCTTTCTTTCTCCTGACAACTTCCTTGACTACTTGGTGGTCAGACTGATCAGAAACTGACCAGCAGGTGGTGCTGTTGGAACAGAATTCATTCATATTAACAGCACATGTATCCCTTAATATCTTGGAATAAAAAGAAAATAAATAATGAATGTAAATGAGAAAAGAGTTAGAATAGCCCCCTCATCAATTTTACATTCACTTATTTTAAACGTTTACTTATCCTTTAAAGTGACAGTCCCATAATTAAATCCACATTTCTGTCCCTGGCACAATGTTCTATTCACGAATTCATCTATAGATAACGGCACATCTCTAAACTTGCTAGGGATTGGCCCAATGGCACAGTGTGTCTGTGTCTTTATGATCTTTGCACCGCTGACTCTGACTCCTGAAACTATGAAAGCAAGTGCGTCCATCTCGTCCCTTCTGATCAATGGGGGGCGCAGCTGCGACTACTGACACCTGGGAACCCAGGCGCTACCACCAGGTCCAGTGTGGGTTGTATCAATAGGTGCACTAGACTTGAATGAACTGACTTCTGCTACTTTGTCCCAGGTCAGAACCAGAACGAACGGATATTGAGATGTTGACTTCTGCTACTTTGTGTCTACAGTCAGAACCAGACAAACAGAAAGGGACAGATAAATGAATGGATATTGAGATGCTGAATTCTGCTACTTTGTGTCAGAATTAGACAAACAGAAAGGGATAGTTGCTCAGAGCAATATTTTGTTTTATTGGGCAATAAGGAGATTTTGGGTGAAGTTCCCCTTTAAGGCCAGTGATATTGTATGGGAACATCTGTGAGCGGTACAAAGTGACAGCAAATGATTTCAGGATATTTGGACGTTCCTGTGTCCGTGTGTCTGTACTTACTCTGGGCAGAACCAGGGATGTTTTACAGTCCAGTTACATAATAAATCAAGAAGAAATGTCCATTACAGCCTATAGTCTGATTGATGGACTCTGTAATCCGGAGAGAATATCCTGCTTATTGGAATTCCTCCCAAATCCCAGACTGGATCCAGTAACATTCTCACTTCATTCAGCGCTGAGCAGCTTCAGTAAGAGCCATCCCCAAACTAGAAAATATAAAATATACCCTATTCTAATGAGGGATTAGGTTTCATTTATTTATTTCTCATATGGTATCTAATACTAAACACCATTTACTGCACTGATTGCTCAATGGATCTGACTGTTCTGACTCATGAAATTCTGTATCAGGAGCCAGTTCTCCTCCAGCTTTATTGTATCAGTTGGCTTCTGTATTGTTTCAGATGTCAGGACCAGCAGTGCAGAGAAAATAAAGGAGAGATTTGCCCTCACTCTGATACAATGTGTCGCTGGAATACCTTCTTGTGAGTGGGAGATGTCGGATCCATTACCTTGTGCCGCATTCCTGAGTGCAGAATAGGCCATTGTGCCGAAGCCAGAATCATCCAGCAGCAAATAATCACCAAATCCTGACACTGGGGGCTCTGTGAGTTTCTTAGGGACTTCAGCTACTCCCGGCTGCCTTGTTAGATTTCCCTCGTTCTGGACCCACCTCCCCACAGGCTGTGGCTCCCTTATAATTTCCCTGTATAACTCAGCCTGCAGCCTTGTGCCTTTATATGGTCACAGAACAACCCCTCAGTGACTTCTAATATCCTTATCATTTACAGTAGGGGGTACATTATCCCTTATAATACATGAGTGATACTCAGAGTTCCCTGTATAACTCAGCCTGCAGCCTTGTGCCTTTATATGGTCACAGAACCCCTCAGTGACTTCTAATATCCTTATCATTTACAGTAGGGGGTACATTATCCCTTATAATACATGAGTGATACTCAGAGTTCCCTGTATAACTCAGCCTGCAGCCTTGTGCCTTTATATGGTCACAGAACAACCCCTCAGTGACTTTGAACATCCTTATCATTTACAGTAGGGGGTACATTATCCCTTATAATACATGAGTGATACTCAGAGTTCCTTGTATAACTCAGCCTGCAGCCTTGTGACTTTATATGGTCACAAAACAACCCCTCGGTGACTTCTAATATCCTTATCATTTACAGTAGGGGGTACATTATCCCTTATAATACATGAGTGATACTCAGAGTTCCCTGTATAACTCAGCCTGCAGCCTTGTGCCTTTATATGGTCACAGAACAACACCTCAGTGACTTCTAATATCCTTATCATTTACAGTAGGGGGTACATTATCCCTTATAGTACATGAGTGATACTCAGAGTTCCCTGTATAACTCAGCCTGCAGCCTTGTGCCTTTATATGGTCACAGAACAACCCCTCAGTGACTTCTAATATCCTTATCATTTACAGTAGGGGGTACATTATCCCTTATAATACATGAGTGATACTCAGAGTTCCCTGTATAACTCAGCCTGTAGCCTTCTGCCTTTATATGGTCATAAAACAACCCCTCAGTGATTTCTAATCTCCTTATCACTTACAGTAGGGGGTACATTATCCCTTATAATACATGAGTGATACTCAGAGTTCCCTGTATAACTCAGCCTGCAGCCTTGTGACAAGTCACATGACTGGGGGCAGCTGGGAAACTGACAATATGTCAAATTTCAAAATTAAATATAAAAAAATCTGTTTGCGCTTTTGAAAAATGGATTTCAGTGCAGAAGTCCACTGGAGCAGCACTATTAACTGATGCATGTTGAAAAAAAAAACATGTTTTGCCACGACAGTATGCCTTTAAGAAAACTGAGACTGCAAAGCCACACTGGGGTGAAGTTTCTGACCCTTATCTCTGACTCTGGGAGTAATAACAGGGGTATAGGGGGCCTGGTGGGGCTGATATATGTGTGTTCTTAACTGAGTTTTGGTTCTGGATGACACTAAAAAAAATTTGGAGCCCCATAAGTAATTCTTTCTACCAATAAATTAGCCTATCATTGGGTTAAAGGGAAGTGTAACATGACAGGCAGCAATAACAGACATCTATATAAGTGTCCATATATAATAATAACAGCCCACCTACATATATATATATTATATATATATATATATATATATATATATATATATATATATATTATATATATATATAGTACTCATTCAGCTGTCCTGCCTGGAAGGCATAACCAAGGCTGGTAATTTTCAAGGGAAAGCTAACCACAACGTGTGTTTATTTCCTGGAGCATACTATAATGGCAGATACAACAGATAGATTTAAGGAAGGGTCGGATGTTTGGCTTTTTTTTTGCCTGCTCTTAGCTCACATGTTATTCCACTGGCACAAGGGGGTGCCAGATTGAAGGCCCTGCATTGGACAGTCACATAATAAGAAGAAATGATGGGTAGTGCTAAAGTTTTATTTTTGCCCTGGGAGCTCCAACCACTAAACACAGCCCTAGGCTATATATTTTGCAACAGGGTCTTTCCCTGTCCCAGAGGAGGAGGAAGGGGGAGACAATAATCCCCAAAACAAACTCCTGTCCCCACGCAGAAGTTCCAGATGAGCGCACAGCCATTGAGAACTGCCCAAGGCTTTGTATGTACCAGCGGTGGGTAAAGCTTTGCTTCCAGCAGGGACCCTCCCATGAAAAAAGGGATTTGGGGGAAAACCATTAAGTGAGACCATTTCCCATTCAGAGGCAGAAGGGTGTAGTCTGTAGAAAGAGAGAAGGGGGGTGATTAGCAAGAGAAGATCCATGTCATTCGCATTCACCTCCCGGAGCTGAAATAACTGCTTGTACTTATGGATCAGAGCCTTGTGCGTCTGTAGCAAAGTTATGTCTGACAGATAGAAGTGACAGTCACCCACTGATAGTGTCAGAGAAGCAATACATGCAGAGAAATTATCATTATCTTCTAACCTGTCCCATCGACTACACGATCCACACACAGTCCGAAAATAGTACAAAACCTTGATTTCTACGACTGTATCTTTGCGTCTATGGGCAGCTTTTCCAATTGGGGAGCAAAACTTTCCTTCCCCAGTAGGTGTCAGTGTCTGTTTCTCTGGAGGGGGTACATACTCCTATTCCTATTTGCACCCATATAATGTGTATACATTTTGGGGTGCCCTCCTTTATTCTATTCTCTCTCTCCCTCCCTTCTGTCTCTCGATACATATATAGTGAATACAGTACCCCCTATTGTAAAATATAAAGATATTATAAGTCACTGAGGAGTTTCATGACCATATACAGGTCATGGAACTCCGAGGTTACTTCAAATATCCTTATATTTTCTAGGGATGCACCGAATCCACTTTTTTGGATTCGGCTGAACCGCCGAATCCTTTGCAAAAGATTCGGCCGAATACCGAACCGAATCGGAACCCTAATTTGCATATGCAAATTAGGGATGGGAAGGGGAAAACATTTTTTACTTCCTTGTTTTGTGACAAAAAGTCACGTGATTTCCCTCCCTGCCCCTAATTTACATATGCAAATTAGGATTCGGTTGGGCCGGGCAGAAGGATTCGGCCG
Source organism: Xenopus petersii (assembly GCA_038501925.1). Lineage (NCBI taxonomy): Eukaryota > Metazoa > Chordata > Amphibia > Anura > Pipidae > Xenopus > Xenopus petersii. Next base: position 132,539,567 of record CM076677.1, read on the forward strand.
AATCCGAATCCTGCTGAAAAAGGCCGAATCCTGGCAGAATCCCGAACCGAATCCTGGATTCGGTGCATCCCTAATATTTTCCAACAAGGGGAACTTGATTTATTATAATACACAAGTTTTAGTGAGTCATGTGACAAAAATAACAACACTAAGCTCCATTTATAACCAATAACATGACTAAGAGCCGTTTATATAGTGAATAAAGTACCCCCTCTTGTAAAATATAAGGATATTATAAGTTACCGAGGAGTTTCATGACCATATAAAAGTACGAAGCTGAAGGTCGAGTGTTTTTATACAGGTCATGGAACTCCGAGGTAACTTCTAATATCCTTATATTTTACAACTGGGGGTACTTTATTTATTATAATACACAGGTTTCAGTGAGTCATGTGACAGAAATGACATCAGAACTCACCGTTTATAACTGATGACATCAGAACTCACCGTTTATAAGGATATAATTTACAAGATATTCATGGCTTTTGTGTATTATATATATATATATATTGTAGGTGTATATGTAGCACCTTGTACCTTTCTTATCTAAACACCCCAGAGACAAATCCCTCTTATCTTCCATAACATTCTACTTCATGTTGTTATCACTAGAAACCTTGTGTTATGGGACATTTTTGCCATATATTGATTAACCCTATGCAGTTAATATTCACTTTATTTGACTATGCAAGAGCACCCCCTTCATTCTTCAGATTTTGTCAGCCCTTCCCCATCCCTTTATTTTTATATCCATTTATTCCTTCTACTTCTGTTCTTTCCTTCTGCTTCCTGGGTTATTTGGGGATATTATGACCTAAGTGTGACCATTTGTTCCCTATTATTCAAGGCACAGTCTCCCTGGCACCTTCTGCTGACATCACTGGGTGCTGAGATGGAACTGATGCCCTGCGGTGCCAAGTTGCCTGAAGAGGGATTGGCTTCTTGCTACTCATATCACAGCAGCCAATCACCATAAAGCTGTGTGTGACAAGGCATGATCTCATAGTGTGACATTAGCCTACAATAAGTGGCAGTTAGTTATTGGAAACAGGCAATGTCTTCTATGTATAATTTGTTTGTCTCAAGGGAAATGTGTGCGACCTTCCCTTATCCTGGAATAAAAGAAAGTTCAGGGAAATTCAATATATTGATCAGTTTCTGTCTGCCCTGCGAGGAACCGCTGGAACCCGGCACATGGATCATCCACTAACATTTGTTTATAGGAAGATTAGGGAATAGCAGATATAGTAGATAAACCTCTTCTCCTACCTGTAGTTGCCATAGTTTTATGGTATAGTTTTATTTGTACAGGATGAGCAAACGTAGGGGCTGTTCCTGCTTAGTACAGGGGAATACCTATGCTGCCATAGTTTTATAGGATCTCTCTGTACAGACTATGAGCAAACTTAGGGACTGTTCCTGCTGAATTGTGCTTAGTACAGGGAATACCTATGCTGCCATAGTTTTATGGGATCTCTCTGTACAGACTATGAGCAAACTTAGGGACTGTTCCTGCTGAATTGTGCTTAGTACAGGGAATACCTATGCTGCCATAGTTTTATGCGATCTCTCTGTACAGACTATGAGCAAACTTAGGGACTGTTCCTGCTGAATTGTGCTTAGTACAGGGAATACCTATGCTGCCATAGTTTTATGGGATCTCTCTGTACAGACTATGAGCAAACTTAATGTGGCCATAGACTCAAACATCCGCAATGTCGCCAAACGAGCGGATCTTTCCCCGATATGCCACTAACGGCATGGCTATATCGGGGGTAATTCGATCGAATTACGATGCGCCAAGGGGCTCCGACGGGTCGGTCGGTTAAAAATCAAACCTTCCCGATTGATATTGTGGCCAGATATCGATCGGGAAGACCCGTCGGAAGCCCCCATGCACGGGCAGATAAGCTGTCAAATCGGTCCAAACTACCGATATCGGCAGCTTTATCTGCCCGTGTATGGCCACCTTTAGGGGCTGTTCCTGCTGAATTGTGCTTAGTACAGGGGAATACCTATGCTGCCATAGTTTTATGGAATCTCTGTACAGACTATGAGCAAACTTAGGGGCTGTTCCTGCTGAATTGTGCTTAGTACAGGGGAATACCTATGCTGCCATAGTTTTATGGGATCTCTCTGTACAGACTATGAGCAAACTTAGGGACTGTTCCTGCTGAATTGTGCTTAGTACAGGGAATACCTATGCTGCCATAGTTTTATGCGATCTCTCTGTACAGACTATGAGCAAACTTAGGGACTGTTCCTGCTGAATTGTGCTTAGTACAGGGAATACCTATGCTGCCATAGTTTTATGGGATCTCTCTGTACAGACTATGAGCAAACTTAGGGGCTGTTCCTGCTGAATTGTGCTTAGTACAGGGACTGGCATAATTTGATCTCTCGTTATAGGCAATGAGAATGTAATTACCAAAGACTATCCATATGCCTACCCAGAGAGGTGCAGAGGGTAGCTGGGAGTAGGTTAGTAATTATAGACCCATGGAGAACCTAAGAAATTGTCACCCCAGTGATTTTGGGTTTCCTTCTCCTTTAATCTTCTGCATGGCTGACAACAGGCTGACATTCAAACACAATTGGTAACGCAAATACTTTTCCTTTAACTGTTGTTGCTCCCAGACAGACTTGGGGGTGGGGGGCACTTCATACTCAGCTGGGTTGGGGGGCTGGAGTTTTCATGGTAAGACAGAGGGGCAGAGTATGAAGAGGAGGGGAGACAAATGAGAATGAAGGAATAGACTCCGGTTGTGACTCACTAACAAGGGGCTTGTGTTTGGCAGATTTACAGTACAGCTGGGGTGTATTATGGGGGCGCACAGGTGAATTTGGAGACTTTCTGTCTTATTGCGGAATTAAGATCCTATTGCGACTTTAGCCTGTACTTATATGTCTCGTTCCTCTGTGAAGTGTCTCAATAACTGTATTAACACTATCCACCCACTGCAGCTGAACTGCAATAAACAGCGCAACTTTATCCTCTTAAAGGGGATTTCACCTTCAGGTTACGCTTTAGCATGTTATAGCATGACCTGTTCTAAGCAACTTTACAATTGGTCTTCATTGTTTTTTGTTTTATAGTTTTTTTCATAATTCGTCTTTTTCTTCTGACTCCTTCCAGCCTTCAAATGGGGGTCACTGACCCCATCTTAAAAAAAAAAATGGCTACGGTTGTTATGGTTATTTGGACCCTAGTTACCAGATGGCTGAAATTGCAAACTGGAGAGCTGCTGAATAAAAAGCTAAATAACTCAAAAGCCACAAATAATAAAAAATGAAAACCAACTGCAAATTGTCTCACAATATTACTCTCTACATCATACTTAAAGTTAACTCAAAGGTGAAAAACCCCTTTAATCCCCATTCTTATTCTTGGGCTTATTAATTCGTGTGCAGTGGATGCTAAAGTGCTCCACAACTAATGAGGTGCTGGCTTTCATTTCTTACTGATTCAATGTAATTGCTCACTGGTTGCTATGGGTGCACCGAATACACTATTTTGGATTCGGCTGAACCCCCTGAATCCTTCATGAAGTATTCTGCCGAATCCAAATTTGCATATGCAAATTAGGGGTGGGAACGGGAAAACATTTTTACTTCCTTGTTTTAAGACAAAAAGTCATGCGATTTCCCTCCCTTCCCCAAATTTGCATATGCAAATTAGGATTTGCTTCAGCCGAATCCTATTGAAAAAGGCAGAATTCAGGACGAATCCCGAACTGAATCCTGGATTCGGTGTATCCCTAGTAACAGCACCGGGCAATTTAGCAGCTATATTAGTAAACCAACCTCTTTGCATTATATATATATATATATTGTCGTCATCTATTGCTCTACACCTATTGCTATTGCTACATATGACCTTCCTATACCTAGAGGCAGGCTTACATTGTTATATAGTTACCCTGGTCCTTCAACCCCATGTAAATGTAATTGCCCTGTCTCTCCAGCTGTATATTTTCTCTGCACTGCTGGTTCTGACTTCTGAAGCACTGTAGCAAAAGGCAGCAAAGGCAGAGAAATGACTTCTGCTACATTGTTTCAGGAGTCAGAAGCAGAGAACAGAAAGGGATCTATGTATATCATGTATGAGGCGGAAGCTTGGTCTTCATTAAAGGAGCTGCGGGGATTGATAGTTAAGGTGCTGGTGACATCTATGGGAAATAGAAGCAAGTACATACTCCCCCTGCCGAAAGAAAGAAAGAGGCTGCTCTGATGTTCTTCTGCTTAGGAAAGATTTGAGAAAGGTTTCTAATTGTTTTCCTAAGCAGAAGAACATCAGAGCAGACTCTTTCTTTCTCCTGACAACTTCCTTGACTACTTGGTGGTCAGACTGGTCAGAAACTGACCAGCAGGTGGCGCTGTTGGAACAAAATTCATTCATATTAACAGCACACGTATCCCTTAATATCTTGGAATACAAAGAAAATAAATAATGAATGTAAATGACAAATGTGCTTAGAATAGCAATCTCATCAATTTTACATTCACTTGTTTTTAAGGTTTACTTATCCTTTTAATAAATTCTGAAAAATTGGAGGGTTTTTTTTCCACTACAAATTTGGATTTTGTAGTAAAAAACCTCGACTTCAATAAATAACCCCCTAGATGTATGCCCTGCCTTCACCCTTTATATAGCAGCTTATGGCAAATGCACTGTACAGGGTTGTGCTAAAATTCTGTTTTATACAGATGCACCTCAAACTGCATAGCCCTGCAATAATTTTGTTTTTGGGTGACATTCATTTCTTTACTATGTACTGAGATCCTGGGGAGCCCCAGTGCATTCCTCATGGAAATGTCTCACAGAAGGAACTAGGGATCCAGGATTCAGATTTGAACCGAATCAAATCTGAATCCTAATTTGCATATGTAAATTAGGTGCGATAGGGAAATCACTTGACTCTTTAGTCACAAAAGAAGAATTTTCTCCACTTTTTCCTTTTCTGCCCCTAATTTGCATATGCAAATTAGCATTCGGTTCGGTTGAATATTTCACCAAGGATTCGGGCGAATCCGAAATAGTGGATTTGGTGCATCCCTAGCAGGAACATTTCGTTATTAACTCGTTTGTAGGCAATTGGGGGAAATTAAGGCAACAGCTAAAAAAAACCATAGCACCCGACCCTGACCCCCAAAAAATAAAGAGACTAGTGTAATTGGAAGGCTTCAGGCTAAACTCATAATGGTAATGTTTATAATTCCTCGCACACACGCAGTGGGTCTCCCAGGGCCCCCCAGAGAACCTGACCCCCTGTGCCACTCTTACAGCCGAATGCTATAGGTCTGTATATAGGCCTATAACGCTCATTTCAAGGGGAAACAAACCCGCTCAGTAGAGCTTACCCTTTTGATAAACATAGCAAAGAGTTGCAGAATAGGAAGTGAATGCAGCAGGAAATATTTGCAGGGGATGCAAAACCCCCCAACCTGCCAAAACTGCCACTTGCAATGAGATCTCTTCTGTTCCGCAGGTTTGCACCCAGGTATTTATTGTCTTTCTCTTGTTTTGCTAAAGAATGCCCGACACGTATCACACGCCCCTGAGGGGAACAGGTGGGGGCCCAGCTTCATCACTAATGTGACTGCCTCTTCTCTTCTGGATTCTACTCTGTCCTATATGTGCAGATTTGCCCCTGTAACGGCAGAGACACACGTGGAGATTCGGGAAAATTTAGTCGCCCGGCGACAAATCGCCTCTTCTTTGGGCGACTAATCTCCCCGAACTGCCTTCCTGTCGGTTAGAATCTAAATTGCCGGTGGGATGGCACTCGGAGCGATCCGTTTTCCTTAGTTGCCCGAAGTTAACTGCCTTTCCGCCGGCGATTTAGATTGTAGCCGGTGGGAAGGCAGTTCAGGGAGATTAGTCGCTCAAAGAAGAGGTGATTTGTCCTGGTGGGATGGCACTCGGAGCGCTCCGTTTTCCAAAGTCGCCCGAAGTTGATTGCCTTCCCGCCGTCTAGAATCTAAATCGCTGGCGGGATGGCATTCGGAGCACTTAATTTTCCGAAGTCGCCTCAAATTTAACTGCCTTCCCGCCGACTAGAGTCTAAATCTTCGGTGGGATGGCACTCGGAGTGCTCCGTTTTCCGAAGTTGCCTGACGTTAACCGCCTTCCCGCCGACTAGAATCAAAATCAGCGTCAGGATGGCAAACGGAGCACGCCAAGTGCCATCCCGCCGGCGATTTGGATTCTAGCTGGCGGGAAGCAGTTCGGGGAGACTAGTTGCCCGAAGGAGAGGTGCTTTGTCGCCAAGCGACTAATCTCCCCGAATCTCCACATGTGTCCCCTCCGCATCTCCCACTGTTTATGCCTCAGGCCTCCTGTTCGACCCCCTCTTTGCCCTCCACTCAAGTGGGCATATGCAGAAGATGAAAGGGGAAGTGGATAACTGCTAAATACAGCCCCGAGCTAATTAATTGCATTGATTTACTCAGTGCACGCCCTGAAGCAATGAAAGGATGCAGGGCTCTTGTCCTGGGGGCAATGCTTTGTGTTTGGGGTTTTTTTGTTATTGCCCTCCCACCATACTTATGAGAATGTATAGGGATTGGAATAAAGAATATTTCCCCTTTAATGTTCCCTTTTTATGTTGACGGCTTCAAGGAAGGTGGGCCCCTGAGTGACAGACGTGCATACGTAATGCTGCTGGGATACCTTTCAGGGGGGCTGAGTTGCGGTGCCTGTAAAAACACAGATCTCAGTGGGCCCTTTCATATAAACAGAGGCCTGCGTAGCCCCCTGTACGATCCTGATATCACAAGCCGCTGCTAATTATATACCAGTCTCACTGCTTGAGGAACTTGTTTATACAGGAGGGTGAGTGGGGCCCTTTACTGGCCTTCCCTTTAATACTCAGCTGATACTAAAGGGTTAAATTGATCTGCAGTTCTGGGTCAAATTGTGCTGAAGCGACAAATTAATATAGGGGATGGAGGAAGTGAATAAAGTGGGCATGGTGCAGAACCCTACTTAAAAATATAGAGACTTCCCAAGAGCTCTGCCACGAACCCCGCTGCTTAGCTTGGTCTTTTCTGGGGAAGGGGCCCTAGGCTCGTTTGAAGGGTTTCCTTCCCCTTTAAAGTGAAGTATTACCAATAGCGTAAAAGTCATTTTGTTATACATTTATTGCAGTTTTGTCGTTTTTAAGTTACTGATCCCTGTGCCAGATAATAAATGCACAAATGATTCATTACTATACTACTACGCTTCCCCTTTAAGGGGGTAACACTTTTTTTCAGTTCAGTCGGTTTCAGACAGTTCTGAAATAAAGACTTTTTCCAATGATTTTCAATGTGTGACCGTTTTTCGTAAGTCTAATTTTTCACCTTTCCAAAGCTGCTCTGGGAGCGAGGGGGGTCGCCGACCCACTAAACTGTTCCAAATTGATACATTTGTTATGTTTGTCCCTGCTGAGCAGAATCTCTGGGTTTCATTACAGGCAGCTGATACAATAGTTGCTGATACTCCAGAGATGCTACTGAGAAACGTATCAACTAAATGGTGCAAAATTAATAAGGGAAAGTAATTGAGAAAAGTCTTTATTTCTGGAGAAATATCTGAAAACAATTCAACTGAAAAAGTGTTTGGAAGGTGAACAACCCCTTTAAATAATTTTTTTTTTGACAAATAAATATTCATCAGACTAACAGGGTACAGAGAAACAATAATCCTAGTTATTGTGCTTGTTTCTCTGGATAACTGTCCCATGCAACAGGGGTTGTCCCTTTAAATTAACTGTTAGTATGACGTAGAGAGGGATATTCTGAGACAATTTGCAATTGTTTTTCATTTTTCATTATTTGTGGTTTTTGAGTTATTTTTATTCAGCAGCTCTGCAGTTTGCAATTTCAGCCGTTTGGTTGCTAAGGTCCAAATGACCCTAGCAACCATGCATTGAGTTGAATAAGAGGCTTGAATAGAAAGATGAGTAATAAAAAGTAGCAATTTGTAGCCTTACAGAGCATTTGCTTTTAAGATGGGGTCAGTGACCCCCATTTGACAGATTTCCTTCGCGAAAGATTCGCCGAATACCGAACCCTAATTTGCATATGCAAATTAGGGGTAGAAAGGGGGAAACATTTTTTACCTTTTTATACCTTGTGTTGTGATTTTACTCCCACCCCTAATTTGTATATGCAAATCAGGATTTGGTTCGGCCGGGCAGAAGGATTTGGCCGAATCAGAATCCTGCTGAAAAAAGGCCGAACGGTACATCCCTAGATGTAGTGACCCCCATTTGAAAGCTGGAAACAGTCAGAAGAAGAAGGCAAATAATTCAAAAACTGTAAACAAGAAAAAACAAAGGCAATTAAAAATGTACTGAAAGCTCTTTTAAAGGTGAACTGCCCCTTTAAGTTGAGGTTAACTTCCCCTTTAAAAATAAATCACATCAGATATAACCCAAACCTCCTTCTGGGCTATATTTTATAAACAGTCTCTAATACAGGACATGTTTTGGGCATGGCAGATACAAGGCCTGACTTTTTCTAAGTGGGATTCTGGGAGTTGTATATTTATAGAGGTATAAATGAAGTCTAAAGATGTTTAAATGATGTCCCATCAGCGACCCCCCTCCCCAATTGAAAGAGTTAAAGCTGAGCATGTCATTCACCTTCCAATTAGCTGGAATGCAGCTCTGAGCAGCAGCAGAAGGAGGGGAAGGCTGAAAAGGAAGGGAGCGACCCCCATTCCAGACACACACACAGTAAGGATTCTGTATGCATGGCTGCATGATGGTGGGTGGAGGGTGGGACTTGTAACTTTCCTGAACAATGGCTGACTCCTTTAAGCATTTTACATCCAACCTCCCCCCCTCCCAAACTCAAAGTGGCTACTGGTGGCCCCAGGCCAACTCACACTGTCCCAATCCAATACACTGGGACATTAGGGAAAAGGTATTTATAGAAACCGGAATAGTTGTGACTGCTGAGCTCACCAGGCCGCTAAGCAGGGGAATAGGGAAATGGAATTGCAAGTTTATGGGTGGAGTTCCCCTTTAAACATTCATATACATAACGGGTGGAAGGAATTTGTGTGGGATTCATTGTAGGGCAGGTTGCCTATAAAAGAGGAAATTCACCTTTCCGTTAACATTTAGGGGCGGATTGAACAAGGGTCGAATTAAAAAGTAGAATTTTCAAGTTTTTTTTATGGTCAAAACTGTCAAATTCTTTTTAAAAATTAGATTTTTGATATTTATCATACTCTGGCCTTTTAAGAACTTTTCGACTATTTGCCTCCTAAAACCTTCTAAATTGATGTTTAAAGGAGAAGGAAAAGATAAAAGTAAGTAAGCTTGATCAGAAAGATCTATATAAAAACACCAGTAACCCCTCAAAATAATGCTGCTCTGAGTCCACCACATTTCTTTCTTCTATTGTGTACTCATGGGCTCCTGTATCTGACTTCCTGTTTTCAGCTTAAACCTCCAGGGCTAGGGCTTGAGCATGCTCAGTTTGCTCCTCCCTGCTGTAATCTGAGCCCAGAGCTATGAGTCAGCAGGGAGAGACTCAGGCAGAAAGTGATGTCACACCAAGCTAATATGGCAGCTGCTATCCGAAACAAACAGTTTCTAGAGCTGTTTACTCAGGTATGGTAAAGCATTCTGTAGAATATATATAGTCTTATAGCTTTCACTGTTGTGGCTAATCTACTGGCAATAAACTGCCTCTGTAGCTTTCCTTCTCCTTTAAGTCAACGGGAGGGGTCCAGGGATCAATTTTGAGTTGTTTGCGGCCTCCTGACATTCAAGTTTTTATTGGAATCAAATTCAATTTGAGTTTTTGGTTCGATTCCATTCATTGCGTTTAAAAAATCAGATTTTTTTAAAACCAATTTGGATTGGTCGAATTTAGAATTTATGGAAGTTTTTAAAAAAACTCACACGAATTTCCAAATTCAACCTTTGATAAACATGCCGCCTAGTGTGTTATAAAATGGCCTATTCTTAGCAACTTTTTATTTGCCTTCCTGCAACTTTCAAGTAGGGGGGGGTCGCTGACTCCCAGCAACCTACCAATTTTTGCTCTACGACTTTTATTTTATAGCTTATCTTTCTATTCAGCTCCATGCCAAAGTATCTTCCTTTCTCTCATTCACATCACTGCCTTGTTGATCGGGTAAGTTGGACCCTAGCAATCACATAGCTGCTGAAATGACTAATTGTCTGAGACAATTTGAAATTGGTTTCGCTTTTTTATTATTTGTGTTTGAGTTATTTAGCTTTTTATTCAGCAGCTCTCCAGTTTGCAATTTCAGCCATCTGGTTGCCAGGGTCCAAGTTACCTTAGCAACCATATATTGATTTGAATGAGAGGCCTGAATAGAAAGATGAGTAATAAAAACTAGCGATAGCAATACATTTGTAGCCTTACAGAGCATTTGTTTTTTTTAGATGGGGTCAGTGACCCCCATTTGACAGCTGGAAAGTCAGAAAAAGGCAAATAATTCAAAAACTATGAAAAATAAATCATGATGACCAATTGAAACTCTTTAGGACTTGCACATGCTCAGTACAAAGTCTAGTTCTGCATTAGGGACACCTGCAAAAGTGAAGATATGTTGGTACATCAGGTGAGCTGGTGCCTTTCACTCACCCCTAACAGGAACACAAAACCCCAAGAATAAGTGTAAAAAATTAATTTACTGGAATGGGGGTGGCTAACATTCTGGCAGCCCCTGTGAATTTGCATTTACTTGTCCTTTAAGAGAAAAAAAAACTGGTACAGGTATGGGACCTGTTATCCAGAATGCGGTGTATGTGCATACCTTAAAGGGGTCACCTAGCAACCATAGCATTCCCCTAACAACCTTAAGAGACTGGAATATGTATAGGAGAGGGGTTAAATAGAAAGACAAGGAATACCAAGTAGAAATAAATACATTTGTAGCCTTACAGAGCATTTGCTTTTTTAGAAGGGGTCAGCGACGCCCATTTGAAAGCTGCAAAGGGTCAGAAGAAAAAGGAAAATAACTATAAAAACTAAATAATGAAAACCAATTGAAAAGTTGCTTATAATCGGCCATCCTATAACATACTTAAAGTTATCTTAAAGATGAACCACCTTTTGGAATTATTTGGATAAAACAGAGTCAATAGGAGACTGGCTTTCCGTAATTCGGATCTTTCTAGATAACGGGTTTCCGGATAACTGTTCCCATACCTGTATTGTGGTTCTTGCTCTATGGAAAACATATAGACTGTAATAACAGTGGGCAGGTTGAAGCAGCTCAGCGCACTCATGTTTGTTACCTTTCCCAGGTTAAAGTTATAATAAAAAAAAGTAGCAATTGAATTCACTGGGGGTATCCAACAGATTGCTACCCCCTAGTGAATTTACCTTTACTTGTCCTTTAAAGGACATGTAAAGCCACTCAACAAAAAATTTAATCCGTGAACAGCCTCTTTGAAATCTTTAGATAACCTTTTAACAACCAGGGTGGCAGTTAACAGTAATTCTCCTTTATCACTTAGAATTCCTTCTTCTCCTCCAACCCACTCTGCCCCCTCCCTCAGGAATTTGCTTTGGCTGTTGGCTTATGAGCATGCTCAGTTCTTCTCAGCTCAGATTACTAAACACACCCTCCAGTCTAATAGCCAATGAAGACATAGCATTGCTGGTTCCCATAGAAACTCTGCTCTAGCTGTCAGAGCCTATTTTTTTTTCTCCTAACCACCTCTCCCAAGCTCTGTTACACTGCTCAACTCCAGTAGAACTTTTTATCAATGTATGGTGTGCCTGTGTAAAGCTGCATTGTGCATTGCATGAACTTTACAGCATACATGTCTCAATGTTACTGATGACGTGTCAGAGGGAAAATGGCCGCCGGGTGAAAGCTGCTATTTGTTTTAAGAAAATGTAACGGCGCTGGCAAATGGAGGGGTATATGCAGTACAGATAATGTGGCTTGGGTGGGGAAGATATGCCCAACTTATATACATGGAAGTAATATGTAGGTTTACATGTCCTTTAAGAGTATACTTGCTCCATGGCAACAGTAATATTTAAAGCTATACACAGCAGTAACATTTAGAAATCCTCTAAGAGGAGAACTCAAACCCCCCATCATTTCCACGACCCTCTGGTCAATTCACACATTTAATTAAAAAAAAAAAAAACAACGCATGCAGGGTTTTCTTCAAAAACATACATCATATTTCCTTGTTTATTATATAAATATCCGTTTTTAACCATTAACTGTAAGAATATAAAGCGTTTTCAGAGGACTTTTTTTTCTCTTTGTACAAATTCACACAGTACAATGAAATTCGGCACATTTCTAAGTGACGTCCAGCTGTGGAGATGCTTAAGGAAAAAAAAAAAAAAAAGTTTTTTAAAAATTTGAAACAAGTCGAAACTAAACTAAAAGGAGTTACTCCCCATGGAATAAAAAGGTGGGCGATGATCAGACCCTTTAAAAAAAGCAAAACCGGTAATAGCATGTGTGCCCAGTTTTTATAAAAGGTTTCAAGGTGCACTTATTTATGAAGGGATAGTGAACGGGTGACAACGGATGCTTGCATATATATATATTTATTGTGCCCAATTCTGTATGCCAACTGGTGGCAAGAGCTCAGATTTTAGATTTAATGTCAGTTCCAAAGTTCTATACATGCACTGAATGCATTGGGGGGTATGTAAATAAAGTGTCAGGTGGCTTTAAAGTAGAAGTAAACCTATAAAATAAGTGCATGGAAAATTGATGAGTGTAATTCTAAGTACTTTTGTTATTTACATTCATTATTTTCTTTTTATTCCAAGATATTAAGGGATACATGTGCTGTTAATATGAATGAATTTTGTTCCAACAGCGCCACCTGCTGGTCAGTTTCTGACCAGTCTGACCACCAAGTAGTCAAGGAAGTTGTCAGGAGAAAGAAAGAGGCTGCTCTGATCTTCTGCTTAGGAAAGATTTGAGAAAGGTTTCTAATTGTTTTCCTAAGCAGAAGAACATCAGAGCAGCCTCTTTCTTTCTCCTGACAACTTCCTTGACTACTTGGTGGTCAGACTGGTCAGAAACTGACCAGCAGGTGGCGCTGTTGGAACAAAATTCATTCATATTAACAGCACATGTTTCCCTTAATATCTTGGAATGAAAATAAATAATGAATGTATGACAAAAGTGCTTAGAATAACACTCATCAATTTTACATTCACTTATTTTAAAGGTTTACTCATCCTTTAAGAAAAGATGGAACCTTATTGGCCTATTGCAGTGCAGATATGGGAAAGAATGGAATGTTCCTAAGCAACAAATGGGGGGGGACAATAAAAGGGGGAAGTGTTCACTGAACATGTCACATTAATCATGACCACCTGACAACATCAAGCCTTCTATTGTTCTGCAAGACTTTTTAACTAGATATTTAAAGGGGAAAATGCAAATTAAATATAAGCTGCGGCATACTGAAATAAGAAACTTTCTAAATACAACCAATTAAAAATGTTGTACCGTTTCTGAAATAATTAAGGTTTATCTTCACTATTCCCCTCAGCATCTGTTTCTCTTCATTCAGGAGTTGGGTGTCAGATGAATGATCCAATATATCTTATAGGGGGGCTCCTTTTGCCTCACTATTAGAGCTCACTATTAAAATCATCAGACATCATGTCTCTCTACATGCAGGATTTGTGCAAAAGGCAGTTATTTTGTTAGATTTTATTTGTACTGGAATTTGAATGAGCTCTAATACATCTGCTAGACGAGGGATCCCCCCCCTATAAGATATATTGGATCATTCACCTGACACCCAACTGCTGCATGAAGACAGAATGAAGAGAAACAGATGCTGAGAGAGGGATAGTGATAATAAACTTGATTTCAAAAACAATGCAGAATTTTTAATTGATAGTATCTAGAAAGTTTCTTAATTCAGTATGAGGAAGCTTGTATTAAATTTTCAGTTCCCCTTTAACACCAAAAAAAACAAGTCATTGTGACATATCAATGGATCTAAAAACAGAGGAAAATATCCACTTTTGCCCTCCTTACCATTATGGTAAAGCTAAAGCAGAAATATCCAGCGTTTCCATAGCTACTGCTGGTACACAACTTTGAGAAGAATGCTGGGAGTTGTAGTCCAGCAGGAGCTAGAGAGGTGCTGCAAAGGGAGAGCCAGTCAGTAAAATCCTTAAATATAAGTTATCATATTAAGAACCCGTAGGGTTGGAATTTCCAGTCTAGGCACAAAAATAACGATTATTTGAACTTTCCCCAACTTTTTAGGGCGTAGAAAGGAAAAAACGAGGTAGCAAGATAGAAGGGGTACATTTCAAAAGGGAAACAAAAATCTGACAATGCTAAGAAATGACAGGAGGGGGGCTCTAGAAATGGGGAATGTCCTGCAACTCTGGGGAAGGGAGTGCGTGATAAGTTACAGGGGAATGGCGGCACAAAGCATTTCAGATTTGCTAGGAAGTTGCACTAATAATAAAAAAAATCAAAAGGAAATGTTAACGGTGGGGTCCTATTAACCTGTGTGTCGCTGGAGACCAGAGTTGGGGGGGAATGGTGGGGGCAGATGATCAAGGGCAGTTTTTCCTACTTTAACACGTTGGGCATTTGCTGAATATAAAACCGCAGTTCTAGAAAAACAAACCCTCCCCTTCAGTACAGGCTGCACATTCCATGGGAACCAATTGGTTATCACAGATACTAGTGACAGTCCAATAACCTGCTAAACCGTTCCCTAAAACCAGACATTTCACATTAGCCCACCGGGTTGCCTAATTGGCTAATGGAGGTTTTAGGGAAGGGGTATTTCAGGTGTAGGCAGATCTTACAGCAGGAAAGGGTCCTGGACAACCAACAAGTCTCCAGTAATGAAAGCCGCAACGGAAATTATTATTTTTTTTCAATACACCACATCCCCAGACCCTGTGGCCCTGGCAGCACTTCATTAGGGGGCCCCAGCAGGCAGTATGATGTATCAGTCACAAGAGTCCCTCATCCCTGGAAGAGGAGGACCACATAGCGGGCCCTCACCTGACTTTCTCGCTCTCCGTCATCTGCCAGAGCCCTAAATTGAGCACTTTAAGACAGGGGAGCTGTGTGATCCTCTCCAGCCCCTTCTTGGTGATGCGGGTGCAGCCATACAAGTCAATGCCAGTCAGTTGGCTCAGATGCTCGGCTATAAGCTCCAGTCCTTTGTCGGTGATGCGGACGCACTGGCCAATGTTGAGGGTCCTCAGGCCGTGCATCTGTCGCACCATGCGATTGATACCGTCGTCGCTGATGTGACA
Organism: Xenopus petersii; assembly: GCA_038501925.1. Taxonomy (NCBI): domain Eukaryota; kingdom Metazoa; phylum Chordata; class Amphibia; order Anura; family Pipidae; genus Xenopus; species Xenopus petersii. The sequence continues at coordinate 132,554,828 of CM076677.1, forward strand.
AGAGCATAAAGACAGCGATTTGAGTCCATACAAGCCCTGGGCGATATAGGCCAGACTCTGATCTCCCACTTTGTCGCAGAAGGAGACGTCCAGCCCAGAGAGTCGCAGGGAGCCCATGGCTAGATGCATGATGCCCGTGTCGCTGATGTTGTCGCAGCTGCGCAGGTTGAGGCTTCTCAGTCCTCCCATGTGCGACAGATGCAGCAGCCCCGCGTCTGAGATGCCCCCGCAGAAGCTGAGGTTGAGCACTCGCAGTCCCTGCAGCCCCCTGGAGATGTGCTTGAGGGCCAGGTCGGTGAGTTTCTGGCAGTCCTGCAGGGTGAGTTGCTCCAGGCTCAGACAACCTTCCGCGGCGCTGCGGGTCATCCCGGCCAGGTGACCGATCCCGACGTCCGACACGTGGCGACAGCTGCGGAGATTGAGGCTCTTGAGTCCGTGCAGCCCCCAGGCGATGAGCAGGAGGCCGGTGTTGGTAATGTTGGTGCAGCCCCCCAGCTCGAGCACTTGCAGCCCCTTCAGATACTGAGCGATGCGGCCCAGGCTGCTGTCCGTCACTTGTTTGCACAGACTCAGATTGAGCGACCGCAGCGAGCCGATCTCCTGAACGAAGGCGTGGCCCAGGCCGTTGTCGGTGAGGTTGTAGCAACCGCTGAGGTTCAGGCTCTCGATGTTGGGGAGGCCCTGGATGACGTAACTCAGGCTGCGCCGGAGGCTCAGGATCTGCACTTTACGGATGCCTCGGGCCTGCAGGCTGGGGAAGAGCGATGGGTTAGCGCGGCGGAGATGCAGTTTGGCCTCGGTCCCCCGCCACACTGACTTGTGATAGGCCGCGTCCCGCCACGCAGCGCAAACCTGAGCCGCCCGACCCTTGTCCCGCACGTCCAGGTAACTGAAAATCATGGCCAGCAGCTCCGGGAACAGACACGAGATGTGGGTCTCCATAGCAACCTCAGCCCACCATAGCCCCCCTGAGGAGGAGGAGTAGTAGGCCGCGTGAGAGTCCCCGGTGAATGAGGAGGAGGCGCCGGGAATGTGAGGGAGTTCCCGCTCTCCGACACGACTACACCCCGTTACCTCAGCCCTTTCCGGCTCTGTGAAGCAACATTCTCCCGTCGGGCCCCGCGGGGAAAGTTTCCGGCTTCTTTTCTGTGAGAGCTTCACTGGTCCGTTAACATTAAAGAACGTGCTCGGCGCCGAAAGCGTGCGCGGCGCCGCACTCAGACAAGGCGGAGGCGCCAGCGCCGCACATGCGCAGTCAGCGAGTCTGGCTTCAGCGACGCGGCCTCTCTAAAACACGACAGGAGGCGAAGACGTCCGAATGGGAAGAATTTGAATCGGTCTTATCGATGGGCATGCGCAGTTCCATTTGCCTGCGTTCTATAACCACCGCCTTCTACTCCGGCGGCGAGTTTGAGATGCGTGTGGGCGTGGTCGAGGAAGTGGTAGGAGGGGCTGTCGCGTTCTCTTTGTCCCTGACGCTCTCGCGAGCTGGTGCCTCGCAAATTGGGCCTCCTGCTTCCTTCCGGTTTAACTCCTGAAAGTGGCGCCTCCCTCGAGTTCCACTTTGTTGCCGACCTGTGTATTAACAGAGCTTCCCAGTGATGTAAAGAGCCGATAATAACGTAGAACACGTGGGCGCTATAGAAATACATAGAAATAAAGCCATTTAGCCTGATAGGATTGTTATATCTGTTCCTTGACTATTTGTCGCCCTCTGCTGGACAAACTGTGTATGAATTCTGTAGTTTTAAACTAGTGGCTCCCCTTTACTGTTTCACTTGTCCTTGATCTACAATGGCTCATTCTAAGCAACTTCTCCATTGCCCTTCAATAATTATAGTTATTATTTGCCTTTTTCTGCTGACTTTCCTTCTTTGAAACAGGGGGGGTCACTGACCCCATTAGAAAAAAACACATGCTCTGTAAGGCTGCAAATGTATTGAAATTGCTGCTCCTATTTCCATTCAGGCCTCTCCAATTCATATTCCAGTCTCTCATTCAAATCAGTGCATGGTTGCTAGGGGAATTTCGAACCTAGCAACCAGATGGCTGAAGTGGCAAACTGCAAAAGCGAAATAACTCAAAAGTTGCAAATTGTCTCAGTATATCCGTTAACTCAAAGGCGAACAGCCCCTTTAAATAGTACTGGTAGCATGTGTGCTTAGCCAATACCTTAGTAGTTCAGAAGGAATAGACATTGCAAATATAATATTAAAGGATAAATAAACCTTTAAAATAAGTAAATGTAAAATTGATGAGAGTGCTATTCTAAGCACATTCATTATTTTTTTTTCTTTTTATTCCAAGATATTAAGGGATACATGTGCTGTTAATATGAATGAATTTTGTTCCAACAGCGACACCTACTGGTCAGTTTCTGACCAGTCTGACCACCAAGTAGTCAAGGAAGTTGTCAGGAGAAAGAAAGAGGCTGCTCTGATGTTCTTCTGCTTAGGAAAGATTTGAGAAAGGTTTCTAATTGTTTTCCTAAGCAGAAGAACATCAGAGCAGCCTCTTTCTTTCTCCTGACAACTTCCTTGACTACTTGGTGGTCAGACTGGTCAGAAACTGACCAGCAGGTGGCGCTGTTGGGACAAAATTCATTCATATTAACAGCACTTGTATCCCTTAATATCTTGGAATAAAAAGAAAATAATAATGAATGTAAATGACAAAAGTGCGTAGAATAGCACTCTCATCAATTTTACATTCACTTGTTTTAAAGGTTTACTTACCCTTCAAGTCACATAAGAGGAAGGAGGTAGCTTCCCCATAGAGCCCTTATTGTACTGAGTCCTATGCAATTGCTCCATTAGCCAGATTAATGAAGCTGCTAAATACAGTCCGCAGGGAAGCAATACATATGCTGTCGCTGTATCTACACCAATCTGGTGGTTAGTGATCCATGTAAATCCCTTTTTCCTCTTTTCATTTCAGTAGAATGAGCCCAAGTCCTAGAAGCTGTCAGTCAACCCAAAGCTAGAGTTAGGTTCCACTAGAACTAATGCTGATGCTGCCCCCTAGTGGGGATATGCAGAAACTCACCAGAGAAGGAGTTTGTGGCTGCAAGTTGCTATAGTAGGGGGGAATGGAGGAGTTTATTTTAAGTAGAAGCCGGCAAGTCAGGTCTGGGGAATTGTAGCTGCCAATATTACATTATGCAAAACACAGTCCCCCCTTTGTAAAAACAAAGGAGCATTGACCTTTAAATTAATCATTCAGAATGTAGACATCATTTTGGCAATGAAGCAATTTTCCGTTCGTTTAAATGGCTCTCCCCCCTCTCTTCAACTTGGTCTTTACCCGGGAATATGGCTACTAAGGTCAGTGTTACCCTAGCAACCACAAGAACCTTCAGTAAAGGAGAGCTGCGGGACAACATCACATTTAGGGTTGCCACCTTTTCTGGAAAAAAAAAATACAGTCCTTCCTATATATTAATATTTTTTTCCCTATTTATAACATTGGGATCAACCATCATTTTTACCAGCCAGGGTGGTAAAATACCGGCCAAGTGGCAACGCTATTCACATTACATTCCCAGCTCTGCCCTCGCCCCATCAGTACCCCTAGTAGCCCTTCTCCCCCAGCTGCAGACTTAGATCAGGATGGGTACTTGGCAGTTCTGCATGTAATTTGTTACTATCGCTTTAAAACATCTCTCACTGGGGCTCATTTATCAACACTGGGAAAAATTTGCCCATGGGCAGTTATCTATGGCAACCAATCAGCGGTTAGCTTTTTAAAGGCAGCTGCAAGTAGGACAATGAATGCAGCAATCTGATTGGTTGCCATGGGTTACTGCCCATAGGCAAATTTGCCCAGTGTTGATAAATGACCCTTTTAGCTTGCACTCGTTACTGTATTTAGATGCACATTCCCAGTTAAAGGAAACCGTTCCCAAGAATTCCTTTCACACCTGAATATTAGGGATGCACCGAATCCACTATTTTGGATTCGGCCGAACCCCCGAATCCTTTGTGAAAGATTCGGCCGAATACCGAACCGAATCCAAACCCTAATTTGCATATGCAAATTAGGGATGGGAAGGGGAAAATTATTTTATTTCCTTGTTTTGTGACAAAAAGTCCCACGATTTCCCTCCCCACCCCTAATTTGCATATGCATATTAGGATTCGGATCGGCCGGGCAGAAGGATTCGGCCGAATCCTGCTGAAAAAAGTCCGAATCCTGGCCGAATCCCGAACCGAATCCTGGATTCAGTGCATCCCTACTGAATATAATAGACAGGGGGGGCATAATATTCATTGTATTACAGCTGCATATAAATAATAATGATGGGGATGCTGGGAGATGTAGTTCCACAACAGCTGCAGTGCCAAGGCTCGCTCTGCTTAATGGGAGATGCTCCATAGCGTGAGAATTGTCGCCTTTATTTTTAGCACTGGGGGGAGAACAGGGAATAAAGGGGGGGGGGGCTGTAGAACAAACACAACTGCTTGCCCCCCCTTTTATTAACTCCGTCCTGTCTGGGACACTAATCACTACAGCCCAGGAAAGCAGTGGAGTCAGTAGACATGAGTGGAGTGATGATTGAAATTGCTGGGGCCTGAGGCACGGCACATGAAACACATATTACCTGTATATATATATATATATATATAATACACAAGAGCCATGAATATCTTACATCCTTATAAACGGTGACTTGTGATGTCATCAGTTATAAACGGTGAGTAGTGATGTCCGTTTGGTCACACGACTCACTATAACTTGTGTATTATAATAAATAAAGTACCGGCTATTGTAAAATATGAGGATATTAGAAGTTACCTTTCGGAGTTCCAGGACCTGTATAATAAATACTCGCCCATCGGCCTCGTGCTTTTATTTGGGCATGGAATTCTTTAGTAACTTATAATATCCTTATATTTTACAATAAGGGGTACTTTATTCACTATACAGTATAAGATTTCACAAAACATTCCTTGGGACACAAACAGGGAAGGAATGGTACTGAGTATTAATTAGTGGCACCTTATTGGCACCAGGGGGCTACCGTAATGACCGCCAATCTTGGACAGTAATGAATTTAAAGCCCTTCATCCTGTTTGGGATCCTTTACATTCTGCTTTGTTCCTACCCCAGTGTTACATTTTGCTCCCAACTCACTTCCTGACTCCTTCCTTACACTTCCTTTGCACTTCCTCATTCCCTTTTCACTTCATTGTCACCCACTGTACTTTGCCTTCTGTTTCACTTCCTGTAGCCTTTCTTTCCCATCTGCTCCTATTACTTCTTGTCCACCAACTTTAAACCCTATACCATTATATGGTTTTCAGCTATAGAATGTTTTTAGCAAGTTTTCAATTGGGCTTCATTTTTTTTTTTTTTTTTACAGTTTTTTTAATTATTTGCCTTTCTCTTCTGACTCTTTCCACCTTTAAATAGGGGTAAAAAAAACTATTGCTTGGTGAAGCTACAATTTTTAAGTTATTACTTTTTATTAGCAACCTTTCTAATAAGTAGGGATGCACCGAATCCAGGATTCGGGATTTTGGGCAGGATTCAGCCTTTTTCAGCAGGATTCAGATTCGGTCGAATCCTTCTGCCCGGCAGAACCGAATCCTAATTTGCATATGCAAATTAGGGGCGGGAGGGAAATCACGTGACTTTTTGTCACAAAACAAGGAAGTAAAAAATGTTTTCCCTTTCCCACCCTTAATTTGCATTTGCAAATTAGGATTCGGTTCGGTATTCGGCCGAATCTTTCGCGAGGGGTTCGGCCAAATCCAAAATAGTAGATTCGGTGCATCCCTACTAATAGGCTCTCCTCTATTCATATTCCTATCTTTCTTTCAAACCACTGCTCGGTTGCCAAGTTAAACTGGACCCTAGCAACCAGATAGCTGCTAAAATTCAAACTGGAGCACAGCCCAACATAAAACTTAATACAGGTATGGGATCCGTTATCCAGGAAACCCGTTATCCAGAAAGCTCCGAATTACAGAAAGTCCGTCTCCCGTGAACTCTATTTTATCCAAAAAAATTCAAATTTAAAAAATGATTTCCTTTTTCTGATTTTCTAGTAGATCCAAATTACAGATAGATCCGTTATCCAGAAAGCCCCAGGTCCCAAGCATTCTGGATAACAGGTCCCATGCCTGTGGGACTCTAATATTTAAGGTCCCTGTGTCTGGATATTAAATCAGGCCTCTCTGCTGCCAGCACCCTGTGCCAACACACATCTAGTGTTTTCCGAAGTCGCCCGAAGTTGCCTCACGAGGAAACTTTGGGCGACTTCGGAAAACAAAGCGCCATGTGTGAATTGCCGCAGGCAATTTTCGTTTTAGCCAGCGGAGGGCAGGGGGGGAAGAGGCGATTTGTTGCTGGGACGACTGATCTCCCCAAATCTGCTCGTGTGGACTGACCCTTAAACCACAATTACCAGCACCCTGTCAAGTTCTGATGAAAATCTGATAAGCTCAAGAACAACTCTTGTGTTTTTTCTTTCTTGTTAACCCTTTCTGTGTCTAATCATTCTTTAAAACAGTCTCTCTCCTCCCCACACCACATGCCCTCTTTTGTCCAAACTCCTGGTGTCAAGACTAGAAAGTCCTTGCTGCACTCTATAGACCCTCCCAAGTCATTGTGAGCCTGAGTTTGCGGTGATAGTGCATGTTCTCGAGGACATGGATGGGGTGGGTGGGGGTGTTGGTGAGACTTCAGATCGCCTGTGAGCAATTTAGCTACAAATACCAGTGGGGGGCACTAGGATTAACCCTCATTCCCAGTAAGATTGCATGGGATTATTCCAAGAACTCTGCCTTCTTTTAGGTGATTAATAAAGGGAGCAATGCCCTGGTATAAGGCCTGTCTTGTAAATGCATTTACTAAATTATACATAGACAGCATACCAGATGGAAATAAGCTTTATTAGGGTTAGAACGGGTTACTAATCCTTCAGTACTGATACTGACTGTAAAGATAGATATGCGTTGCCATAAAGTAAAACAGAACTGCTGTAATTCTAATGTCTTTTTTGTTTGCCAATAGTTTTCTGTCAGCTGATATTTCAGGGTTATCAGAACCAATCAGCTCATCGGCAATCAAACTGGACTAATTGACTAATCTAATGATCTGCTGAAAAACCCTGAGTAACAGAAGTGCCAGGGGACAACATCTATATTCCCATATCCTTCTTGTGAAACAACTATGTAAAGCGTGTGCTACTTTGAACTACAACTCCCAGCATCCAGGTGTGTTCTCAGGTGGTTTTCAAATGAACCCTTTACTTCCTGTGCTATGCAAAAGGGAAAGCAAAGGGAAATGATGTCCAGTCTCCCACAGCTTGCCAAGTGCAGACTGGGGCTCACAGCGTTTAGCAGACCTGGCCCTGATCCCTGCAGGGGGAATGCTGTGAGACCATGAGGAGCAGACAGTAAGTTCTCTAGGCAGGAAGTCCTTTCATGTTGTAATTGCCCCTATCCACATGCAGATGCCATTTATTTTTGTTACAAGAGTTACTGCTGAGAAGCACTGATCATCCTTACAAATACAAATAGCCACTGTCCTTTGTTATAGGGTCACGGACAGTAAATAGCCGCCTTCTAAAAGACTCACAGGTATACTTGGTGCTTGTATATCAATGTATATCAGCTGTACTTCGGCTTTAAGGAAACAAAGAAGAATGACATGCGCTCTGTCCTTTCAAGGGATCAGATAGGATCTGTGCAGCCACTGGGACAGAATGTTGTTATACAGATAGCTAGAATCTCAGCTGCCATAAAGCAGGACAGAACTGCTGCTTACAATGGGGATTAGATAGGATCTGTGCAGCCTCTGGGACAGAATGTTCTGTTATACAGATAGCTAGAATTTCAGCTGCCATAAAGCAGGGCAGGACTGCTGCTTACAATGGGGATCAGATAGGATCTGTGCAGTCACTGGGACAGAATGTTCTGTTATACAGATAGCTAGAATCTCAGCTGCCATAAAGCAGGACAGGACTGCTGCTTACAATGGGGATCAGATAGGATCTGTGCAGCCACTGGGACAGAATGGTCTGTTATACAGATAGCTAGAATTTCAGCTGCCATAAAGCAGGACAGAACTGCTGCTTACAATGGGGATCAGATAGGATCTGTGCAGCCTCTGGGACAGAATGCTCTGTTATACAGATAGCTAGAATTTCAGCTGCCATAAAGCAGGACAGGACTGCTGCTTACAATGGGGATCAGATAGGATCTGTGCTTTTTGCACCATATTGTGTGGGCCCATATTATAATCCCTGTCAGGTTTGGCCCAGGGGCTGATTAGTCGAAGTTCAGATCAGCCCACGTATGACTGCATTAAGCTACTGGTTGGTAGGTACATTGAAGGCTGTGAGTAAAAGTTCTAGGCTTATTAGTTCAAGTAGCTGGAGGGATGCAGATCAGATAAATACAGAGCAAGCAAGAGGGTGAGTGTGCTATCTTGTCTAACACTTGCTAATAAGTGGTGCAAGTGTTAAACACACACTTTAGCTACTGCAGTTGTACTTCCTAGAATTACAAATTCATGATCAAACAGGGAATCCCTTGCCAGTGTGTCTGAGGAATGCAGAGCTGCTGCAGGTGGATGTGATTTGTGTACAGAGCTCTCAGCGTCCCACAGAGAGGGGACAATAGAGCAGCCACTTCCCCACACTGCCCTCTGGGTATTATGTCCCGGATCAATGGGATCCCAATCTATTCTGTCTCACTCAGAAGCCTGATCTACCGCTACTTAGTGTATTACCTGTCACTACAGACGCAACCTTCCTCTGATTCTGTGCATTGTAACCCTGACCTGACTCCCCCTGACTCTTACTGTCCCAGTCAGGGTCATTTTTAGTGGTGGCATAACAGTCTTTGTCCAGCACTATTGTTAACTTGCACTACTATACTCACTCCTCACTCGTACTCCTATGTTACTATAGGAACCATCTTAGCAACTTCTACACCTGATATCCCACAGTCACACTCCCTTCCCAGAGACTATTATCCACTGTTACTATAGGCACCATCTCTCCCTACTATACCTGCTATCCCACAGTCACACTCCCTTCCCAGAGACTATTATCCACTGTTACTATAGACACCATCTCTCCCTACTATACCTGCTATCCCACAGTCACACTCCCTTCCCAGAGACTATTATCCACTGTTACTATAGGCACCATCTCTCCCTACTATACCTGCTATCCCACAGTCACACTCCCTTCCCAGAGACTATTATCCACTGTTACTATAGGCTCCATCTCTCCCTACTATACCCATACTAGAGGCTATTATCCCCAGTGTCATATCTACATTGGAGCATAAGGTGCTCTGGAGGCAGTGGGCAGCCCAGTTGTGAGTTTGTGGCATGGGAAAGACAGGGCAAAGGTGAGGACCTGGTATAGCCCTCTAGTTACCCCTTTTGCTAATATAGGTGGTGCTGCTCTATCTGCACAGAGGGATATCGTTTATTATTTCCCATTCTTTCTAACTACACGTGGGGGGCTCAAGTAGAACTGCTCCCTGTCCATCTGTCTGTCCCTGTGGTCCTCCGACCCCCCTAGTTGCAGAGACGTGGAAAGAGAGACGTCAGAGTTCAAGAGCCCCTTTGGCAAATCTCTTGTCTCCAAACATCACCAAATAATACAGTTGCTGCTGCCCCTGAACAAGCTCACACTCACTTCCCCAGGCAATAAAATGCAAATTAGCGCAAGCACAAGGGGGGTTGATGGGCAGAGAGTAGTAACCTCCTCCCCCGGGATTCCGAGCCCCGCACACACTGCCAGGCGACTCCTTCTCATTGCGCTGCGACTCACCGTCTGTCTGTATCATAGGGGCCCCAGTGCTGCCGGAGATCCGCGGAGAGGAGCAACATGACGCCAATTCTGCGACTTCTCTTGCTCAGTTCTCTGCTGTCGTGTTGGAAACAGTCTGTAGTTGGAGCAAACTCCTGGTGGTAAGTAATGGGGCAAAGGTGTGACGGGCATGATGTTACCCACTAGTAGTAAAGGAGCTGGGGAGGGATTAGGGATGCGGGACCCAAAGAAGAGGATTTTGGGGCGCACATGTGATAGGAGCGTTTTACCCAGTGAGCAGGGCTGCCAGGTTTAATTTTCAAATCCAGCCCAAGTCAGCTACAAAACCAGCCCAAAACTGGTCAACTATAAAAGTAGCCCAAAAACAGCACAATATGTGCAGTGAAAAAAAGTCTTAAAAATAAATGAAAATTTATATAAATACGCCTTTTTCAATTTTCACTGATTTGCACATTTTTCCATGAAGCAAAATGGGAAAGATTTGCCCCCTTCACCAGGCGAGTAACTACAGAGGGAGGCCCATAAGACCTAATTCATATACAATTTCAATAAATATTAGTAAAACAGCTCAACCTCTAGACATTTTGGTGGCCAGCAGATTTTGCCCCAAAATTGTCTGAAATTGAGGAAAGTCACTGGAAAATGTGAGAATGCTTAAGAGGGACGGGAGACTGGGGTGCAGAGCCCAAAATCTGGTAACTCCCGACTTCTACACAAGCCAGTCCCGTTGCATGCTGGATATTGTAGTCCTAAGTTCAACTTGGCAGTCAGCAAATTGTTAAACAAATTTGGCAATTGGCAAATTGTAAACAAAAATGACATTACCCAACATGCATTGGGAGACGCAGGCTCGGCACATTAGGGCAAGAAAAAACTTTGGCTCGTTTCCAAAGTACAAACCAGCCAAAGGCCCAAAAAGTAGCCCAAATCCGTACCTTGGCTAGTTTGTACTTTCAAAACCTGCCTGGGCTTGAAATTAGTAGCCCAATTTGGCTGGAAACTCTGCCAGTGAGAGTTTTGGGGGACATGGACAGCATACTATGGAGAATGAAGGGAAGTTTGGGTGGTACCAATGACAAGATATTGGGGGCTGATACTCTACCCAGTAGAGGATATGAGGGGATAGTAAAGCTTTTTCTATTCAATAATGGACCCAGCTGAGGATGATTTTGGGGTGCAGATCTTAATGAGGATTGGTGATGTATAGGAGAGACAGTGGGAGAACATGAGGGTCCTCAAAGAGCTGATAGTGAGGGAATTCAGTGGAGGGGGGCAAAGTATGGATAAAGGTGGCCATACACTATTAGATCCGCTGGTTAACAAGGTCACCAAACGAGCGGACTTTAACCTTATATGTTCAATAATGGTTGGGCGATATCAGGTTAATTACTAGGCCAGCTTTAGAAGCAGCAAAGGGAAGCTCAGGATACAAGACAAGTCAGATTAGGCAAAGGCAAGAGTTTTAGCACAGGAGGGGGTATATTAGTATAGCATCTCTAGCTGTTGCCACACTACTACCAGATTCTGGCTAAGGATGCTGGGAATTGTAGTTGAAAAGCAGAGACAGGGATGTGGGGGTCCAGCAGCTTATGGGAAAATGAATTGTTAGTGGGGCAGGAGGGCTGCAGGCACATGAGAGGCAGATGAAGGCTGGGGATGTGTGAAACAACTGAAGGAAGGGACAGATGAGAGGGTGTCAGGAATGAGACCAAATTAGAGTGTGTCCCTGCCGGTCTGGGCTCCCTTTTAATATCCAACATTTGGTCAGGGCCCTCGTTCACTCCATGTAATGTTGCAGATATATGAGCATTGTTGTATTAGGCATGCCTATGTAAGAAGTGTTCACCCACAATCTCACCCTAACTGGCGTATAGAGGGAAGCAAATGGGTCTGCATCTCACTCCCAAGGGAATTGTCTCTGCCTGCTTTTGTTTGGGCCGATAAATTTAGTTAATTCGCCGATTCACTAACGGACGCTGGCGTAAATATGCTAGTGTTACTTCGCACCCTTACGCATGGCGAATTTGCGCAACGGATGTAACTACGCAAATTCACTGACACGCGAATTATTCTGACCGCTACCTTTTACGCCAGACTTTTTACGCCAGACTTCCTTCGCCACCTCAGATCAGGCGAAGTGCAATAGAGTAGATAGGGATTGCTTCAAAAAAAGTTAAAAATGCTTCTAAGTCCCAAAAAACGCTGGCGTTTTTTTCTTTTTTTATGGGTGATAGGCTGAAAAAGATTGAACATTTTTTTGGGGCTCCCCTCCTTCCCCCCTACATTTCCTAACTCATGGCAGCTTAACTATACAGTGGGCACTTGTGTAGGGCAAAATAAAAATTTTATTTGCTGTTTTGAAGGTTTCCCAGGCTTGTGTAATGCTGCTACATATACCTCCATTGTAACTTCAATTTGGCGCCGTATGCAAATTAAGCATCGCTAGCGTAACTTAGCTTTGCTTGGCGAATTAACGCTAGCGCAACTTCGCAACCTTACGCTTCCCCTCAGCGCAACTTCGGATTTTAGTGAATTTGCGTAGCGCTGGCGAAAATACGCCTGGCGCATTGCGGTGAAGCGTACACTGGCGCAACTACAAATCTTAGTGAATGTGCCACTAGGACCCCAGGGTGAGCTGGAGTATTCATATCATAGCATGGTTGCTAGGGTAATGAGTGGAATTATGGGAAAGTGATTGGGATGAAGAAGACATTGGACTGGGTCATGCCATACAAGCAGTTTGTAGCTGACCACTTGTAGGAGGCTAAAAATAAATTCCATTATTCCCTTTAGAGACAGTCTGCTCTACAATTTGTAGTCCATTTGGCATGGCCTATAGCAAACAGTGCAACCTATTTCCAGCCATATGGTATTGCCTGAGCCTGAGACAATATTTTGTTATATAGAATAATGGACACATTAGAAGGAGTGCTTCACCTTTAAGTTATCTTTTAGTATGTTATAGAATGGCCAAGCAACTTTTCAAATGGTCTTCATTAATTATTATTTTTTTTTATAGTTTTTTTAATTATTTGCCTTCCTCTTCTGACTCTTTGCAGCTTTTAAATGACCCCATCTAAAAAACAAATGCTCTGTAAGGCTCAATATGTATTGTTATTGCTACTTTTTAATGCCAATCTTTCTACTAAAGCCTCTTTTATTCATATTCCAGTCTCTTATTCGAATGAGTGCATGGTTGCTAAGATAATTTGGACCCTAGTAACCAATTTTTTTCCTTTTTATAATTTTTAAATGATTTGCCTTCTTCTGACTCTTTCCACCTTTCAAACGGGGGTCACTGACCCCATCTAAAAAAACATTTACACATTTAGGGGCTGATTTATCAAGGGTCGATTTTCGAATTTGAAAAACGTTGAAATTAAATTTCAAAAATCCCAACCGAAGGTAAATCAAAAGTTTTTTTCGGCCGAATAGGTCCGCTTTCGATCGAATTGTACGAATCAAAGTAATAGCGCATTTGAATTTAATGATTCAAAGTTTTTCCCCCCAAAAAAACTTAAATTTTTCAAAGTCCACCAATTGACTCCACATAGGTTCAAGGAGGTCCCCACGTGGGCTAAAATCAGGTTTTAGATGGCAAATGGTCGAAGTCGAATTTTTAAAGAGACAGTATTTTATTCAAATTCTGATCGAATTTGGACTATTCTGTAGTCAAAGAACACAAAAATTCGGTCATAATTAGAATGTTTGTAATTCGAATTTTCACTTCGACCTTTGATAAGTCTGCACTTTATTGTTATCGCTAATTTCTTTTTAATTTCTTTTATTAAGCCTCTCCTATTCACATTCCAGTCTCTTATTCAAATCAATGCATGGTTGCTAGGGGAATTTGGACCCTAGCAGCCAGAGTGCTGAGTCTGCAATCTGGAGAGCTGCTGAATAAAAAGCTAAATAACTCAAAAACCACTAATAATAAAAAATAAAAACCAATTGCAAATTGTCTCGGAATATCCCTCTCTATATCATACTAACAGTTAATTTAAGGGCAGAGACACAGAGATTTAGTCACCTGCCTATTAACCGCCTCTTGTACAGGTGACTATTCTCCCCGAACTGCCTTCCCCTGCCTGTAAATCGCTGGCGGGATGGCACTCGGAGCGCTTTGTTTTCCGAAGACAGCCGAAGTTTCCTCGTGAGGCAACTTAGGGTGACTTCGGAAAATGAAGTGCTCCGAATGACACCCTGCCGGCGATTTACATTCTAGCCGGTGGGAAAGCAGTTTGGGGAGATTAATCGCCCGAAGAAGAGGAGATTTGTCGCTGGGCGACTAATCTCCCCAAATCTGAGCGTGTATCTCTGGCCTAAAGGTGAACAACCCCTTTAAACTATATCTCTCAGCAGCTCCCGCCAGCCAATTAAGGCTGAAATTGTGCCACTGTCAGATACCTACAGGTGGGTAGATATGGAGAGGACAGTTTCTCTACAGACTTAACTACAGTGCCCTATTCTTCCCTGTAGGTCGCTGGCGCTGAACCCAGTGCAGAGACCAGAGATGTTTATCATCGGAGCTCAGCCTCTGTGCAGCCAACTGACTGGGCTCTCTCCTGGGCAAAGGAAGCTGTGCCAACTCTACCAGGATCACATGGTGCACATTGGAGAAGGAGCTAAGACTGGCATCAAGGAGTGCCAGCATCAGTTCAAACACAGGCGGTGGAACTGCAGTACTGTGGACAATAACTCGGTGTTTGGCAGGGTCATGCAGATAGGTAAGTGGTTGTCATTGAATGGGTTAATGAGTTGTGGTGGGTCAGCAAAATCGTCTTAATAGAATGTGTCCAGTAAACATGTGCTATATATGAACCCTTGGACTTCTGTTTAGAGGTACAGGTATGGGATCCATTAACCTGGAAACCTGTTATCCAGAATGCTCTGAATTAAGGAAAGGCCATCTCCCATAGACTCTATCATAATAAAATATTCCACATTGCTTTTAAAATAATTTGCTTTTGTCTGTGTAATAATAAAACAGTCGCTTGTACTTGATCCCAACTAAGATATAATTAATCCTTATTGGAAGCAAAAGCAGCCTATTGGCTTTATTTCATGTTTTATGATTTTCTAATAGGCTTAAGGTATGAAGATCCAAATTACGGAAAGATCTGTTATCCGGAAACACCCCAGGTCCCGAGCTTTCTGGATAACAGGTCCCATACCTGTAATAAAACAGTAAAACAGTACCTTGTAGTTGATCCCAACGATGATATAATTTATCCTTATTGGAAGCACAACCAGCCTATTGGGTTTATTTAATGCTTACATGATTTTCTAATAGATTTAAGGTATGAAGATCCAAATTATGGAAAGATCCATTATCCAGAAAACCCTAGGTCCAGAGTTTTCTGTATAATAGATCCCATACCTGTAATAAAACAGTACCTTGTACTTGATCCCAACAATGATATAATTTATCCTTATTGGAAGCAAAACCAGCCTATTGGGTTTATTTAATGTTTACATGATTTTCTAATAGATTTAAGGTATGAAGATTGAAATTACGGAAAGATCTGTTATCCAGGAAATCCCCAGGTCCCGAGCATTCTGGATAACAGGTCCCATACCTGTATAGGATATAAGGGCTAGTTTTACTAACATGTGTTATGCACTATGTATGGTGCCTGCGAAGCAGCACTGAGCACTACCTCCTTATTGAACAGAGTCTTGTTAGACTACTCAAAGCAGCCAGACACAAGAACCCCCAGCTTGATAGTAGATAAGTCTGGCCCTGTGTATCTGCCATGATATGGATGTGCCAGTAAGGGTAAGGCCACAATGGGCGTTTCGGGGAGATTAAATCGCCTGGCGACTAATCGTCTCATCTTTGTTTCCTCGTAACTTCGGAAAACGAATCGCCGCGTGTGATTAGCGCCGGCGATTTTTCATTTTAGCCAGCGCAGACTGAGGGAAGGCGTTCAGGGAGATTAAAGACTAAATCTCCCCGAAACGCCCAGTGTGGCCTTACCCTAAGGCTGGCAAGATGAGTAAATGAAGTGAATAATGATCCCTTATGGTGTGAGAGTGACACCTTTATACTCCCGGGGCTGTGCAGCAAACAGAGACTGACTGCAGCCATTTGAGCCAAATATATGTCTGGGCTATTAGCCACTGTTTCATCACAGTTTACTCAGCTGTCGGCTGTGCTGGATGAGTGGATGGTGGGTGGAAATAGTTCAGTTCTAAGAAATATAACCAGGAAAAGACAGAGGGTAATTGGAAAAGATAAGCACAACTCTTGGAATGAGACCCAGTGGCTTAATAATAAATAGGGTGCGTGGAATGTAATGGACACCATTAATATTACAGATATGGCACAGTATCTTGTTTGGAATTGTTTGTGGACTGGCCTGGAATTATGGAAAGACCACAGAGTCCTGGATATAGTGTGTAGAACATCGGCTCATGTGGCTTGATCTGTAATATAAAATAACTCAGCCTACAGACTTGTGCCTTTATATGGTCCTCAGTGACTACTAATATCCTTATCATTTACAGTGGGGGGTACATTATCCCTTATAATACATGAGTGACACTCAGAGTTCCCTGTATAACTCAGCCTGCAGCCTTGTGCCTTTATATGGTCACAGAACAACCCCTCAGTGACTTCTAATATCCTTATCATTTACAGTAGGGGGTACATTATCCCTTATAATACATGAGTGATACTCAGAGTTCCCTGTATAACTCAGCCTGCAGCCTTGTGCCTTTATATGGTCACAGAACAACCCCTCAGTGACTTCTAATATCCTTATCATTTACAGTAGGGGGTACATTATCCCTTATAATACATGAGTGACACTCAGAGTTCCCTGTATAACTCAGCCTGCAGCCTTGTGCCTTTATATGGTCACAGAACAACCCCTCAGTGACTTCTAATATCCTTATCATTTACAGTAGGGGGTACATTATCCCTTATAATACACGAGTGATACTCAGAGTTCCCTGTATAACTCAGCCTGCAGCCTTGTGCCTTTATATGGTCACAGAACAACCCCTCAGTGAGTTCTAATATCCTTATCATTTACAGTAGGGGGTACATTATCCCTTATAATACATGAGTGATACTCAGAGTTCCCTGTATAACTCAGCCTGCAGCCTTGTGCCTTTATATGGTCAGAACAGCCCCTCAGTTACTTCTAATATCCTTATCATTTACAATAGGTCCCATACTTGTATGGAGATGCTGTTAACCTCACATTTACACAGGCAGGTAATAATTATGATTATTATTATTATATAAAATAAATGGAGGTTGAAACAGTTTTTAGGAAATAAAAATGACCAATTGAATCATGGCTTTGGAGCCGTTCTTGAAATCATGGAATCACAGATCCTATTTTGTATGTTTGTTGTGCAATAAACATTCCCAGTGTCTGGGCTCTGGCCCTGCTGTTCCTATCTAGTTTGCCTCAGGCCATGCTGTGCCCCCTCTGCATGGGGACAGGACACTGCCTCTAATTCCCAAAAGACCCCTTGCCCTTTCCTTGAACTTTAGGAGAAAGTTACCTGGTATTGGATTTCCCCAGGAAGTGTAGGAGCAGTGCAGGCATACATTAGAGGCACATTTAAGAAAGGTCGAATTTCAAATTCATGTGAGTTTTTAAAAACTCCCATAAACTCAAAATTTGACCAATCTAAATTTATTTAAAAAAAAAATCGAATTTGTTAAACTCGGGTGAATAAGATCGACCCGAAAACTCGAATTGAATTTGATGAGAGTTTTAAAAACTCAATTCGAGTTTTTTCTCTGAAAAAAACTTGGAATGTCAGGTTTTAGGTGGTGAATAACTCTCAAAAAAAAATTGAATCAAATTTGAACAATTCCCTAGTCGAATTTGACAGTTTTGGCCATAAAAATTCGAATTTTCAATTCAACCCTTAAATAATAAAATCTGCCTCTGTGTGTGGGGTCAGCAACTGGGATAAGGTGGGGGGTTTACAGGCATGTCATTTATAAGGGCAGAATGAACGCAGGGGCCAGTGTTTGGGGTCAAAGTGGGAATTGATATTGATATAAGGTGGACAAATGGAGCTGGGGAACCGTTGCACTGTAGATCAGTACTGGCCAGCTATTTCTTTACTACATGCTCTTGGGCAGTCTGGGGCCTTAGCATTTATGTGTAGGTGATATAACAATGTATAGGTGATGTTACAATGTGTATGAAAAGCCAAAACATAGTAACTGTTGAGGACAGGGACACTATTAGATACCCAAATTCTTCCTCCAGGACCCTGTAATGTTTGGGGTACTTTGTAGGGTTGCCACGCGGCCGGTATTTTAGCGGCCTAGTTGGTAAAACACCTGCCAGGGCTGGGAACAGTATTACAAATTTACCGGCAATACACTTAACAAAAGCCCTTTCCCTCCGGTGGAAACTTATCTTTTTCTTCCTCATCTTGCGACATGGCCCGCACCCTTTTGCGGCACGACCCCCCACGGCTCCTCCTCCTTTTGCAGTAAGGAACGCCCCTTTAGTTACCGCCGCCACCACTGGCCGATAAACTTTTTTTTAAAAAGGTGGCTACCCTAGTACATTGTGATATAAACATTGGTCATTAGGGCCTTAGCAATTATGCAGCTTCCTGAAATTGCAGCCACCGAGCCCCAGGAAAGGCCAGAAGGGTGTAGGATTATCTGGGGGAGTCTAGGGGGTATATTTATCAAAGAGTGAAGTTAGAGATCGCCACAGCCCGCTTGGGTTAAATGCTGCCACTCTCCATAAATACGCCTTTCAAAATCCCATAGGAATTAATATAGTGTGGCGAAATTTGACTCTAGAGGACTGAGGCGATCTCTAACTTCATTCTTTGATAACAAAAAGTAGAAAGCTTCTGCACTCCAAATGTATTTTAAAATTCCAAAGCTTTATTCATCCAATAGTAAAACGGGGAATAAATATATAGGAAGGCCAGTGATATGATCCCGATGTTATTAATAGGGAATAAAGATAAATATATAGGAAGGTCATTGATCCCAATGTTATTAATAGGGAATAAAGATAAATATATAGGAAGGTGAGTGATCCCAATGTTATTAATAGGGAATAAATATAAATATATAGGAATATCAGTGATCCCAATGTTATTAATAGGGAATAAAGATAAATATATAGGAAGTTCAGTGATCCCAATGTTATTAATAGGGAATAAAGATAAATATATAAGAAGGTCAGTGATCCCAATGTTATTAATAGGGAATAAAGATAAATATATAGGAAGGTCAGTGATCCCAATGTTATTAATAGGGAAAAAAGATAAATATATAGGAAGGCCAGTGATCCCAATGTTATTAATTGGGTAATAAAGATAAATATATAGGAAGGTCAGTGATCCCAATGTTATTAATAGGGAATAAAGATAAATATATAGGAAGGCCAGTGATCCCAATGTTATTAATAGGGAATAAAGATAAATATATAAGAAGGTCAGTGATCCCAATGTTATTAATAGGGAATAAAGATAAATATATAGGAAGGTCAGTGATCCCAATGTTATTAATAGGGAATAAAGATAAATATATAAGAAGGTCAGTGATCCCAATGTTATTAATAGGGAATAAAGATAAATATATAGGAAAAGGTGGCAACCCAAGTAATAAGGGGGCAGTATATTTAGAGATATCAGACACCGCTGATGGCATATGGATTATCGGGTGCATTAGGGGTGATTGGGCACCCAAAAAGGGTCCATGTATTGATAGATCAGTAACAAGTTCACCGTGCAAGGCTGGGAGCTGACTGCTTTCAAGGTTGAGGGGGTGGAAGTGGCTCCAGCTCCCTCCCCCTCCCATTAGCAACCCATCTCTGTGCCTTTGATTTGAGGTGTGAGGGGGCATTGTCTCGCGTCCCTTTTGAAATGCAGTGTGTTGTGGGAAGAGACCACCAGCTCCGAGGCTGGTTTGATGTGTGGGACAATAAAGGCAAGGTGTTAAAAGGCAAGTATCCTCTCTCCATGAATTGCTAATCTCCCTGGGGGTGGGGGTTGAAGGGCAGAGAAACACGCGGAGATTCAGGGAGATTCATTTGCTCGGCGACAAATCGCCTCTTCTTCGGGCGACTAATCTTCCCGAATTGCCTTTCTGCCAGCTAGAATCTTAAAGAAGAAATAAACGCTAAAAATGATTATGGTTAAAAATGGCATATTTTATATAGTGAACTTATTGCAGGAGGCTAAAGTTTCAGCTTATCAATAGCAGCAATGATCCAGGACTTCAAACTTGTCACAGGGGGTCACCATCTTGGAAAGTGTCTGTGACACTCACATGCTCAGTGGGCTCTGATTGGCTGTTGAGAAGCTAAGCTTAGGGCTCGTCACTAATTATCCAGCAGAAAATGAGCTTCCCTGGCTGTAATATAAGCTGATGCTACAGGTTTGCTGATTATTCAATTCTGATGCTAATTGCACTGGTTTCTGTGCTGCCATGTAGTAATTATCTGTATTAATTACTAATCAGCCTTATATTGTGACATTTCTATTCTATGTGTACTGTATATTGTGAGTGGGTCCCTAAGCTCAGTAAGTGACACCAGCACAGAGCATGTGCAGTGAATCAGCAGACAAGAAGATGGGGAGCTACTGGGGCATCTTTGGAGACACAGATCTTTACTTCTAAAGGGCTGTGGTTGCCTTGGGCTGGTACAGAAGCACAAAACACAATGTACAACATTTCTAACTACTTCTTTAGTTCTCCTTTAACTTTCTAGGTACTAATTCTGAAGTATTCCCATGGTACACGTCCTGTGCCAAATACTAATCATTTCCATATGAAGTGCAAAGTGGGAGAATGCAGGGCTGGAGGGGTTAAACACCCCATTGACAGCACTGTGCCAGAACGGCACATCAGCGATTTTAACACATTGACTCCCAAACAATTCATACGTTTCTAAAGAAGTCTTTAGAAATTAAAGCAGTGATTGCATTCACTTTATGTAAGTTACAGCCTAAGAGAAGGTGTCATATAATGCTGAATCCCTGTCATATGCACCCGGTCCCTGTGCATTGCTTCCTGCTCTGCGTGTACTGGGTGAGGGGGCCCTATGAATTCCTGCATATTATCTCTGTGGATCTGCCCAAACACACCCTGATCAGAGTGCACTCCTCTTCTCTGGAGTTTTAAGCACATCTGCAGTACTGGGACTGGCCACTAGGAGGCGAAGAAGCAAATGCAGATTTGCAAGTGCACAAACATTATTATTGAACGGTAATAGATGCTAAAACCTGTGTATGGATTCAGCCTGTGCTCCTAGTCTTCTGTAGTTACTTCATTGCTGAGACATTAGTGCCAAAGAAACAACAATAAGTATCTGAACCTATAAAGGCACAAGGCTGAGTTATAGAGCAAGTATCACTCATGTATTTTAAGGGATAATGTACCCCCTACTGTAAATGATAAGGATATTAGAAGTCACTGAGGGGTTGTTCTGTGACCATATAAAGGCACTAGGCTGCAGGCTGAGTTATACAGGGAACTCTGAGTATCACTCGTGTATTATAAGGTATAATGTACCCCCTACTGTAAATGATAAGGATATTAGAAGTCACTGAGGGGTTGTTCTGTGACCATATAAAGGCACAAGGCTGCAGGCTGAGTTATACAGGGAACTCTGAGTATCACTCATGTATTATAAGGGATAATGTACCCCCTACTGTAAATGATAAGGATATTAGAAGTCACTGAGGGGTTGTTCTGTGACCATATAAAGGCACAAGGCTGCAGGCTGAGTTATACAGGGAACTCGGAGTATCACTCATGTATTATAAGGGATAATGTACCCCCTACTGTAAATGATAAGGATATTAGAAGACACTGAGGGGTTGTTCTGTGACCATATAAAGGCACAAGGCTGCAGGCTGAGTTATACAGGGAACTCTGAGTATCACTCGTGTATTATAAGGGATAATGTACCCCCTACTGTAAATGATAAGGATATTAGAAGTCACTGAGGGGTTGTTCTGTGACCATATAAAGGCACAAGGCTGCAGGCTGAGTTATACAGGGAACTCTGAGTATCACTCATGTATTATAAGGGATAATGTACCCCCTACTGTAAATGATAAGGCTATTAGAAGTCATTGGGGGGTTGTTCTGTGACCATATAAAGGCACAAGGCTGCAGGCTGAGTTATACAGGGAACTCTGAGTATCACTCATGTATTATAAGGGATAATGTACCCCCTACTGTAAATTATAAGGATATTAGAAGTCACTGAGGGGTTGTTCTGTGACCATATAAAGGCAAAAGGCTGCAGGCTGAATTATACAGGGAACTCTGAGTATCACTCATGTATTATAAGGGATAATGTACCCCCTACTGTAAATGATAAGGATATTAGAAGTCACCTCTGAGTTTTCCATGACCTTTAGAAAAGCACTCAGTCTTGTGCTTTTATATGGTCATGGAACTCCTTATAATATCCATATATTTTACAATAGGGGGAACGTTATTCATGATATATTCTACAGGTTAGTCATTGGCTTATACTATTTTACAAAGGGCTGCATTAGGCCACCAGAGAGTACTTTTTATCATTTTCCTTTATTCATATTAGGGATGCACCGAATCCACTATTTTGGATTTGGCTAAATCCTTCGCGAAAGATTTGTCAGAATACCGAACCGAATCCGAACCCTAATTTGCATATGCAAATTAGGAGTTGGGAAGGGGAAAAATGTTTTACTTGCTTACACCATTTCCCTCCCGCCCCTAATTTGCATATGCAAATTAGGATTCGGATTCGGTTCAACCAGGCAGAAGGATTCGGCTGACTCCGAATCCTGCTGAAAAAGGCCGGATCCTGGCCAAATCCCGAACCGAATCCTGGATTCGGTTCATCCCTTATTCAAATGAGCAGGAGCTGCCATCTGGCTTATCTAGTTGGGGGTAAGCCTGTCTGTCCCTATAGAAATTCATTCTCTGTGCCATGTTCCTACACTTTCTCCTGTACTCTTTGCTTTTGGAACAGATTTACAATGCCCTAGTTGAGAAAGTTGAAGCAGCCAGAAGGAATGCTTGAAACCCAGGCCGAGCCAAAGTCCAAGCTATTAGCCCCTGAGACAAATCAGCAGCCACTTCAGGGCATCATGTTTGTCGTGATATTCAGTGTGATATGCAAAGAGACCCTTTATCTGCCATCACTCGGCTGATAAGCCCCTGACTGCAAGACATGGCAGTACTCGTATGGGATGTGTTTTACACACTGCTACACGTCACAGCGCAGAGAGAAAACACAGGCAGTTACCCCTACAGACGTATTCACATACATAGAGGCCATTGGTCCCCTCCGGGGGATACACAGTAAGGGGGTTATTTATCAAAATCCCAATTTTTCTGAGTTTTTAAAAGAAAAAAAAGTCTGACCAAACTAAAATCCACAATTTCACCTTATTTATTATTAAAAAAGCACAAATTAATCGGTTTTGTGATTTTCCCCCGAATCGTACGATTGGCTCAAGCACAAGCTACTGTTTTATTATTACAGAGATAAAGGAAATCATATTTTTAAAACTTGGATTATTTTGATAAAATTGAGTATATGGGAGACAGGCTTTCCGTAATTCAGAGCTTTCTGGATAACTGGTTTCCCGGAGAACGGCTCCCATACCTGAATGTCAGGGGTTTATTTATCAAAATTTGGAGTTTTTTTTAATGAAAAAAGTCGACCAAACTAGAATCCATTATTAAAAAAGTACAAATTAATCCGTTCGTGAAAAAAACCCCGAAAAAATCGTACAGAAAATCGAATCATATGATTTTTTCTTGATTTTTCCTGAATCGAATGATTGGATGAATTACAAGCTACTGTTTCATTATTACAGAGATAAAGGAAATAGTTTTTTGAAAAATTTTGATTATTTAGATAAAATGGAGTCTATGGGATAACGTGTTTCTGGAAAACGGATCCCATACCTGTAGCATGTTATAGAATAGCCAGTTCTAAGCAACTTTTCAATTGGTCTTCATTATTTATATTTTATAGTTTTTGAATTATTTACCTAGCTCTGTAAGGCTACAAATGTATTGTTATTGCTACTTTTTATTCCTCATCTTTCTATTCAGGCCTCTCCTATTCATATTCCAGCCTCTTATTCCAATCAGTGCATGGTTGCTAGGGGAATTTGGACCTTAGCAACCAGATTGCTGAAATTGCAAACTGGAGAGCTGCTCAATAAAAAGCTAAATAACTCAAAAACCACAAATAATAACAAATGGAAACCAATTGCAAATTGTTGAAAAACTCGAATCGAATTTGCATGACTCCCGAGTCGAAATTGACAGTTTGGACCATAAAAAAAACTCAAAAATTCGAATTTTCAATTCGACCCTTGATAAATCTGACTCTTAATGTGTTCAATAGCGATAGCCCCTTTCATATTAAATGGTTACTTATCATTCTGCTTCATTTTATTCTTTTTACAGTCTTTCATTCATCTCAATGCTTGGTTGCTAGGGTGGGTAGCATCTAGGCTACAAGTTTAGTTATAAACTGGTGAGCTTTAAAACAAAAAGGTACATAGAAAAAGAATATTCCTTTGTACTAATCCCTCCCCCTTTCATCTCTTCCCATTCTCAGGAAGCAGAGAGGCGGCATTTACATACGCTATCAGTTCCGCCGGGGTGGTTAACGCCATCAGCCGTGCCTGCCGGGAAGGGGAGCTGTCCACTTGCGGCTGCAGCCGGACTCCTCGGCCAAAGGATCTGCCTCGGGATTGGCTTTGGGGGGGCTGCGGGGACAATGTAGAGTACGGTTACCGTTTCGCTAAGGAGTTTGTGGACGCACGGGAAAGGGAAAAGAACTTCCCTAAAGGGTCAGAAGAACAGGCTCGCTCTTTAATGAACCTCCAGAACAACGAGGCTGGGCGCAGGGTAAGTGAATTTCATTTTCATGTTTTCTGGGGTCTTTTAAATGGAAATGGTACTGTATTTATCTGCTGTGTGTTCTGGGGTATTATACATGGAATTGGCACTGTGTATATCAGCCGTGTGTTCTGGGGTATTATACATGGAATTGGCACTGTGTATATCAGCCGTGTGTTCTGGGGTATTATACATGGAATTGGCACTCTATTTATCTGCTGTGTGTTCTGGGGTATTATACAAGGAACTGGCACTGTATTTATCTGCTGTGTGTTCTGGGATATTATACATGGAATTGGCCTGTATTTATCAGCCTTGAGTTCTAGGGTATTATACATGGAATTGGCCCTGTATTTATCCTAATGTGTGTTCTGGGGTATTGTACATGGAACTGGAACTGTATTTATTAGCCGTGTGTTCTGGGGTATTATACATGGAATTGGCACTGTATTTATCCTAATGTGTGTTCTGGGGTATTGTACATGGAACTGGAACTGTATTTATTAGCCGTGTGTTCTGGGGTATTATACATGGAACTGGCACTGTATATATCAGCTGTGTGTTCTGGGGTATTATACATGGAACTGGCACTGTATTTATCAGCCTTGAGTTCTAGGGGTATTATACATGGAATTGGCACTCTATTTATCTGCTGTGTGTTCTGGGGTATTATACAAGGAACTGGCACTGTATTTATCTGCTGTGTGTTCTGGGGTATTATACATGGAATTGGCACTGTATTTATCAGCCTTGAGTTCTAGGGTATTATACATAGAATTGGCACTGTATTTATCCTAATGTGTGTTCTGGGGTATTGTACATGGAACTGCCACTGTATTTAGTAGGCGTGTGTTCTGGGGTATTATACATGGAACTGGCACTGTATATATCAGCCGTGTGTTCTGGGGTATTATACATGGAATTGGCACTGTATTTATCAGCCTTGAGTTCTAGGGTATTATACATAGAATTTATCCTAATGTGTGTTCTGGGGTATTATACATGGAATTGCCACTGTATTTATCTTTATGTGTTCTAGGGTATTATACATGAGACTGACCTGGCAATAAAAATAATAATTTAAATAATCAGTGTCATTTTCCATTTGATTTCCAGTTGTTGGAGGGGGTCGCTGACCTCAGAGGTAGGGCAGATTAAAAGGGCAAATAATTCATATAACAAAAACGAAACCATGGACTGCTTGATTTAGTTCTATTTACAGAATAACTGTAAAAGTCCAAGCTACTCTGAAGCTAAAGGTCAGATTGGTAGCCCCTTCCCCCCCCCAACCCACTATAAACTGCTATGTAGCTAAGAAACACAATCTCACCTGGGGGCTTTCCACCTCCCACTCTCAGGGTAATACAGCAGCCATAAAGTTTTATCACACCTCCCTGAGCACAAATGTTGGCTTCCCGTACAGTTTGGTTAGGGTGGTGAGGGCTGTTTACTTTTGCCTGTCTTTCCCCCCTCCTTCCTCCCAGAGACTCATTTTATGACCCACAATTCTTTGTTTATGTTTTTCTTTTCTTTCTTTTTTGGTTGTAGTAGTTACACTTCCTCCTTTTTCAGCTGCCTCCCTCCCACCCATTTGTACAAGAACCCGCTCTCAGCCTGTCCACCCCCTTATGTTTGGCTTTCAGTCACCTTTAGTGTGTGCCCTGTTCTCTTCCAACAACACAGTGAATATTATCAAGCAATGTGTTTGGTCTTCTAGGGACAATGTGCCCCTACAACAGTGTCTTGTGTTTCCTATTCATGTAAATTCTCAGCTTTAAAAGATAAATAAACCTTTAAAATAAGTGAACGTAAAATTGATGAGAATGCTATTCTAAGCACTTTTGTCATTTACATTCATTATTTATTTTCTTGTTATTCCAAGATATTAAGGGATACATGTGCTGTTAATATGAATGAATTTTGTTCCAACAGCGCCACCTGCTGGTCAGTTTCTGACCAGTCTGACCACCAAGTAGTCAAGGAAGTTGTCAGGAGAAAGAAAGAGGCTGCTCTGATGTTCTTCTGCTTAGGAAAACAATTAGAAACCTTTCTCAAATCTTTCCTAAGCAGAAGAACATCAGAGCAGCCTCTTTCTTCTGACAACTTCCTTGACTACTTGGTGGTCAGACTGATCAGAAACTGACCAGCAGGTGGTGCTGTTGGAACAAAATTCATTCATATTAACAGCACATGTATCCCTTAATATCCTGGAATAAAAAGAAAATAAATAATGAACCTAAATAACAAAAGGGCTTAGAATAACACTCTCATCGATTTTTTCGTTCACTTATTTTAAAGGTTTACTTATCCTTTAAGTTAATTTTGGTAGTTTGAAGAAATGGTAATTTATCATTGTTATCTTTTCTCCTTATCTCTCAGGCTGTCTATAAGCTGGCTGATGTGGCTTGCAAGTGCCATGGTGTCTCAGGGTCCTGTAGCCTGAAGACTTGCTGGTTACAGCTCGCTGACTTCCGGAAAGTGGGCGAGTACATAAAGGAAAAGTACGACAGTGCCGCATCCATGCGATTGAATAAGAGAAACAAACTGGAGCAGGTGAACCAACGTTTCAACCCACCGACGGGCGAGGATTTGGTATATCTGGATCCCAGCCCGGACTACTGTTTGTACAATGAAACCACAGGCTCTCTGGGCACCCATGGGAGACAGTGCAACAAGACGTCGGAGGGCATGGACGGCTGCGAACTGATGTGCTGTGGGAGGGGCTACGACCAGTTCAAGACGGTGCAAGTGGAGCGGTGCCACTGTAAATTCCAGTGGTGCTGTTTTGTCAAGTGCAAAAAGTGCACTGAAATTGTGGACCAATTTGTGTGCAAATAACTGGGCACATGGCGACTACCGCCTCACATCGACTGTTGCCTACCTGTCCCCAATGATTCCCTCCTTGCACCCTGCACCCCATCCTTTCCCCCAGCACGGAGAGTGATGGAGGCAGAAATATATATGTATAGGGCATAAAATTATATATATGTAGATATATATATATTTTTCTATGTGTATAAAGGAAGATGAACTCCAGGAACACCCCGATTAATAGGGAATGAGGGGATT
The DNA here is from genome assembly GCA_038501925.1 of Xenopus petersii. Taxonomy (NCBI): domain Eukaryota; kingdom Metazoa; phylum Chordata; class Amphibia; order Anura; family Pipidae; genus Xenopus; species Xenopus petersii. The sequence continues at coordinate 132,582,562 of CM076677.1, forward strand.
AAGGAATAATGGCAGTTCAAGGACGACACGCTGCTGTTGAATGACTGAACTGTGGGTTCACCCTGTTACCAAAGACAATGCTAGGCTACTGAGAACTCACAAGTTCCTAGAGAGAGCGGGCTGGCGATGGGAGATTTCGGGATGCCCCCCGCCCAGCACTTGCTCTGCTGTGTGATGCATCGTGTTCCTAGAGTGCAAAGCTGTCCTGCTATCTGGAGACTTTACAGACGGACTTGGCCTGGCAAACGAATAAGCCACAGCAAGCTGGAACATTTCTGGCCACTTGGCTACTGCTTGCATCTGGACTGATGGCCACAATCTCAATTGGGAACTAAGCAAGAAAAAAAAAATAGCTTTGCCTATTTTATATCCAAACAAATCCATCCCTACAGCACTGTATACATTTAAAGGGGAACTAGACCCTACTTGGGTTTGTCTTTTCACTTTTATTTTGCCTTAAATAAACCAACATTTATGGGGGGGGGTATAATTTATTTTGAGCTTAAAACATTTATCTACAAAATATGTAGTGTATATATATATATATATATATATATATATATATATATATATATATATGAGTTGCCACATCACCTTGACAAACAATGTGGCTCATGTTGTTGTTGCTGATAGGGCAGCTCCCAATATGCAGAGAAAAGAATGTTCTGGGCACATAATAAACTTTACCCTTATAATGTACTTTCTAAGGGAATGACAACCCCTTCTATCATTACATACATACAGGAGGAAACACTGACTGCCCCCCTGAAGTTATTGCCTTGCAGGCAGTATAGCCATAGTGTCTCTTTTAACGAAATCATACAGCACGTTCATTTATACTGCCCCCTAGAGGGAAATATATAGGGAATACAAAGCAACTCTCTCCTTGTTAAAGGGGAACTATCGCGAAAATAAAAATTTAATATAAGCTTCCTGGTACTGAAGTGAGAAACTTTCTAAATACAATCAATTAAAAAATTCTGCATTGTTTCTGAAATAATCAAGTTATATTCACTATTCCTCTATCAGTTTCTCTTCATTCTGTCTTCATGCAGCAGTTGGGTGTCAGATGAATGATCCAATATATGTTATAGAGGGCTCCTTTTCTAGCAGATGTATTAGAGCTCACTCAAATGACTGATTCCAGTACAAACAAAATCTAACTGCCTTTTGCACAAATCCTGCATGTAGAGAGACATGATGTCTGGTGATTTTAATAGAGTGACCTCTAATACATCTTCTAGGTAAAAGGAGCCCCCCTATAAGATATATAGGACTGGGTATCTTCAGTTCCATGTCTGATATTGCAACTGCCAGGTTGAGTTGGCTGCTTGGGCTAGAGGTGTCCACTTGGGCAGTGGCACACTGGGTCTTCTCCTGGTACCCCGGTGGGCCATTTGTAGTTATGGCTGGGAGCTGCCATATTGTTTTGTGTAAGGGTAAAGCTTATTGTGTGCACAGAGCATTACTTCTGTGTGTGTGTGTGTATATATATATATATATATATATATATATATATATATATATATATATATATATATATATATAGCAAATCACATCTGGTGCGCGACAGAAATCAGCTGCCAGGGTGCTGGTTATACAAATAGTTAAGCGTCCTTACAAGAAACCGTGGACTTATCCAAAAAAGAAAAGAAGTGGTTTATTCAACGTATATATATATATATATATATATATATATACATACACACACACACACACAACATTAGAAAGGGGTGCAATGAGGCTGCGACCACAAAATACATATAGACAAAGACAAGAGGTCATCTGCACTCAACCCAGAATGGGTTGAGTGCAGAGGACCGCTTGTATTTGTCTATATGTATTTTGTGGTCGCAGCCTCATTGCACCTCCGCCTAATGTTTTTGGAAATTGGTGGTGAGCACAACTTTCCCTTGTTTTATTTTTATATATATATATATATATATATATATATATATATATATATATATATATATATATATATATATATATATATAAAAATAAAACAATATATATATATATAATACACAAAAGCCATGAATATCCTGTAAATTATATCCTTATAAACGGTGAGTTCTGATGTCATCAGTTATAAACGGTGAGTTCTGATGTAATTTCTGTCACATGACTCATTGAAACTTGTGTATTATAATAAATAAAGTACCCCCAGTTGTAAAATATGAGGATATTAGAAGTTACCTCGGAGTTCCATGACCTGTATAAAAACACTCGGCCTTCGGCCTCGTGTTTTTATATGGTCATGAAACTCCTCGGTGACTTATAATATCCTTATATTTTACAAGAGGGGGTACTTTATTCACTATATAATGTACTTCTGCATTTGGGTAGGAGCTGCCATATTGTTTCCCTTACTTCGAAGGTTTACCTTATCAAGTGCACAGAACATTTCTTCTTTGCATGTATGCAGTTGAATGGGAAAACCTAAGCCTAAACCCTAACCCTTTTATTGACTTGGTTATTAATACTGTAGCTGACTTTTTACATTAAATAAGTCAACAGCACCCACTACTGTTATTCTTTTCTATATGTTGGGCAAGAAAAACAATATGGCAGCTCCCGCTAAACATTTAAATACTGGGAATAAATGTTCCTACACACAGAAAGTTCAATATGTTTCCCTTGCTATTAAGGATAATAGAGAATAATTATGGTAATGGGTCACTGGTCCCCCCATCCCAAAACTGAAACTTTTCTGGCTGGCAAGCTGTATTGATTATGGTGGATATCATTTGTACTCATTGCTATTTATTATACAAGTATAATTTGGGAAATAACAGACTTGTTTGTATCAAGCTTCCGATGAACAAGATGAAGCGGTCGGTGGCCAAACAGCACATTCTGTAAATACCAAAACAGCTCAGTCCGCTGCTGTGGTCTCCCAGAGAAGGGGGATTGGCAGGAGGAAGAGCAGATAGATATTGTATAGATCACTTCTATGCTTTGTATTTTTTGAAATAGTGTATCTTTAAAAAAAAAAAACGTACACTAATTTGGTTATTTTGTTGTAATTTTTTTGGCCAAAAGTGCCTCCTATCTGTCTGCCCAATAAACAGAACTTGCAGTACTCGCCTACTTATGAGTGAACTCAGGTCACATGATGGTATAGGGAGAGAAGTTCTGACTACTGATGTACCGGTCGGGGATTTCCCGACTCGCACACGCCCCTAACCCACCCGCTTCAGCCCGTGCCTGCCCGCACCCACACTTCCGGGTTCCTTTTATAGACCCGCCCCCTGCCAATGATGTCACAAAAGGGGCTGGCCGAGCAGGCGCGCAGCTATAAAGCCGGAAGTCAGAAGTCGACATTTGAACCCGCGCAGAGCAGTGTGAGGTTGACTCGAACCTGCTCGACCCGCGGGTCCCGTGGGTATTGGGTCGGCCCGCACATCATTACAGACTACAGCTTTGGAAAACAATTTATAAAGTGACAGGGTTATGGAATTATCTCCCTAAATTCTGGTTATTAACACAGAGCCAACATATTCCGTAGTGCTTTACAACAGAAGGCAGTATACATAAGCATACAGATGACACACCCATACTGACTGATACAGGAGGTAGCGAGGACCCAGCTCATTAAAGTTTAAAAACTTAATAAATGTAGTGATAAGATAGTTACAAAATCCTATTGTATACTACAGAGCTTATCTGTTATTTGCTGTGTATCCTGTGCCTTTTCTCCTTTTCGAGCTTTAAATAGCTGCCCCCATGGCTACACAGCAGCTTGTTTGTATAAACTATAGTAGTACTTATCTGTTATCTACTGTGTATCCAGTCCTTGAATGGCTGCCCCCATGGCTACACAGCAGCTTGTTTATATAAACTATAGTAGTACTTATCTGTTATCTACTGTGTATCCTGTCCTTGAATGGCTGCCCCCATGGCTACACAGCAGCTTGTTTATATAAACTATAGTAGTACTTATCTGTTATCTACTGTGTATCCTGTCCTTGAATGGCTGCCCCCATGGCTACACAGCAGCTTGTTTATATAAACTATAGTAGTACTTATCTGTTATCTACTGTGTATCCTGTCCTTGAATGGCTGCCCCCATGGCTACACAGCAGCTTGTTTATATAAACTATAGTAGTACTTATCTGTTATCTACTGTGTATCCTGTCCTTGAATGGCTGCCCCCATGGCTACACATCAACTTGTTTATATAAACTATAGTAGTACTTATCTGTTATCTACTGTGTATCCTGTTCTTGAATGGCTGCCCCCATGGCGACACAGCAGCTTGTTTATATAAACTATAGTAGTACTTATCTGTTATCTACTGTGTATCCTGTGCTTGAATGGCTGCCCCATGGCTACACAGCAGCTTGTTTATATAAACTATAGTAGTACTTATCTGTTATCTACTGTGTATCCTGTGCTTGAATGGCTGCCCCCATGGCTACACAGCAGCTTGTTTATATAAACTATAGTAGTACTTATCTGTTATCTACTGTGTATCCTGTGCTTGAATGGCTGCCCCCATGGCTACACAGCAGCTTTTTTATATAAACTATAGTAGTACTTATCTGTTATCTACTGTGTATCCTGTCCTTGAATGGCTGCCCCCATGGCGACACAGCAGCTTGTTTATATAAACTATAGTAGTACTTATCTGTTATCTACTGTGTATCCTGTGCTTGAATGGCTGCCCCCATGGCTACACAGCAGCTTGTTTATATAAACTATAGTAGTACTTATCTGTTATCTACTGTGTATCCTGTGCTTGAATGGCTGCCCCCATGGCTACACAGCAGCTTGTTTATATAAACTATAGTAGTACTTATCTGTTATCTACTGTGTATCCTGTGCTTGAATGGCTGCCCCCATGGCTACACAGCAGCTTGTTTATATAAACTATAGTAGTACTTATCTGTTATCTACTGGGTATCCTGTGCTTGAATGGCTGCCCCCATGGCTACACAGCAGCTTGTTTATATAAACTATAGTAGTACTTATCTGTTATCTACTGTGTATCCTGTGCTTGAATGGCTGCCCCCATGGCTACACAGCAGCTTGTTTATATAAACTATAGTAGTACTTATCTGTTATCTACTGTGTATCCTGTGCTTGAATGGCTGCCCCCATGGCTACACAGCAGCTTGTTTATATAAACTATAGTAGTACTGATCTGTTATCTACTGTGTATCCTGTGCTTGAATGGCTGCCCCCATGGCTACACAGCGGCTTGTTTATATTAACTATAGTAGTACTTATCTGTTATCTACTGTGTATCCTGTGCTTGAATGGCTGCCCCCATGGCTACACAGCAGCTTGTTTATATAAACTATAGTAGTACTTATCTGTTATCTACTGTGTATCCTGTGCTTGAATGGCTGCCCCCATGGCTACACAGCGGCTTGTTTATATTAACTATAGTAGTACTTATCTGTTATCTACTGTGTATCCTGTGCTTGAATGGCTGCCCCCATGGCTACACAGCAGCTTGTTTATATTAACTATAGTAGTACTTATCTGTTATCTACTGTGTATCCTGTGCTTGAATGGCTGCCCCCATGGCTACACAGCAGCTTGTTTATATAAACTATAGTAGTACTTATCTGTTATCTACTGTGTATCCTGTGCTTGAATGGCTGCCCCCATGGCTACACAGCAGCTTGTTTATATAAACTACAGTATAGTAGAGTTTCTGAAGCAAACACACCAGTTGTACCGGTGCAGAGCAACACTACATTATATTTTTATTACTTACACTACATTACTGTTCCTTTAAGCACAGTTGACAAATCTCCCACTGAAATATTTTGTCACCGGAAATAAAATAAATCCCTGGTGGAAAACATATGTGAAGCTTCTCTCTCCTACTGGAGATTTACTTTATTGCTGGTGGGAAAGCATTTCAGGGATAGTTGTCACCTGCGTTAGCGCAGATTTAAGCGTGGGCAACAATGTGTAAAGAAAATAAACCTTGCAGTACAGAATCATAGGTGCTAATATCTGAGTATAATTTCCTGGGACACGTTGCATCAAACATCTACTGGTTTGTGTCACTTTCCAGAGCACACATTCAAAGTGGTGTTTGCATCATTGATTGTGGTGCACCTATTAATGCAACTTGCTGAAGGAACTCACCACTGAGTAAATTTCAGAGCACCCACTCCTGCTGGTGCGAGAGTACCATGGAGTGCGACAGCTCCTTTGCTCCCAAAGCCGGCTTCCTCAGGGAGTACAGAAGTTTTAAGCTGGCCATAGACGCAAAGATCTGATCGTACGAATCGAGGATTCGTACGATTTTCGGAACGTGTGTGGAGAGTCCCGACATTTTTCGTCCGGCGGAGATCGGTCGTTTGGTCGATCGGACAGGTTAGAAAATTTCTGTCGGCTGCCGATAATATCTCTGCGTGTATTGCCAATCGTAGGATTTTCAGTGGGAGACTGTCACTAGCTTTGGTTGGACATAGATATCGTACGATTGCTGTCAGGGGCAGAACATTGCTGATCTGTTCTTTAACTAATCTGACTGGTAAGACTTTGATCTGAATGGTTAGTGGCGGGTCGGGAGATGGGAAAGTCTGATCGTACGATGATTCGTACAATCGGATCTTTGCATCTATGGGCAGCATAAGAACTAGGCATAGGCAGAATAGGTATTTGTCTAGTGCCTGCAGCGTTGTGCCCTAGGGTGTGACTTTTGCCTACCCCTAGTTCAGGCAATGAAGTTAGATAATATGGGTAAGCTTACAAAACAGGCAATTTGGTCTTCCAACTGGGGGGGGGAGAAAACAATTTAGGAGTGTCCAACCTGCAGTCTGTTGTTCTACTGAAGTCTTAGCATCATTTGTGGTGTGCTGCGAGTTGCCTACACTATATTCAGTTATGTGCTCCTGGCCATGGGAACAATGAAAAATGTATGTGCAACTAGTCATTTCTAAAACCTGCAACAATTTCAAGGACTAAACTCTAACAGACAGTAGAGATGGTTCCCCTTAAAAAGAAAGGATGAAACGAGCTTAAATGAGAAGGAAAGGTCTTTTAACTTTACCTGAAACCCCGGACCAATGCTCCTATCAGCAGAAAACTTGCACCGGCCCGGGATTCTTCCAGCGAGCACCACGGAGAGATTGTCTTCCGAATTCTTTTTTTCTTTTTGCTCTTTTCTCACAGCTGCGCATTCGCAGTAGCGTGTAAAGCCGAACTTTAACGGAAAAGTCAGCTATTTCATTCTACTGAGCATGCGCCTGCCCCGGGAAATTTGAAGATAGAAGAAGCCAGAAGACGATCGCTCTGTAGTGCACTCTGGAAGAATCCCGGGCTGGTGCAGTTTTCTCCTAATAGGTGCATCGGCCTGGGGTTTCAGGTCAATATATGGGATCACTTGGGGGTGCCTAGCTTTTGGCACCCCGAAGTTAAAAGACCTTTCCTTCTCCTTTACGAACTTGGCTACCAGACTTACATGTATCTGCCAATAGCCCAGCCCTACTGCATTTTGTAATGATGAACAGTAAATGGTGATATTATATGCAACATTACCAGCAGATGGAACTGGATGCCAAGATTTCTACTTCACGCAGAACAGACAGTAGGCGGCGCTGTGTGACAACATTTGTCCAAAGGTGAATCCTAGACTCGTATGATGCAGCTGTTAGTTGTCCCTTATGTGCTGGGGACTGGGCAGCATTCTGTTCTGTGTTATTTTAGTGGGCCAAGCTGGGATGGTGCCTGGGTGTTCTGCGTCGTTCAAGGTCTGCGTGGAAGAGGAATAATAAACGTTATGCTGCTGGTACCCTTTTACTTACATTCTGTACAGTATATAGAAGTAATGAACAATTTCCATTCTGCCAGCTGGTGTAGGATTACAACTCCTTGTATTGTTGAGGGCTCTTGCACATGGGGCATTCTGACTACCTGCCATTGCATTAGCCTAAAAGCTGTAAAGGCTGCCATGTTAAACCTACAATAAAAGGGAAGTAGGACAAAAATCTCTTTTAAACAGTAAGGACAGACCTCTGGATGCCTCCTTGTTAATTGCCCCAGAATGAATTGGCATAAATAAGCCTAACAAAGCAAGAACTGCTCATCTTAAACGTGCCCCTGCTCCTCGTTTACTATTACTACAGATGACATGCTCACAGAAGCATGCTTGCTAGCTATCTGCAGGGGGACCATTGGAACGGGGGGAGCCTAGTAAGGATCTGCATCCCCCTGGCACCCTCCCTCCTGCCTGCTCTGTGTTTTGTACAATCCATGTATGTGCAGGTGCAGACCCAGCAAAGTCAACTTACACCATTGCATGCTCATTATACTTGCTGATTTAACCACTGCCCGGGGGTAATTGTTGCCCTTTCCTTGCCTAATCACATTAATACACTGTCATAAACTGCCTCTCTTACCTCCCTTTGTCTCTATCATGCAGCTAATTAGCCATCCTTAAATCTATCCTTCCAAGGAGGCACTATACAACTATAATGGCCTTACAATTACCGGGTTCATTTTTGTTGATGCCCCTGGTTAAGTGCCACCTAAGGATGCAGGGCCCTTCAGTCTACACCTCACAACAAACTATTAGTCCTAAATTAGGTGTTTTGTTTGTTATTCTGTACCCTGACATCAATCACTCAGAAACATATCTGGATTTTTTATTCCACAACGCATTAGTCCTGCAGCGGGTCCTGTACCCGCAGGTTACCCGCAAAAACCTGAGGTACCCTGCGGGTTGAAGTTCGGAGTGCGGGTATAGATGCGGGTCGGCGGTTCTGCGGGTCCTCTCAATATCGGTTTTTACTCCTTTTTTCTGATAACGTCTACTTCCGATGATGTCCCTTCCGGTTTACAATGACAGAACTTCCTATTTTACTCCTTTTTTTCTGATCACGCCTACTTTTGATGATGTCACTTTCGGTTTATCATGACAGCACTTCCTGATTCTTGATGGTCAGCGGGTTGCACATAAGGTACTTGTGTGTGGGTAGCGGGTTGCGGGTCTGGGTTGCGGATTGCAGGTTGCGGGTACGGGTCGGCTACGGGTTCCAAAAATGGACCTGCGCAGGACTCTAAGCCACATCATACCCAACCACCCTAATTACCCCTAGAGAACAGTGTAATTACTACTATAAACTGTAAATGGCACACGTTTGCTCTATGTCTAGTAAGAACAGCAGACCAGTAAATTCTACCAGCTGAATGGTTGGAAAAGTTTGCCTCCTGACCCTCTGAAGCAGATCGCAGCTTACCCCAGGCCATAAGTTCTTGCTAAGTCAGCATTAAGCAGCACACTCATCCAACCCTTTAGCACTTGCATACCAGGGTAAAGTAAATTACTTCTTCTGTGTGTGGATTTCAAATACATTGTACGGTCACCCAGCTGTTTAAATCAGGCCCTGTACTTACTGTATTTTAGATCCTGCAATAAACCAGGGCCACCTCATATGCATATGCTTACACACTGTATTGCCTTGCTAAGCATTAGCAAACAGACATCGTGCTCCACAATAGACAAACAAACTATCGAAGAAGGTGCATCATGCCTGGGGGGACATATGATATTTACAAAGACATCGGTTAAAGCTTCATGCTGATGCCATTACTTAATACAGGTGAATACAAAAATAAATACAGCACTTGAGCAGATGATCACAGGCAGATAGAGTGTTCTGCCACATGGACTTGTCTCATGCCTGCGGGTAGAGTGTATTACCCATCTTTCGTAAGTATTCTGGGCAGGCCATCCTGCCTAATATTTTGCACACCATGGTTATAAATGAACGTTTAATGAAAAGTGATCAAAACTCAGGGGTGGTAGAGAAATTAAAGTCTCAGTGTCATTCTCTTATGTCCATTACAGTCACATTTGGTCGTAGGGCCTCCTCTAGGGTTGCCACCTGGTCGGTATTTTAAAATGATGGTTGATCCCAATGTTATTAATAGGGAAAAAAGATAAATATATAGGAAGGCCGGTATTTTTTTCCAGAAAAGGTGGCAACCCTAGCCTCCTCTGGTCTCTAATAAAGAAAAGGAGAGGCACAGAAGAATTTGAGCAAAGCAGAATGGAGTCACAAATGGAAAAATAAACTATTTAAACCAAAGGTATATATAGGAAAGATCTGTTGGAAGACCTTAGGTATTAAAATACAAGTGAACTCATGGGGCAGTAAAGTTCATAAGTCATAGGCAGGCCCAGACTGGGATTTTAAAATAGGCCTTGGTATTTTAAGTACACGGAGACCGAAACAGGCCCCACCAGCCCACTAAATAGTGACTGTCTATGACAATTTAAATCAGCCTCTCTGACATTTGCTAGTATCCATTTGATACAGTGCCACACAGAAGGTTACTGGTTAAATTAAGGAATGTTGGCCTGGAACATAGTATTTGTACCTGGATAGAGAACTGGCTAAAAGATAGACTACAAAGAGTGGTGGTAAATGGAACATTTTCTAATTGGACCAGTGTTGTTAGTGGAGTACCGCAGGGCTCTGTATTAGGTCCCTTGCTTTTCAACTTGTTTATTAATGACCTGGAGGTGGCCATTGAAAGTACTGTTTGTATTTTTGCAGATGAGACTAAATTGTGCAGAACTATAGGTTCCATGCAGGATGCTGCCACTTTGCACAGTCATTTGTCTAAACTGGAAAACTGGGCAGCAAACTGGAAAATGAGGTCCAATGTTGATAAATGCAGGTTATGCACTTTGGCAAAAATAATATAAATGCAAGTTATACACTAAATGGTAATGTGTTGGGAATTTCCTTAAATGAGAAGGATCTTGGGGTCTTTGTAGATAACAAGTTGTCTAATTCTGGGCAGTGTCATTCTGTGGCTACTAAAGCAAATAAAGTTGCATAAAAAAGGTCATAAACTCAAGGGATGAAAACAAAAAAGAGAGGGGTGTGTGTATGGATGCTGGGTTTTCATTTGGAGGGGTTGAACTTAATGGAGTTTTCAACTATATAAAATTATAGTAAAGCAGAGTCTAAAAGAGTGTTGTGGCCATAAGTGTGGCTAATGGCACAGACACAAGGTATGTTATGAAGCTGCTCTGGGATGGAGGTTTAATGCTAGATGTTTATGTGTTACAATGAGTAATGTGATGGTGGTGTATAAGTAGGGTTGTCTCCTTATCCCTTTATAACTGAATACAGAAGCTTCACTGCTAGACTTTTTAGTTTGTTTAGTCTTGACTTGAATTTGAGCTCCATCTTTGTCCTGAATGCTTTGTCCTTGTGCTTGACTCCTCCTTCAGCCCTGGTCCTAACTTGGACCTGATCTCCTACAGCCTCAGTCTTGACTTCGAATTTACACCCTTCTTGATCTTAATGCCATCTTGACACTTGTTGGCTCAGGACATGCAGTCTGCAATGAATTATGAACAATTTGCATTGCATTATGGAGGTAAAGTATTCCTTTGATCTCAAAAGGAGATGCTTTATCCACAAATATCAGTGCTCATTTGACAAACCTGCACACCATGAGATCGGCTGCGAGAGAAGAAGAATCCCCTAGGAAATGCAGAAATGAATCAAGGTGCAACTTCAATGAATATCACTGATGTAACTATAGTTTCCTTTAAACACAAGTTTGTGGTAATTTCTATTGTTAAATTGCTTCCTTTTGGGTTGCTCTGGGACTTCCGAGGTGCACGATAATGAATGTGTCTCCCATCTGCGAAATTTCCTTTGAGACTAATTATCCTTAGCAGGTTCTGTTGTCATGTAGTCACCTTGCCTCTCTGTATCTCGGCTCACACGCACTCGACCTTTGGATTGGATTCTTGGATTTAGTCTCTTTGCCTTGTTCCCTGAATAGCACTTGTCCGGGCTGAAGTTGTTCCATGATGTTGCTGCACTTAACATACTCTTTTTATTTAAAGAGCTCAAGTGCATGTTGCTCTTATGAGAGTTCTTTGCAACACTGATATAAAAGTGTGAATGCCTTCAGTGAATTTAAAGAACAACAGAACTTAAATTCATTGGAGATGTCTATTTGTTAGATACCCCATAGTGAGCAAAATAACAAACTTTCTGTACCAGGCTGGTGTGCCTCTTGTATAACCAATGAATCAACCCAGTTCTAACCAGCTTTACCGTCGGTCTTCATTTTTGTGGTTATTGAGTTATTTGAGCTTTACATAGCAGTCTAAATTCCAATACTGAGAGCAACTGAACTGAAAATGTAAAATAGAAAATACAAATACATTAAAACTAAGTTAAAACTGTCCCGGAAATACAAATGTGTGCACCAGTGATTCTTAACCCAATGGTTCTGGACCCAAATTGTTTATGAAGAGTTTCCATGACTCCCTTTAGAAAAGTCGGATGTTTTGTTAAAATAGTCAATAAAAATTAAATAAGGCACAACTTAAACAATTAGGAAAAGCATAACACAAAATGTTAGGCACCCCCCTGATTATAATCGCTTTCCCAGGCCAGGCGTAAATTCGCTAGGACAACGCTAATTCACATTTGCATACGGTGGGAAATAATAAAGTTACATGTACATTATATGTTGCAGCAAATACATTACATTACACAAGTCCAGGGAGCCTTAATAAATAAAATAGAGTTGTGATATTGCCCTGCACATGAGCCCACTGTATAGTTTATGTTCCATATGTTAGAAAATAAAGGGGGAACCCAGTTACCCAAAAAAAGATTTAAGGACCTTTGCAGGCTATCACTCAGAAAAAAGGAAAAGACACCAGAGTTTTTTGGGACTTAGAAAAATTTTGCACTAAAAATTGAGGAAGTCCAATGCACTCCATTGCATTTCGCATGGTCTGAGCTGGCGAAGGCAAGTCTGGTGAATGAGGTAACGTTCAGAACAATCCTTAGTGAATTTGCGGAGTTACGTCCATTTGCCAGAGCGAAAATTCGCCTGGCGTTAGAGTGCGAAGCAACGGTAGCATCTATCTCGTTCTTTAGCGAAGTGACGCCTGCGCCCATTAGGAAACTGGCGAAGTCCCTGCGGGCGGTAACGCAAGCAAATTAACACTAGCGTTAGCCACTTTGCCCTTTAGGGAATCTGCCCCAAGGTGCGTATGTGCAGTAAAGCAAGAAGCTGTCTTTTTCCCTCAGAGTTCAGCTTTTCACTCTTCTGTGAATGTGCACAGTTGAGTTGCCACCTTTGTCAGAGGCTAAACCCGAACAAAGGGGAGGGGGCAGATAGCATTGGGGGTGGGGCAGTGATGTTGTGGTGAGCATGATGACATCAGAGGAAGGCATAATGATGTCAGTGAAGTAATGATGCCGGGCGGGGTTAGTGCATCACTTAGACGCAAATGGCTTGATTTCTCTTCCGTTTCCTGAATATTTTAAACCAGATTTTGAACTGAGATGTCCAGTCCAAAACCACAGGGGTGGCAACCCTATCTCTATCTATATTCTGGCTGATGAGTAAGCCTTAAACCTCTAATTACAGGTGTGGGATCTATTATACAGAAATCGGTTATCAAGAAAGCTCTGAAATACAGAAATGCTAATTTAGAAAAACTATTTCTTATTTTTGATTGATTGGACATTGGTCTTTTTTAAATCCAACTTAACTATGTAACTATGATTTGCTTTTTTTTGTTTGTTTCTGTAATAATAAGAAATTAACTGTACTTGATAATAACTAAGCCATGTTAGGGTGAGTATCTTAGTATTTAAATGTTTTTATTTATTGGCCAAATTATTGTTTGGGTTTCACAAGGCTGAAAACCGAACACTAAGCTGAGACCCGAAAACAGGCCTTTGAAAAACCGGTCAAAACGGGTCAAAACCAAACAGGTGGCAATCCTAGTGCACAGGCATAATGGTAGCAAGAGATCCCTGGGAGACAGAGGATGAGAACGATGGCGCACTGAAACAGGTGTCCGGAGGTGGTGGGGGGCCGAGCTGCACACGGATTGCACACGGGCGCGATGCCACTTAGTTACATTACTGTCTGGGTTGGTGCAGTTTTCAGCAAACAGAAGCCTGGGGTCTAAATGTTTGCTCCCTCAAGTGATTATACCTTTCCTTCTCCTTTAAGTCTAACCAATTATTTTGCATTACAAAGCTCAAGTCCCAAACTTTCTTTGGGCTCCTTTAAAGGTAACATTTATTTTCAATGTGAACTGCTTTAAAGGAAAACGAAAGCTTAACCAAAGAAGAAGCTAGACATGTTGTTCCTCGTGTTTTGTGGTTCTGTACCAACCCAAGGCAACCACAGCCCTTTAGCAGTAAAGATCTGTGTCTCCAAAGATGCCCCAATAGCTCCCCATCTTCTTTTCTGCTGATTCACTGCACATGCTCTGTGCTGCTGTCACTTACTGAGCTTAGGGAGCCACTCACAATATACAGTACACATAGAATAGAAATGTCACAATATAAGGCTGATTAGTAATTAATACACATAATTACTACATGGCAGCACAGAAACCAGTGCAATTAGCATCAGAATTTAATAATCAGCAAACCTGTAGCATCAGCTTATATTACAGCCAGGGAAGCTCATTTTCTGCTGGATAATTAGTGACGAGCCCTAAGCTTAGCTTCTCAACAGCCAATCAGAGCCCACTGAGCATGTGAGTGTCACAGACACTTTCCAAGATGGTGACCCCCTGTGACAAGTTTGAAGTCCTGGATCATTGCTGCTATTGACAAGCTGAAACTCTAAAATATGGCATATTTAGCCGTATTTATTTTTAGGGTTTAGTTCTTGCATGTTGCCTCTGATTGCCTGGTACAGTCTCCTGCTGGCCTCCTCCAACAGCTTGCCACAGAATTGTGGCATAAAACGGTGACTCGCTACATTATATAAAGCACACCTACGGCTCTCTGTAGATGAGGAGCCCGGACAGTGCTGATGCTAACTGTGCAGGACTTGGAGGTTGGTGTTTATCATAAAATGTTTGGGGGCTGTGGCCTAAGGAGATGCCAATGACCCTAAATACTTCTCATGAAATCAGTGCTGCTGAATGCAGGCCCTGTATTGATGGGAGAGGCGCTGGTCTTTCTGAAGTGTAAATAGCTGTGCATGTAAGCTCCAAGTGTCGGGCTGGAACTTGGGATGGGTCGAAGAGACATGTGCCTAGAGTACAATGGTGGGGGTGCAAGTAGTGCATGGGTGTCAGGGTGGGGTGCCTGTACCCAGGCAGTGGTAATTGGAGCTTTGCCTTTGGCACACTCACCTACAGGCCCAGCACCAGGGTAGCATGCAAGTGTACATAGCTTTTAAAATAACTTGAAACTTTATTGCAGGCCAACAGTAGAATACATACAGCCTGTGTATTGATCTACGTTTGGCCTGAAATAAAGTTCCCGGTTCTTTTAAAAGCCTGTCTGTGGGATCTGAGAGTGTCTGCCATTTGTCTTTTGCTTGAATACGTCCACCCTGAGCTGTAGGTCTGGGGCATGAGCACCCAGACTCCACATTTGTACTGGTGAGATTATAAATTTAGTGTCTACACACCGGGATTTTTTTTCCTTCTTGAACTTTGCACCCTACCCCAGATTATTAAAATGAGCTCTAGGATTTTGTATACCTTATACTGTATTTCTCTATCTTACCTCCCAACTGCCATGTTTTCTGCGGGACAGTCTTGATTTTGACACCTCGGCCCCCAGTCCCGGGTTTCTTACTGAAATGTCCCGAGTTTCTCTTTGATCTCCTGCACTGACGCCAGAATATTACATTTCTGAAACTTAATAAAAATAAGAAGATTTTGGCAGAGAACCCAGAACACTGAGCAGCTGCACTGAGATATGTTTGTAACAATTTAAGATTGTCTCTTGGGGAAACTGACTCACAGCTTAAAGGGTAATTTGGCCTTCATTAGCAAAACTGTTGTAACACATAAAACATGGCCCTAAAACTCCTAGAAATTCATAACCTGACAAATAAAATGGACATGGTAATAAGGGGGCGTGACCATAACATGGGTGTGGTCAAAATGGCCGCCACGCTACACAGCTGATATTTTTGTCCCTCTCCACATTTTTCAAAAGTTTGGGGGGTATGTTCTGTGTAATTCCATTAGGCAAGGTCCCCTAACCCCTGTAATGTCTCACATACACACCCTACTACTTTAAAGCGCTAAATACATTTTGTGTTAATAAAAATAAGAGGATTTTGGCAGAGAGCCCAGAACACAGAGCAGCTGCACTTAGATACGTTTGTAACAATTGAAGATAAACAATGACACCATTGTAACCATTTCAGATAAGCAGGTCTCTTGGGGAAATAGTTAATAACTGTAAATACTACATATCCCAGCAACCCCTGGAAAACCACTAGAGGGTGTAGCAGCACAGCTGGATACCCCCAGCCCATGACCTACATCTTTGTGTTTACATTGTGCCACACGCCTGCCCTGTTCCGACCACTTCCTGTTTCTCTCTGAGGAAGCGTTAAGCGGGCTCTATGGCAACCAGAGACGCTCCAGCGGAAGTGGCGAATCTGACCGCCCATTGGTCGCTTAGAGATCATGTGATGCACTTTGACCTTGGTCTCGCAAAACAAACCGAGAGGAGAGGCTTCGTAGAACTACTCTTCCCAGAGTGCATCGCAGAGGGGAGGAGCGTAGTGGGCAGCTGACTCGTCCATAGGCTGCAGGTTCCTCGTGTGATAGGCGTCATGGTGACGATTCCAGGCAACCCGAGGAGACGAGAATAAGGCGGAGCGGGCCGGGAGGTGAGATCAGAGCGTTGAGCTGTTGAAGACGCGGAAAGGGGAAAGGTGAGAAGCTTGTGCCGGGGTCGGGTCCTAGATGTGGCTTTGTTTGTGTCTTCCGACTGTCGCGCCTCTCTGTGTCCCCCCTGTGTCAAATGTGACTGTGAGACTTCCCTTGTCTTGTCGCCTTTTCCATAACTGAGAACCTGATCCATTTCCCTTCCCTGTCAGTCTGATCCATCCTCCTTTATCTCCATCTGTCAGTGCTGTCAGTCTGCTCCACTTCTCTCTGTCCTCTCCCTCTGCTCCACTCGCCCCTTCCTCTCCCTCTTCTCCACTCGCCCCTTCCTCTCCCTCTGCTCCACTTGCCCCTTTCTCTCCCTCTGCTCCACTCGCCCCTTCCTGTCCCTCTGCTCCACTCGCCCCTTACTGTCCCTCTGCTCCACTTGCCCCTTTCTCTCCCTGTGCTCCACTCGCCCTTTCTCTCCCTCTGCTCCACTCGCCCCTTTCTCTCCCTCTGCTCCACTCGCCCCTTTCTCTCCCTCTGCTCCACTCGCCCCTTTCTCTCCCTCTGCTCCACTCGCCCCTTCCTCTCCCTCTGCTCCACTCGCCCCTTTCTCTCCCTCTGCTCCACTCGCCCCTTCCTGTCCCTCTGCTCCACTCGCCCCTTCCTGTCCCTCTGCTCCACTTGCCCCTTTCTCTCCCTGTGCTCCACTCGCCCTTTCTCTCCCTCTGCTCCACTCGCCCCTTTCTCTCCCTCTGCTCCACTCGCCCCTTTCTCTCCCTCTGCTCCACTCGCCCCTTTCTCTCCCTCTGCTCCACTCGCCCCTTTCTCTCCCTCTGCTCCACTCGCCCCTTCCTCTCCCTCTGCTCCACTCGCCCCTTTCTCTCCCTCTGCTCCACTCGCCCCTTTCTCTCCCTCTACTCCACTCGCCCCTTTCTCTCCCTCTGCTCCACTCGCCCCTTTCTCTCCCTCTGCTCCACTCGCCCCTTCCTCTCCCTCTGCTCCACTCGCCCCTTCCTCTCCCTCTGCTCCACTTGCCCTTTTCTCTCCCTCTGCTCCACTCGCCCCTTCCTCTCCCTTTTCTCCACTCGCCCCTTCCTCTCCCTCTGCTCCACTCGCCCCTTCCTCTCCCTTTGCTCCACTCGCCCCTTTCTCTCCCTCTGCTCCACTCGCCCCTTTCTCTCCCTCTGCTCCACTCGCCCCTTCCTGTCACTCTGCTCCATTTACCTTTACAAAAATGTCAGTCTGCTCCACTTACCCTTTCCTGTCAGTCAAACCTCTTCCCTTTCCATCAGTCTACTCCACTTTCCTTCTCTTAACACCCAGTCTCCTTAACAATACCTTAAGCCGTTTGTCTGTCCCCCGATGTAACCCCAAGCAGTTTGTCAGCTCCACTCATTGCCATAGTTGTGAGTTCTATCTGTGAGTGTATGCGAGTGTCAGCTGGGAATACTATAATGTATCTCCTGTGTATAAATACACCCTGAGCTCTGTGCCCAACCAACCCTCCAACTCTGCATCGCTGGCCCCTCTTTGCTCTTCTCAGTTGCCTCACTCACAAGCCATGAAACATGAAAATAAAATGTAAAATTCAGGCTGGTGGGTTTAAGTACAAAAAGGGGGGCACATTTACTTAGCTCGAGTGAAGGATTTGAAAGAAAAAAACTTCAAATTTCGAAGGTTTTTTTTGGCTACTTCGACCATCGGATTGGCTACTTCGACCTTCGACTACGACTTTGAATCAATGATTCGAATTAAAAATCATTCGATAGTCGAAGTACTGTCTCTTTAAAAAAAACTTTGACCACCTACTTCGCCACCTAAAACCCACCGAGCACCAATGTTAGCCTATGGGGAACGTCCCCATAGGCTTTCTAAGTATTTTTTTAGCGAAGGAAAATCGTTCGATCGATGAATTAAAATCCTTTCGAATCGTTAGGTTCGAAGGATTTAATCGTTCGACCGAAAGATTTTTCCTACGATTGTTCCTCATCCTTTTCTCTGTCACCATCAAATTACACCTGCCTGCTGTCTACTCTGCACTGCACCTGCCCTGGTATCACCTTTCTCTCTCTCTGTCACATAATGGGTCTTCTTCTTCTTTGTTCTTACCACTCCCACCAGAACAGCCTGACAGTTGCACTAAACTGCCAGCCCCCTGTGCCTGCAATTACTAAGTGCATCAACTCACCCCGAGTGTCTGTAGTTCTGTTGCACACTTACTCCTCCTCAAAAATCAGACTCCCTTAGGCTGCTCTATAATTCATGTCGACACCTGCCCTGACTTATCTTTCGGATCTAACCAGTAGCTCAAGTTTAACCAGCCGAGCAGCATTATCTTTCACGTCTGACCAGTAGTTAAAGGGGAACTTCACCCAGAAACAGCCCCCCTCCCCCCACATATGACCGAAATCCTAAGCAGCTTTCCAATATACATTAATTTAACATTTTTACAAGTTTTTATGTATTTGTATATGTAATTGCAGTTGGGAGCTGTATCCCTTTGGCTGTTTTTTTGTTTTCTGCACTGCTAGTTCTGACTCCTGAAGCAGAAGTTTAAAGCCGCACAGCAACTTGTCTTTCAGCCTAGAAATGGACAATAAACACTATGTTGGTGCCAGTTTTGGCACACCCCTTACGAGGTGTTTATCTTTTTTTTTTTTTTTTCCCAAGGAATACAATCTGTTGTCACCATTGAACTTTAATTAGGGAAAAGCCAAATCCGTGGAGATAGCCGTACCAAGGCAACATTAGGAGTTGACTGCTGTGTCGTTAAAGTGAGTCACAGGTTGTTAAACAGTGATGTTGTGTAATATCGCCTAAATCTGCTGTAACGTTAACCTATTACATGCCAGTTTGTATTGCTTCATTATTTAATCCAGTGGTTCCCAACCTGTGAGATTTGGGGTAAATTGCCATTTTCTGTCATAAATACCCTGAAACCCAGCTTGAAGGTCAATTTGGCTGAAATTTGGGTGATTATGTGTCCCTTTATGACACGAAACACGTAAGGCTTTTTACCTTTTATACATGATGTAAAAATAAATATTTTTGTACCATTTAAACATTGAGCTCCTGGGTGCTACTTTTGGATGTTCCAGTTTGATGCCTGCCGACAACTTTCATTTTTTGTGATTGACTCCCCTCTGCTCAAGGTCTGGGGCATGAGAACCCGGACCCTACATTAAGGGGCAGATTTATCAAAGGTCGAAGTGAAAATTTGAACTAAAAAAATCGAGTTTCAAGCTAATTTTTGTGTAATTTGACTAGGGAATAGTCCAAATTCTATTTGCATTTTAAAAATAATCGAAAATTCGAAATTTATGTTCTATTGTCTCATTAAAAATTTCGACTTTGACCATTCGCCATCTAAAACCTGCCGAATTGTTGTTTTAGCCTATGGGGGACCTCCTAGAACCCACTTGAAGTCAATTGGTGGACTTTGAAAAATCAAAGTTTCTTTTTGGAAAAACTTCGAATCGAATTTGATCAAATGCGATGTTACTTCAATTTGTACGAATCGAATTTCATCGAAAACTGACCTATTCCGGCTATTTTACTATTCTTTTAGTAGTGGGCTATTTCGGGAAATCTGCATGTCAATGGCCAGCTTTACCGTCCCAATGTGTTTTTAAAGGACCAGTAACATTAAAAAATGTTTTTAAAAAATGTGATTCTTTATAACAAAAAAAACCCAACAAGACAGTTTTAACTTTTAAATCGCAAAGCTTTTATTAAGAAATAACGTGCTGATTCTCTGCATGCGCTCCTCTTCATAAACAGTGACGATTCGTTGTGCGGCACTCGATTTCTCCTCCACTTCTATAGGAAATAGCCAGGAAGGAGAAATCGAGCGCTGCACGATGGATTGTCGCGCTGTCATCGTTTCTGAAGAAGAGCGCATGCAGAGAATTGGTAAGTAGTTTCTTAATAAAAGCGTTGCGATTTAAAAGTTAAAACTGTCTTTTTTTGTTACAAAGAAACACATTTTCTTAATTTGTTACTGGTCCTTTAAGATTAAAGGAGAAGCGCCTTCAGTGATCACTTTCAGTATCGGAGGTTACGTTTATTAGCAGCAGCGTTTAATTAGGCTGACTGCATTTTCCACGCAATTGTTGTAAATGCCGCTCCTTATCTCCATGCAGGACCTTGACATTAATATCTTGGTGAGGATTTGCGGGATTATGAGATGTGCTCAAGCCAATTAAACATTATAAGCTGACAAAGCAGCAGTTGCATTGGAAGTATCTTCATGTATTGGGATCGCGGCAGATGATACAAACCGATGTTCTGCTTGTCTATCTGGGTTTTTCTGAATTAATCCACTGCTGTGGGGGTTATGTAGTACAGCGAGTAAAGTATTCCTCAGCCCAGTAACACACTGCAACCAATCAGATGCTTAATTTCACTCTTCTGGCTGCACTCCCTCAGTAAAAGCTAACCACTGATTGGTTGGTATGGCAGACATCTGTACTCGGTTGTTGGTTGTGCCAGACCACCAGGGCTGGAACTAGGGGTAGCGTATCGGATCCATTATGATCTGATCGTTGGGTCCTAGGGCCCATGATCGGATCAGCCCAATATCGCCCACTTCAATGTGGGCATATTGGGGAGAGGTCCACTCGTTTGGTGGATCACTTAATCAGCAGGCAAAAGGGACGAAGGAAGAAAGGGTCTTCAGACTCAATTTGCCACAAGGCTAGCGGGGGTCCCAGTATCCATCCCCCCTCCAGTGCAAAGGCTTACGAGGGGCACAGAACTGAAGAAATAGGAATTTGTAATTGCAGGCAGGAACCAATCCGGAACAGATTATGTGTAAAAAAAAAAAAAACCAAAAAGCCTTACGCGTTTTGTGTCACCAAGGGACACTTAATCATAGGCTAATATTAAGGCATAGCCTATGATTAATTGTCCTTTGGTGACACGAAACACGAAGGCTTTCTGTTTTTTTATGCATAATGTTTTTGTACTATTTTTAAGTTTTGGACTCCTAAATTGTACTCATTGGTGTGCTGGATTGATGGCTGCCTGCAATTACGAATTCCTATTGAATTGCTCTCCTAAGGTGTGGGGCATGAGAACCCACAGTAAAAAGTGGTAAGCTTATACATATATAAATCCAAGGATCTTTCAGCTTCCAGTGTTTCCAGAACTGAAGAGGCCCCAAAACTGATTATGCCCTATGCAAGCCAGGTTCAGGGGGAAAAGAAACCTAATGAACACCCCCCCCCCCCCCGGATCAGCGCAGACCCAGAGGTATTGCACCAAATGCAAAAAGTGCTAAAAAGTTAATTAACGTGTACAATTTATAAAAAGGAGTTTAAAAATGATCTTGGCCTAAAGTCCATGGGCTTATGAGCAGATAGTGACTACTTGGCACAGCTGTGCCGACCTCTCTCTCTCTCTCTCTCTCTCTCTCTCTCTCTCTCTCTCTCTCTCTCTCTCTCTCTCTCTCTCTCTCTCTCTCTCTCTCTCTCTTCTCTCTCTTCTCTCTCTTCTCTCTCATCCCTCCCTCTATCCCTCATCCCTCCCTGGCAATGCACCAATCACGTCCCTGATTCTGTATGGGCTATTAGTGAGTTCGGGCAATAGTGGGGTTCATTTCATTGCAGGAGACATGAGCTGCCCTGTGGCTCTTAAGCAGAAAAGCGCTGTCCATTTTGGCCCATTAGATGTTCCTTATTTTGCTACAGAAAATGAAACGGCCGAGGACATGCAAATATGGCAGTGCCGTTGCATATATGCAAATATACAGAGAAGGATGTGCAAGAGCCTACAGTTAGCTATATCCTGCTGTATTACAGTGCGATTCATAGAGAATTATTTCCAAAATGAACACGCTTGATACTTTAAAGGGGAAATCTGTCTTATTCTCATTGCACATGGTAGTGTGTGTGTGTGTGTGTGTGTGTGATATATATATATATATATATATATATATATATATATATATATATATATATATATATATATATATATATATATATATACTGTATCTGTAAATTGCCTTATATGCAGTCTCTAGCAGCGAGACACTTGAATCCCATTCTCTAGAATTTCAGCAATTAAAAACGGCATCCGAGCAATAAGGGACAGTAGTAGCCAGTCTGAAATACTGAAATGTTTTTGGCCAGCCTTGAGGTATGGGCAATTCTTTTACTGGTGTAGCCGGGAGCAGCCTACCTTTGCACAGCTGACTCTCTCTATTTAAACTGAAGGTGCATGAGCTGATTAAAGCAGCCAGCTTGATCCGTCCAGAACAAGTCAGCTACTTAATGGCCAATGTATGAATGATGTCCTGCCCAACTGTGCCGGAACCCTGGATTTGGTGCTTATCCTTAAAACACTCCACACTCCATTGGCCCAGCCCTAGTTGCTTGCAGATATTTGCCACCCACCCTTTTTTTTTTTTAAATTAAGCAATATTTGTTTTTTTTACAGTGGTTGTCCCACCCTGCCATAGGGTGTGCCTCGGGTTACTCCCTACCGAAGAAGTTTAGGCAGAAAATCAAGTCGGTAATAATATATAAAAGTGAAGACACATATTGCCCCTCCCTATGCTTATGGCAGAGACAGGGGGTGATAGACCGGCTATTGCCAATTGCCTGAGTTCTATAAATAAACAAGACTAATAAATCCATCCGGCAAGGTGGGACTTCTAGTTGGCCGAGGATGATATGAAGCCTTGGGCATATCTCCCATTTTGGAAATAGAAAGAGGGACAAAAAGATTTGCCGCATGGAGCATACCTAATATATTTGACCACGCCCACTTTTTTAGTGACCACACCCCTAATTACCATGTTCATTTGGCACTTTATGAACGTTTGTACACATTTCTGTGTTTTTTTTCCAGTTATTACAGTTTTGCTAATGGCGGTGAATTGCCCTTTAAAGGATTGTTCACCCTTCAAAACTTTTTTCAGTTCAGTTGGTTTCAGATAGATCGCCAGAAACGAAAAACGGGGTGAAATATCGTCTGCGATAAATCTTCAATGCTAATCTCCCTGAATTGACTTCCCATCTGCAAGAATATGAATCGCCGGTGGGATAGCATAAGCTTCGTTTTGTTATTCTGAAGTTGCCTCACAGAGAAACCGGGGTGATTTCAGAAATCAAAGAGACACTTATGCCATCCCATGGGAAGGTATTTCTGTCAACAAGAGTGATTTTTTTTGGGGGTGTCGTCCAGTTTTGTTCCTGCTGAATTGTGCTTAGTACAGGGGAATACCTATGCTGTCATAGTTTTATGGGATCTCTCTGTACAGACTATGAGCAAACTTAGGGGCTGTTCCTGCTGAATTGTGCTTAGTACAGGGGAATACCTATGCTGCCATAGTTTTATGGGATCTCTCTGTACAGACTATGAGCAAACTTAGGGGCTGTTCCTGCTGAATTGTGCTTAGTACAGGGGAATACCTATGCTGCCATAGTTTTATGGGATCTCTCTGTACAGACTATGAGCAAACTTAGGGACTGTTCCTGCTGAATTGTGCTTAGTACAGGGGAATACCTATGCTGCCATAGTTTTATAGGATCTCTCTGTACAGACTATGAGCAAACTTAGGGGCTGTTCCTGCTGAATTGTGCTTAGTACAGGGAATACCTATGCTGCCATAGTTTTATGGGATCTCTCTGTACAGACTATGAGCAAACTTAGGGGACTGTTCCTGCTGAATTGTGCTTGGTACAGGGGAATACCTATGCTGCCATAGTTTTATAGGATCTCTCTGTACAGACTATGAGCAAACTTAGGGGCTGTTCCTGCTGAATTGTGCTTAGTGCAGGGGATACCTATGCTGCCATAGTTTTATGGGATCTCTCTGTACAGACTATGAGCAAATTTAGGGACTATTCCTGCTGAATTGTACTTTGTACAGGGAATACCTATGCTGCCATAGTTTTATGGGATATATCTGTACAGACTATGAGCAAACTAAAGGTGGCCATACACGTGCCGATAAAAGCTGCCGACAGACCGAGTCGGCAGCTTATTGGCCCGTGTATGGGGGCCCCCTGACGGGCTTCCCCGATCGAGATCTGGCCGAAAGTCGGCCAGATCTCGGTCGGATGGGATTAAAAATCCCGTTGGATCGCGGCCACATCTGTTCGTTGGTGCGGTCCCGCGATCCGACCGCCCGTCTGCGAACGCTAGGATCTGATCGTTGGGCCCTAGGGCCCACGATCGGATCAGCCAGATATTGCCCACCTCAAGGTGGGCATATCGGAGGGAGTCGCCAAAAGAGCGGATCTATCCATGTATGGCCACCTTTAGGGGACTGTTCCTGCTGAATTGTGCTTAGTACAGGGGAATACCTATACTGCCATAGTTTTATGGGATCTCTATGTACAGACTATGAGCAAACTTAGGGGACTGTTCCTGCTGAATTGTGCTTAGTACAGGGAATACCTATGCTGCCATAGTTTTATGGGATCTCTCTGTACAGACTATAAGCAAACTTAGGGACTGTTCCTGCTGAATTGTGCTTAGTACAGGGAATACCTATGCTGCCATAGTTTTATGGGATCTCTCTGTACAGACTATGAACAAACTTAGGGACTGTTCCTGCTGAATTGTGCTTAGTACAGTGAATACCTATGCTGCCATAGTTTTATGGGATCTCTCTGTACAGACTATGAGCAAACTTAGGGACTGTTCCTGCTGAATTGTGCTTAGTACAGGGAATACCTATACTGCCATAGTTTTATGGGATCTCTCTGTACAGACTATGAGCAAACTTAGGGACTGTTCCTGCTTAATTGTGCTTCCTTCTGCTCTTTCTGGCTTCACAAATAATTGAGTATTAACTATACATTGTATACTGGGTAACTTGATGCCCTATGATGGGTAAGTGGCATAAAAATACTGTATTTTGGCACCACAATTATAGTCTAGTAGATCTGTTGGCCATTGTGGTTACAGCATTCTCTGCCAACAGATGGGTTTATATGAATATATATTTATTTCAGCTGAAATATGTATCATTTTGCCGCTCCTTTTCATTAAAGCAGGGCATTCTTCGACCGGGTTCTATTCGTCTCTATAAATATCCCTGTTTCACATCACATGCACATTGTGTACACGCCATTTAGCCCCCTCAGAGGCTCCCCCTGCTTATTTTGGTAGGAACGGTGGTTACACGCAGTCCTGAAAACAAAAACAAACAGCTGTAGGACAACCGAACACTTTCAGCTCAAGGATCTGCCGTGGTTCTTTTTCATTAATAGAAGAAGAATAGAAGAAGCTGGAAATGTTTTTGAATGGAGGTGCCATATGGGGGCTTAAGAAGTAACCGTGGCATAGTCTAGAGAAAAAGGACCCTCTGATTTGTTAAATAAGAATAAAGTTATTCATGGCATTTATTCATTTAGCAAACCACTTTGTTAATGGTATATGCGAGTCCCGGTGCTAGTGGAGCTTACAATCTAATTTCCCTATAGTAGTCTTGTTTTATCTGGAGCCAATGAACTGACTGTAGGAGGGACCAGAAGGAAACCCACATGTTATCCACTGTGCCACGTAAACAGCTGTTAGACATGTTGTTGTTTTGTGTTGGAAAAGAAACTGTGACCTAATGCAAGAAATCATCTCACTCCCTTCAGTTAAAAGAGCCCCATAATATTACAGTTTCTATACTTTCCTAGGATAATGTATACAGTATAAAGACTTTGTACAAACTTAGGGGCTGTTCCTGCTGAATTGTGCTTCATATAGAGAAATACCTATGCTGCCATAGTTTTATGGGATCTCTCTGTACAGACTATGAGCAAACTTAGGGGACTGTTCCTGCTGAATTGTGCTTAGTACAGGGAATACCTTTGCTGCCATAGTTTTATGAGATCTCTCTGTACAGACTATGAGCAAACTTAGGGGACTGTTCCTGCTGAATTGTGCTTAGTACAGGGGAATACCTATACTGCCATAGTTTTATGGGATCTCTCTGTACAGACTATGAGCAAACTTAGGGGACTGTTCCTGCTGAATTGTGCTTAGTACAGAGGAATCCCTATGCTGCCATAGTTTTATGAGATCTCTCTGTACAGACTATGAGCAAACTTAGGGGACTGTTCCTGCTGAATTGTGCTTAGTACAGGGAATACCTATGCTGCCATAGTTTTATGGGATCTCTCTGTACAGACTATGAGCAAACTTAGGAGACTGTTCCTGCTGAATTATGCTTAGTACAGGGAATACCTATGCTGCCATAGTTTTATGGGATCTCTCTGTACAGACTATGAGCAAACTTAGGGACTGTTCCTGCTGAATTGTGCTTAGTACAGGGAATACCTATGTACCATAGTTTTATGGGATCTCTCTGTACAGACTATGAGCAAACTTAGGGGACTGTTCCTGCTGAATTGTGCTTAGTACAGGGAATACCTATGCTGCCATAGTTTTATGGGATCTCTCTGTACAGACTATGAGCAAACTTAGGAGACTGTTCCTGCTGAATTCTGCTTAGTAATAGGGGAATGGGTTCTTTCTCTACAGACCGCTAGAAGTCCAAGACTTATAAAAGGCATTTATATAGATATGTTGACTTATAATATCATTATATTTTACAACAGGGGCTAGCAATATTAACTATATTAACCAAGAGATTGTTGCATATATTTGGTTTTGCCTACTGTTGAACTAGAGCTTTCAACATCCAAAACTGTTGCTTGTTACGTTCATTGGATTGGACAGATACTCTCCTGCATCACAGATATTTTACTGTACATTTCAGCTGGCAGGTTCTACTGAATAGTTGCCCTTTAATACCCTTTGCCACTGACCTTTGTGTGTTGCCCATCCCAGATGTGCAAGGTTCTTTGTACCAGTTGGTATAAGAATGTAACTGACGCCGGCCTTTGTTCTTCCGTTATCTCTGGAGTCTAAACTCTTGGGTAATAAAGTCACATTTAAGGGAGGGAAAATGAAAGAATTATCGTAATTACTTTATTTTTGTGCCATAGGAAACCTAGGCAAACGGCAATTTATATTAGTAAAAGGGATGTTCACCTTTGAGTTAACTGATAGTATGATGTAGAGAGGGATATTCTGAGACAATTTGCAATTGGTTTTCATTTTTTATTATCTGTGATTTTCCAGTTATTTAGCTTTTTATTCAGCTCTCCAGTTTGCAATTTCAGCCATCTGGTTGCTAGGGTCCAAATTACCCTAGCAACCATACACCGAGACACTGGAATACGATGTTCCAGAGATTTTACTTCTGGCCTGGCAACAGCTGGAGCATTACACTATGTTCCTGCATGAATCAGTGTTGTTTAGTTGGGAAGTAGATTCTAAATCTTTCTGTAGGTTTTTTTTTTTTGCTGAGACAGAATGTTCTGTTACAGATAGCTAGAATCTCAGCCATAAAGCAGGGCAGGGCTGCTGCTTCCAATGGGGATCAGATAGGTTCTGTGCAGCCACTGGGACAGAATGTTCTGGTATACAGATAGCTAGAATCTCAGCTGCCATAAAGCAGGACAGGACTGCTGCTTCCAATGGGGATCGGATAAGATCTGTGCAGCCACTGGGACAGAATGCTCTGTTATACAGATAGCTAGAATCTCAGCTGCCATAAAGCAGGACAGGACTGCTGCTTACAATGGGGATCAGATAGGATCTGTGCAGCCACTGGGACAGAATGTTCTGTTATACAGATAGCTTAGAATCTCAGCTGTCATAAAGCAGGACAGGACTGCTGCTTACAATGGGGATCAGATAGGATCTGTGCAGACCACTGGGACAGAATGTTCTGTTATACAGATAGCTAGAATCTCAGCTGCCATAAAGCAGGACAGGACTGCTGCTTACAATGGGGATCAGATAGGATCTGTGCAGCCACTGGGACAGAATGTTCTGTTATACAGATAGCTAGAATCTCAGCTGCCATAAAGCAGGACAGGACTGCTGCTTACAATGGGGATCAGATAGGATCTGTGCAGCCACTGGGACAGAATGTTCTGTTATACAGATAGCTAGAATCTCAGCTGCCATAAAGCAGGACAGGACTGCTGCTTCCATTGGGGATCAGATGGGATCTGTGCAGCCACTGGGACAGAATGTTCTGTTATACAGATAGCTAGAATCTCAGCTGCCATAAAGCAGGACAGGACTTGAGATGGGGATCAGATAGGATCTGTGCTTACAATGGGGATCAGATAGGATCTGTGCAGCCACTGGGACAGAATGTTCTGTTATACAGATAGCTAGGAATCTCAGCTGCCATAAAGCAGGACAGACTGCTGCTTACAATGGGGATCAGATAGGATCTGTGCAGCCACTGGACAGAATGTTCTGTTATACAGATAGCTAGAATCTCAGCTGCCATAAAGCAGGACAGGACTGCTGCTTCCATTGGGGATCAGATGGGATCTGTGCAGCCACTGGGGACAGAATGTTCTGTTATACAGATAGCTAGAATCTCAGCTGCCATAAAGCAGGACAGGACTGCTGCTTACAATGGGGATCAGATAGGATCTGTGCAGCCACTGGGACAGAATGCTCTGTTATACAGATAGCTAGAATCTCAGCTGCCATAAAGCAGGACAGGACTGCTGCTTCCATTGGGGATCAGATGGGATCTGTGCAGCCACTGGGACAGAATGTTCTGTTATACAGATAGCTAGAATCTCAGCTGCCATAAAGCAGGACAGGACTGCTGCGTACATTGAATTTCATAATTTTTAACCTACTCTACTATTCTCACATTGTTACCCGTGCGCTATATCCAGAGATCTTTTGCAATTATTGACGTGACATATGTTATATGAGATTTTATAACAGTAGATAGCTAGAATCTCAGCTGCCATAAAGCAGGACAGGACTGCTGCTTCCATTGGGGATCAGATGGGATCTGTGCAGCCACTGGGACAGAATGCTCTGTTATACAGATAGCTAGAATCTCAGCTGCCATAAAGCAGGACAGGACTGCTGCTTACAATGGGGATCAGATAGGATCTGTGCAGCCACTGGGACAGAATGTTCTGTTATACAGATAGCTAGAATCTCAGCTGTCATAAAGCAGGACAGGACTGCTGCTTACAATGGGGATCAGATAGGATCTGTGCAGCCACTGGGGACAGAATGTTCTGTTATACAGATAGCTAGAATCTCAGCTGCCATAAAGCAGGACAGGACTGCTGCTACAATGGGGATCAGATAGGATCTGTGCAGCCACTGGGACAGAATGTTCTGTTATACAGATAGCTAGAATCTCAGCTGCCATAAAGCA
Organism: Xenopus petersii; assembly: GCA_038501925.1. NCBI lineage: Eukaryota > Metazoa > Chordata > Amphibia > Anura > Pipidae > Xenopus > Xenopus petersii. The sequence continues at coordinate 132,612,399 of CM076677.1, forward strand.
GAGACAGGACTGCTGCTTCCATGGGGATCAGATGGGATCTGTGCAGCCACTGGGACAGAATGTTCTGTTATACAGATAGCTAGAATCTCAGCTTGCCATAAAGCAGGACAGGACTGCTGCCTTCCATTGGGGATCAGATGGGATCTGTGCAGCCACTGGGACAGAATGTTCTGTTATACAGATAGCTAGAATCTCAGCTGCCATAAAGCAGGACAGGACTGCTGCGTACATTGAATTTCATAATTTTTAACCTACTCTACTATTCTCACATTGTTACCCGTGCGCTATATCCAGAGATCTTTTGCAATTATTGACGTGACATATGTTATATGAGATTTATAACAGTAGATAGCTAGAATCTCAGCTGCCATAAAGCAGGACAGGACTGCTGCTTCCATTGGGGATCAGATGGGATCTGTGCAGCCACTGGGACAGAATGCTCTGTTATACAGATAGCTAGAATCTCAGCTGCCATAAAGCAGGACAGGACTGCTGCTTACAATGGGGATCAGATAGGATCTGTGCAGCCACTGGGACAGAATGTTCTGTTATACAGATAGCTAGAATCTCAGCTGTCATAAAGCAGGACAGGACTGCTGCTTACAATGGGGATCAGATAGGATCTGTGCAGCCACTGGGACAGAATGTTCTGTTATACAGATAGCTAGAATCTCAGCTGCCATAAAGCAGGACAGGACTGCTGCTTACAATGGGGATCAGATAGGATCTGTGCAGCCACTGGGACAGAATGTTCTGTTATACAGATAGCTAGAATCTCAGCTGCCATAAAGCAGGACAGGACTGCTGCGTACATTGAATTTCATAATTTTTAACCTACTCCACTATTCTCACATTGTTACCCTTGCGCTATATCCAGAGATCTTTTGCAATTATTGACGTGACATATGTTATATGAGATTTATAACAGTAGAAAGTCCAGTCCTTGGAATAACTGATAGTGGCCGAGGGTGTGTTTCCCTTATCAACATGAAGTTTTTCTTTATAAGAGATTGATACAGACTTCACAACTTCACTCGGGAGGGAGCAGCACGTTAGCAGCCGGCCGGATATTCCCTGACGAATATGACTGCCTATTCTCCCAGTATGTGCCAGAATTCCAGCCTTTTGTAGCCACTTTAGAATTCCATAGGCCATGTGTGCGGGTGCTCACACAGCGTTTGGGTTAAAGAATAGAAGAATTGGCTTCTGAGGATGTAAAACTAAAGCCTAAAGTTCTTTGCTTTGTTTGCAGATATCACCTGTGACTCTGGCTGCTCGAGGCGAACGGCTTCTAACATAGACAGGTCTCCTCATCCCATGAACACACAAGAAGAAGAACAAGAGGGGTGCAGCACCGGACCCGAGTCTGTCCTGCGACTGCGCAAAGGACACATGCCAGTCACCTCCACAGACTCCCAGCATGAACAGTTCGACAATCTGTGCCCCCTCTTGGCGGACCCCCCTCCGAATCCTGCACCAGATAATGTAAGTACAAGCTTTATTCATTATAAGAGTACAGGTATGGGACCTGTTATCCACAATTCTCATGACCGTGGGTTTTCTGGATAACCGATCATTCTGTAATTTGGATTTTCATATCTTAAGTCCACTAGTAAATCCTTTAAACATTAAATAAACCCAACAGGCTGGTTTTGCTTCCAATAAGGATTAATTATATCTTAGTTGGGATCAAGTACAAGCTACTGTTTTATTATTATTATAGGCATGGGACCTGTTATCCACAATGCTCGTGAACTGGGGTTTTCTGGATAACAAATCTTTCTGTAATTTGGATCTTCATATCTTAAGTCCACTAGAAAATCCTTTAAACGTTAAATAAACCCAACAGGCTGGCTTTGCTTCTAATAACGATTAATTATATCTTAGTTGGGATCATGTACAAGCTACTGTTTTATTATTATTATAGGTATGGGACCTGTTATCCACAATGCTCGTGAACTGGGGTTTTCCAGATAACGGATCTTTCTGTTATTTGGATCTTTTGGGAGTACAGGTTATCTGGAAACCTGTTATCCAGAGTTCTGAATTACGGAAAGGCCCTCTCCCATTGACGCTATTTTATACAAATAATTAAAAATAATTTCCTTTTTCTCATAATTATAAAACGGTACCTCTAGTAGACAAAGTATGAATATCTAAATTACAGAAAAACATCCATTATCCGGAAAACCCCAGGTCCCCAGCATTCTGGATAACAGGTCCCTTACCTGTATTTGAATAAAATGGAGTCTATAGGAGAAGGCCTTTACGTAATTCGGAGCATTCTGGATAAGGAGTTTCCGGATAAGCGGATTTTGGAAGTGAGCAGTTCGGCAGCCTATGCACATTGTTTACAGCCGGAAGCATTTGTTCTTTCATCTCTTCCTCCCGTTCTCATTAGACAATTGAATTCGATAATTGTTGCACATAACTGCCTCGTATGTTTCCCTGGAGTTGGGACTGGGGCCAACGTTTCAGTCTGAAGCGGGTGGTGTCAGGTTATGCGCTGTCTCAGCCTGAATGGCAGTTCCTTGTTTTATTTATTTATTTTTTTGTCCCAGCCCTGGACATAATGTACCGTCCATTGTTCTTTGACTATTTAGTTTCCCCGTTGTGCTGCTCCTGCAGTTGCACAAACACTGACACCAGGCTTCAATTACGCTGTGTTTTTGAGAAAGTCAGCAAGTTCCCTGCAGGTTTCCCCTATTGACAGATGAACCGGTGTCATGTGAGACCCTTTATGCCTTCAGATAAAGGGGAACTCCACCCCAAAAAAAAACGGTTGCATCATAAAACAACGTGTGATTCTTCGCAACTTTCCAATATACATTCCTTACATATTTCCAACAGTTGTTATTAATTGCCATTGGGATCAACATCTGTTTGTTTCTCCTCTCTGCACTTCCGGTTCTGCAGATTAACAGAAATGGAGTAGAACTGGTTTTCGGCTACATTACTTCAAGAGTCGGAACACAAATGTACTTACAAATACCCTGTAACCCTTAAGGGCAGAGACACGCGCTCAGATGCTCGTGAACTGGGGTTTTCCAGATAACGGATCATTCTGTAATTTTTATCTTTATACCTTAAGTCCTCTAGAAAATTATATTAACATTAAATAAACCCAATAGGCTGGTTTTGCTTCTAATAAGGATTATTTATATCTTAGTTGGGAGTATAGGTTATCTTGAAACCTGTTATCCAGAAAGCTCTGAATTACAGAAAGGCCCTCTCCCATAGACGCTATTTTATACAAATAATTAAAAATAATTTCCTTTTTCTCATAATAATAAAACGGTAACTCTAGTAGTAGTAGTAGTAGTAACTCTGGTTTTCGGCTACATTACTTCAAGAGTCGGAACACAATTGTACTTACAAATACCCTGTAACCCTTAAGGGCAGAGACACGCGCTCAGACGCTCGTGAACTGGGGTTTTCCAGATAACGGATCATTCTGTAAATTTTTATATTCGGGGAGATTAGTTGGCTAGCGACAAATCTCCTCTTTTCGGGGCGACTAATTTCCCCGAACTGCTTCCCTCTCTCTAGAATGTAAACCGCTGTCGGGATGGCACTCGGTGTGCTTCATTTTCCGAAGTCGCTTCCCGAGAACTTCGGGCGACTTTTGAAAACAAAGCGCTCTGAGTGCCATCCCGCCGGCGATTTACATTCTAGAGGGCAGGAGGCAGTTCTGGGAGATAAGTCGCCCCTAAGAAGAGGCGATTTATCGATGGCCGACTAAATCTCCCCAAATCTGTGCGTGTGTTTCTGCCCTTAAAGTTTTTAGTTTTGCGCACACTAGATAATTTTTGTATCCAAGAGGTTGGATTGCAGTTCGGATAGGAAGGCAGGAGGAGATCGAGTTTTCAGGAGCCACCAGGGGAGAAAGACTTCGAGGCACATTTATCAAAAGGTCGTATTTCTGCGAGTTTTTAAAAACACCCATAAATTTGAAATTCGACTAATCGAAATGTAATGATCAAATAACATTTTTACAACTTAAGGGAATTGAAACGACCGGAAAACTCAAATCGAAATTTGATTCAAATTTTAAAAAGCTAGATTCGAGTTTTTTCTCCGAAAACACTTGAATGTCAGGAAGGCTGCAAATAGCTCGAAAATGATCCCTGGACCTCCCCCGTTGTCTCAAACAGCAATTCGGCAGGTTTTAGGTGGCGAATTGTCGAATTCGAGTTCTTAAATGGGCAGAGTATGATAAATCTCAAAGTTTTTAAAAAAAACTTGAATCCAATTTGAATAACTAGTTGAATTCGACAGTTTCGACCATAAATTTGAATTAGAGTTATCAATTGGACCCTTGATAAATCTGCCCATATTGTATGAGAGAGTAGTGTTTAAAGGTGAGGCGTGAAGGTGACTTCTAGGAACATAACCGAGATAAGGGCTGAGATGTTGCAAAGTCCAGCAAGGGGAGTCACACTGAATATAATAAGCAGTTTTATCTTTGGCCAATGAGCTTTTTGGGTTTGAGGGAAAGATAAAATCAGGGTCATGCAGAAGTAGAAGGTTACAATAGTCCATTCTGGTTAAGCTGAAGGCATGTATGTGAAATCTTCTTATGCTGTGAACCTTTACACATCTTTAGAGTCATTGGAACTGCATCCTCACGCAGTCTTCATTTGCACCTGCCATCTTCTATTACAGCCGCGCTCCCCAACTTTTTTTTGCACCAGTTTAAAGCAGAACCGGTAGGGCGGGCTGATGCGCGGGTTAGTGATGTGCTGGTCGGGAAAAATCCAACCCCATACCCAACCCTAACCCACCCTCCCTCAGCCCGTGCCGGACTTCCGGGTTCCTTTTATAGATCTGCGGCCATGACGTCACAGGCATGCGTCTATAAAAACGGAAGCCATAAGCCGGCAGTGAGGAGAGCAGGAAGAAGAGCTCAACCCGCCAACTGAAATGGGGGTGCAGGGTCAGCCAAAATCCGCCCGAACCCATGGGTAAACTCGCGGATCCCGCGGGTATCGGGGCTGGCCCACACAATCACTAGCGATGGTGCATTTCAGACGAGGCCTAGTTCGGCACAGCCCATGGCCCGGCACTGGTTTTCGGCCTACAGTAGGGGACCCCTGCATTAAAGAGAAGGACAAGTAAAATTACTTGGGGGTGCCAAGTTGTTAGTCACTCCAATGATTTGCGTTGCTTACCTAAGTAAGGGGCACCCCCTCCAGTGTTATTACCTAGGTAAGTGCAGGATTTGCAGACCCTACCAACTAAATCCTCATTGCTTAAAACCCATCATGCCCTCCTAGTACCCAGGACTGTACCCTAAAACCTATATCTTTCTCTCCATATATTTTGTAGGGATGCACTGAATCCTTTGCGAAAGAATTGGGCAATTACCGAACTGAATCCAAATTCTAATTTGCATATGCAAGTTAAGGATGGGAAGGGAAAAACATTTTTTACTTCTTTGTTTCGTGACAAAAAGTCAAGTGATTTCCCGTCCCTAATTTTCCTGGTGAAATACGCCGAATCCCGAACTGAATCCTGGATTCGGTGAATCCATAATATATTGCCGCTGGCATTGCTTCTTCTGTAGCCCATGTTACCAGTCCTTTGTGCTGGGTAGCAGCCTGGCAGCCCCATAACTCAATCTCCGCTCCCTCCTCTTACCAGTCAAGGGGCCCGAATTCTGAAAATCCAAGCGGCACTCATTATCCGCCATTCAGCACCATGCAAATGTTTGAACTCTGATTTGCTGTAGGATTCCCAGGTCTCCTGTCAAAGCCGCTCTTTTAAATTGGCTCACAAGCCCGAGGCTTCAAATAATCGAGTGAACGTGAGTTGAAATTAGAATGGCTTTTGTCATCTTAATCTGTGTCAGTGTTACAGGCAGGAACGTGCAGTGCCAGTGACGTGTGCCGCCATCTTTAGTGGCACGGCCCCCCTATTCATTTTAATATTATTCTCAATAGCCTACTAAAATGTGATTGTGCCAATCACTGTAATGCAAAGTGACAGGTTATTATTATGTGCAGGGTTTTTATAAGGCTGAGGGAATCAATTTCCAATTGCACGCATCACTTCCTGCAGTGCCTGTGCTTCAGCCTCGTGACCTGGAACTAAGGAATACACAGGAAAATGGTTTCTAAAATAATGATCGGACATTATCAGCCCACAGCAACCAATCAGATATTTGCACTCAGGTCCAAACAGGCCCTAAAAATATTTGTGCCCCCCTAGACTGTGTGCAGAAAGAGCTTGCAATCTAATTCAGTTGTCAAATGTCGTATCTGTGTTCTAGCCCGCATCTTCAGGGTTTGAGCGTGTTTTTTTGGGGTGCTAGGCTTTCAGACAGCTGCTCCCGCTAATAGGAAATAAATGCAACTCTGCAGGAAATGGTTTGTGCAAAGCAAATAAAACTATGGCCGGTGCAAAACTGCACCCCTTGTATCTGGGCTGTGTGCAGAAGAGCTTGCAATCGAATTCAGTTGTCAAATTTCGTATATATGTTCTAGCCCGCACCTTCAGGGTTTGAGCGTGTTTATTTGGGGGGGGGGGGCGCTAGGCTTTCAGACAGCAGCTCCCGCTAATAGGAAATAAATGCAACTCTGCAGGAAATGGTTTGTGCAAAGCAAATAAAACTATGGCTGGTGAAAAACTGCACCCCTTGTATCTGAGTTGTGTGCAGAAGAGCTTGCAATCGAATTCAGTTGTCAAATTTCGTGTCTGTGTTCTAGCCCGTACCTTCAGGGTTTGAGCGTGTTTTTTGGGGGGCGCTAGGCTTTCAGACAGCTGCTCCGCTAATAGGAAATAAATGCAACTCTGCAGGAAATGGTTTGTGCAAAGCAAATAAAACTATGGCTGGTGAAAAACTGCACCCCTTGTATCTGAGTTGCGTGCAGAAGAGCTTGCAATCGAATTCAGTTGTCAAATTTCGTGTCTGTGTTCTAGCCCGTACCTTCAGGGTTTGAGCGTGTTTTTTGGGGGGCGCTAGGCTTTCAGACAGCTGCTCCCGCTAATAGGAAATAAATGCAACTCTGCAGGAAATGGTTTGTGCAAAGCAAATAAAACTATGGCCGGTGCAAAACTGCACCCCTTGTATCTGTGCTGTGTGCAGAAGAGCTTGCAATCGAATTCAGTTGTCAAATTTAGTATCCGTGTTCTAGCCTGCACCTTCAGGGTTTGAGCGTGTTCCAGCACAGCTTTGGTAACAATAGAGTAACCCTGGTCATGTGAATTCTCATGTGCCGTCACACGAGAGACTGCTGATAAACATCGTGTTGATCGAATGCACAGAGGCTGCATTGTGCGACTGTAATCTGCAGAGCAAACAGTGGCTTGTCAGCTTCTTCATCATCCTCCCATGCTCTGCAGAGCACCGCTCCCCCCGCCCCCACCCCTGCTTTCTCTATAGTGGAACCTACAGAGGACTGTGCATTAGGGCTAAAGGGAAGAATGAATTAAGGAGAGTTTACTTCCCCTTTAAAGATGCAGTTAAAACTTTATCCCTTGTTTACTGTTGTATTAGTGCCAGATTACATGCATGGTTCCCAAATAATCCCGTCACAAGTCCCTTATCCTTCTCTGACCCCACCAAGGTGAGACGCCGTCACATGATCTGACCCCGCTTTGGGCACTTATGAAAGTCCACATTGTCTTGTTTTTTTTTTTTTTATTGCGCAGCTAAACCCGATGCCAAATCCAAGGAATTATTTGCCTTTTTAAACCCATTTATTGGTTTAGTATCCTGATTCCTCATAATAAAGGCTAATAATTCTGCACCTGGATAGTTCCAAGAAATAGAAATCACTGTGCTGATAGGGTCGTGGATTAATGAGACATTGTGGCTTTCATCACTGAGAGCTGCCCGTGAAATAGCGCCCCTAGTGGATGAACATATCTGTACTGCTCTGAAAGGGGTGGTTCACCTTCAGCTTAACTTAGTATGTTATAGAATGACTAATTCTAAGTAGGGATGCACCGAATCCACTATTTTGGATTCTGCTGAACCCCCGAATCCTCCAAAAAAATAATCGGCCGAATACCGAACCGAATCCAATGGGGAAATAATTTTTTACTTCCTTGTTTTCAGACAAAAAGTCACACAATTACCCTCCCGCCCCTAATTTGCAAATTAGGATTTGGATTCGTTCGGCCACGCAGAAGGATTCGGCCGAATCCTGCTGAAAAAGGCCGAAACCTGGCTGAATCCCGAACTGAATCTTGGATTCGGTGCATCCCTAATTCTAAGCAACTTTTCATTTGGTCTTCATTGTTTTTTTTTTTTTTAATATAGTTTTTTTTAACCAATTACCTTCTTCTTCTGACTCTTTCCCACTTCCCACAAATGCTCTGTAAGGCTACAAAAGTATTGTTATTTCTACTTCATTCATCTTACTATTCATATTCCAGACTTTTATTCAGACCAGTGCATGGTTGCTAGGGGAATTTCAACCTTAGGAACCAGAAGGCGGAAATTCAGTGGGCCGGGCCCCCCTGCAAAAATATCTTTAGAGGGGCCTGGCGCACTCCGATCTCCATCCTCCCACCCACTTCCCGAACCCCCTCCACCCCGCCCATGCCACGCATGACTCCACCCATATCCCACCCCAACTCCGCCCACTCCTGCCCAACTTGCTTATCCCTTCCTCACTGGTAAGAGAGCGGCTGGGGAGGAGGGTTTTTGTTATTCGCTATAGAAGAAGCAGACCCCACAGTCTGTCCCCCCCCCCCCCCGTATTCCCCAGGCCCCCCTGCAACTGCGGGGTCTGCTTCCTCTATAGTTACACCACTGCTTAAACTGCAAACTAGAGAACTACTGAATAAAAAGCAAAATAATTCGAAAGCCACAAATCGTAAAAAATGAAGACTAACTGCAAATTGCCTCAGAATAACTTGCTTTATATCATACTAAAAGTTAATTCAAACATGATCAACCCCTTAAGGTAACTTTTAGTATGTAATAGAATGGCTAATTCTAAGCAACTTTTCAATTGGCCTTCATTTTTTTTTATAGTTTTTCGAATTTGCCTTCTTCTGACTCTTTCCAGCTTTCAAATGGGGTCAGTGACCCCATGTAAAAAAACAAATGCTTTGTAAGGCTACAAATGACTGGAGCTTTCAGTCCTGTTTCACTTTTTCATGCCACTGGTATTTATTTGGGTGGAACCGGCACTGCAGACTGGGGCGACTCTAAGTTGCGTAAGTGAATGAGCCAAACCCAGAGACCTTAGCAAATGTAATAATCCTCAGGCATCTGCCTTGTGCTTCTCTGAGCAGCTCTGCCCGGGGAAATTGTGTTCTAAATCAGCAATCACAGGTTAAGTTGCCCTTGTTTGGAACCACATGCCGATTCAGCACCAGAGAGAGACTCCATGGGAGAAATAGGCTCAATTTATTCTATTGCTTTCCCCCACCCCCACTTTGTATAATTAGGCCCAAAAAGAGAGATCCATATCATTATACACATGTTCTGATATTTTATTGTACCCTAGTCTTAAAGGCAAAGGACCATCTGGGTAATATCTGGCTCTGGGTATTCTACTGTACAATTCAGCAGGAACAGCCCCTAAGTTTGCTCATAGTCTGTACAGAGAGATCCCATAAAACTATGGCAGCATAGGTATTCCCTGTACTAAGCACAATTCAGCAGGAACAGTCCCCTAAGTTTGCTCATAGTCTGCACAGAGATACCCCATAAAACTATGGCAGCATAGGTATTCCCTGTACTAAGCACAATTCAGCAGGAACAGTCCCTAAGTTTGCTCATAGTCTGTACAGAGAGATCCCATAAAACTATGGCAGCATAGGTATTCCCTGTACTAAGCACAATTCAGCAGGAACAGTCCCTAAGTTTGCTCATAGTCTGTACAGAGAGATCCCATAAAACTATGGCAGCATAGGTATTCCTCTGTACTAAGCACAATTCAGCAGGAACAGTCCCCTAAGTTTGCTCATAGTCTGTACAGAGAGATCCCATAAAACTATGGCAGCATAGGTATTCCCTGTACTAAGCACAATTCAGCAGGAACAGTCCCTAAGTTTGCTCATAGTCTGTACAGAGATCCCATAAAACTATGGCAGCATAGGTATTCCCTGTACTAAGCACAATTCAGCAGGAACAGTCCCCTAAGTTTGCTCATAGTCTGCACAGAGATACCCCATAAAACTATGGCAGCATAGGTATTCCTCTGTACTAAGCACAATTCAGCAGGAACAGCCCACTTGCTTTTAGCTTGTTCAGAGAGGTAGAATACAAGGAGACAAGCATAGGTGTTTCCTTGTATTAAACACAACACAGGCCCTTTAAAAAAAAGCCAGCCGCTCTTATTATCTCAGTTATTCCTGGTCTCGTTTTGACCTAGAAAGAACAAAATTGCAGACAATAAATAACGTTAGTATGTTCCGTTGGCCGCCCACAAATCCACGTTCCCTTGTGTAACCTCAGTGTTGGACTCTAATCCTTCTGTCTCAGACTAAATCTTCCTCCTATCGGCGAGCGCGTGTTATTTAATGTCTTTTTAATGTGAGTCTTTACTGCTCTGGCAAGTGGCGGGGTAATTGCTTAAATATTGATAAGGGGGTAATGATGCCCAAACAACTGCAGCTATAATAATAATAATGAGAAGAAGAAGAAGAAGGTGCGGCTGCTATTGGATATCGTTGCCAGGTATGAAGTTACTTAGAGACGTGCCAGGGAGCCGGCTGGGCTATCCGGTGACGGGCACAGTGGGTCGGAGGTGTTTTTATTCTCGTTACCTTCCAGGATTCGGTTTCCCAGTGTAACTGATCTGCACTAAAGCCCAACATTGTGCCTAATAATGAGCCGGAGCTTCTCATTGGATAAAGCCGTGACTTGGTCACCCACGCGCCTGGGGATGGTTCGCCTTTAACTTAATATTTTGTACGTTATAGAATGGCTTATTCTAAGCACCTTTTTAACTGGCCTTCATTATTTGTTATTTGTAGTTTTTGAATGGTTTGCCTCCTTCTTTTGACTCTATGCAGCTTTCAAATGGGGGTCACCGACCCCATATTAAAAAACAAATGCTAACAATGAATTGTTATTGCTGCTTTTTATTCCTCATCTGTCTATTCAGGCCTCTCCTATTCATATTCCAGTCTCTTATTCAAATCAGTGCATGGTTGCTAGGGTCATTTGGGCCCTAGCAACCAGATGGCTGAAATTGCAAACTGAATAAAAAGCTAAATAACGCAAAAACCACAGATGATAAAAAATGAAACCCAGTTGCAAATTGTTTTGGAATATCCCTCTCTACGTCATACTAACAGTTCACAACAGCGGATCGGCGGTATCCAACCAACTGCCCTTGTTGTTGAACTACAATTCCCAGAATCCCCGAGCAGCCACACTGGAGCAATGAACAAGATCAATAGCAATTTTTAATTTATCAGGAGACTCTTGTGGATTTCCTGCTGCGGGTGACTAACGTTTCTCCACTACAAGAATATGAGTCACCGGCTTTTTACTTTATGCCCACGGATGTCTTAAAGGAGCAGCTATACATATGCCCTAATGGCCTGGTTATGGGGCTTTAATCTGGAATATTAAAGGGCCGATTCACATTTGCGTTAACTTTTAGTATGATATGAAGAGGGATATTCTAAGACTATTTGCAATTGGTTTACATTTTCTATTTGTGGTTTTTGAGTTATTTGTTTTTTTTTTATTCAGCAGGAACTCTGCAGTTTGTAATTTCAGCCATCTGGTTGCTAGGGTTCAACTAACCCTAGCAACCATGCATTGAGACTGGAGTATGGATAGGAGAGGCCTGAATAGAAAGTAGCAGTAATAATACATTTAAGGCCTTACAGAGCATTTGTTTTTTATGGATGGGGTCAGTGACCCCCATTTGAAACCCGATTAAAAAATAAATAATAAAGACCAATTTAAAAGTTGCTTAGAATTAACCATTATATATTCTTCTAAAAATTAACTTAAAGGTGAACCCACCCCTTTAATGTTGTGTTTCCCTTGTTACTGAGTGTACACCCCAAGTTACTGAGGATACTGGGAGTTGATACTGGGAGTTGCAGTTCACAGTCAGCCAGGTTATAAACACTATATTCTACAAATAAGCCTAGATGTGGAGGGGGGCCCCTTTATTTATACAAACCAAGCACTGTGTTCAGCCCTCAGCTTTGTCTGTGTAAAGGGGAAGTCAAGCCTGTAACAGCATTTATTTTAATTCCATTTCCAGCACAGCCGCTTGTGAGAAGCAACACAGGATCAAATAACCTTTGTATATAACAGCCTTTTGCTACCCTTTAACTTCACCTTTATCATTATTTCTTGCCTGTTTATTATTGCAGCAAATTCCCCCCGAGGGAGTTCCCAGAATGACAGAATTTCTCTCTTCTCAGGAATTCTTGCCGTTTTGAGTCATTTTCTAAGCGCAGCGACTGACTAAGCAGAAACCTTTGTACAGAGTAACCCCGGCTCCTGTGTCCAGAGTCAGCTGCTTCTGTGTGATATACACACGTGTGTTATATAGCACCACTCTACATTACTATTCTCAACAACTTTCAATTGGTCTTCATTTTTTATCTACCTCCTTTCTTTTCAGCTTTCAAGTTGGGGGGGGTCACTGACCCCAGCAACCAAAGCACTATTGCTCTGTGAGGCTTCAATTTTATTTATCTTTTTATTTAGCCTCCTCTCCTATACATTGTCCAATCTCTCATTCATACCATTGCCTGGTTGCTAGCGAAAATTGGACTATAGCGACAAGGTCTCTCATTCATACCCACTGCCTGGTTGCTAGGGACAATTGATATCAAAAGGTCTCTTATTCACACCACTGCCTGGTTGCTAGGGAAAATTGGACTATAGCGACAAGGTCTCTCATTCATACCCACTGCCTGGTTGCTAGGGACAATTGATATCAAAAGGTCTCTCATTCACACCACTGCCTGGTTGCTAGGGAAAATTGGACTATAGCGACAAGGTCTCTCATTCATACCCACTGCCTGGTTGCTAGGGACAATTGATATCAAAAGGTCTCTCATTCACACCACTGCCTGGTTGCTAGGGAAAATTGGACTATAGCGACAAGGTCTCTCATTCATACCCACTGCCTGGTTGCTAGGGACAATTGATATCAAAGGGTCTCTAATTCACACCACTGCCTGGTTGCTAGGGACAATTGATATGAAAAGGTCTCTCATTCACACCACTGCCTGGTTGCTAGCGAAAATTGATATCAAATGGTCTCTCATTCATGCCAGTGCCTGGTTGCTAGCGAAAATTGGACTTGAGCAACAAGGTCTCTCATTCACACCCACTGCCTGGTTGCTAGGGACAATTGATATCAAAAGGTCTCTCATTCACACCACTGCCTGGTTGCTTTGGAAAATTGCCCCATAGCAACAAGGCAGCAGTTTAAATTCTGCACCGGAGAAGTGCCAAACAAACAAAAAAAAAAGCTAAATAATTAATCATTGTTTCACTAATGATTTGTAGCCCCCCAGTCCTTTATTAGCTCTTTTTTTTTTCAAGGCAACATTCTAATGACATGGAATAAAGTGAAAAATCCTGATTGAGAGCAAATAACCCCCTATAGGAACGTGCAGGATATGAGGGGCATCTGTCTTACTCTGCTTTAATTAAACTGGGACATGTTCTGACAGTGATTTTATTATACAAGGTGTTTATGGATATTCCTCCCCCTCATATGTACTGAGCAGCTCCCAGGGCTGCCTTCTTATTGTGCAGTGAGCATCCTTATTAAAGGGCTTGTTCACCTTTAAATGAACTGTTAGTATGATGTAGAGAGGGATATTCTGAGACAATTTGCAATTGGTTTTCAATTTTTATTGTTTGTGGTTTTTTAGTCATTTAGTTTTTTATTCAGCAGCTCTTCAGTTTGCAATTTCAGCCATCTGGTTGCTAGGGTCCAAGTTACCCTAGTAACCATTTATTGATTTGAATAAGAAACGGAAATATAAATAGGAGTAATAAGAAGTAGCAATAACAATCAATGTGTAGCCTTACAGAGCATTTGTTTTTTAGATGGGGTCAGTGACCCCCATTTGAAAGATGGAAAGGGTGAGACGAAAAAGGCAAATATAGCACATAACATGAAAATCAATTGCAAAGTTGCTAGGAACTGAACATTCCATAACATACTAAAAGTTACCTGAAAGGTAAACCATCTATTTAAAGGGCAAATATACTCTACTATTGACCCCTTGCTTGCCACAGTGCGAAAAAACCTACAGCACTGGGTTATCCAGAATGCTTAGACCTGGGGTTTTCCAGATAACAGATCTTTCTGTAATTTGGATCTTCATACCTTAAGTCTAATAGAAAATCATTAAATGAAGCCAATAGGCTGGTTCTGCTTCCAATAAGGATTAATTATATCTTAGTTGGGATCAAGTACAAGCTACTGTTTTATTATTACACAGAAAAAGGAAATCCGTTTTTATAAATTTTTAATTATTTGGATAAAATGGAGTCTATGGGAGACGGCCTTTCCGAAATAACGGATCAGTTACCTGTACAATGTATTTCACGGTTTAGTGGTTTTGTTGGTCTGCTTCAGCTTACCTTTCCTATCTCCCCCAGTCTGGGTGTTCCCTATATATACAGTGACCTCTTCTACAGTGCCTCCATTGAAAGGCTTAAAGGATAAGTAATCCTATAAAAATAAGTGAATTTAAAATTGATGAGTGATATTCTAAGCCCTTTTTGTCATTTACGTTTGTTATTTATTTTCTTTTTATTCCAAGATATTAAGGGATACATGTGCTGTTAATATGAATGAATTTTGTTCCAACAGCGCCACCTGCTGGTCAGTTTCTGATCAGTCTGACCACCAAGTAGTCAAGGAAGTTGTCAGGAGAAAGAAAGAGGCTGCTCTGATGTTCTTCTGCTTAGGAAAACAATTAGAAACCTCTCTCAAATCTTAAGCAGAAGAACATCAGAGCAGCCTCTTTCTTTCTCCTGACAACTTCCTTGACTACTTGGTGGTCAGACTGGTCAGAAACTCTCTTAATATCTTGGAATAAAAAGAAAATAAATAATGAATGTAAATGACAAAAAGGGCTTAGAATAGCACTCTCATCAATTTTGCATTTGCTTATTTTAAAGGTTTACTTATCCTTTAAGGGTTGCACAGGGGGGATCATTTTCGGTTACAAGGAATTCCAGGAATTGGTGCATTATGGGTAAAATCATTGCCACAGTTTATGGCTGCTTATACTCCTTTAATGAGTGAGCCCCAAGGCAGCAGTGGTAGTCACCTAAAGTAGCTGCTGCCCCCCAAATGTTATAGGTCACATGCAGAGAATAAATGTACCTTTTGGGTAAAATGTTGCTCAGATCAAGGAACAGATGCGGCCGTGATCAGACGGGATTTTTAGTCCTGTCCGACTTTTGGCCAGATATTGATTGAGGAAGCCCGTCGGAGGGCCCCATACACGGGCCAATAAGCTGCTGACTCGTTCCGTCGGCAGCTTTTATTGGCCACCTTTACTCGTAGGCTTTGAATCAGCACGAAACACGTTAGGCTAGTTTTTTGTTTCCTAATAAATGTTTGTATTTATTAAATTCTTTAATTATTTTTTATGTCCTGTTTTACCCTATACGTTCCCATCGAGTTGAACGCGGCTGATTCCCAGGGACACTGGTTTCCTGGTAATATTCAATATTATGAAACTTACCCTTGGACATATTGCTTTCTGCGTGGGGGCGGAGCTTGCTAATTATGGCTGCCAAGTGCCGTAGCCAATGAGAGGCCTCTCTGGGGATGGGTGTGAGAGTTGCACAAAGAGGCATGTGTAATGTCAGTCTGGGGGAAAGGTCCTGGTTGTACAACAAGTTCTGTCTGGGTCACAGATAAATCCCCAACCTCCCGCACATATAGAGACCGGCCAACTATAAATGTTCAGCTGAACATTAAAAAAAGTTTCAGATTATAATAGTCTGATGCTGCTGGGAGTTGTAGTTCATCAGCCAATGGATCCCCATCCCCCACGCTTTATAGTTTACAGCCTGTGACGCGGGAGTAAAGGGTTAACTAAATCCACGCTGGTGTGTAATAGCGCAAGCTTTACATGTGCAACATTCCTGGAAACCCTCGGCACCTTACGCTAAGGATTGTGGGAGTTAATGCAGGGAGCAAATGGGATCTGCACACGAGTGTCCTTGGATAGGAGAAGATTTGGATGTTTGCTGCTTGTCCTTCTATTTACTAATGTCCTTCTATTTACTAACCCTAACCCTTGCAAAATTGGTCTGTCCCAGAGGAGCTGCTGCAGTAAAGTAACCTGGGGGCATTTGGACAGTGTTGGCTTATTATTGGGATGACCTTGCTTAAAGGGAACAATTGCTCTTATATATATATATATATATATATATATATATATATATATATATATATATATATATATATATATATATATATATATATATATATATATATATATATATATATATATATATATATATATATATATATATATATTATAAATGTTATTTTAGTGTTGCCTAATCATTAGAGTATGAGGGTATAGCTTATTGTGTGCCCAGAACATTCCTTCTCTGTATATTTGTATTTATACATATGGGAGGAGGAGGTGCCATATTGATTCCCTTAGACAGTACAGTATGAGGGTATAGCTTATTGTGTGCCCAGAACATTCCTTCTCTGTATATTTGTATTTATATATATGGGAGGAGGGAGGTGCCATATTGATTCCCTTAGACAGTACAGTATGAGGGTATAGCTTATTGTGTGCCCAGAACATTCCTTCTCTGTATATTTGTATTTATACATATGGGAGGAGGTGCCATATTGATTCACTTAGACAGTACAGTATGAGGGTATAGCTTATTGTGTGCCCAGTGCCCACAACATTCCTTCCATGTATTTGTTGTTATAATATAAGGAGTGTTCTAACAAGACTCCTGTCTGGATCTGGACTCACGCCCCCTATTGACCATTTCTTTTCTCTCTTTACAGAACGTAGAGGAAAATGACAGCGTTGAGGAACCGGCTCACGAAGATGAAGGCTTCATGGGAATGGCCCCTCTCCTTCAAGCCCATCATGCCATGGAACGGGTGGAAGAATTTGTGTGCAAGGTACAGATATCCCAGAGAGGCAGTCAGTCCAGAGAGGGGAAATGAACAATTTGTCATTGGGCTGTCACTGGGGCACTGTTGTTTGGCACCTGAAGTATTAGCTTACATTCTGTATGGAACCGGAGTCCCATTGCAGTCAATAATATCCCATTGGATAAAGGAGAAGGAAAGCTACCGAAGAAGTTTATTGCCAATAGATTAGCCACAATAGTACAAGCTCTAACACTATATTTATTCTGCAGAATGCTTTCCCCTACCTGAGTAAACAGCTCTAGACACTGTCTCTGTTTGTTTAGGAAATCAGCTGCCATATTAGCTTTTTGTGACATCACTTCTTGCCTAAGTCTCTCCCTGCTCACTCATAGCTCTGGGCTCAGATTACAGCAGGGAGGGGAGGAGGGAGGGAGGGAGGGAGAGAGAAGCAAACTGAGCATGCTCAAGCCCAAGCCCTGGATGTTTAAGCTGAAAACAGGAAGTCTGATACAGAAGCCCATGAGTACATAATAGAAGGAAAGAAATGAGCTGTTTCTTTTGACAGAGGACTCAGAGCAGCATTACTGAGAGTTTACTGGTGTATTTATATAGACCTTTCTGATAAAGCTTACTTAATTTTAGCCTTTCCTTCTCCTTTAAGTGGAAACAGGCCACCCACAGTATTCACGGATATCCATTTCATGCTTCTGGACCCTGCCCTTTTTCAATAAATGGGCCAGGTGGGACTCTTAGGAATTGGTAGCGTGGGGATTTTAAACATCTGTATCGCCCATGGGGCAAGAGCTCCCTGTAAAGGGGAAGCAAAACCAAATCAAAAAAGACCTTTGGTTCGAAAGACATGGCAGCTTCCCAAGAGAATCACAATCTGTGTAACAAGGTACGGACAATTGTTTATAGTGATGTCAATTCCAGGGCCTTTCTGTGTCTCCTCCTCTCCTCTGGTTTCCCAGGGTGCAACTGGAACATTCTCCAGAATATATATAAGGCAGAGACCTCCCTGTCCAGAACAACAAAATGGAATGTCCCCAACGTATTCACTTTCAGTGCTCTTATTCCAGAAATAAGGATTTGTTGCCCTTTTTTATTTATATACAGGTATGGAAACGGTTATCCAGAACGCTCGGGACCTGGGGCTTTCTGGATAACAGATCTTTCTGTAATGTGGATCTTCATACCTTAAGGGCAGAGACACATGGTCCAATTCGGGGAGATTAGTCGCCTGGCGACAAATCTCTTCTTCGGGGTGACTAATCGCCTCAAACTGCCCAAAAATGGCACTTGGAGCGCTTTGTTTTCCGAAGTCGCCCGAAGTTTCCCAATGAGGCAACTTCGGAAAATAAGGATTAATTATATCTTAGTTGGGATCAAGTACAAGCTACTGTTTTATTATTACAGAGAAAAGGGAATCATTTTTAAAAAAATTTGGATTATTGGTATAAAATGGAGTCTTTGGGAGACGGCCTTTCCGTAATTTGGAACTTTCTGGATAATAGGTTTCTGGATACCAGATCCCGTACCTGTATAGTTTTCGGATAATGTGGCTGATATTGAGAAGGGCAGCATCAGACACTTTTTTTTTACTGGAGTGTTTGTTGTGCTGAGAGGGTCATCACAAGCCCAGAGCATTCCAGTGTGACATTGTGCTAAGCATATAATTATAAAGCTATAATTGTCTCCATTAGTCTGTATAGAAATGCAGAGCAAAGAATGATATGGCTAATTGTTCCACTGAATCCCAGTTATGATCATATCCCTGAGCTGCTTCTTGTCTCTCCTAAACGCAGGTATGGGAAGGAAGATGGAGAGTCATCCCCCACGACGTGTTGCCAGATTGGCTAAAGGACAACGACTACCTGCTGCATGGCCACCGCCCCCCCATGCCTTCCTTCAGAGCCTGCTTCAAGAGCATCTTCAGGATACACACAGAGACCGGCAACATCTGGACCCACCTACTAGGTACTGATCATCAGTCACACCAGCTGATAACAACTGCCAACTTACTAACTGTCATTGTTTTGTACAGCGCCAGCCTCACTTTCCTTTTAAAGTATAAGTAAACCTATAAAATAAGCGACTGTACAATTGGTGAGTGCTACTCATATAGGTTTACTTTTTAATCCAAGATATTAAGGGATACATGTGCTGTTAATATGAATGAATTTTGTTCCAACAGCGCCACCTGCTGGTCAGTTTCTGACCAGTCTGACCACCAAGTAGTCAAGGAAGTTGTCAGGAGAAAGAAAGAGGCTGCTCTGATGTTCTTCTGCTTAGGAAAGATTTGAGAAAGGTTTCTAATTGTTTTCCTAAGCAGACGAACGTCACCTTTGCCAAGTATTAGCTTGAGCTCATATGCTGTTTTACTGCACGTAACCTTTAGTAAGGAGACTAATAATAAGACTAATAATAAGGCTTGACAGAAACTGCCAGGGTGTCTCCTGCAAGTCTCATCCTGTTTTGTCTCTGAGCTGTTTCAAAACATGGGTGTCCCCTTGTCATAAAAGTGGGTGTTGGCTGTGATTCCGAGCTTTGAAAATACCAGAGTTCCTCCCTGTCCCACTGTTTTTATTTGAAATAAATGGGAGTGTAAAGGCAAATGGAGCAAATGTAAATGTGCCATTGAGGATCTGTGTGTGTAGCCATTCACAAAGTCTGTACACTATATAATAGATATGTAGAATAATCCATATATAATACACAAAAGCCATGAATATCCTGTAAATGATATCCTTATAAATGGTGAGTTCTGATGTCATTTCTGTCACGACTCACTGAAACTTGTATATTATAATAAAGTACCCCCAGTTGTAAAATATAAGGATATTAGAAGTTACCTCGGAGTTCCATGACTTGATAAAAACACTCGGCCTTTGGCCTCGTGTTTTTATATGGTCATGAAACTCCTCTGTAACTTCTAATATCCTTATATTTTACAAGAGGGGGTACTTTATTCACTATATATATCATTTTATTTTACAGATAAACTGATCTCTTGCTGCTATTTGTTTCTTCACAGGATGTGTATTCTTCCTCTGTCTGGGGATCTTCTACATGTTCCGACCCAACATGGCATTTATTGCCCCGGTGCAGGAGAAAGTGGTTATTGGAATGTTTTTCTTGGGTGCGATCCTGTGCCTCTCCTTCTCCTGGCTCTTCCACACAGTGTATTGTCACTCTGAGGGGGTCTCGCGTGTCTTCTCCAAGTAAGTTTCTGGTTCTGGCCCATGTTATAAGGCTGGACAGGGCCAGGCCCACCCAACCAGCACGAAGGAGAGAGAGAGGAGACGGAGGGGACATCGATGGAGGAAGGGGAGATCGACTGGGGGTGAATAGGGGAGAGGAGGCGGGAGTAACAAAGGGGAGGAAGGGGGTGTGAGAAGGAGAGCAGAGGGAGGGCTGAACGACGGAGGGGAGGGAGGGAAGCGACAGGGGAGAGTGACGGAGGGGAGGGAGGGGTGAGCAAAGGAAGGGAGGGGTGAGCAACGGAAGGGAGGTGAGAGCAACAGAATGGAGGGAAGAGCGACAGAGGGGAGGTATGTGTGAACAACGGAAGGGAGGGGTGAGTGACGGAGGGAAGGGAGGGGTGAGCAACAGAAGGTGGGGGAGAGCAACGGAAGGGAGGGAAGAGCAACAGAGGGGAGGTATGTGTGAACGACGGAAGGGAGGGAAGAGCAACAGAGGGGAGGTATGTGTGAACGACGGAGGGAAGATCAACAGAGGGGAGGGAGGGGAGAGCATCGAAGGGAAGGGAGGGAGAGAGATGGAGGGAAGAGCCATGGAGGGGAGGGGGAGAGCCACGGAGGGGAGGGAGGGGTTAGCGACGGAAGGGAGGGTAGTGGTGAGTCACGGAAGGGAGAGAGATGGAATGGAGGGTAGAGCGACGGAGTAGAGGGGTGAGCGACAGAAGGGAAGAGTATCGGAGGGAAGGGAGGGAGAGTGACGGAGGGGAGAGTGGTGGAGCTGAGAGCGACAGAAGGGAGGGTGACAGAGGGAAGGAAGGGGAGTAAGACTGAGGGGTGCAGACTAGGGGTATGCAGAAGACAATTTTGGAGGTAGCTGCCCAGCGCCCCCCTATCATTGCACCCTACGCAGCTGCCTCTTCTGCCTACCCCTAGTTCCGGCCGTGAGCTGGACAGAAATCTCAGGCCTGCGGGGCGTATGATAGAAACAATACATGATTTCACATTCCATTGAAAGAAACTGCATTTGATGAGCCTGATTGTGTTGCCAAATTGCTGTACATTTATTGTGAGATCATTTAGTGATTACATATGGGCCTATCTCTCTCTTTCTCTTCTCTCTCTATTGATTAGTCTATAAATGGTTACAGTCAGTCCAGTCAATTGGAAATTAAAAGTATTGATGAGTTTGTACTGGAGCAGCAGCACTCACATCTTCTTCACCCCCTGCCTCTATAGCAATAACCTTTTCTCCTTTCTCTCTAGATTGGATTATTCAGGCATTGCCCTTCTCATCATGGGCAGCTTTGTTCCCTGGCTCTACTACTCCTTCTACTGTAACCCGCAGCCGTGCTTCATCTATTTGATCATCATCTGCATACTGGGCATAGCAGCCATCGTTGTATCCCAGTGGGATCTGTTTGCCACCCCCCAGTACAGAGGAGTTAGAGCAGGTAAGTGACATATCATGATGCATGGGGTTTTCTGTGGCCTTTGTAACAGCAAAGGCAGGGGCTGCACATTAAAGGATAAGTAAATCTTTAAAATAAGAGAATGTAAAAGTCATGAGAGTGCTCTTTTAAGCACTTTTGTCATTTACATTCATTATTCATTTTCTTTTTATTCCAAGATATTAAGGGATACATGTGCTGTTAATATGAATGAATTTTGTTCCAACAGCGCCACCTGCTGGTCAGTTTCTGACCAGTCTGACCACCAAGTAGTCAGGAGAAAGAAAGAGTCTGTTCTGATGTTCTTCTGCTTAGGAAAACAGGCACCTTTCTCAAATCTTTCCTAAACAGAAGAACCTCAGAGCCCCTGTGGAATTAGAGTTAATTCCTACACCAAGATCTGTCTCTTCTCTCCCTCTGCCCCTGTGGAATTAGTTTATTCCTACATCGAGATCTGTCTCTTCTCTCTCTGCCCCTATGAAATTAGAGTTCATTCCTACACAAGATCTGTCTCTTCTCTCTCAGCCCCTGTGGAATTCGAGTTCATTCCTCCACCGAGATCTGTCTCTTCTCTCTCTCGCTCTCTCTCTCTGCCCCTGTGGAATTAGTTTATTCCTACACTGAGATCTGTCTCTTCTCTCTCTGCCCCTATGAAATTAGAGTTTATTCCTACACAAGATCTGTCTCTTCTCTCTCTGCCCCTGTGGAATTCGAGTTCATTCCTCCACCGAGATCTGTCTCTTCTCTCTCTCTCTCGCTCTCTCTCTCTGCCCCTGTGGAATTAGTTTATTCCTACACCGAGATCTGTCTCTTCTCTCTCTGCCCCTATGAAATTAGAGTTCATTCCTACACAAGATCTGTCTCTTCTCTCTCTGCCCCTGTGGAATTCGAGTTCATTCCTCCACCGAGATCTGTCTCTTCTCTCTCTCGCTCTCTCTCTCTGCCCCTGTGGAATTAGTTTATTCCTACACTGAGATCTGTCTCTTCTCTCTCTGCCCCTATGAAATTAGAGTTTATTCCTACACAAGATCTGTCTCTTCTCTCTCTGCCCCTGTGGAATTCGAGTTCATTCCTCCACCGAGATCTGTCTCTTTTCTCTCTCTCTCTCTCTCTCTCTCTCTCTCTGCCCCTGTGGAATTAGTTTATTCCTACACGAGATCTGTCTCTTCTCTCTCTGCCCCGTACAATTAGAGTTTATTCCTACACCGAGATCTCTTTCTGCCCCTGTGGAATTACTGTAGTTTATTCCTACACCGAGATCTGTCTCTTCTCTCTCTGTCCCTGTGGAATTCGAGTTCATTCCTACACATCAGCAGACTGAGAGAAACCCCTGACAGTATCATTGGAGGCTCCTTGTTTAATCTCAGCCTGTGAATTTAATCTCACGCTCTCCTTCTGGCGAAATCCCTTTTGCCATTAATTAGGTGAGAGAGTCGCGCTGAGCTCATTGGGTTTTATTTCCCTCGATGCAAACGGTTTGTTTACCCGCCGCCAGTATTGCATCTCCGAATAAATGCGCTTCTGCTAATGCAGCGGGGCGAGAGTGCAGTTATTTCAAGTCGCATCATGAAACCGGCGCATCTTATTTTATCTTCCCCCCGCAGCTGCCATCTGCTTTGTGCCACTGAGCGACGGTTCCCCCCCACCTTCTCTTTGTTCACACAAGCCTGTAATTAGGGATAAGATCAGATAATTGACTCACTGCTCCTTCATTTCAGCTCCTCAACGAGGCCACTGTGGGAATGTGGGAGGCTAAAAAAGGCGAAAATTATATAGGAAGATAAAAGACATTCCGTAGAACAAAAAAAAGTTTCTCTGTCCAAAAAAAAAAAAATGATTACAAAACAGCACAGAATGTAAAGAAAACAGGATATTTTCCCCTAGTCTCACTGTGGAATTGTGGGAACTTGTGTGAAAACATTGGCTGTC
This sequence comes from Xenopus petersii, assembly GCA_038501925.1. Lineage (NCBI taxonomy): Eukaryota > Metazoa > Chordata > Amphibia > Anura > Pipidae > Xenopus > Xenopus petersii. The sequence continues at coordinate 132,636,027 of CM076677.1, forward strand.
GGCATTTGTGGATAAAAGCAACTAATAGGATTAGGGTTCAACCATGTACTAGAAATAGAAACTAAAGGCAACTAAAGCTTATTTACATCGAATGGTCTATTTGTTATCCAGAATTCTTGGGACCTGTTATCCAGAATTCTTGGGACCTGTTATCCGGAATGGGACCTGATCATTTGTATCTCCATCCAATTAGGGCAGAGACACACGCTCCTATTTCGGGAGATTAGTCTCCCAGCGACAAATCGCTTCTTCTTCGGGCGACTAATCTCCCCAAACTGCCTTCCCGCCGGCTAGAATGGAAATTGCCGGCGGGATGGAACTCAGATCGATTTGGCTTTCCAAAGTCACCCGAAGTATCCTCGTGAGGTAACTTCGGAAAACGAATCGATCCGAGTGCCATCCCGCCGGCAATTTACATTCTAGCCGGCGGGAAGGCAGTTTGGGGAGATTAGTCGCCCGAAGAAGAAGCGATTTGTCGCTGGGAGACTAATCTCCCGAAATAGCAGCGAGTGTCTCTGCTCTAAGTCTGCTGACAAAGAATTATGTAAACATTAAATAAACCCAATAGGCTGGTTTTGCTTCCAATAAGGATTAATTATATGTTAGTTGGGATCAAGTACAAGTGACTGTTTTATTATTACACAGAAAAAGGAAACCATTTTGAAAAAATGTAGCTTTCTGGATAACGGATCCCTTATATGTATCAAGAAAGCCGTAGTGCATGCTCTTCATGTTTGCAGTTGGAATTGCGGCCATGCAGATCTCTACAGCTAACTGCAAATGATAATGTCTTTAAAGGACAAGTAAGCCTTTAAAAAAGTGAATGTAAAATTGATGAGAGTGCTATTCTAAGCACTTTTGCAGTTTACATTCATTATTTATTGTCTATTTATTCCAAGATATTAAGGGATACACATGCTGTTAATATGAATGAATTTTGTTCCAACAGCGCCACCTGCTGGTCAGTTTCTGACCAGTCTGACCACCAAGTAGTCAAGGATGTTGTCAGGAGAAAGAAAGAGGCTGCTCTGATGTTCTTCTGCTTAGGAAAACAATTAGAAACCTTTCTCAAATCTTTCCTAAGCAGAAGAACATCAGAGCAGCCTCTTTCTCCTGACAACTTCCTTGACTACTTGGTGGTCAGAAACTGTTGCCATTACAAACTTTAATGTTAGCTGAACGCGCAGCCAAGGTGCCTTCCCGGTTTAACCCCACCCCTTTTCTGGTGAGACAATTAGCCCTGTCCTATTAGCACACCAAATGTATCGGTTTGTCATTTTGCATCTTGTTTCCCTCCTACAGGTGTCTTTGTGGGCCTCGGCCTGAGCGGAATCATCCCGACCCTTCACTTTGTCATCGCAGAAGGTTTCCTAAGGGCAGCAACCATGGGCCAGATTGGGTGGCTGGTACTGATGGCCTCTCTGTACATCACCGGAGCTGCTCTGTATGCTGCACGGATCCCAGAACGATTCTTCCCTGGAAAATGTGACATTTGGGTATGTGACAGTTAGTCCCTAGTAATTGTCAGTGATTGACACAGGATCTGGTCTGTTAGTAAGGGCCAGATGGCAACCATGTGCTTTTCTGTTTCATGAGAACAGGAAACCAAGTACAGAAGGAAAGGCACGCAGTTGCAGTCTGCTACTTAAAGGATAAGTAAACCTTTAAAGTAAGTGAATGTTAAATTGATGAGGGTGCTATTCTAAGCACATTTGTCATTTACATTCATTATTTGTTTTCTACTATTTCCAAGATATTAAGGGATACATGTACTATTAATATGAATGACTTTTGCTTCAACAGCGCCACCTGCTGGCCATTTTCCCACCAGTCTGACCAGCAAGTAGTCAAGGAAATTGTGAGGAGAAAGAAAAAGGCTGCTCTGATGTTCTTCTGCTTAAGAAAAAAAAAATAGAAACCTTTCTCACATCTTTCCTCAGCAGAAGAACATCAGAGCAGCCTCTTTCTTTCTCCTGACAACTTCCTTGACTACTTGGTGGTCAGACTGGTCAGAAACTGACCAGCAGGTGGCGCTGTTATAACAAAATTCATTCATATTAACAGTACTTGTATCCCTTAATATCTTGCAATCAATAGAAAACAAATAATGAATGTAAATTACAAAAGTGCTTAGAATAGCATCTTCATCAATTTTACATTCACTTCTTTTAAAGGTTTACTTATCCTTTAAGAATGTGTTTTGCCGTTTGATCAAACAGGAGATTTAGCAGAGTAAGAAAGTCACATGGTTAGATTCTTATACTTAGGGTTGGTTCTTGCTGTTTGACCAAACAGAACAATTAGACTATAACCATGTGCTTCTCCTTTCCTGCTGATACTCGGGACTGGTTCTCGCTGTTTAATCCAACTGGAGACCAAGTACAGAAGGAGAGGCACTGAAGAATGTGTTTTGCTGTTTGACCAAACAGGAGATTTAGCAGGAAAGAGAAGCACATAGTTAGAGTCTGATACATAATATTGGCTCTTGCTGTTTAATAGGGATGCACCAAATCCACTATTTTGGATTCGGCCTTTGTGAAAGATTCGGCCGAATACCGAACCAAATCCGAATTTGCGTATGCAAATTAGGGGTGGGAATGGGAGGCACAGTCTGCTTTTCTTATCCAGTTCTCATTTTCCTTTTTTTTTTCCCCCCCCAGTTCCACTCCCATCAGCTGTTTCACATCTTTGTGGTCGCGGGAGCTTTCGTTCACTTTCACGGTGTGTCCAACCTCCAGGAATTCCGGTACACGGTGGGCGGGGGCTGCACAGCTCAGGAAGTGCTGTAAATTCCCAAACTGCCACATAGGAGGATACAGCAGGTTCCAACCGCAAAGGAGGGGGGGGGGGGGCGGGAAGAAGCAGAAGAAATCCTTCCCAACTGTCTGATTTAAGGTGGAACAACGTAAAAAAAAATGACAGAACCCCCCCCCCTACACACACACACACACAAACACACACACACACACACACACAAATCCCCGGACTGTGGAACTAAACCAGCTTACCTCAACCATTTACTTTCCATACCAGTGTATGGGAGTTAGTTATTCCAGGAGGCGGAGTCACACCTTTCATACTTTTGCTTCTGGAGTGGGTGGGGCTTTCTTTTTGTTCTCTCTCCGGCACTGACATGGTTAAATTATTCCGCCACTCGAGTCTCCTCCGGTCACACCAGGCTGCCGGGGGTCTCCAGCGGGCTCTATTTATTTTTCAAGCTCTTTCTTCTTCTGGAGAGGGGGGTGGGGCATCTGTATTATCCAGGTATCGTTTCTTCCCCTTTAATTCTGGTGTAAGATTCGTTATTTTGAAGGATTAAAAAACAAAAAACAAAAAAAGAAACCCACATAAACAAAACCTACAGGTCTAAGAGGGTCACTAGATCTGGTGTAAATAGCGATTAAGAAGAAACTTTATAATATTCTCTTATAAGATAAAAAAGTTAAAAAAAAAAAAATTTCTATACATTTTTGAAAAAATTCACGTAAAATTCTTCCCGTATCCCGCGGCTTCGGCACCGTACACTGTTTATTTTAGGGGGAAATGTTTTGCACAAGAGTGAAGGGGTTAACGGCTCCAAATTATACTAGTGATCCTTATCCACACCGGCGGTGTCCAATCAAAGCACAGCCTTTGCTGGGTCTCCACTAATCAGAAACAGGGGGTTGTTTGTTTCTCCATCACCCCCATAAGGGCAATGGGACTTTCTTTATAGCATGTCACCATCACAGAATGTTCTACACTTCCCTGGGAAATAGGGGGAGAATGAGACTCCGTCCTCTCTCTCTGCCGTAAGCTAAAGAGCACCAATCAATGCAAAGCGGTCTGTGAGGTTAATAGAATTCAAATTGCACCCCGAGAAAATAGTTCAGAGGTTGAAACAACGACTGGGGCAAATGTCAAGCTGTTAACGTTCTACTTCTTCTGTATCCGGGAATCGATCTCAGGACTTCCCATAGTGGACGTCTGCCATGTTTTAATCAAGCTCCTCCCATAGGTCGTCTCTTGGTGTTGCATTCAAATATTTCCCCCATGTTCTCCTTTCACGTGGAGTTTAATCCCCCCCCCAGGGCTCAGTATACCATTCTATTTTATGGTACAAACCGTTCATCAAAGGGGGGGGGCGCGTCGGTGTTCCAGAAATGGCCGTACATTGAGTATTTTCAGGGGGAGGCCTCTAAACCCCGCAGGGGCGAAACATTGGAATGCTGGGAGTATTGCAAATACCTGATGACAGTATTAAACCTCCAATGGCAGCAGCGACCTAGAACGTGGCGGAAAGGACTGTACAGTGGAATGTTCCATTTCTGATAACGGGAAGGTATAAGGGACTGACTCACTATGGTTTTATCCACCCCCTGTAAGTGTATAAGGATCTGCATTGTGTATTATCTTCTTTAGGGTATCAGGTTTAACTTGTTCCCTGCCAGAGCACCCAACATATCATCGGCATGCAGAGTGGGGAGGGGCGGGGCTTACAATGCAGTTAAAATAACAGTTAAAGGATAAGTAAACCTTTAAAATAAGTGAATGTAAAATTGATGAGTGTTATTCTAAGTACATTCGTCATTTACATTAATTATTTATTTTCTTTTTATTCCAAGATATTAAGGGATACATGTGCTGTTAATATGAATGAATTTTGTTCCAACAGCGCCACCTGCTGGTCAGTTTCTGACCAGTCTGACCACCAAGTAGTCAAGGAAGTTGTCAGGAGAAAGAAAGAGGCTGCTCTGATGTTCTTCTGTTTAGGGAAACAATTAGAAACCTTTCTCAAATCTTTCCTAAGCAGAAGAACATCAGAGCAGCCTCTTTCTTTCTCCTGACAACTTCCTTGACTACTTGGTGGTCAGACTGGTCAGAAACTGACCAGCAGGTGGCGCTGTTGGAACAAAATTCATTCATATTAACAGCACATGTATCCCTTAATATCTTGGAATAAAAAGAAACTAAATAATGAATGTAAATGACAAAGGTGCTTAGAATAGCCCCCTCATCAATTTTACATTCACTTTTTTAAAGGTTTACTTATCCTTTAATGGCCCTGTTCACTGGTCCCTCCCCCACCCCAATATGAATGGGCCATTGTTCAGGGCAGCAGTGCCCGATTGCCTTATAATGTCAGAGGGGAGAGGTTGGTGAGTACCTTCCCGCAGTGTGTGCGCCCGGATTATACCGTAGCTTGTCCTACGCTCCCCGGCTCCGACCCTCAGTCAATAGTGGCCTTGTAATAATTATAATTCATGGTTATTCTTTTCTCTTGTTTACTGTGAGAAGCAGCAAAGCACATTTTGGGGTTGAAGACGTCCAACGCTGTAACGATTATAGGGGTGTCATTCTCATCTCTCGCTTGTATTTACAAATTCTCTTAATAAACGAAACCGTTTCAAGTAGCGTCTGGTGTCGTTTTAGGGGGATGGACAGCTGAGACCCCCCCCAAACCTTTGCTGTTTTATGGGAAATTCCAACTAAACAGGGACACAAAGGGGTTTGTTTACTTCATGGCTAAAATGTTTTGCTCTCCAAAAAAAAATTTTCTAACTCCTTTTTTTTTGTCATTTTTATTACATGCTGCCCTCTAGTGGTGCCCTATGAATTGCATTGTATATATCGCCATCTAGTGGTTACAGCTTACACTGCAACTCATTGCTCTATCCACAAATCAGTCCCAGGCCGTTGAAACTCATACAAAAGGCTGAAGTATTCTTGGGTCAGTTGTTTCCTTAATTAACTGAAATTGTCATATATTGAAAGAAATTAATAACTGTCATTTATGGTGCCTATTAGTTATATTTTTCTCCCCAAAGCAGGGGAATAACTGACCCAAGCTTAAAGGGGTGGTTCATCTTTAAGTTACCTTTTAGTTGGCCAATTCTGAACAACTTTTCAATTGGTCTTCTCCTGACAACTTCCTTGACTACTTGGTGGTCAGACTGGTCAGACACTGACCAGCAGGTGGCGCTGTTGGAACAAAATTCATTCATATTAACAGCACATGTATCCCTTAATATCTTGGAATAAAAATAAAATAAATAATGAATGTAAATGACAAAAGTGCTTAGAATAGAGCTCTCATCAATTTTACATTCACTTATTTTATTACTTAACCTTTAATCCCAGCACTGCCCCCTAACAAAGCCCCCCTTGTCAACCTCAGGATGGAAAGTATGGCAGGACTGCGGTCACACTTCACTGGAGCCTTATGTGCTCACGAGTCAAGGAATAAAGTGCAGAACAAGCCAATACACAAATAGTGACAGTGCTGTTAATACAGTTAATGGGCCCCACAGGAAAGTCATTCTGATTATACGGGATTCCTTAAGCTGCTCATGGGAAAAATAATGAAATTGGCCTGCGCTAAAGCTGTAGGTCTGGTGCGTGTGCAAAAGTTCTTGTCGGATAGTCCAGACTTTTATTGATACTGGTTTTTTATAGACCTTGTACAAGTACAGAAGTATGCTACAAAATGAATAAGGGGAATAGGGAATATTAATGAAGAATTATTTACAGAAGAAACATTTTATGGGAATGTGACAACTTTAGTGCCACTGATAGATGTTATTCACTACAAGTAACAATAAGCCCCACCGTTACTTATATAAAAGTAATTACTAGGAGATATTGATACAGGGACAATCACACAGGAGTAATATGAGTTAGAGGCAGTTTATATGTTACAGGGGGTATATATGTATATATGGCTCAGCAAAAGGAGTTACAGAGAGTAATTGGTGGAATTTTATGGGTTATGTAAATCAATAGGAGGAGTTACAGTGAGCAGTAGGAGGAGTTATAGGGAGCAGTGGGAGGAGTTATAGGGAGGGGTATATGGAGCAGTAGGAGGAGTTATAGGGAGCAGTAGGAGGAGTTATCGGGAGCAGTAGGAGGAGTTATAGGGAGCAATGGGAGGAGTTAGAGGGAGGGGTATAGGGAACAATAGGAGGAGTTATAGGGAGCAATAGGAGGAGTTATAGGGAGGGGTTACAGGGAGCAAGAGGAGGAGTTATGGGGAGGAGTATAGGGAGCAATAGAAGGAGTTAAAGGGAGGGGTATAGGGAGCAATAGAAGGAGTTACAGGGAGCAAGAGGAGGAGTTATAGGGATGAGTATAGGGAGCAATAGGAGGAGTTAAAGGGAGGGGTATAGGGAGCAATAGGAGGAGTTATAGGGATACATATACTGTACAGACGAATAAAAGGGTTAAATAAGTACATTATTGTGTAGGACTGACACATCCAGTTGGTGCAGGATATATTTAACCTCTTTGGCTTGTAGAGAGACGGGGGGGGGAGGTGGTGCAGTCACAGGTGGTGTCGGTGACCAAGAGGAGGAGGTTACTGTTCATTACTTGCTGTAAGATGAACATTCTACAAAGGGACATAGACACATGCAGATCACTGAGCTGGGACAGACAGTGTTAAACTGAGCCAGTGGCCAATCAGACTGTAAGGGACAAGGCAGGAACCCAGGCAGGAGCAGTGAGAAAGAATATACAGAACACATATACACCCAGCCCATATACTCAATATCCAATCAGAATGCTTGCTTTCAGTTTCAGATGTCTAATACCAACACCCACCACAAGATGGAGCTCCAGTCACACAATGTAATTTAATGTAGCAGCTTTCTTATTAATTGAAAGGGCATTGGGAGCACTTATCCCCCCCCCCCAGGCACAGCCTTTCACTGCTGGTGGGAAGTTTGGCAGTTCAAGCAGGGGACTAACCCCTTACGTGTTTATTTATCGTCACAGCGTTTCGTCAGGTGAGCCGAGACCTGTATCTATTGTTCCTGATTGTGTTGAGGAAGTGCAACTTCCTAGAGTCCGAGCACCGGGGAAAGCTTTCTAAAGGGCTCGGTGTGCACGTGACTCTGTGCGGGAAGTTTGGAAGTTCAACAGCAGCTGGAGGGCCCCCTGGTCCCTGATCTCCAAGCCAGAATTGCAGCGCCAACTTGGCGTTGGTTGATTGATTAACCATATTAGTGATTTATAGTAGACTGGCCAGTCCTTTAAGGTTCTGCAGGACACAGGGCTGAGTTGGGGGTTCTCACTTTTGGCACTCGCTGCAATCAATGAGCCCATTGGATGGAAAGAGGTTGCTCTGATGTTCTGCTGATTTGAGAAAGGTTTCTAATTGTTTTCCTAAGCAGAAGAACATCAGAGCAGCCTCTTTCTTTCTCCTGACAACTTCCTTGACTACTTGGTGGTCAGACTGGTCAGAAACTGACCAGCAGGTGGCGCTGTTGGAACAAAATTCATTCATATTAACAGCACATGTATCCCTTAATATCTTGGAATAAAAAGAAAATAAATAATGAATGTAAATGACAAAAGGGCTTAGAATATCACTGTAGATCAGCCAAAGGATGCAGGTGCACAATACAATGCAAACGAAGTGCTCCAGCACACGTATTCTGCTTAAGGGTTACTACCCGTGTTTAATGTCAAGCCAAAAAAGGTTACAACGTTTCGGGGGCGTACCCCCTGAGGAAGGTGTATGCCCCCGAAACGTTGTACACTTTTTTGGCTTGACATTAAACACGGGTAGTAACCCTTAAGCAGAATACGTCTGCTGGAGCACTTCGTTTGCTTAGAATAGCACTCTCCTCAATTTAACATTGACGTATTTTAAAGGTTTACTTATCCTTTAAAGGAGAACTAAAGCCTAACTAAGTAGGAAGAAATGTTGTACATGATGTGCTTCTGATTAGCCAATCACGTGTCACTGTGTGTGACCTGTCCTTGTGGCTGATCTGCCTGTGTATACAGCAATGGGATCGTTTGTCAGCACATCGTTAATATAATTATCTCTGCCCTAGGGTGCAGCTCTGTGTTCCTTACAATATATAATTCTATTGGAAATCAGTGAGGTTCCAGCAAAATGAATTAGGGGAGAGCCCAAGGGCTCTTACACACGGGCGGTTTTTCCTGCGCTCCCATGCGTTGCGCTTTCTTCCGTTCAGCCGCAGGAGTAAACACAGTCAATTATTTTGAAGGGGGGCTGTACTAACACAGACGCATGTAGGCAACAAGGGCAAGTTGCGACGCAGCATGTTGCATTTTACCTGCATTCGGCGCATACATGCGTGAGTGTGAGTGCAGCCCCCTTCAAAATAATTGGCTGTGTCTACTCCTGCGGCTGAACGGAAGAAAGCGCAATGCAGGGGAACTCGGGCAAAAATGTAAGAGCTTATAGACACTGGAACCTCCCGAAATCACTGCAGTTCCTCCCCACTTAACAGAACAGCCGCATTGCCTCTCTCTGCAACAACGAGGAAAATCACTAATTAGTGACAATCCCATCCAATGCCTCGTTCATGTTCATCCACAAACTCCCGGCCTGGATTATCCACCCAGATTGGGCCCTGCTTCCAACGCAGATGTCTGAGCCCTAAGTAGCCGTTTATCTACTTTACTCTTCCCGGGGGGTTTACCTTTAAATTAACTGTTAGTGTGATGTAGAGAGGGATATTCTGGGACAATGTGCAATTGGTTTTCATTTTTGATTTGTGTTTTTGGAATTATTTAGCTTTTTATTCAGCAGCTCTCCAGTTTGCAATTTCTATAATCTGGTTGCTGGAGCCCAAATTCCCCTAGCAACCATGCACTGATTTGAATAAAAGATTGGAATATGAATAGGAGCGGCCTGAATGGTAAGATAAGTAACAAAAAGTAGGGTTGCACAGAATCTAGGATTCAGTTTGGGAATCGGGCAGGATTCTGACTTTTTCTGCAGGATTCGAATCCGGATCATAATTTGCATATGCAAATTGCATGACTTTTTGTCACAAAACAAGGAAGTAAAAAATGTTTCCCTTTTCCACCCCTAATTTGCATATGCAAATTAGGATTCGTTTCAGTATTCGGCCGAATCTCTCTCACGTAGGATTCAGGGGTTTCGGGCCGAATCCAAAATAGTGGATTCGGCACATACGTAATAAAAAGTAGGGATGCACCGAATCCAGGATTCGGTTCGGGATTCGGCCAGGATTTGGATTCAGCCGAATCCTTCTACCCGGCCGAACCGAATCCGAATCCTAATTTGCATATGCAAATTAGGAGCGGGGAGGGAAATTGCGTGACTTTTTGTCAGAGAACAAGGAAGTAAAAAATGTTTTCCCCTTACGCCCCTAATTTGCATATGCAAATTAGGGTTTGGATTCGGTTCGGTATTCGGCCGAATCTTTCATGAAGGATTCGGGGGTTCGGCCGAATCCAAAAAAGTGGATTCGGTGCATCCCTAATAAAAAGTAGCAACAATACATTTGTAGCCTTACAGATAGATGGGGTCAGTGACCCCCATTTGAAAGCTGGAAAGAGTCAAAAGAACCCCCACCCATACTTGTTAGCCTCTGTGGAATATATTGGTGGCTGCTAAATAACTGAGAGTTAGAATTTATATATATTTATATCCTCATAGGAAAGTGACTTGCAGGGTGTCTGTCCCTGTTTAGCAGCCTTGGGGCTCCAGTGTCATATTGACAGCACAAACTGCCAGTTCTGCACATGTGAGGCCCTGGTACTTACATCAGGGCTCGTCTGTCTGCCCATTTCATGTCATGTTTCTTTTCTCCACCGTGCCGGAATGTGGAGGGTCTCTGCCCCCTGAGCTGTGAAGATGGGTTCATTGTGGTAGCCAAGGACCAAGACAAGGAAAGATTAGGAGATTTTGGACCGGAGGGTGGGTCGATAATCAAGTGAGAAAATCCCCATTTCCATTATAAAAATATTCACACTTTTTCCACTTCCTCCATTATTCTTTTTTTATTCTCTTACCTCTTTCCTGTGTTAAAGGACGAGTAAACCTTTAAAACAAGTGAATGTAAAAAGGATGAGAGTGTTATTTTAAGCACTTTTGTCATTTACATTCATTATTTATTTTATGTTCTTCTGCTTAGGAAAACAATTAGAAACCTTTCTCACATCTTTCCTAAGCAGAAGAACATCAGAGCAGCCTCTTTCTTTCTCCTGACAACTTCCTTGACTACTTGGTGGTCAGACTGGTCAGAAACTGACCAGCAGGTGGCGCTGTTGGAACAAAATTCATTCATATTAACAGCACATGTATCCCTTGATATCTTGGAATAAAAAGAAAATCAATAATGAATGTAAACGACAAAAGTGCTTAGAATAGCACTCATCAATTTTACATTCACTTATTTTATAGGTTTACTTATCCTTTAAACAATCTGGAGGCCAGTATAGCAACTGGGACAGAATGTTCTGTTATACAGATAGCTAGAATCTCAGCTGCCATAAAGCAGGGCAGGACTGCTGCTTCCAATAAGGATCAGATAGGATCTGTGCAGCCACTGGGACAGAATGTTCTGTTATACAGATAGCTAGAATCTCAGCTGCCATAAAGCAGGACAGGACTGCTGCTTACAATGGGGATCAGATAGGATCTGTGCAGCCACTGGGACAGAATGTTCTGTTATACAGATAGCTAGAATCTCAGCTGCCATAAAGCAAGGCCGGACTGCCGTTAACTGTTGGTTTCAGATAGGATAGCACTCTGACTTTACTTCATTAATATTATCAGCGGCTATAGAGGGCACATGCTGTGGAGCTCACACAGACATAACACAGGGAAGTAAACTGAAAATGTATGATCTAAGAATATTCTTTATACTCCCTGGCTCCCACCCCCACTCTCCTCTCACCTTCTTTCGCTCCCACCTCTCACTCCTCTCAGCCGCAAACACGTGAAACTGTCCCACGTCACTCATCCCCAAATATAGGCACAATGTGGAGTCACGGGGTCTCGTTAGCAGGATGGATCTGATTAACGGTAGTTCTGATTAACAACATTTTAATAGGGATGCACTAACCACTATTATGGATTCGTCCGAACCCCTGAATCCTTCGCGAAAGATTTGCCCGAATACTGAACCAATTTCAAATCCTAATTTGCATATGCAAATATATACTTCCTTGTTTTGAGACAAAAAGTCACGTGATTTCCCTCCCTGCCCCTATTTTGCATATGCAAATTAGGATTCGGATTCGGTTGGGCAGAAGAATTCGGCTGAAAAAGGCCGAATCCCGAACCGAATCCTGGATTCAGTGCATCCCTACTTTTTAATGAAGAGGCAGTGACATGATCAGGCAGAACCGCGCGCTGGAAACCAATATTTACAGACATATGGGGACAATGATCGGTCCAGTTGTTATTGTGTGAAATGCTAAGGGGCCCAGCGAGTGGCAGCTCTGGTTAGGCATATGGCAGAAAATAAAGTGCAAGCTCTGTGGGTCAAAGACTTAATGTTCATGGCTCATAGAAATAGATTAGAGATTCTCAGGTTAATTTAAATGTATGGACTTGTAAGTGCGGAACTGGCTGTAGAATGTCTTCAAAGTATGGGGGGGAAAAGGGTGCTGGCAGTTTAAAGGTGGCACTTGCACCAGCAGGAGGAGCCCCCCTGCTCACACGTGATTGGAGGAAAGGGGGCTTCTCCATCAGCATGATAAGGGATTGCCCACTGTAAGGACAATCAGGTAACAACATTACTTACTGAATGGGTGGGGTTAAAAAAATGGATTAATTATATAAAGAGGGAACTAATTATAAATATATAAAGAGGGAACTATATGGGTATCCCCTTGAATAATCAGTAGCAGTGGATGAATCTTATATCTATCTATATCTATATCTATATATATATATATATATATATATATATATATATATATATATATATATATATATATATATATATTAGGGATGCACCTAATCCAGGATTCAGTTCGGGATTCGGCCTTTTTCAGCAGGATTCGGATTCGGGCGAATCCTTCTGCTCGGCCGAACTGAATCCGAACCCTAATTTGCATATGCAAATTAGGGTCACGGAGGGAAATCACAAGACTTTTTGTCAGAAAACAAGGAAGTCAAAAATGTTTCCCCTTCCCACCCCTATATGCATATACAAATTAAGGTTCGGATTCGGTTCGGTATTCGGAATCTTTCACTAAGGATTCGGGGGTTCGGCCGAATCCAAAATAGTGGATTCGGTGCATCCCTAGTATATATCCAAATATTGTTAAGCGTCCGCACTCTATTCAGGTGATCTTCGGGGTGCACGGTCATTTTCTTAGACACATAATTCAATTTAGGAATGAATTATTATATATAATCTACCCAAGTGATCCCTCTCCAAACTCCCAGAACCGAATTCGGATTTGCAAATGCAAATTAGAGGCGGGAAGGGAAATCACGACTTCTCATCATAAAACAAGGAAGCAAAATCCTTTTTCTCACTTATTCCTTTCCCTCCCCTAATTTGCACATGCAAATTAGGATTCGGTTCGGCCGAATCTTTCACAATGGATTGGGGATTCGGCCGAATCCCAAATCGTGAATTCGGTGCATCCCTAATTTCAACCAGTTCTTTGGTGCAAATGCCAGTTTAGCAATCAGGGTAATAAATGAGGGGAGAATGTATGCCAACCCCCAAGGTCTCCCAAATTCTTCAGCTGCTCACACAGCACAAGGGTAGTGAGGGGGGAGGCCGATCCCATTGTACTTGCAGATGGGAAATCAGGGCTGGCAGTGCCGCGGGGTAATTACAGGGGAGCTGACAGTTACAAGCACTTATACAATATTACCATGTACACAACCTACAAACAGGAGAAAACAAAAGAAAGAGAGATGAGGGCAAAGCACTTAGAGACACAAATAGAGACACAACTGACAAAAGGCAAGTATAGAAGGAAGGGTGATAATGAGAGATTGGGGTTCACATGAGGGACGGTGGGAGACTGGACAAGGAGAGAATGAAAAGATAATATACCAAGAAGTGCCAGAGACTAATGATCATACGAGACAACAGTCGCTTGTACTTGATCCCAACTGAGATACAATTAATCCTTATTGGAAGCAGAACCAGCCTATTGGGTTTATTTCATGTTTATATGATTTTCTAGTAGACTTAATGTATGAAGATCCAAATTACGGAAAAACCCCAGGTCCTCAGCATTCTGGATAACACGTACCATTCCTGTTCATATCTCTGTCTACAAGTTATAGGTTGAGGAGGCTGTTCCTGCTGAATTGTGCTTAGTACAGGGAATACCTATGCTGCCATAGTTTTATGGGATCTCTCTGTACAGACTATGAGCAAACTTAGGGGCTGTTTCTGCTGAATTGTGCTTAGTACAGGGGATACCTATGCTGCCATAGTTTTATGGAATCTCTCTGTACAGACTATGAGCAAACTTAGGGACTGTTCCTGCTGAATTGTGCTTAGTACAGGGAATACCTATGCTGCCAGTTTATGGGCAAATCTAGGGGACTGTTCTGCTCAATTGTTCCTAACAGAGAGGGATAGTTAAGTGGTATCTCACTACACAATGTATAATATATACAATATATAATGTACTAGAACCAGAAATATCCACATGCCAGTGCTGAAGGCAGTTAAGGCTCCACAAGTTGTATTAGATGTGAGTGAGATGCAGTTGGGAGGCAGCTGGGTAAGTGTGTTTGTACATTGCTGTTATTTACATAATCCATCCCCACACTCATTACTGCTTCATTCTGTGTGAGCCGCCAGTAGCTAATATCAGATTGTTACTTACACAGATGGTATTTTTGTGCCGAGGTGACGGCTCTTGAACCTGGTCCATTTAACAGATGCTAAATAAGAGGGGGAACCACAGCTTGTTAATCCTGAGCCAACTCATCATAATATCATCTGACTCCTCTGCTGCCTGGAACCTCCCAGTGTTTGATAATACGAAGCCCTCCAACCCCTCATTAGTCAGACTAAACCTGCAGCACCTGCTGTGGCCCCTTCAATCTGTAGGACCACACAAAGCAGCACATATCAAAAAGACTGGTTGTAGGATAGCAGGTATAGTAGGGAGAGATAGAGCCTATAGTAACAGTGGATAATAGTCTCTGGGAAGGGAGTGTGACTGTGGGATAGCAGGTATAGTAGGGAGAGATGGTGCCTATAGTAACAGTGGATAATAGTCTCTGGGAAGGGAGTGTGACTGTGGGATAGCAGGTATAGTAGGGAGAGATAGAGCCTATAGTAACAGTGGATAATAGTCTCTGGGAAGGGAGTGTGACTGTGGGATAGCAGGTATAGTAGGGAGAGATGGTGTCTATAGTAACAGTGGATAATAGTCTCTGGGAAGGGAGTGTGACTGTGGGATAGCAGGTATAGTAGGGAGAGATGGTGCCTATAGTAACAGTGGATAATAGTCTCTGGGAAGGGAGTGTGACTGTGGGATAGCAGGTATAGTAGGGAGAGATGTGTCTATAGTAACAGTGGATAATAGTCTCTGGGAAGGGAGTGTGACTGTGGGATAGCAGGTATAGTAGGGAGAGATGGTGTCTATAGTAACAGTGGATAATAGTCTCTGGGAAGGGAGTGTGACTGTGGGATAGCAGGTATAGTAGGGAGAGATGGTGTCTATAGTAACAGTGGATAATAGTCTCTGGGAAGGGAGTGTGACTGTGGGATAGCAGGTATAGTAGGGAGAGATGGTGCCTATAGTAACAGTGGATAATAGTCTCTGGGAAGGGAGTGTGACTGTGGGATAGCAGGTATAGTAGGGAGAGATGTGTCTATAGTAACAGTGGATAATAGTCTCTGGGAAGGGAGTGTGACTGTGGGATAGCAGGTATAGTAGGGAGAGATGGTGTCTATAGTAACAGTGGATAATAGTCTCTGGGAAGGGAGTGTGACTGTGGGATAGCAGGTATAGTAGGGAGAGATGGTGCCTATAGTAACAGTGGATAATAGTCTCTGGAAGGGAGTGTGACTGTGGGATAGCAGGTATAGTAGGGAGAGATGGTGTCTATAGTAACAGTGGGATAATAGTCTCTGGGAAGGGAGTGTGACTGTGGGATAGCAGGTATAGTAGGGAGAGATGGTGTCTATAGTAACAGTGGGATAATAGTCTCTGGGAAGGGAGTGTGACTGTGGGATAGCAGGTATAGTAGGGAGAGATGGTGTCTATAGTAACAGTGGGATAATAGTCTCTGGGAAGGGAGTGTGACTGTGGGATAGCAGGTATAGTAGGGAGAGATGGTGTCTATAGTAACAGTGGGATAATAGTCTCTGGGAAGGGAGTGTGACTGTGGGATAGCAGGTATAGTAGGGAGAGATGGTGTCTATAGTAACAGTGGGATAATAGTCTCTGGGAAGGGAGTATGACTGTGGGATAGCAGGTATAGTAGGGAGAGATGTGTCTATAGTAACAGTGGATAATAGTCTCTGGGAAGGGAGTGTGACTGTGGGATAGCAGGTATAGTAGGGAGAGATGGTGTCTATAGTAACAGTGGGATAATAGTCTCTGGGAAGGGAGTGTGACTGTGGGATAGCAGGTATAGTAGGGAGAGATGGTGTCTATAGTAACAGTGGGATAATAGTCTCTGGGAAGGGAGTATGACTGTGGGATAGCAGGTATAGTAGGGAGAGATGTGTCTATAGTAACAGTGGATAATAGTCTCTGGGAAGGGAGTGTGACTGTGGGATAGCAGGTATAGTAGGGAGAGATGGTGCCTATAGTAACAGTGGATAATAGTCTCTGGGAAGGGAGTGTGACTGTGGGATAGCAGGTATAGTAGGGAGAGATGTGTCTTTAGTAACAGTGGGATAATAGTCTCTGGGAAGGGAGTGTGACTGTGGGATAGCAGGTATAGTAGGGAGAGATGGTGCCTATAGTAACAGTGGATAATAGTCTCTGGGAAGGGAGTGTGACTGTGGGATAGCAGGTATAGTAGGGAGAGATGGTGCCTATAGTAACAGTGGATAATAGTCTTTGGGAAGGGAGTGTGACTGTGGGATAGCAGGTATAGTAGGGAGAGATGTGTCTTTAGTAACAGTGGGATAATAGTCTCTGGGAAGGGAGTGTGACTGTGGGATAGCAGGTATAGTAGGGAGAGATGGTGTCTATAGTAACAGTGGATAATAGTCTCTGGGAAGGGAGTGTGACTGTGGGATAGCAGGTATAGTAGGGAGAGATGGTGCCTATAGTAACAGTGGATAATAGTCTCTGGGAAGGGAGTGTGACTGTGGGATAGCAGGTATAGTAGGGAGAGATGGTGTCTATAGTAACAGTGGATAATAGTCTCTGGGAAGGGAGTGTGACTGTGGGATAGCAGGTATAGTAGGGAGAGATGGTGCCTATAGTAACAGTGGGATAATAGTCTCTGGGAAGGGAGTGTGACTGTGGGATAACAGGTATAGTAGGGAGAGATGGTGCCTATAGTAACAGTGGATAATAGTCTCTGGGAAGGGAGTGTGACTGTGGGATAGCAGGTAT
Organism: Xenopus petersii; assembly: GCA_038501925.1. Classification (NCBI taxonomy): domain Eukaryota; kingdom Metazoa; phylum Chordata; class Amphibia; order Anura; family Pipidae; genus Xenopus; species Xenopus petersii. The sequence continues at coordinate 132,653,304 of CM076677.1, forward strand.
AGTAGGGAGAGATGGTGCCTATAGTAACAGTGGATAATAGTCTCTGGGAAGGGAGTGTGACTGTGGGATAGCAGGTATAGTAGGGAGAGATGGTGTCTATAGTAACAGTGGATAATAGTCTCTGGGAAGGGAGTGTGACTGTGGGATAGCAGGTATAGTAGGGAGAGATGGTGCCTATAGTAACAGTGGATAATAGTCTCTGGGAAGGGAGTGTGACTGTGGGATAGCAGGTATAGTAGGGAGAGATGGTGCCTATAGTAACAGTGGATAATAGTCTCTGGGAAGGGAGTGTGACTGTGGGATAGCAGGTATAGTAGGGAGAGATGGTCCCTATAGTAACAGTGGATAATAGTCTCTGGGAAGGGAGTGTGACTGTGGGATAGCAGGTATAGTAGGGAGAGATGGTGCCTATAGTAACAGTGGATAATAGTCTCTGGGAAGGGAGTGTGACTGTGGGATAGCAGGTATAGTAGGGAGAGATGGTGCCTATAGTAACAGTGGATAATAGTCTCTGGGAAGGGAGTGTGACTGTGGGATAGCAGGTATAGTAGGGAGAGATGGTCCCTATAGTAACAGTGGATAATAGTCTCTGGGAAGGGAGTGTGACTGTGGGATAGCAGGTATAGTAGGGAGAGATGGTGCCTATAGTAACAGTGGATAATAGTCTCTGGGAAGGGAGTGTGACTGTGGGATAGCAGGTATAGTAGGGAGAGATGGTGCCTATAGTAACAGTGGATAATAGTCTCTGGGAAGGGAGTGTGACTGTGGGATAGCAGGTATAGTAGGGAGAGATGGTGCCTATAGTAACAGTGGATAATAGTCTCTGGGAAGGGAGTGTGACTGTGGGATAGCAGGTATAGTAGGGAGAGATGGTGCCTATAGTAACAGTGGATAATAGTCTCTGGGAAGGGAGTGTGACTGTGGGATAGCAGGTATAGTAGGGAGAGATGGTGCCTATAGTAACAGTGGATAATAGTCTCTGGGAAGGGAGTGTGACTGTGGGATAGCAGGTATAGTAGGGAGAGATGGTGCCTATAGTAACAGTGGATAATAGTCTCTGGGAAGTGAGTGTGACTGTGGGATAGCAGGTATAGTAGGGAGAGATGGTGCCTATAGTAACAGTGGATAATAGTTCTAGGAAGGGAGTGTGACTGTGGGATAGCAGGTATAGTAGGGAGAGATGGTGCTTATAGTAGGGGATAAAAACCTCTCTAGGGTACAGGTGGTACAATTGTTACTTTTCTTTAATATACCCTAACTGTAAAGGGCCACTTGTATTTTTGTTGTTGATGACAAATAATCATAAACATTTGCTTGTTTAGCATTCATTCCCATATCCAGGCAGACAGAGTATATATATATAGAGAGAGAGAGCAGGGCTGGTGGCTGCTGAGATGAAGTGTGAATGTGCCTCCCGGTGGGTCTGTATGTGTGTGTGCTGCCTGTGCTTACTGTACACTGTGTGTAGTGTATGACTGTGAGTAGTGTGTGACTGTGAGTAGTGTGTGACTGTTAGTAGTGTATGTGATTAGTGTATGTGAGTAGTGTGTGACTGTGAGTAGTGTGTGAATGTGAGTAGTGTATGAGTGTGAGTAGTTTATGTGAGTAGTGCGTGACTGTGAGTAGTGTATGTGAGTAGTGTATGACTGTTAGTAGTGTATGTGAGTAGTGACTGTGAGTAGTGTATGTGAGTAGTGTATGACTGTGAGTAGACTAGTGTGTGACTGTGAGTAGTGTATGTGAGTAGTGTGTGACTGTGAGTAGTGTATGTGAGTAGTGTATGACTGTGAGTAGACTAGTGTGTGACTGTGAGTAGTGTATGTGAGTAGTGACTGTGAGTAGTGTATGACTGTGAGTAGACTAGTGTGTGACTGTGAGTAGTGTATGTGAGTAGTGCGTGACTGTGAGTAGTGTATGTGAGTAGTGTATGACTGTGAGTAGTGTATGTGAGTAGTGTATGACTGTGAGTAGACTAGTGTGTGACTGTGAGTAGTGTATGTGAGTAGTGTGTGACTGTGAGTAGTGTATGTGAGTAGTGTATGACTGTGAGTAGACTAGTGTGTGATTGTGAGTAGTGTATGTGAGTAGTGACTGTGAGTAGTGTATGTGAGTAGTGTATGACTGTGAGTAGACTAGTGTGTGACTGTGAGTAGTGTATGTGAATAGTGTGTGACTGTGAGTAGTGTATGTGAGTAGTGTATGACTGTGAGTAGACTAGTGTGTGACTGTGAGTAGTGTATGACTGTGAGTAGTGTATGTGAGTAGTATGACTGTGAGTAGTGTGTGACTGTGAGTAGACTAGTGTGTGACTGTGAGTAGTGTAAGACTGTGAGTAGTATGACTGTGAGTAGACTAGTAGACTGTGAGTAGTGTGTGACTGTGAGTAGTGTAAGACTGTGAGTAGACTAGTGTGTGACTGTGAGTAGTGTAAGACTGTGAGTAGTATGACTGTGAGTAGACTAGTAGACTGTGAGTAGTGTGTGACTGTGAGTAGTGTGTGACTGTGAGTAGTGTGTCTGTGAGTAGTGTATGTGAGTAGTGTGTGACTGTGAGTAGTGTAAGACTGTGAGTAGTGACTGTGAGTAGACTAGTGTCAGATGCTTGTGCCTGTCCCCCCTGAGCTCACAGTGTCAGTCATTACTGAGGCTTTGGATGTGTCTCGGGCTCCTGCGCTCGTTCTCCTTCTCTCCCTCTTTGTCCCTTGTCATTTGCTGATGGCGAGACCCCCCTTTTATCCCCTGACTCCCACCCTTTCTTTTATCTCATTTGCACCCGCGTCCCTTGGGAGAAGAATTAGCAGCAGCGTCGGACTTTATGCTCCCAGTCATCGTCAGGGTGAAGGCATTTGTTGAGGGCGGGGGGCTCCATGTCTGCTACTCACTGGTCCTGCCGTCTGTCCGTCTGTGATTGTGCCACGGCCAAACGAGAGACCCCGAGCCACAGAACGGTAAGAATCCACGGGGGGACACAATGGTGGGTGGGATATTTCATCTTCCTGCCATTGTCACTGCTCTGGGATTTTTTGGGGATAAAACATGTGCTTTTTTTTACTGCCTTAATGATCAGCACTGCTGCACACGACTGCCCAGCTGGGGGGGGGGGATTAACCCTTGCTGTGCCAAGGGGTGGGGGGCATTAAATAAAAAAGGACAGAAGAACATTTAAAAAGCAAAAAAGGAGGGGGTGTAAACAAATGTCAGCCCTCTTTCCCAGGGCCAAAAAAGTAAAAGAAATTGTTGGCCGGGGAGCTTGCAATCTATGCAGTAGACTGTGAGAAATAGGGATCCAGCTGATGAAACAATCAGTGTAACTGCCAGGAGAGAAATAAGGATACTCTGGGAGAGGAGAGAAAGCAAGGGGGGTCCTTGGACTGTTGAGTATATGGGGAAGAGAATGGAGATACAAACAGTCGCACTTTATATCAGGGTGGAGCAAACAACAGCCTCCAGCTCTCACTAAACTACAACTCCCACAATCCCCTGGCAGCTGTATGCAGGGAGTTGTAGTACAACGACATCTGAACGGATGCGCTATTTCCACAGAACCTTGAGACTTACACAGAATAAATGTGCGTCTCTGGCCCGTTTGTGGCAGGAATATAATAAGGTTGAGGTACACGGCAGAGCTCTAGTCTGTTGCACAAACAACCCCCCCATCCCCATTAGCCCTGGGGTATTGACTGAGAACCCCAATAATGAGCACCGCTGGGTCCTGTGTAGGTGAAACAATGACAGGAGTGTTTGTTTCATGGATTTTATATCCTTTCACTTCTTGTCAGACTGGAAGTTTGTGTAGAACAGGGGACAGGCCACCTAATGCCGCGGTGCAACTACAACTTCCAGCAAACCTAGTCTGACAGCTCACCTGCTGGGAGTTGTAGTTCCATAACAGCCTTCCCAAAAAAACCCAGGACTATTTCACTCTATAACTGAAACAAAGTCCTAGGGGGAATGAGTTTCTGGGTCATCGCTCCAAAGACCCAAAAAAAGGCACAATGTCAGGGCACCTACTGTATCTACTCACATTCCAAATTAATTGATGAAAATGTTTTGCTGTGCCGTCCCTGGGGATCTCTTATCTAGAATGCTTATGCAATTTGGAGCACCATCCCTTAAGATTACACATGGAGTCATGCAGCTTACATACTAGTGGCCATTTACTAATTGCAGGGCACCCTGTGCATAGAGGCTTGTATTGCAATGACTTGTGTCCGGAATGGTTCAGAGGAAAGAGTAAAATACAAGAACCAGCTCAGAGCAAGTGCTGAGTAACTAATCATGGGAGTAATGGCCAAGTAACTCAACTGCCAACTCTCTTTTTGTACCTCCAACACACAAAGGCACAGAGGGAAAGTTTATTTACTTTACTTTAAGCTTATAATTTAGTGTCTGCACTTGTAACACAGGCTTTGCTCTGTTAGGGGAGAGTTGGGGTGAGTGCCTATTTGTACCCTGGGTACCCTGGATCTATAGCAGGGTGACACCCCAATGTTTCTATATATCTGTAATCTTGTTATGAGCCCAGTCCAAAGCACAGGTAGGGTAAGTTAGCAGGTATAGTAGGGAGAGATGGTGCCTATAGTAACAGTGGATAATAGTCTCTGGAAGGGAGTGTGACTGTGGGATAGCAGGTATAGTAGGGAGAGATGGTGTCTATAGTAACAGTGGGATAATAGTCTCTGGGAAGGGAGTGTGACTGTGGGATAGCAGGTATAGTAGGGAGAGATGGTGTCTATAGTAACAGTGGATAATAGTCTCTGGGAAGGGAGTGTGACTGTGGGATAGCAGGTATAGTAGGGAGAGATGGTGTCTATAGTAACAGTGGGATAATAGTCTCTGGGAAGGGAGTGTGACTGTGAGATAGCAGGTATAGTAGGGAGAGATGGTGCCTATAGTAACAGTGGATAATAGTCTCTGGGAAGGAGTGTGACTGTGGGATAGCAGGTATAGTAGGGAGAGATGGTGCCTATAGTAACAGTGGATAATAGTCTCTGGGAAGGGAGTGTGACTGTGAGATAGCAGGTATAGTAGGAGAGATGGTGCCTATAGTAACAGTGGATAATAGTCTCTGGGAAGGGAGTGTGACTGTGGGATAGCAGGTATAGTAGGGAGAGATGGTGTCTATAGTAACAGTGGATAATAGTCTCTGGGAAGGGAGTGTGACTGTGGGATAGCAGGTATAGTAGGGAGAGATGGTGCCTATAGTAACAGTGGATAATAGTCTCTGGGAAGGGAGTGTGACTGTGGGACAGCAGGTATAGTAGGGAGAGATGGTGTCTATAGTAACAGTGGATAATAGTCTCTGGAAGGGAGTGTGACTGTGGATAGCAGGTATAGTAGGGAGAGATGGTGCCTATAGTAACAGTGGATAATAGTCTCTGGGAAGGGACTGTGACTGTGGGACAGCAGGTATAGTAGGGAGAGATGTGCCTATAGTAACAGTGGATAATAGTCTCTGGGAAGGGAGTGTGATTGTGGGATAGCAGGTATAGTAGGGAGAGATGTGTCTATAGTAACAGTGGATAATAGTCTCTGGAAGGGAATGTGACTGTGGGATAGCAGGTATAGTAGGGAGAGATGGTGCCTATAGTAACAGTGGGATAAATGTAATACACCCTTTCAGTTGGTCTCTGCTGGCTGAGAATGCTGAGAGTCATAGTTGTGTATTATTTGTAGAGATATGAGTTTGACATTGCCGCAGGAGGGTAGAATGGTTGGGCTGTGAGACACAGAGCTTGGGGTGGATCATTATTGTACTCGGGGTACCTGTGTGCAAGTGAGTGTGAGCTCATGAACTTGATATTAGTGTATGTGACAGCGGCAGGAAGGAGCCATTCATTCTTAAATCTCAAAGTCCCCAGTGGATTTTTGAATGGCAGCCATATTTTCCCTGCTTCACTATACGTGTGTTACAGGGAATCTCAGGGTAATTCCACAGCAGGTGGGGACCCTCCTACCTAATGCTCTGTGCTTTAACCCTTTGTGGCACTGCACAGGTTAAAACCTCCTTCCACTGCCTTTCACTATTTTTAAATGTCTTGTGATTAACCCATCCAGTGCCAAGGCTGGTCTTAAAGGGACAGTAGGGTAGATGATCCGAGGGCACTTTAAAGCATAAAGACCTGTCTATAACATGATCATGGGGCTCCTCTAAGTCTGGGGACCCCCAACAAAAACCCTTTGCCCTGAATCCAGTCTTATATAATACAATGGTATATAAAGCCATTATTGGCCTCTAGAGCCTGATGAATTGCCTTAATGCAGAGCCAGTTCTGATCCGTTTCCCCTGTGCCGGCTGCAGAGCAACACAATAGTAATCAGGAAGAATTCAGCCGAAACCTCGTCAAGGAACCCAGCACCTTCCATTAATTCATTTGCACAATTGCTGCTTAGGGGGGAAGAGAAGAAAGGGAGACGGGTAACAGAACAAGGTGGAAGGAGAGAAGTAGGCGAAAAGTTCCATTATTACATCAAATATAAAACTTGGGGATGGAAAGTGAAAAGAAATTCGTCTTTTCATATTTGCAAAAGAAAAAAAAAGGGATGGGGGGCTCCTGTAATTAGAGCAGGAAATAAAGGGGTGTCCATGATCCATTATCAACCTTTCTGCTCACATTGTGGCTTTGGACGTATCACTTAACTACAACTCCCAGCAACCCACAATAAGCCAGTCTGCCCCCCCCTCTTTAAACATTTAATTTTTTAGTGGGACCCCCTTAGAATGTTTGTCCTTTAAAAAAAAGCCTTAGTCCCCGGCCAACTGAAATAGAGGCCAATTTATACACTTAACTGTCAGATTGGAAAAGTACAGCAGTAAGGGGGCCACACAGACAGACAGACAGACAGACAGACAGACAACCTATATAGGAACATATGGAACCTTTGTAAAGAACAAACAGACAATTTATGGGGGGTTAAAGGAAAGGACGCCCTGAGCACAGCCCCCGGGAAACTGCCGCCGTAGGAAAGGTTCTCATCTTGGCTCACGGCTAAATTCACCCCCGGCAAAAAACAAAGGGAAGGAAACAGAAAGCAAATTAATAAGGGAAATAGGAATAGAAAAAGGATGTGAAAAAGAGGAGAGTCAGGAAGGGAGGTGAGAAAGGAGGAAGTTAGGGATAAGTGGGAAAACAGGAAGGAAGGTGAAAAAGGAGGAGGATAGGGATGCGGGAAAACAGGAAGGAAGGCGAGAAAGGAAGAGGATAGGGATGTGGGGAAATTGGAAGGAAGGTGAGAAAGGAGGAGGATAGGGATGTGGGAAATAAGAAGGACGGTGAAAAAGGAGGAGGATAGGGATGTGGGAAATAGGAAGCACGGTGAAAAAGGAGGTGGATAGGGATGTGGGAAAACAGGAAGGAAGGTGAGAATGAGGAGGATAGGGATGTGGGGAATCAGGAAGGACGGTGAAAAAGGAGGAGGATAGGGATGTGGGGAAATTGGAAGGAAGGTGAAAAAGGAGGAGGATAGGGATGTGGAGAAATGGGAAGGAAGGTGAGAATGGAGGAGGATAGGGATGTGGGAAATAGGAAGGACGATGAAAAAGGAGGAGGATAGGGATGTGGGAAATAGGAAGGATGGTGAAAAAGGAGGAGGATAGGGATGTGGAGAAATGGGAAGGAAGGTGAGAATGGAGGAGGATAGGGATGTGGGAAATAGGAAGGACGATGAAAAAGGAGGAGGATAGGGATGTGGGGTATCAGGAAGGACAGTAAAAAGGAGGAGGATAGGGAAAAAGGAGGAGGATAGGGATGAAGGAGGAGGAGGATAGGGATATGGAGAAATGGGAAGGAAGGTGAGAATGGAGGAGGATAGGGATGTGGGAAATAGGAAGGACGGTGAAAAAGGAGGAGGATAGGGATGTGGGAAATAGGAAAGATGGTTAAAAAGGAGGAGGATAGGGAAAAAGGAGGAGGATAGGGATGAAGGAGGAGGAGGATAGGGATATGGAGAAATGGGAAGGAAGGTGAGAATGGAGGAGGATAGGGATGTGGGAAATAGGAAGGACGGTGAAAAAGGAGGAGGATAGGGATGTGGGAAATAGGAAAGATGGTTAAAAAGGAGGAGGATAGGAATGTGGAGAAATGGGAAGGAAGGTGAGAATGGAGGAGGATAGGGATGTGGGGAAATTGGAAGGAAGGTGGAACAGAAGGAAGGTAGGGATGTGGGGAAACAGGTAGGAAGGTTTTAAAGGAGGAAGGTAGGGATAAGTGGGAAAACAGATCTTTTCAAATATTTTGGTGATCCCTCACTCACTGTATATAGGGTGTCAGACAGAGTAGCAGCCCCATCAAGCCACAAATCTTCCAAATCAGCTTCAAATAAACTTCATTGCAACTGAATTGCAGTGACTAAAGTCACTGCAATTCAATGTGTCTTTATTTTTCACACAACATGTTTCGGATATAGATATCCTTCATCAAGCACCTGATATCTACAGTATATCTGAAACATGTTGTGTGAAAAATAAAGACACATGCAGTGGTTCTCCAGAGTTTATTTGAAGCTGATAAATGGGAAAACAGGAAGGAAGGTGAGAAAGGAGGAGGGTAGGAATGTGGGGAAGTGGGAAGGTGGAACAGAAGGCGGGTAGGGATGTGGGGAAACAGGAAGAAGATGGGAAAGGAGGAGGTTAGGGATAAGTGGAAACAGGAAGGAAGGTGAGAAAGGGAAGGTTAGGAATGTGGGGAAACAGGAAGGAAGGTGAGAAAGGGAAGGTTAGGAATGTGGGGAAACAGGAAGGAAGGTGAGAAAGTAGGAGGATAGGGATGTGGGGAAATGAGAAGGAAGGTGAGAAAGTAGGAGGATAGCGATGTGTTGAAACAGGAAGGAAGTTGGGAAAGGAGGAGGTTAGTGATAAGGGGAAACAGGAAAGATGGTGGGAAAGGAGGAGGTTAGGAATAAGTGGAAACAGGAAGGATGGTGAAAAGGGAAGGTTAGGAACGTGGGGAAACAGGAAGGAAGGTGGGAAATGAAGGGTTAGGGATGTAGGGTACTCCTGACAAAGTAGAGCAACTTATTGGCCCATGCACAAGGCCACAAGGAAGGACTCCCTGTCTGTTATGTGAATGAGGCTTGGGTAGCCTGTCTTCTGAACACTGGGAAATCCTGCTTTTGGGCATTTTAATGAGCTGCTCCTTATCTGAAAGCCTAACAGCTACAGCTGGGGGGAAGGTAGGGGTTTGCTAACACAGAGAGCTTCCCACTAAACTGCTGATTTATTTGGATTTCTGGGAAAGAAAAGGATGCATTGTGGGTAGAAACACAATATTTTGCTGTGTCTGCACTTTAAATAAGCTCTGTTGTTCCTAAGACTTGAGAACCCTGCTGGGGGGCATTGGCTGTTAACGCCTGGTTCTGTGCACTTTCCCTAAAATCGATTTTTATTTTATGTCTGCTTATATCAAATTTTCCCGGGGTCCTAAGGGCCCAGCAGGGAGCCAATTAAACGGTTGTAGAACTCACTTTGTCTAGAAAAACTGTAACGGCAGTGCTTGGAATAAACATTCCCCTCATCTCTGGGCCATCGATCAATGGAATAAAGTCACAAGAGTCACACTAATAAGGCACTTACTAAGGTGAATCAGTAAAAACCTGCGCAGTGTATAGCGGCTCATAAATCAGTGCAGCCGTGCTAACTCTGTTTTTTTAAAGGGAAAATATTACCTATTTATTGCCATCTAGCCAAGGACAGAGACGTCTCCTTAGGTCTCCTTTTAATGCATGTAAGTTGTGTGCCCTCTTTGGAGTGCAATGGGCATAAATGACACAGGGATTTCTAGGCACATCTCCTGCAGCCCAAACTGAAATCACCTTGGTAGAGAATGGGTTATGGCCGCACTTTTTATCTGAGAGACTTCAGGGTGACTGTGGGCTCAGCCCTCCCTCGTGGGAAACAAGAAGGTCAGATTAAGATTTGAGCCGTATTTTGCCTGGAGATTATGTTCTGGCAGGAAATTAAAACGTGCACTGGCAGCGGGTGGTCGGTATACCCACTTTATCCTCGTGGACTCACAGAGAGACACTTACAGGCTTTGTAGCACCCACCCACGCCTGTACCGCTCTAGAGAGGCTGCAGAAAAGATCTACAAGGGATCTTACTGGCAAAGCTGTAGAGGACAGGCCAGACTATCCAGATTCTGGCTCTGGTACCCCCTAATTCTTTACTTCTACTGACAGTTGCAAGAAGGACCCAAGGCAAACTGTTCTCTCCCAGGCACTTTTGACCAATGCATGGAATCTCCAGCTTTGAGATCCTCACTGGTTCAGTCTTGCCCACTTACTTCTACAGAGATTCCAAACAGCTTTATTCTTGGTCCTACACAAAGCTTTGAGGAAAGACATTCCATGCTCCCCTGCACCCCGAACATCACCCAAGGACCCAAGGCCAACTGCTCAGTCTCAGGCACTTATTGACCACTGCATGGCATCTCCATGTTAGAACCAGCTTTGAAATCCTCACTGGTAGAGTCTTGCCAACTTAGTTCTATGGAGATTCCAAACAGCTTTATTCTTGGTCCTATACACAAAGCTTTGAGGAAAGACCTTCCATGCTCTCCTGCACCCCGAATATCACCCAGTCTGCTCTTTCCAAGGACCCAAGGCCAACTGCTCAGTCTCAGGCACTTATTGACCACTGCATGGCATCTCCATGTTGGGACCAGCTTTGAAATCCTCACTGGTAGAGTCTTGCCAACTTACTTCTATGGAGATTCCAAACAACTTTATTCTTGGTCCTACACAAAGCTTTGAGGAAAGACCTTCCATGGTCTCCTGCACCCAGCCTGCTCTTTCCAAGGACCCAAGGCCAACTGCTCAGTCTCAGGCACTTATTGACCACTGCATGGCATCTCCATGTTGGGACCAGCTTTGTAATCCTCACTGGTAGAGTCTTGCCAACTTAGTTCTATGGAGATTCCAAACAACTTTATTCTTGGTCCTACACAAAGCTTTGAGGAAAGACCTTCCATGCTCCCCTGCACCCTGAACAGCACCCAGCCTGCTCTTTCCAAGGACCACTGTAGTAACTTCTACTATCCTGCTCCAAGATTTAAAAGCAGACTCCAAGCACCCTGTTCTTGTTGAGTCAACGCTCTACAACCGCTAAATCCAATGCTAACACAATAGAGGTTTGTTGCCTCGGGGGCCATACCATTTGTGAAAATGGGGAGTAAAGTTGGCCATAGATGCACAGATTCTATCGTACAAATCCTCGATTCGTACAATTTTCGGATCGTGTGTGGAATGTCCTGACATTTATCTTGCCATGCCTATCGGTCCTTCAGTTCAGTTCAGTTCAGTTGGGTGAGATTTGCTCTACTAAAAAATCATGAAAGCCCAACTTGAAGGTCAGTTGGGGCAAGATTTTGAGTGAACATTTATTTAGTTTCCCAGGAAGGGGTTAGAGAGACATCAAAAGCCAATAGAAAACCATCTGCCCACACTAGCCGGTGCATGTGGTGTGCCAAGCGTGTGAGTAGATACTGCTAATTAGTTACATTGAGCTGTGCCCGTAGGTTGCTGTATAATGTAGGACAGCTTTGCCTTCATGAGATGCTGCTGTGTGATTAGGAGCAAGACCCCCAGCGTATGAGAGTCAGGGAGAAAATGTCCTTTAACTCCCAGTACCCTCAACCCCTGTGGGCTCCGCAGTGACCGCAGATCAGCCGCTCCCCATCTTTGTGCAGCCGCTGTGTGACAGGTGAGAAATGGACGAATCGGGATGGGGAGAAATGAGTGTGAATGATAAATGATAGATTCTCTGGCAGAGGACACAAACAAATTAGGAGCAGGGAGAGAACTCAGAATGAAGAAATTGGTTTATTTCCAGCAATCAGTGAGGTGGGGAAGGTGATGGCTTTTTCATATTTACCAGGGCTGCTTTTAGGGTATGGAACACAGGGTGATATGGCCAGGGTCCCCCCTTTCAGTTGAAAATATATTGTAGAAATGTTAAACAGCTTTATTATCATGTGTACATTTGTAACCATTCTACATGGGTTACAAAGGAGTATGTACCCCCTGCTGTAAATGATAAGGATATTAGAAGTCACTGAGGGGTTGTTCTGTGACCATATAAAGGCACAAGGCTGCAGGCTGAGTTATACAGGGAACTCTGAGTATCACTCATGTATTATAAGGGATAATGTACCCCCTACTGTAAATGATAAGGATATTAGAAGTCACTGAGGGGTTGTTCTGTGACCATATAAAGGCACAAGGCTGCAGGCTGAGTTATACAGGGAACTCTGAGTATCACTCATGTATTATAAGGGATAATGTACCCCCTACTGTAAATGATAAGGATATTAGAAGTCACTGAGGGGTTGTTCTGTGACCATTTAAAGGCACAAGGCTGCAGGCTGAGTTATACAGGGAACTCTGAGTATCACTCATGTATTATAAGGGATTTTGTACCCCCTACTGTAAATGATAAGGATATTAGAAGTCACTGAGGGGTTGTTCTGTGACCATTTAAAGGCACAAGGCTGCAGGCTGAGTTATACAGGGAACTCTGAGTATCACTCATGTATTATAAGGGATTTTGTACCCCCTACTGTAAATGATAAGGATATTAGAAGTCACGGAGGGGTTGTTCTGTGACCATATAAAGACACAAGGCTGCAGGCTGAGTTATACAGGGAACTCTGAGTATCACTCATATATTATAAGGGATTTTGTACCCCCTACTGTAAATGATAAGGATATTAGAAGTCACTGAGGGGTTGTTATGTGACCATATAAAGGCACAAGGCTGCAGGATGAGTTATACAGGGAACTCTGAGTATCACTCATGTATTATAAGGGATAATGTACCCCCTACTGTAAATGATAAGGATATTAGAAGTCACTGAGGGGTTGTTCTGTGACCATATAAAGGCACAAGGCTGCAGGATGAGTTATACAGGGAACTCTGAATATCACTCATGTATTATAAGGGAAAATTAATCCCCAAGGTTAAATTATAAGGATAATAGAATTGAGGATTATATTTATTATGGTGTCATAAAGATGCAGGTGAGATGCTGATTTGTTGTTCCTCGGCACAAAGAGAGGCGCCCGAGGCTCATGTCAGTTGGAACTAAAGATAAAACAGGAGACATCTGCTAAGCAACATTGCTATAGGGGCTGCAAAAAAAAAATCCCTCAAACTCCCCAAAAAATAACAAAAAATCAGAGAACTGGTGGCCAGTATAGTCGCTACTATGCAAAGGACTTGTGTGCAGCGTAGCCGGCAGGGCGCCCTTTACTGTGTGAATTAGAAATAACTCTCTCCACTGGGAAATGAGTCTGGAATCTGCAGCATTGTAGTAATTTCCAATAAATATACATAAATAAGGTGTACTTTCCCTTTAAGGCACCGCTCTCCTGTAAGAGATAGGCCTTTGCACACAGAACCTTCTCTGCTCACAGAACTAGCAAAGACCTATTAATCCAGGATCATAACAAACAGCACAGGCCCAGCTAGTGCCAAGTCAGCCATGAATCACCCCAACCTTCTGGGGCCCCAGAGACGTCTGATCCCACAGCAGCAGAGAGTCTGTATCTGTCAGGGCCCCTCACACCCTGTAGTGCTTTATACGCAGGGAGATCTGTGTGATGCCATGCAGGGCGGGGTCCCATTATTTACTACAATTACATTACAGAATTAGAATTACATTATTCAGTGAATGCTCTTCTACTCAACAGCTAAATGTCTGCAGGCTTAAATACCAACTGATATAGAATGTTTTTTGTTGCCATCTTCCCTCCCTGTTTCTATATTGTCCTGCTGCCTCAATCCTGTCCTACTAACTCCATATTCTCCTAATGTTTCCATCTTGTCCTTTAGTCTCCATATTGTCTTAATATCACCATCTGGTCCCTCTGCACCACTGTCTCCATCTTTCTTTACTTACCCCACCTTACCCTACTGTCTCCATCTTGTCCTACTGTCTCCATCTTTTTTTACTGTCCCCACCTTACCCTAATGTCTCCATCTTCTCCTACGGTCTCCATCTTGTCCTACTGTCTCCATCTTGTCCTACTGTCTCCATCTTGTCCTACTGTCTCCATCTTGTCCTACTGTCTCCATCTTGTTCTGGTGTCTCCATCTTTCTTTACTGTCTCCACCTTACCCTAATGTCTCAATCTTGTCCTACTGTCTCCATCTTGCTCTACTGTCTCCATCTTTTTTTACTGTCCCCACCTTACCTTAATGTCTCCATCTTGCCCTACTGTCTCCATCTTGTCCTACTGTCTCCATCTTGTCCTACTGTCTTCATCTTGTCCTACTGGCTCCATCTTTCTTTACTGTCTACACCTTACCCTAATGTCTCCATCTTGTCCTACTGTCTCCATCTTGTCCAACTGTCTCCATCTTGCTCTACTGTCTCCATCTTGTTTTACTGTCCCCACCTTACCCTAATGTCTCCATCTTGTCCTACTTTCTCCATCTGGGTCCTCTGTGTCATACTCCCTCTGTCTTCTCCTACTGATTTCATCCTGCCCTGTCTCCATTTTACCCCACTGTCTCCATGTTGCCCTACTGTCTCCATCTTGCCCCACTGTCTCCATCTTGCCCTACTGTCCCCATCTGGTCATACTTTCTCCATTTTGCCCTACTGTCTCCATGTTACCCCCATTTTCTCCTTCTTACCCCACTGTCTCCATCTGGCCCCTCTGTGTCCAACTCCCTCCATCTTCTCCCACTGTCTCCATCATGTCCTACTCATGTCTTGTCTTGCTTGTCCTTTGCTGACTGCTACTCTCCCTCCCTTCAACTGTTGCTCAGAGGGGCCACGCTCACCCCCCCTTCGCCCCAAAGACAGCTCAGCACTAATATAATATTCAGCACATTCTGGCTATGGGGCATTAGAATGGCATCTTATGTGAATTGACTTCATTTGTTTCCCAGAGTATCTATTCCAGCTCTCACTGCTCCTGGGTATGTGCTGCCTCCCTCCTCATACAGGAGAATTCTGAGGACATTATTATTAACCCTCGGTGGGCAAGCCTTGTGCCAATGTAAAAATTCCAAAACAAATTCAATACATTTAAAGGGAAACTGCTCAAACAAAATTTATACCTTAAACGTAAATGCTGTAAGCAGTATAGACCTCAGACTAGTCTCTGCACTGCTGTTTCTGACTCCTGATACAATGTAGAAAAGGCCAGCTGACCAACAGACCTGACCTGTGCTGCACTGTTTCAAGAGTCAGAACCATAACGACTACAGTTGCTACGATGAATGAATTAACTGTAATGTTAAGGCTTTTTAGTTCTCTGTTTATGACAATGATCAGTTCTGAGCCAACAGCAGAGCAGTAGGTGGGAGGAGTCAGGGATAACAGACAGGTAGATACACCTGAGACAGGGAGGAGGAGCCAGGCTGACAATGTGTGTAATTCTTTGTTACAGATCCCATCGGAGTTCCATTACTCACAGTCAGCACTTCCCGCGCTCCCATTGATTGAGGGCACAATGCGTGTGGCACGGAGATGTTACCCCAGGAGATGGGCACAGGGATCCTGTAAGTACTTTAATTCTTACCTGCTCTATTCTGCTTAGTCCAATTTAAAGGAAAAATAAAATAAAATGTCCACAACTACACTACAACTCCCAGCATTCTCAGGCATGGGCTAATGCACGCTGGGACCTGTAGTCCAAACACATTCCCCAGATCTCTAGGGCCAGCCGCCAAATTAAAGATAACAAAACTATTATAACCATGTTTCTGCACTCAAACCTATAAGGGTAAAATCATGCCGGGTGATATACAAAACCTGGGAGTCTCCAGTCTGCTTTAGGCTGGGGGTTGTAGTTCAACAACAGCAAAGTTCCCATTTCAAATTTGAATATATCATGGTCTGCGCTGGGTTTTGGCTCAAAATCCGAAACATAAATTTGAGCATTTTTTGGGCATAATATCCAAAAATAAATTGGATTTTGTTGAGTTTTTTCAATGATAAATAAGGTCAAATAGTGGATTCTAGTTTGGTCAGACTTTTTTTTTACTTAAAACATCGAATTTAGATAAATAACCCCTATGTGTTATACAGGGTTTTCCTATTATATAGGGTCCATTCCATTAAACCATGGGCAATAAAATGATGGGTATGTGGGTGCGGCTGGTCACTAATAGTTTATAGGATGCGTCACATAACTGCTTTCAGTTATTTAGTTATGTACCCATGGATCTAGGGTTGGAGAACAGGTAGGTACCTTGGGGGTGGACCATGATGCCAGGGGGTGGGTCTAGATGCTCAGGGGTGGGCTGGTGACATTGTGGGTGGGGCTATGGCATCACATATCTGCTGCTGGGTGTTATTTTGTCTGATTTACAACCCTAAAAACTGGACAGGAAGCTTTTTGAAAACAACTGGGTTGTCCAGGTTCAGAATTGAACAAGTGGCAACTTCATCTCTACTCCACTGATGGTGGCCCCTGATTCCCTGCTGTGAAGGGCCCTTAAACTTTGGGGAATCCATTGATTGGACAGGTTCCTTAGCTGCAAGTTTGGAGGAGTCAAACTTAGAGCAGGACCCCTCACTTTTGGTGGCACGGTCACCAAGTTTCCATGGCAACCCACCCTATTTGTGACATCATCAGTTAAGAGTTAAATAGAACGGAGCAGGGTTGGGGGGTGTGGGTTGGTAGGCAGCAGGTTAGGGCCCATAACTAGCACCCAGTCTAGGGATCCTGTCAGTGGTGTAGGGACGGCAGATGGCACATTCAGGCCTGGATTTGGGGCGAGGCCACATAGGCCTGGGGCGGCACATTTTTTGGGGCAGCATGCCGCCCAGCCGCTATGGGGACACGCTGCTCCCCAGTACTCTTGCGCCTGCGTGAGTTAGTGGGGGCGGGTGCTAGAATCACACAGCAAATCTGGTGCTGGGCACATTCCCAAAATACAGAGTGCAACAGGAAAAGTAAAGGCATTAGGGATGCACCGAATCCAGGATTCTGCCTTTTTCAGCAGGATTTAGATTTGGCCGAATCCTTCTGCCAGGCAGAACTGAATCCAATATGCAAATTAGGATTCGGATTCGGTTCGGTATTCAGCCGAATCTTTCACGAAGGATTTGGAGGGTCGGCCGAATCCAAAATTGTGGATTCAGTGCATCCCTAAAAGGCATATGGATATTTGTCATGGAGCGATATGGCCGCACAATGTTATTGGCTATAATTCAGCTTAATACTAGGGAGGGTAAAAAATCGAATTAACCTCGGCGCATTGATGAGATCACATGCACCCTATGCCCTGCAGGCGTCTAAAATGCACATTTTCTTAATTACATTAGCCATTTAGAAGTGGTTCACAGTCCCCAAAGACACGGAGGTGCCGGAGCCCAGGAGCTCAAGCAATTTGCTCAATTCTGAACAATTACACATTATGTACTATTGCTCCCAAACAAGTGAGCGAGGGGAGCTCCTCCCACCCCAGCGGTGCTCCAGCAGCACAAGAGTTAAATATATCCTGGCATTTGCACAAGCAGCTAAAAAAAGATTTCACACCCTGCTGGCAAATTAGGATCCGGCTAATCGGCCGGAATGTGACAGAAACCTGTGAACGCGAGGGACTGAGTCACTCACCTGGATACTGAGTCAATGCCCCGGGGATCTCGGGCAACATCACGTGTGGCCACTAGGGGCACATAACGGCTTAAAGGGGGTTGTTTTCCTTACGTAGAGAGGAATATTCTGAGACAATTTGCAATCGGTTTTGATTTTCTATTATTTGTGGCTTCTGAGTTATTTTGCTTTTTATTCAGCAGCTCTCCAGTTTGTGATTTCAGCCATCTGGTTGCTAGGGTCCAAATGACCTTAGCAACCATGCATTGATTTAATAAGAGACTGGAATATGAATAGGAGAGGCCTGAAAAGAAATACAAGTAATATAAAAATAAATAACAATAAATAAATGAGTAGCCTTACAGAACATACATTTTTAGATGGGAGTCAGTGACCCCCATTTGAATGCTCGAAAGAATCAAAAGAAGAAGGCAATTAATTAAAAAACTCTAAAACAAAGCGCCTTATAATCAGCCATTCTATAACATACTAAAAGTTAACTTAAAGGTGATTCACCCCTTTATTATAATTAGTATAATAAGATTTTCGCCAGAAGAATTTGCTCCGCGTCTACACTGAAGCCATAGAAGCCAATAGTGTTATTTCTGGTGGTATCAGGTCATGTGATATTGCCCTTATCCTTTTAAAGGATAAGTAAAAATAAGTACATTTTTTAAAAATAAGTAAATTTTAAATTGATGAGAGTGCTATTCTAAGCCCTTTTGTCATTTATATTCATTATTTATTTTCTATTTATTCCAAGATATTAAGGGATACATGTGCTGTTAATATGAATGAATTTTGTTCCAACAGCGCCACCTGCTGGTCAGTTTCTGACCAGTCTGACCACCAAGTAGTCAAGGAAGTTGTCAGGAGAAAGAAAGAGGCTGCTCTGATGTTCTTCTGCTTAGGAAAGATTTGAGAAAGGTTTCTAATTGTTTTCCTAAGCAGAAGAACATCAGAGCAGCCTCTTTCTAAAAAAAAATGTTCCCATCCCAGGATTCAGTTTGGTATTCGGCTGAATCTTTCGGGAAGGATTCGGGGGTTCGGCGGAATCCAAAATAGTGAATTCGGTGCATCCCTACTGAATAGTCATTAAATGTAAAGTTCAGTAAAAGCAAGAGATGTGCCAGGCCCTATCCAACCTGCTCCATTTCTCATCATGTGAATAATTTGTAGGGAGCGGCACTGCTCACCTCTCCCATTTCATACCCACCGATCGGCTTACAGTGGCCTCTCAGGGCTGAAATTACACCCGTCTGTCTGTGACTAGTCCTGTCCCTGCTGTTACTGGCCACTGCCAGCGCCACCACTAACTTGCCAAGTAAGGGCACCAGCCTTGGGTACAGTTGCCATTCATAAAAAAGCACTTCTGCACGGGCAGTCTGGGTATCACCATCATATTTCCCCACACAGGGAATCCTAGCCTTAAGAGCTGACACTCAACTGTGAACTCCCATAGACAAAAGCAAGATTCATCCACTTTTTTCGCCCAGCGTGCTTTAGTTGTTCATTATAATCTGGCGTTGGCTGGGAGATGTTTAGAAGCAGATGGGGGGCCACAGGCTGAGCATTACTTTTGTACCGCTGCTATTTGCACATCTCCCCTGAACAATAAGGATCAGTTTCTCTCTTCCGCATCCAATTCATAATTAATTAACTTGCTGAGTGACAATTATTTAAAGGACTCGGACCCTCGGTGTAGGGGCCCCAGTGGGGCATTCACTGACTTATTGTTTGCCCAGAACATTCCTTCTCTGTATATTTGTATTTATACATATGGGAGGAGGTGCCATATTGATTCCCTTAGACAGTACAGTATGAGGGTATAGCTTATTGTGTGCCCAGAACATTCCTTCTCTGTATATTTGTATTTATACATATGGGAGGAGGAGGTGCCATATTGATTCCCTTAGACAGTACAGTATGAGGGTATAGCTTATTGTGTGCCCAGAACATTCCTTCTCTGTATATTTGTATTTATACATATGGGAGGAGGTGCCATATTGATTCCCTTAGACAGTACAGTATGAGGGTATAGCTTATTGTGTGCCCAGAACATTCTTTCTCTGTATCTTTGTATTTATACATATGGGAGGAGGAGGTGCCATATTGATTCCCTTAGACAGTACAGTATGAGGGTATAGCTTATTGTGTGCCCCCATGTGAGGAGGAGGTGCCATATTGATTCCCTTAGACAGTACAGTATGAGGGTATAGCTTATTGTGTGCCCAGAACATTCCTTCTCTGTATATTTGTATTTATACATATGGGAGGAGGAGGTGCCATATTGATTCCCTTAGACAGTACAGTATGAGGGTATAGCTTATTGTGTGCCCAGAACATTCCTTCTCTGTATATTTGTATTTATACATATGGGAGGAGGTGCCATATTGATTCCCTTAGACAGTACAGTATGAGGGTATAGCTTATTGTGTGCCCAGAACATTCTTTCTCTGTATCTTTGTATTTATACATATGGGAGGAGGAGGTGCCATATTGATTCCCTTAGACAGTACAGTATGAGGGTATAGCTTATTGTGTGCCCAGAACATTCCTTCTCTGTATATTTGTATTTATACATATGGGAGGTGCCATATTCTTTTCCCTAAACAGTATAAGATTTAACAGTGTGGATGAGATTAATGGGTTTTAGCCATTTTGAAACACAATTACTATTAATCATTTATTAATTTTTTGTTTGTTTGTTTTTTCCATCCTTCTACTTTGTTCATCTGATCTTTATCCTATATCTGGTCCTTGCTGCCCTGATACCCACGTCACCTGATGTGTGGTTCCTTTCTGCTCGTGTCCCCATCCACTTCCTTCCTCCATTCTCCCTTCTATTGGATACTCTTACTTCTTCCAACTCCTCTCTTTCCCACTGGGTCCCATGTCTTCTACTGTCCATCCCTTGCCTGCTGCCCCCCAGTTGTAGCTTGCTGCTTATCTCTCTGTGCTGCCTCCTCCCTCCTTTCCTGCCCCTCTCTGTGTAAGTGCAACATCAGTAGCCTACAAGTGGACTGCAGTGGAAGGGGTCTCACATCTGTACCACCGAATATCCCCCAGGATACACGCACCTTGCTGCTCCTCAACAACCGCCTAAGCTCAATCTCTGGAAAAGCCTTTTCTAACCTCAGCTCACTTCACCGGTTGGACATCTCCAATAACTTTCTGGACCAGCTGCCCTCACAACTTTTGAGTAACCTGGGAAACCTGACAGAGTTGCGTCTCCGCAACAACAGCATCCGCAGCCTGGACCGTGACCTTCTGCAGGGGCTGCCCCTTCTACGTAGGTTAGATCTATCCCTCAATGGACTCTCACAGCTGCCCTCGGGGCTCTTCGATGACCTCCCTACGTTGCATTGGCTTACTTTGCGCTCCAACCGGCTGCAAAACCTGGACAGGGTGACATTTGAGCCTCTGAGCAACCTTGAGACCATACAACTTGGGGACAACCCCTGGGAATGTGACTGCAACCTGCGAGACTTCAAGCACTGGATGGAGTGGTTCACCTACCGAGGTCAGTAGAACTTCAGAGCATGGTTAAAGTGTGATTATGCTTATTAGAATATAGGTATAAGCACGATGCCATTGGAGATGTTTAGGGAGCACTTGATAGCTCAACATCGTGGGGTGTCCCAGGGAGTTAACTTGATAATGACTAATTAGAACACCTAATAGCTTAATAGCATTATTCAACGTGCATGTTTTAAGCTTGCCATTATCTCTCTGTTAGGGGGCAAGATGGATGAGCTCCAATGCACTCTTCCCAAGGATCTGCGTGGGAGAGACATCCGCATGGTGCCGGTGGAGATGTTCAGCTATTGCTCACAGCTGGACGACGAGAATAGTCCTGGGCCGTCAGACAAACCGGGTCCTCCATGTACAAAGGCAAGTCCTGCTCCGTTAGAGCCAGACCCGGGCCTTGACTGTCCTCAACGACAACGATATCGACCGGCCAGCGTTCGTCGAGCTATTGGCACAGTGATAATTGCCGGAGTGGTGTGCGGCGTGGTCTGCATTATGATGGTTGTGGCGGCCGCTTATGGCTGTATCTACGCATCTTTAATGGCCAAATACCAGCGGGAGCTGAAGAAGAGACAGCCACTGATGGGAGATGCAGAGGGAGAGCAAGAGGAACAGAGACAGATCTCCTCGGTGGCATGAGGTCCTCTACATGATCCCACCACTCTAGAACATCTAACACTCTGATACCTTTCTGCTGTGGGCGACGTGAGACAATCGCTTCCCGCTATGCAGCTAAAGGCGTTACAATTTCAAGCCCTGCTTAACAACCAACCACGGTGCTCTGATGAAACAAAAGCACTTAACCCAGCGACACCTTCTTGTCCTCTTTTTTTTTCTTCTCTCTCTTAGGACTGACGGACTATTGAGGGGGAGTCTTGGTTAGTGTGACAATCCGTTGCAGATCATAGCACAAAATAATTTGCCGTGGAAAGGCCAGCGTCCGCTCGCTTTTATTTTTCTACTTTAACCAT
This sequence comes from Xenopus petersii, assembly GCA_038501925.1. Classification (NCBI taxonomy): domain Eukaryota; kingdom Metazoa; phylum Chordata; class Amphibia; order Anura; family Pipidae; genus Xenopus; species Xenopus petersii. The sequence continues at coordinate 132,675,355 of CM076677.1, forward strand.
CAGAAACCGATACAAGTCATTTTAGAGTATTTCCTGGCCAAGGATATCATTTACATTACATCCTTTTGGAGGAGGAATCTGTATACAATATACAAATTAAGGATACAGTGAGTATTTTGGCACAGTACTATAACCATGTCCTTGGCTTGGAGCAATGGACTGGACCATTTGGACCCGAGATGACTGGAATACCATTCTTTAGAAGAACTGATACAGGACTGGACTAAACCAATCTCAATGGATACAAACTCTCCTGCAAACGAGGCAATAATGTGATCACAATCACCCGGCCAATACTTCTCAAATGCCCTTAGTCCATCTATAAATGTTTCAATGCATATTCCTACTCCCTTAACCTTTACTGTAACTTATACAGACACTTTGGAATTGGGGGGTATAATGGAGAACAAACCATTAACAGTGGGGGGGGGGATTCCAAAGCTGCAGTGCTGCTCCAAACACAGGGATGTGGGGGGCAGACAAGCAAAACACAGGTAAAAGCTTTGCTCAAGCCTCGTATCACTGGTGTTTCCATCATTATGTGAACAAGATGGAGTCTATTGTATCTTTATCACATAGGGGCAGAATACTAATGGAAGGATGATACTGGGGTTCAGTAAAGCTGAAGCAGATCCTCAAATACCATTCAACTGAAACCCCATTCACCATGTAATAATAAAATGTAATAAAAAGCACAGCAGACTTTAGACAGGGTCGGACTGGGTTAGTGGGAAACCGGTAAGAAACACAGTGGTCCCCGACAACTCTGATCCAGTCTCCGTGGAAAACTGTGGGCACTCCCCGCCTTCCGCCTTAAGGCCCCCCCGATCGCAACTGCAAAGGACAGAAGTTGAAGGGTAGGCGCAACGGCTGGGGGAGGAGGTCCCTACAGTGTCAGACCCACTGGGTCTGGACTTCCCAGTCTGAGCCTGACTTTAGAGAAGCAAATGGTACAACCTTCTGATTGGTGGAGCTTTGCAAATGATTATTTAAAGTATATACTTGTCCCACAATTGAAAAGGAACAAGGGGCAGAAGCAACTGAACACAGGGTCAAACTGGGAAGGTGGGACACTGGGGGGAAACCTAATGGGCCCTTCTGACCAATACCTACTGCTTGCCCAGGATCTATGGGGTGGGGGGATCAGTATGTGGCTGTCATATATTTTCAAGAGGTACACGTGGGGTTAGGGGGAGATAATTATGGGGGTATAGGCAGTATGGGACTGGGACACTAGGGGCCCACCCAAAAACCTTAGACCAGGGGCCACTCTCAGTATTATTATTCTTCTTCTACTCATTCAACCTCTATTCTCCTAGTCTCTTTTCTTTACATACAATAATCTATTATTCCATCTATTTAGTCTCTTTGTTCTCAAATGAAATAGGGAATGGCCATGAAATAGGCCATAAGTTTAGCAGCACAAGGGCCCCCTGGTATCCCGGTGGGCCAGTCCAACACTGGGTATAGGTAGGAGCTCCTGATGGGCATGGCCACCCCAGTCTGACACTGGCCAAACAAAATAACGAAGTGCTTACAATAGTGATAGGAAAAACAGAATTAAGGCAGGGTCAGAACTTGGGTAGGCAATAGACACATGAGCCTTGGGCAATAGTGGAGGGGAACGATTCCCCTGCCAAAAAAAATATTATTTTTTTTGCAGCTCAATTCCTGTCCACTTCCCTTGGGATGGAGGGTGTGTTAGCAAGAGGCAATGGCTTAGTAAGCAGGAGAATAGGGAGGTAATTGTGATCAGAAGTACCACAAGCTTCACTCTACTCTTTCATGGTATCTGCTGCTCTCACCCCTCTGAGTGACAACGGCATCTTGAACTGCAACTAGAACCAGTACCATCATACAGAGGCAAATAATCAGTTATTCAGCCTTAGATAAGGTTTACTTGCCCTTTACGTTACCTGCACATGAAGGAACTTGTTGCTCAGCTCATCAGCCCAACAGGTGGACTATAACTGTAGCACTGGAATCCCACCCCACGGCTGATATAAACCCCCCCCCACCCCAGCAGGTATAATAATATCCTGTAGCCTCGGTCACATCAAAGAGGGGTTAATAATTTATGAACTGTGGGCGCATTTAATTGCGGAGGTTCCTAATAGATTGTGGCATTTTAAGTACTGCGCCGGCTGAGTCTCTGATGAAGAAAAGATTAGTCTTTTTATGGCAAAGCCCTTTTCTTTCTTTTTTTCAGGCTGAAACCCAAGGGAAAGGTTTAGAGAAAATAATGAAAACCGAAAGACATAGAGAACCTGTTACAATACAAATATATTTTTATACTGTGTCGCTCAATGCTCTGTGTTGTACTGCAATGATGTGTTTCATGTCTCTCTCAAAGCTGTGCCCCCCACCTTTGTCGTGTACCCCCCTACCCACAACCCCCCTTTCCTATATATATATTTATTTATATACTGAATCCATATTAGTTGTAGTCCTCTACCACTGATCCACAAAATCTGCAAAAAATAATCCATTCTTGTCTCTATGATCTGATTTATAGCACCCCTTTTATTTCCAGTTAAAGCTCCCCTTGGAGACCCCCTTCTCTCATAACAAGGTTACAGATATATAGAAACATTGGGGTAACAGTCACCCTGCTATAGTTCCAGGGGTACCCAGGGCACAAATAAACACTCACAGCAAATCTCCCCCTAACTGACCTTCAGACTGGGCCCCCTTAGCTCATAACAAGGTTACAGATAGAAACATTGGGGTGTCACCCTGCTATAGTTCCAGGGGTACCCAGGGTACAAATAAGCATCACCCCAAATCTCCCCCTAACTGACCTTCAGACTGGGCCCCCTTAGCTCATAACAAGGTTACAGATATATAGAAACATTGGGGTGTCACCCTGCTATAGTTCCAGGGGTACCCAGGGCACAAATAAGCACTCACCCCAAATCTCCCCCTAACTGGCCTTCAGACTGGGCCCCTTAGCTCATAACAAGGTTACAGATATATAGAAACATTGGGGTGTCACCCTGCTATAGTTCCAGGGGTACCCAGGGTACAAATAAACACTCACCCCAAATCTCCCCCTAACTGCCCTTCAGACTGGGCCCCCTTAGCTCATAACAAGGTTACAGATATATAGAAACATTGGGGTGTTGCCCTGCTATAGTTCCAGGGGTACCCAGGGTACAAATAAGCATCACCCCAAATCTCCCCCTAACTGACCTTCAGACTGGGCCCCCTTAGCTCATAACAAGGTTACAGATATATAGAAACATTGGGGTGTCACCCTGCTATAGTTCCAGGGGTACCCAGGGCACAAATAAGCACTCACCCCAAATCTCCCCCTAACTGGCCTTCAGACTGGGCCCCTTAGCTCATAACAAGGTTACAGATATATAGAAACATTGGGGTGTCACCCTGCTATAGTTCCAGGGGTACCCAGGGTACAAATAAGCACTCACCCCAAATCTCCCCCTAACTGGCCTTCAGACTGGGCCCCCTTAGCTCATAACAAGGTTACAGATATATAGAAACATTGGGGTAACAGTCACCCTGCTATAGTTCCAGGGGTACCCAGGGTACAAATAAACACTCACCCCAAATTGCGTCCCCCCCCCCAGTCGTTGGCAATAATAGACTGCCCTGATCATATAACTGTGAATGGGTTGTGGGTTGGAGATCTCGTCCCTAAGTTATTGTTCTATGGGTCTAATAAAGATTGTATTTCTGTACTTCACTGATTCTGCTCTTTATGGGGCTAAAATTAACGAAGTGGGTGGGGGAGGGGACAAACTGTAGCCAATCAGAATATTTGGCTTAGACCAAGTTTGTTACACTGTGATTAGGCCAATAACTGAACGGAATCCAAATCCTAATTTGCATATGCAAATTAGGGGTGGGAAGGTGAAAAAATTGTGACAAAAAGTCATGCGATTTCCCTCCCCTTATTTGCATATGCAAATTTTGGATTCAGGCGGGAAGAAGGATTCGGCCAAATCTGAATCCTGCTGAAAAAGGCCGAATCCCGAACCAAATTCGCTGCATCCTTACTTTTAATTACTTATCTTTCTATTCATATTCCAGTCTTTTATTCAGATAAATGCATGGTCGCTGGGGTAATTTGCACTCTAGCAACCAGATTGCAAAAATTGCATATTACAGAGCTGCTGAATAAAAAGCTGAATATCTCAAAAACCACAAATAACAAAAAAATGAAAACCAATTGCAAAATGTCTCAGAATATCGCTAAAAGTTAATTCAAATGTAGACAAGGGACCACCCTTTTAACTGTTAGTATGATGTAGAGAGGGATATTCTGGTTTTCATTTTTTATTATTTGTGGTTTTTGAGTTATTAAGCTTTTTATTCAGCAGCTCTCCAGTTTGCTGTTTCAGCCACCTGGTTGCTAGGGTCCGAATGATTCTAGCAACCATGCATTAACACGAATAAGAGACTGGAATAAATTTGCAGTATTTGTTTTTTGTTTATAAGATGGGGTCAGTGACCTCCATTTGAAAGCTGGAAAGAGTCAGAAGGGGGGAAAAAAGCAAATAATTCAAAAACAATAAAAAAGAATAAATGAAGACCAATTGAAAAGTTGCTTAGAATCAGCCATTTTATAACATTTGCAAAGTTAAATTATTAAAGTGAAACACTCCTTTAATCGCAGGATCCCTGCATTTTGGGAGCTCTTGGGTGCACCCAGAGACAGAGGTGATGTCAATTGAGGGGGGAGGGGGATAGGTGCGGTTTGGGTAAATGTGGTCATGTTTTGGGCATAAAGGGGTGTGGCTCAGGTGAACTAGGAGTCCCCTATCCTAATTAGTTGGCAGGGCTCACCAATCAGGAAGCTCAGGTGCTAGAGGACCAATAACCAGGGCCTGATGGTAGTTATAACCAGGCATGCTGGGAGAATTAGCAAATAACCTGTCAAATGTTCTTCCCCTTTATTATGGACACTCAGCTTGCAATTAGTTCTCCCCCCCCCAGCCATAAAGCAAGACCGGGCTGATGTGCCATCCCTATGTGCTTTTTGTTCTCTGGAACCACTCCTAGTTCTGACTCCTAAAACAATGTAAGAGGTCAGTCCTCCTCCAGGTCTGCTAACCAGTAGGCTTCAGTAGTCGGAATCAGCAGTGCTGAGAATTTAAACAGCCAGACAGACCCTGCTGTCAACAGAAATGACATCTACAAATATTATGAAACATGAATGGATATTGGGAAGTTGCTTAGAATTATATTTTCTTTCATTAGGCACAAAAAAAACCCAACTATTTTTGGGTGGCGTTCCCCTTTAAGAGAGCCCCATTCACATAGAAAAGACCCACGTCCACCAGGAAAGAACAGATGGGAGATTATATAATAGATTAAGTGCTCAGTATCTGAGATCGAAAGCAGAGCGGCGGAGGAGCATCCTCGTCTCCATGGCAACCGCGTGCGCTCCGTTTTGGGAGAGCCCACTTCATTGGGCCAGGAGGAAAGGAACCAATAACGTGTTCACCTTTAGGACCAAACACAAACCTTTTTTGGATGCAAATTAGCCTGTACCTGGCTTTTTAGGGCAGAGACACACGCTCAGATTTTTTAGGGAGATCTAGTCGCCCAGCGATAAATCGCCTTTTCTTCGGGGCGACTAATCTCCCCGAACAGCCTCCCGCCGACTAGAATCTAAATTACTGGCGGGATGGCACTTGGAGCGCTTTGTTTTCCGAAGTCGCCCGAAGTTTCCTCGTAAGGCAACTTTGGAAAACGAAGCGTTCCAATTGCCACCCCGTTGGCGATTTACATTCTAGCCGATGGGAGGCTGTTCTGGGGGATTAGTCGCCCCAAAGAAGAGGAGATTTGTCTCCCCGAATCTGAGCGTGTGTCTCTGACCTTACAGGGCCGCTACATTGTACGAACTGCCAACTGCTTTGGTACAGATTAAAGGGAAAATATAGGACTACGGCTACAATGCATTATCTGTGCCAAAACTGTAAAATATCTACAGTCTGTTGTATTGGGAAAAAAAGCTTTGGTGGCTTCTATGCCCTTTAAAACCTAAACTTAGGGTGGAACAAAGGTGGTAGGGATTGTAGGTGAAAAAGTGGCAAAAATTAGATTGTAAGCTCTTGGGTCAGCAAGAAGAACATGTATAGAGCTCTATTCAAGGAACAGAAATCATTTGCCTTTTACAGGTATCAGATCCGTTATCCAGAAAGCTCTGAATTACGGAAAGGCCGTCTCCCATAGACTCCTTTTTATCCAAATTTGTAAAAATGATTTCCTTTTTCTGTGTAATAATAAAACAGTAGCTTGTACTTGATCCCAACTAAGATATAATTAATCCTTATTGGGTGTATTTAAAGGCACATTTATCAAAGGTTGAATTTTGAATTCATGTGAGTTTTTAAAACTCCCACAAACTTGAAATTCGACCAATCGAAATATATTTGAAATTCGGGTGAAGAGGATCGACCCGAAAACGCTAATCGAATTCAATTTGATTTTTAAAAGGTCAATTAGATTTTTTAAAACTCAAAACTATTTTTAAAAACTCAATTCGATTTTTAGGCTGCAAACAACTCCAAATTGAACCCTGGACCTCTCCCATTGACTAAAAAGGCAATTCAGTAGGTTTTAGGTGAAGAATAGTCTAATTTGAGTTCTTAAAGGACCAGAGTATGATAAATCTTGAAAATTGAATTCAATATTTTAAAAAAACTCGAATAGAATTTGAACAATTCCCTAGTCGAATTTGCCGGTTTTCTACATAAAAAATACGTGAAAATTCAAATTTTCAATTTTTAATAAGGGGCAGATTTATCAAGGGTTGAATTTTGAAGTAATGGGAGTTTTTTTGAACTCCCATAACTGGAGTAAAAAAAGACCAAACAAAACTTATTAAAAAAAAAACAAAGGTTTTTTTTGCGGGTGAATAGGCAGTATTTGATCGTTCAAAACAAAGTATTTTTTAAAAACTTAGATTGACTCTAAATAGGTTCTATGAGGTCCCCCATAGGCTAAAAAAGCAATTTGGCAGGTTTTAGATTGCGAATAGTCGAAGTCGAAGTTTTAAAGAGACAGTACATGATAAATTTCGATATTCGAATTTTCAAATTCTAATCAAATTTGGACTATTGCCTAGTCGAAGTACCCAAAATATAGCTTGAAATTTGATTTTTTTTACTTCTAATTTTCACTTCGACCCTTGATAAATCTGCCCTTTATGTTTACATGATTTTCTAGTATGAAGATCCAAATTACGGAAAATGACGGAAAACCCCAGGTCCCGAGTAATCTGGATAACAGGTCCCATACCTGTACCAGGAAAGGGTTAAAGAGTAAATGCAGAGGTAGTAGAAATGGACTTGAAATGAAGGGGTTAATGGCTGCTGGATGGCGTCGGCTTTCTTCACATCGGGGAGCAGAGGCAAATCCGGCAATGACTCAGGCAGAAATAAGGAGATGCCGATTACCATGGCAACCCAGAGAATGCCCCACTTCCGCTCTGCGGTACATTTAGGGCAGACTCAGGGGGATCCCATTGTTGAGCGGCGAGTAACAAGGTAGCAGGAACGGGGGGTGCGGGGGAGGTAACCCAGTCCTGTCGCAGCCCTGGGGACCCCACGGATCTGCCAATCACATAATATTGGGAATTGCACCTTACAGTAAGTACAGTATGAGTGTCAAACTGTCATCTCCAGCTGTCAGGCATATCCCAAACCACAATACACAAACCTTCATTCCCCGTCTATAAGCAAAGCAGGGGGAAACCCCCAGTAACTGGGCCTGGACGAGTTCTTAAAGGGATACTGTCATGGGAAAAGTGTTTTTTTTTCTCAAAACGCATCAGTTAATAGTGCTGCTCCAGCAGAATTCTGCACTGAAATCCATTTCTCAAAAGAGCAAACAGATTTTTTTATATTCAGTTTTGAAATCTGACATGGGGCTAGACATATTGTCAATTTCCCAGCTGCCTCCAGTCATGTGACTTGTGCTCTGATAAACTTCAATCACTCTTTACTGCTGTACTGCAAGTTGGAGTGATATCACCCCCTCCCTCCCCCCCCACCAGCAGCCAAACAAAAGAACAATGGGAAGATAACAAGGTAACAGCTCCCTAACACAAGATAACAGCTGCCTGGTAGATCTAAGAACAACACTCAATAGTAAAATCCAGGTCCCACTGAGACACATTCAGTTACACTGAGAAGGAAAAACAGCAGCCTGCCAGAAAGCATTTCTCTCCTAAAGTGCAGGCACAAGTCACATGACCAGGGGCAGCTGGGAAATTGACAATATGTCTAGCCCCATGTCAGATTTCGAAATTGAATATAAAAAAATCTGTTTGCTCTTTTGAGAAATGGATTTCAGTGCAGAATTCTGCTGGAGCAGCACTATTAACTGATGTGTTTTGAAAAAAACATGTTTTCCGAAGACAGGATCCCTTTAAAGGGGACATATACCTTTCTGAAAACAGCCTCTTTTGCACCCCCCCTAAATCTTCAAAGTAGGCATTTCAAACTAAATTACACATTCAAACGGAACAAGCAGCATTCTCAATGGAAAAAGCCTTTCGGATTAATTAAGCCCCTGGGACTGGAGGATTTGGGAAAAGCTTTTATGGCGGAGTGTTGCTTTAAAAATCCATCCCTGAAGCTGCTGGACCCCCAACTCCCATTGGACTTTAACCTGGGCGGGGCTACACTGCTATGGAAGGTTTAGATCCCCTTTAATGCAAGTGACGCTTTATCTATTGGGAACTCACAATCATTACATCCATGCTTCTGCAGATTAAAGGATAAGTAAATTGATGAGAGTGTTATTCTAAACTCACACCTCCCAACATTTTGGAAATAAAAAGAGGGACAAAAAAGTTGCCATGCGTAGCAAAACTTTTTTGACCATGCCCATTTTTGTGGCCACACCCTCTAATTACCATGTTAATTTTACAAAATTTGACAGGTTATGAAAGTTCGAACATATTTCTGTGTTTTTTTTCAGTTATTAGAGTTTTGCTAATGAAGGTGAATTGCCCTTTAAGCTGTGAGTCTAACTTTTTCCAAGGGACCTGTTATCTTATATTGTTCCAATTGCATTTTTACTTATCTCAAAATTGTTACAAAAGTATCTTATCTGCAGCTGTGGTTGTTCCGGGCTCTCTGCCAATAGGCAATTAAGTTTGTTTTCTGGCTGTTCAGTGCAGAGAAAAAACTGGACTTTCCAGTACAAATGAGGGACTGCGAGGTGAGCTGGCAAAAGAGGGACTGTCCCTCTAAACAGGAACAATTGGGAGGTATGTACCGTAAGATCTTTTGCTATTTACATTCATTATTTATTTTCTTTTTATTCCAAGATATTAAGGGATACATGTGCTGTTAATATGAATGAATTTTGTTCCAACAGCGCCACCTGCTGGTCAGTTTCTGACCAGTCTGACCACCAAGTAGTCAAGGAAGTTGTCAGGAGAAAGAAAGAGGCTGCTCTGATGTTCTTCACTTTACACTCTATATACAGTGGCGGTATAGTGCATAGCAGGATGTCATGTGACCAGTCTAGCAGCTGTCAGACTACAGTTCCCAGCATCCTAGGGTGCAAGGGTTGTAGTCCTGTTTCACCTGGAGAACTGCAGATTGGACACCCCTGATGTAATCAATGATCTATGACATCATTATGAATTCATAACCTGCTTGTGCCCAGACCAGGCTTTTCTCATAATGGAAATCATTCCTCTAGGGAACCCTCCCACTGTTGCAACCAGCTGGTTAAGGGTGCAGGGAGTAACAGTTCAAAAAACACCTTATTCTGATCTCTTGCAAAACAAGGAGAGAACACTCAGCGCGGTCATTATCTCTCAATCACCATGGCAGCACACGCAATGGGATATCAACTCCAGTAAGGCAATTAAAGGGCATAAAAAACCAGATTCTTTTGCTAGGGATTTTCTTTTAATCACCAGTAACGCGCGGCGGTTCCACTTAGCAACACACTGAGCCGCAATAAAATCCAGCTCCATCTCCACCTCCCGCCCCCGCATTACTGAGAACTTGTTTCTGGGGGGGGGGGTGAATTTAGCCTTTAAATATTAGAGTAAAAAACACGGCTGGTGGCTTCATGCCCGGAAGCTCCTGGGAAGCAATATGGCAGCTCCCACCCAGGCTGTAGAAATATAAACAGAGAAGGAATGTTCTGGGTAGGGATGCACCACATCCACTATTTTGGATTCGGCCGAACCTCACGAAAGATTCGGTTGAATACCGAACCAAATTTGCATATGCAAATTAGGGGTGGGAAGGGCAAAACATTTTTTACTTCCTCGTTTTATAACAAAAAGTCACGTGTTTTCCCTCCCAGCCCCTAATTTGCATATGCAAATTAGGATTTGGTTCGGTCGGGCAGAAGAATTCGGCCGAATCTGAATCGTGCTGAAAAAGGCCGAATCCCAAACTGAATCCTGAATTCGGTGCATCCCTAGTTTTGAGAGCACCTCACACACCAACCAATCAAGCAGCAAGAGTGGAAAATCTGTAGTTCAGGCATAAGAAGTGCTACGATTAGAGCATTTATTAGTCATTTGCTCAATTCTGTAGCCGCAAAGAACAACGAGACGCTAATGGAGAGAGATGCTGCTTGAGTCACCATGGCAACCGCATCCGTTGGTACTAAGCGTGCAGCCTCAAAGCACCCCTGCTGGGAAGGAAAGGATAGTATGGCCTACAGAAGGCAGAACAGTCCTACTGGTGGTTAAAATCGATCCATTACGCCTGGGGACCATTTGGTTCAGAGCACTTGCCCAGGAACCCGGGACACGAGCCAAGCCCCGCGGGCAAATTAAAAACTGGACAGGATGGAAATCAATTCTAATTAACAGCCAAAATGACAGTCTGAACATTTTCGCATCACCGAGTGCAACACATGTGGGATATTCCAATGCGACCGCCAGAAGTGCAGCCACCATTGTGACGTCAACATGCAGATGAGAATATGGTGCCATGGAATCACTGGCTGTGACTATGTCGGGGGGTATAGGGTTCATATGATGGGGGGCAGGGAGAGTTATGAAGCCATGTCAAAATGGCACAGATGACAGTGGGCATCTGGCAGTTTGAGCAGGACTGATGGGCTGGATACCCTTATTGGACTGTTCATCCGACCCCCCCGCGGCTGCCCTGAGGGCTCAGATATGTCGTTGTCGCTGGGGTTGTGGTCTGGAACAAAATAAAGCAGTGACCAGGTGTAACTACAAGTTATTGGCCCCCAATGGGAAAATCATTTCAGGGCCCTTCTCAAAGGAGAACTAAACCCTAAAAATGAATATGGCTAAAAATGTCATATTTTATATAGTGAAGTTATTGCAGGAGGCTAAAGTTTCAGCTTGTCAATAGCAGCAATGATCCAGGACTTCAAACTTGTCACAGGGGGTCACCATCTTGGAAAGTGTCTGTGACACTCACATGCTCAGTGGGCTCTGATTGGCTGTTGAGAAGCTAAGCTTAGGGCTCGTCACTAATTATCCAGCAGAAAATGAGCTTCCCTGGCTGTAATATAAGCTGATGCTACAGGTTTGCTGATTATTCAATTCTGATGCTAATTGCACTGGTTTCTGTGCTGCCATGTAGTAATTATGTGTATTAATTACTAATCAGCCTTATATTGTGACATTTCTATTCTATGTGTACTGTATATTGTGAGTGGCTCCCTAAGCTCAGTAAGTGACAGCAGCACAGAGCATGTGCAGTGAATCAGCAGAAAAGAAGATGGGGAGCTACTGGGGCATCTTTGGAGACACAGATCTTTACTGCTAAAGGGCTGTGGTTGCCTTGGGCTGGTACAGAAGCACAAAACATCATGTACAACATTTCTACCTACTTCTTTAGTTTAACTTTCCTTGTCCTTTAACTTTAGCAATGAGATATTACTCATAAACATACACTGAAGCTGCTTATTAGCCAGTGCCCTACTGGGACCCAATACCTCCTGGGTCTCCTATCCCCTCTTGGCCTCCTGTATCCCCTTGACCTGTACCCCCCCGGGTCTCCTATGTCCCCTGAACCTCAAGTACCCCCTGTACCCCAACAGGCCTCCTGTACTTTCAGGACACCCTCCAGTAGTCACATCTGCTTGCTCTATAGTTCCAGCCCTGACTGCAGCAGAATGTTGAATCTCTAAAGTAGGGATACACCGAATCCACTTTTTTAGATTCGGCCAAACCCCCGAATCCTTCGTGAAAGATTCGGCCGAATACCGAACCGAACCCTAATTTGCATATGCAAATTAGGGGTGGGAAGGGGAAAACATTTTTTACTTCCTTGTTTTCTGACAAAAAGTCATGCAATTTCCCTCCCGCCCCTAATTTGCATATGCAAATTAGGATTCGGTTCGGCTGGGCAGAAGGATTCGGCCAAATCCGAATCCTGCTGAAAAAGGCCGAATCCCGAACCGAATCCTGGATTCGGTGCATCCCTACTCTAAAGGGGAAGTTGTGCTCAGCTGGGAGTCACTTCAGCAGCACATTACATAAGCGGCTTCATTGCTCCCTGGGGTGCGTCCTTGCCTGGAAAGTCAAGAGCAGTAATATATTCACTCTTACAGTCTCTTCAATTAGGTGGAGAAATGAAGATATCACCCTCAGTCTGCGGCTCTGTGGCCCTCAGCATGTGTGCAGCGCCCCCCAGTGGATCTGTTCTACAATGCATGTCGGATCTTAAAATATTAATCAGCCAGCCAGAGAAAACAGGGAGTCCTCCTGGTACAAATTCAGGATATCAGGGGTGTAAAACCGTTAATATCATGAAAACTAAATGGCAATAGTGCTCAGAAGAGCATTCTCATCAATTTGTTGGAAAGGAGGGGGTCAGCTCCCCTTTCAAGTGCTAAAGGTGTAGTGGCAATCAGACCGTTGGAGTTGGCAGCGCAGGCATCATATCCTTTCCTAGTTACCTGGATTATCGTCTATAGGAACATGGAACACAAAGCTGCCCGGCGGATGCTCTGCGACTCTTCTGTACCACAAGTGATCCATGGTGAATATAGTCTCCTTCTCCTCGTACTGCAGGAACTTTCTGTATATTAATTACAGTAGGTCAGTAAAGCTTTAATGGTCAAGAAATACCCAGTGCCTCCCTTTATTAGTGGTGGGGTCCTAGGGCCCTTCAGTTGTTGTTGATTCAATGTTAAAATGAAATTATGGCACAAACTCGTGGCACACCTTGGGCACTACCCAGGAGTACAGGTATAACCATAAGTCAATTGCAACTAAACTGCAGCCCCTGGGCTAATGCCCTCTCTTCCCTACCCGAAAACCCGGCAAGAGCAAGAAAAACCCCTATGATAAAGCAGATGCGCCACCTTGTGGTAGAAGGCAGGAATGCATTTCTTGAAAAGCAAATAAATACAGCTCCTTTTGTAACAAAGCTTTGGCACAGAGGGAGATCTAAAGCCTAAAAAACAAATATGGCTGAAAATGTTATATTTTATATAGTGAACTTATTGCACGAGGGTAAAGTTTGAGCTTGTCAATAGCAGCAATGATCCAGGACTTCAAACTTGTCACAGGGGGTCACCATCTTGGAAAGTGTCTGTGACACTCACATGCTCAGTGGGCTCTGATTGGCTGTTAAGAAGCTAAGCTTAGGGCTCGTCACTAATTATCCAGCGGAAAATGAGCTTCCCCTGTAATTAGGGATGCATCGAATCCAGGATTCAGTTCGGGATTCGGCCTTTTTCAGCAGGATTCGGATTCGGCAGAATCCTTCAACCCGGCCGAACCGAATCCGAATTTGCATATGCAAATTAGGTGCGGGGAGGGAAATTGTGTGACTTTTTGTCAGAGAACAAGGAAGTAAAAAATGTTTTCCCCTTCCCGCCCCTAATTTGCATATGCATAGGTTCGGTATTCGGCCGAATCTTTCACGAAGGATTCGGGGGTTCGGCCGAATCCAAAAAAGTGGATTCAGTGCATCCCTACCTGCAATATAAGCTGAGTCGGGAAGGATTTTTTTCCCCTAAGGCGAATTGGAGAGGCTTTAAATGGGATTTTTTGCCTTCCACTGGATCAACTGGCAGTTAGGCAGGTTAAAATAGAATTAAACAGTTGAACTTGATGGACGTGCGTCTTTTTTCAAACTAATTTACTATGTTTCAATGGGCATTACGCCTCCTTCTATTCTACTTCTCTTTGTCAGAGACAGAGAGCGGTCCAAGAGCCACCTACAGGGCACATTTTGTATTGCACCCTTTTCAAAACATCAGTGTACTATTCCTGCTATTCCCTAGCCAATAGGTATCAGGATGAAAACCAGGCAGAGATCTACTGGACAGGTTTAAAAATCCCATTGGGGTGAGGACGGCACTGCCTAATTCATGTGGTCCTCTCCCAACATCATGCATAGGATCCTATTATGATCATTATTGCCAAACAAGCGGATCTTAAGGTGAATGGCCAAATGAAAGTAGGTGACTATACCTTGCACCCATGGGTGCTCATTCTTATAATGATGTACATGTGGGAATCCATGCACCACCCCTTTCACACTGACAGTCAGGCAAAACTTTTTGCAGCAGACAGTGGCAGGCACAACAAAGCTAAAGTAAGGGCCTTATGACTTTGCTCCACTTTAGCCCTATTTACTGGTTAGCTTGCCCTTGTGGCACAGCAATGCCTGCGCATATGTAACTTTCCTTAGAAAAACTACAATTCACCCTTTTCAAAATCATTTTTGAATTTTTTCGTTTATTTTTTATTTTTTTTACAAAATAAAAAAAGAAACAGGACAGGAAAGCCGAGGTATTGTGATGCAATATAAACCCCTTGCTTTAGATCCTTCCTTCATAGACCCCTGAAACATTTCCAGCACAAAATTTTAAAAAATAGTGCGTTTCATCCCAAAAAAAAAAAAAAAGCGTTGAAAGCGCAGAAAAAGTCAGATTTCTTGCAAGATATATACATCTCCGTTTTGCAACCATTTACAATAAAAAGAAGCCCCCCCACACACACACAATTTAAAACATCCCTGCTACACTTCTGCAACACCGCTTCAATCAGCAAGAAAAATTTGGGTTAAAACGTTATATTAGGGATGCGCCAAATTCTTCGTTGGGGGCACTGCCTAGTAAATATCTGCATATAAACATGGCTGGTATTTTTCACAGGAGAGGATATAAGGAGGATATTAAATGGTAAGTTCACATTAGCCCACGTAGCAAGTGTTCATTTTTAATTGCTTCTGCTTCAAGGCTGCTCTCTTTCCCATGGTCATGAAGGAAGGAGAGCAAACCAAGTGCCCAGAGAAAAAGAGTGCAGATTAATACTAAGGGGTTAACTGGATGTAATGTACCCCAGAGGAGAGACATAGAGGGGATAGTGTCCAGATGGGACTTAAGTAGCACTTGCTAAATGATTGCAGTTACAGTCTTTTACAGTCTGCATCCAAGCACGTACAGGATATCCAGTCTGCCGTTATAGCACGTATTTCAATTAGAAAAAGGTTTAGTTGACCTTTAATAAGCAGTCTATAGATTTAGGTTAATAGAGTTCTGCCTATTTTGCCTGAATGCCTATAGAGCTGGGTGTAAACCCCCCCTTACGATTTGTTTGTGCATTCTAGAATGAACCCTGTTATGCCAAAGCTTTCTGCCATGAACTGCAAAATGTCCAAAAGGAATGTACGTCACACACACACACACAAGGGTGGGAAGTGTTTAGGTCTTCCGTCCGCCTGGTCCCCCCTGTCCCAGCACTGAAAGGTAGGTCTCGTAAATTGTATTCAGGAAACTGTCGTCATTCTGCAAAACAAGAAGGGTTTAGTGGTCACCTATGTCATGTGCAGGGAGCCTTGTCCAGAGGAGATAATTGTTCATTTCTTGGTAAGAAGGAACTGGGATTGATGACCCAGAATCCGGATACAACTCAGAGGGTTTCAGCCCACAAGCAAAATAAAGCAATGACCGCAGCCAGCTTGGATTTTGCCTTTTTTTCATTAATTTATGAGAACATGCAAGTTCAAACTAAGGGGATGCTATTTAACTTTTTCAGACCAAATCAGAAGTCTACTGGCCTAGGCATGGACTGGCATTGTGTAGATTCCAAGACGCCGTTGCTCTTGGTTATAAAATCCTATTTTCTCAAGTTAAAGGGGTTGTTCACCTTTGAGATCAATTTTAGTATAATGTGAAGAATGATAGTCTGAAATAATTTGCAATTGGTTATTTTTTATTATTGAAGATTTTTGAGTTATTTAGCTGTTTTTTTCAGCAGCTCTTTGCATTTTAAGCAATCTGGTAACTAGGGTCCAAATTACATTAGCAACAATGCGTTGATTTGAATAAGAGACTGGATAGAAAGATGAGCAATAAAGAGTAGCAATAATAATACATTTGTAGCCTTACAGAGCATTTGCATTTTAGAAAGGGTCAGTGACCCCCGTTTGAAAGATGCAAAGAGTCAGAAGAAAAAGGCAAATAACTATAAAACTATAAAAAAAAAAAATAATGAAAACCAATTGAAAAGTTGCGTAGAACTGGCCATTCTATAACATATTAAAAGTTATCTTAAAGGTGAACCACCCCTTTAAAGGGAGGAACTATATTTCAGCCACTACTTCTGCTTCTAGCCCGGAAATCTCACCTGGATGAGGTGCAGCAGGGCCTCCTGGAGCTGACTCCTGGTGAGGGCAATATTCCAGCTATTCAGGGTGTTTGTGCAGGCCGGGTTGTCTGGGAGTGCCGTGGGGAAGAGCAGATTGGAGGGCTCTTTGGTGGAGAGGTTGGCTGTTCCGTTTGTCCTGGTCTGCAGGTTCGGCTGGGCAAACACCATGGGGGACATGAGGAGGGCTGGTGACACGGAGGCCGGGATACGCTGAGGAGAACAGGCCTGTTGTGGACAGAAAGGGCAGCACATTACAAGCTTATTGCTGGCAGATACATTAACAAAACAGTATTTATACACAAAGCATAAATGTGGGAGCTACCATATTATTCCCCTTATACAGTACAGTATGAGGGTATAGCTTATTGTGTGCCCAGAACATTCCTTCTCTGTATATTTGTATTTATACATATGGGAGGAGGAGGTGCCATATTGATTCCCTTAGACAGTACAGTATGAGGGTATAGCTTATTGTGTGCCCAGAACATTCCTTCGCTGTATATTTACATTTATACATATGGGAGGAGGAGGTGCCATATTGATTCCCTTAGACAGTACAGTATGAGGGTATAGCTTATTGTGTGCCCAGAACATTCCTTCTCTGTATATTTGTATTTATACATATGGGAGGAGGGAGGTGCCATATTGATTCCCTTAGACAGTACAGTATGAGGGTATAGCTTATTGTGTGCCCAGAACATTCCTTCTCTGTATACTTGTATTTATACATATGGGAGGAGGGAGGTGCCATATTGATTCCCTTAGACAGTACCGTATGAGGGTATAGCTTATTGTGTGCCCAGAACATTCCTTCTCTGTATATTTGTATTTATTCACATGGGAGGGAGCTGCCATATTATTCCCTTTAGACAGGACAGTATGAGGGTATAGCTTATTGTGTGAATATTGTATATTTGCATTAATGCATATGGATGAGCGCTTCCATACTGTTTCCTTTAGCTCAATATAAGGGTATAGGTTTAATGTATGTACATACAGGAGCTGCTTTATTGCTTCCTTTGTTACAGGGCTTCCAAACTTAAAATTGGGTCCCCATGTTGCTTAGGGTGGGTTTACAGGATCCCATTTTGCATGGTGGATCCAATATAAGTAAATGACCACATACAGAACCCATTGGCCTTAATTTCAGCCAATGGAAAAGCACACTATGTCACTATACTCCATCTCAAATTTGAGTTACTCTATATTACCTGAAGAAGCAGATTCTGTTTCTCGAGCTGAGGAATACTTTCCACCCAAGATGTTTTCGTCACGCTCTGGGAGACCACCGGGAATTTTGCCGCTAGGGCCGGCCTGGTATTGCTTTGCATTTGCTGCTCCTGACGCACCAAATTTAGCTTCTTGAGCAGCTCCTGTGGGGAGATGGTGCCAGAGCCCATGACGGGTTCAGAAGACAAAGGAGGCATTGAGGCTGGAGTCCGTTGGCTCTGTAAAGAGCTGTCATAGTAATTAAGGGATTGTGCGGTGCATGAAGACGCCACATCTGCTTTGGGCCCCACCACCTGGGCTGTGTGAAGAGTTTGCAAGAGATTCTTCCCACTCTCATAGTCTTCACTGGAAAAGGGAGTCTGGTGGGTGACCAGCTTGAATAAACCAGGGAAGATGTCCCTGTCGGGTGGATATCTGCCATTATGGTTCTCAGGAATCTCTGAGACGGGTTGCAACCCACCCCCTGCCACCATAAGCTTCTGGATAGCCGGGCAGAGCTGCTTCTCGACATTATCCACCACTTTCCCAGCTTCTTCATACGACAGGGAACGGACCACAGAATGGCGGACAGTGCCGGGCTCGGAATGAAGTCTCGTCTCCTCTTGTGCTTTGTCTGGCTTTCCGAACAGAGCCGCGAGCGATAAATGTTGCTTTTCGGACTCCGGAGTCTAAGTGGAATATAAAACATAGTCATACTTTAATTGGACTTTGGCAAAAATAATATAAATGCAAGTTATACACTAAATGGCAGTGTGTTGGCAGTCTAATTACAATCAGTGTCATTTTGTGGCTACTAAAGTAAATAAAGTTCTAAAAAAGGGCATTAACTCAAGGGATGAAACATAATTATGCCTCTTTATAGGTCCCTGGTGAGGCCTCATCTGGAGTATGCAGTAGTGATGTGCGGGCCGGCCCAAAACCCAGGGCACCAGCTGGTTTACCCGTGGGTCGGGCGGGTTCGGGCCGACTCCAGCACAAAATCTTTAGGACGCAGGTGGGTCCGGGTCGAGCTCTTCTCCTGCTCTCCCTTCTGGCGCCGGAATTTATAGACTTCCGCCTGCCCCTTTTGTGACGTCACTGCAGGGTGGGCGCGGTTCTATAAATAGAGGGCAGCAGCAGACCGGGTGCAGTTTGGGAGGGAGCGGGTTAGAGTCGGGTGTGGGAAACTCTCGACCCGCACATCACTAGTATGCAGTGCAGTTTTGGACTCCAGTATGAGCTGGAGAGAGTGCAGAGACTAAGTGCAACTAAACTGGTTAGAGGGAGGGAAGAGTTAAATTATGAGGGGAGACTGACAAGGTTGGGGTTGTTTTCTCTGGAAAAAAGGCGCTTGCGAGGGGACATGATTAGACTTTACAAGTACATTAGAGGACATTATAGACAAATAGCAGGGGACTTTTTTACCCATAAAGTGGATCACCGTACCAGAGGCCCGGAGTAGGGGGTTCTTCACAGTCAGGACAGTGAGGTTGTGGAATACACTGCCGGGTGATGTTGTGATGCTGATTCAGTTAATGACTAGAGGGACTTAATTAATGTAAAAATAGTGAGGGGTGTGTGTATGGGGCTGGGTTTTCATTTGGAGGGGTTGAACTTGAGGGACTTAGTCTTTTTTCAACCCAATTTAACTATGTAACTATGGAATCCAATATGTCTGTGTTGTGTGAAAGAGATAGGGACCTTAGATTGTAAGCTTCACTGGGCAGGACCAGATTGGCTTATCATCAATGCCCTGGCTCCCCTGATTGTGGTGTAGGATCATATGAAGCCAGACATGATCACTAGAGGGTGCCCAAAAACCTGCCTGATATTAGGTTTCCTTCTTCTTTAGGAAAGCTGCCCCTTGTATGTAATAATTGGTGCAAAATGTGATTCAGGTCTAGTAACTCTAGTAACTCTAGTTTGCGAAGGGGGGCCTAGGGTGGGTGCATGAACCTGACATGCCAGCCCCAGTGGGACCGGACCATCACTGGACATAGTGCTGGGAATCAGCATTCTAACTGGCCAATTTCTTTTACATTTATAATTCACGTTGGTGAATTTTCTTGCATCCATAATTATTTTTTTGGCAAGTTCTATAGAAAACTAGGTCGTAGTGGCATAGTGTTACAGTTGGTTTTAGAACCCACTTTAATCTGCCCCCCCCCAGGTGGGCCAGTCTCACAGTTTGAGAACCCCTATGCTAAGGTCCCACTCTAATGCTCTCACCTTCCCTGGCTGTGGCACAGGCTGGGACTCACTGGGTTTCACTGCAATGGGCTTGATGAGGTTGGGGTTGGTGTAGATGGCGGATGAGTTGGTGATCATCTTGGGTTCAGAGCACGACTTGCACTGCGCAAAGAAAAAAAACAATCAGGCACTTTCATGTGAGGTATCAGTTCTGAGAGCATCATCCTTGATTCCCGAAACCCAACAGTTTCCAGGCTATGGAGGAAAACGCTCAAGCACTCAGTGTAGCCTAATTTTATTTATTTACTTTGCCTTTAAAGGATAAATTTAAAATAAGTGAATGTAAAATTGATGACAGTGCTAGTCTAAGAACATTTGTCATTTACATTCATTCACTATTTTCTTTTTATTCCAAGATATTAAAGGGATACTGTCATGGGAAAAAATTTTTGATCAGTGATCAATGAATCAGTTAATAGTGCTGATCCAGCAGAATTCTGCACTGAAATCCATTTCTCAAAAGAGCAAACAGATTTTTTTCTATTCAATTTTGAAATCTGACATGGGGCTGGACATACTGTCAATTTCCCAGCTGCCCCAAGTCATGTGACTTGTGCTCTGATAAACTTCAATCACTCTTTACTGCTGTACTGCAAGTTGGAGTGATATCACCCCCCTCCCTTCCCCCCCCCCCAGCAGCCAAACAAAAGAACAATGGGAAGGTAACCAGATAACAGCTTCCTAACACAAGATAACGCCTGGTAGATCTAAGAACAACACTCAATAGTAAAAACCCATGTCCCACTGAGACACATTCAGTTACATTGAGAAGGAAAAACAGCAGCCTGCCAGAAAGCATTTCTCTCCTTAAGTGCAGGCACAAGTCACATGACTGGGGACAGCTGGGAAATTGACAAAAAAATTTAGCCCCATGTCAAGATTTCAAAATTGAATATAAAAAAATCTGTTTGCTCTTTTGAGAAATGGATTTCAATGCAGAATTCTGCTGGAGCAGCACTATTAACTGATGCGTTTTGAAAAAAAACATGTTTTCTGATGACAGGATCCCTTTAAGAGTTACATGTGCTGTTAATATGAATGAATTTTGTTCCAACAGCGCCACCTGCTGGTCAGTTTCTGACCAGTCTGACCACCAAGTAGTCAAGGAAGTTGTCAGGAGAAAGAGGCTGCTCTGATGTTCTTCTACTTAGGAAAACAATTACCGTATATACTCGAGTATAAGCCGAGTTTTTCAGCCCCCAAAATATGCTGAAAAACTCTACCTCAGCTTATACTCGGATGAAGCGCAAAAACGGTCGCCGGCGCCTAAGAATATTCGCCAGCGCCTTAGAATAGTAGCCGGCGCCTAAGAATATTCGCCGGCGCCTTAGAATAGTAGCCGGCGCCTAAGAATATTCGCCGGCGCCTTAGAATAGTAGCCGGCGCCTAAGAATATTCGCCAGCGCCTTAGAATAGTAGCCGGCGCATAAGAATATTCGCCGGCGCCTTAGAATATTAGCCGGCGCCTAAGAATATTAGCCGGCGCCTAAGAATATTCGCCGGCGCCTAAGAATAGTAGCCGGCGCCTAAGAATGTTCGCCGGCGCCTTATAATAGTAGCCGGCGCCTAAGAATAGTCATTCAAAAACGAGATTGAAACTTACCAGAAGCTGCTGCATTTCTCACCCTCGGCTTATACTCGAGTCAATAAGCTTTCCCAGTTTTTGGAGGTAAAATTAGGTCCCTCGGCTTATACTCGAGACGGCTTATACTCGAGTATATACGGTAGAAACCTTTCTCAAATCTTTACTAAGCAGAAGAACATCAGAGCAGCCTCTTTCTTTCTCCTGACACTTGTGTTCATAACGTAATGGAGCAGAACGTGATAGACAGACTATGGACGGACAACAGATTGGATTGCACTGTATTCTGTACACTCACCTTGCTGTACTCATCCTTTGCTTTGGTTAACATCTGCAATATATCCACCTCCTTTCCTTCTCCTGTGCCCAGGGTCATTGGAGAGACTCCGCTGGCAGCTCCCTGTTGAGCTTTCAATTGCTCCTGCTGAGTTAAGCTGGTAATGGAAAAACAGGGATGTGAGCCGTCTCGCTTACCCACGCGATCCCCCATATAGGGCAGCTTTATTTTTAGGGTATAAATAAATTAAAAAAAAAAATAAAAAAAAATATATATATATATATATATATATATATATATATATATATATATATATATATATATATATATATATATATATTTGAACATCCCCTATGTGAGGGATGTGGTTGGGCATCTCCCAGCATGCAATGTAAGGGAGAAGCCGAACATTCCCTGTAAAGCTCTGCATATACATGTCACTGCTGTATAAATAAAGGGTGAGAGAATCAACAGGCAGTAACATCTACCAAACAATGAGTCACACTTACTGAATAAACTCTGTGCTTAATAGGGAGGAAGAAGTCCCAAATGTCCTAATGAACCCAATATGGGGAGGATGCTGGGCTATATTTTGAAGAGATACATAATGTGGATCAAGATATCATAGATCTGATATATACAAATATACAGAGAAGGAATGTTCTGGGCACACATATATATCCTCATATTGTACTGTCTAAGGAAATCAATATGGCACCTCCTCCTCCCATATGTATAAATACAAATATACAGAGAAGGAATGTTCTGGGCACACAATAAGCTATACCCTCATACTGTACTGTCTAAGGGAATCAATATGGCACCTCCCTCCTCCCATATGTATAAATACAAATATACAGAGAAGGAATGTTCTGGGCACACAATAAGCTATACCCTCATACTGTACTGTCTAAGGGAATCAATATGGCACCTCCTCCCATATGTATTAATACAAATATACAGAGAAGGAATGTTCTGGGCACACAATAAGCTATACCCTCATACTGTACTGTCTAAGGGAATCAATATGGCACCTCCTCCTCCCATATGTATAAATACAAATATACAGAGAAGGAATGTTCTGGGCACACAATAAGCTATACCCTCATACTGTACTGTCTAAGGGAATCAATATGGCACCGTCCTCCTCCCATATGTATAAATACAAATATACAGAGAAGGAATGTTCTGGGCACACAATAAGCTATACCCTCATACTGTACTGTCTAAGGGAATCAATATGGCACCTCCTCCTCCCATATGTATAAATACAAATATACAGAGAAGGAATGTTCTGGGCACACAATAAGCTATACCCTATACTGTACTGTCTAAGGGAATCAATATGGCACCTCCTCCTCCCATATGTATAAATACAAATATACAGAGAAGGAATGTTCTGGGCACACAATAAGCTATACCCTCATACTATACTGTCTAAGGGAGTCAATATGGCACCTCCTCCTCCCATATGTATAAATACAAATATACAGAGAAGGAATGTTCTGGGCACACAATAAGCTATACCCTCATACTGTACTGTCTAAGGGAATCAATATGGCACTCCTCCTCCCATATGTATAATACAAATATACAGAGAAGGAATGTTCTGGGCACACAGTAAGCTATACCCTCATACTGTGCTGTCTAAGGGAATCAATATGGCACCTCTTCCCGTGTGTAATGCTCTGGGCACACAACAAGCTTTATGCCTTAGCTTTAACTGTGGGCATAATAAACAGCAATGTTTTTCTTTTTTTGCACTAGATACAGAAATATTTTCTAAAAGATACCACAGGAGTTTCTAGAATAGTCCAGCAGGGTGATGCTGTTCAGCTGAGTAAAGGCTTTACCATTTACAGGAAAAAATAGCAATAAATCAGGGTGATTACATGCGAGGCACAGAGGATAGACATTCTGTCCCAACCTATTTATACTGAAGTGCCAGTGTTTGTAGCTGAAACAAACAGGAGCCACTATCCTCATTTTAAGTGGGGAAGCTTCATGATCACATCATCCTGTGAGTGGTGCTCTTGCCTAGAGCAGGGGGGTCGGCTAGAGCAGTAACGACCCCCATGATATTAAATATCCATGTAGCATTGGCTGTGCTGTGACTCAGACGCTTCATGCCGGCAGCCAAACAGAAGGAGGATTATAAACCATAAAAACATGTTTGTTAGCAGTGTCTCTATTACACAGATGTACAGCACCCCTAGTGGGTGAACTACAGCTCCCAGCATCCTCTTCAACCCAAGCAGTGGTTTAAGGGACAGGAGTAGCCCCTGTGTCTCAGCACTGACTTAATCTGTCAAAGTCAAGCAGACTGTTACTGTCTCCAAAGAACAGGATAGAATTTCTCTTTAAAACAACAGTTTATTTTTTTTTTAATTTCCCCGCTCCCTTGGGGGGGGGCGGAGTGATTAAAAAAACCGAAAAGGTGAATATAATTATTTAATTAATTAGTTGTTTGTTTCTATACGGCAGCTCTGGGCCTCGGAAGGACCTTGTATCCTTATCGGCTTCTAAATGTCACTTTCCTCTCCTATCACTTTGTATCTGTCATCCCCAGTGCACTTACCCCCCTGTGCACAAGGATCAGCCCTTAAACGTGGCACTGTGCCCTTTAGGGCCAAAATGCTCGCTGGAACAGATTCCTTGAACAGCTGCCTGTTTTCAAATACTTTTTAAAGGGAAGCTCACTTTAAAGGGGAAGTAAAGCTCATACACACAAGGCAAGAAATACAAAACCTTATTATTTGAGGTTCTGTACCAACTAGGGTTGCCACCTTTTCTGGAAAAAAAATACCGGCCTTCCTATATATTTCTCTTTTTTCCTTATTAATAACATTGGGACCACTGGCCTTCCTATATATTTCTCTTTATTCCCTATTAATAACATTGGGATCACTGACCTTCTTATATATTTCTCTTTATTCCCTATTAATAACATTGGGATCACTGACCTTCTTATATATTTCTCTTTATTCCCTATTAATAACATTGGGATCACTGACCTTCTTATATATTTATCTTTATTCCCTATTAATAACATTGGGATCACTGACCTTCCTATATATTTATCTTTATTCCCTATTAATAACATTGGGATCACTGACCTTACTATATATTTATCTTTATTCCCTATTAATAACATTGGGATCACTGGCCTTCTTATATATTTCTCTTTATTCCCTATTAATAACATTGGGATCACTGACCTTCTTATATATTTATCTTTATTCCCTATTAATAACATTGGGATCACTCACCTTCCTATATATTTATCTTTATTCCCTATTAATAACATTGGGATCACTGACCTTCCTATATATTTATCTTTATTCCCTATTAATAACATTGGGATCACTGACCTTCCTATATATTTATCTTTATTCCCTATTAATAACATTGGGATCACTGGCCTTCCTATATATTTATCTTTATTCCCTATTAATAACATTGGGATCACTGACCTTCCTATATATTTATCTTTATTCCCTATTAATAACATTGGGATCACTGACCTTCCTATATATTTATCTTTATTCCCTATTAATAACATTGGGATCACTGACCTTCCTATATATTTATCTTTATTCCCTATTAATAACATTGGGATCATATCACTGGCCTTCCTATATATTTATCTTTATTCCCTATTAATAACATTGGGATCACTGACCTTCCTATATATTTATCTTTATTCCCTATTAATAACATTGGGATCACTGACCTTCCTATATATTTATCTTTATTCCCTATTAATAACATTGGGATCACTGACCTTCCTATATATTTATCTTTATTCCCTATTAATAACATTGGGATCACTGACCTTCCTATATATTTATCTTTATTCCCTATTAATAACATTGGGATCACTGACCTTCCTATATATTTATCTTTTTACCTTATTACTAACATTGGGATCAACCATCATTTTTACTGGCCAGGCTGGCAAAATACCGGCCAGGTGGCAACCCTAGTAGCAACCCAAAATCTGTGCCCCTGAAGATGCCACAAGTAGCTTTTTTTTCTGCCAATTGTCAGCTCATACTGTGGGCTGCTGTCACTTTCCTGGGCCCTCTCACAATATACAGTATGTATACAAAACAAGGCTGATTAGTCATTCAGATTCACTTAAAGGACCAGTAACATCAAAATGTTTTTTTAAAACATTCATTATTATGCATTAAAAAAAAAAACACAAAGAAATGAAACTTCAAAATCGCAAAGTCTTTATTAATTAATAACTTACCGAAACACTGCTTGCGCTCCTCTTCAGAAAAGGTGATCGGTGATCCATCGTGTGGCGCTCCATTTCTCCTCCCTGCCTTCCTTATAGGAGATAGCCAGGCAGGAGAAATCGAGTGCTGCACTAAGGATCGTCTCTTTGTCGCCTTTTCTGAAAGGAGTTTTGGTAACTTATTTCTTAGTTAAGGCTTTGTGATTTTAAAGTTTCATTTGTCTTGGGGTTTTTTTATATGTATACTAATGAATTTTTTTTTTTTTTATATTACTGGTCCTTTAAAAAAATTTGTTTGGACTTAACGAAAAAAAAACCCCAAAAAGACACATTTAACTTTAAATTCGCAAAGTCTTTATTAAGAAACAACTTACCGAAACTCCACTTCCGCTCCTCTTCAGAAAAGGCGACGCATCGAAGATCCATTGTGCGGCGGTCGATTTCTCCTCCATGGCTATCTCCTATAAGGAAGGCTGGGAGGAGAAATCGAGCGTTGCGTGATGGATCACTTAATCGCTTCCTGAAGAGGAGCACAAGCGGAGTTTCTGCTTCATGACTTCTGATGATCCCTAAGTTTAGATTTAGAGCAGCAGCCCGGAGCCCACTGAGCATGTGCAGAGCCACTGGCACACAAAAGAGACCAAGATGGGGAGCCGCTGGGTACAACTGCGAAGGCCTTTATCATTACTGGTCTAGATCTGCTCAAGCTCTGGGTGGGGAGCTTAGTATATAACATACAGCATTTTTAGGCTTAGTTCCCCTTTAAAGTTTCTCTATGGTTATTCTGAATAATGTTTCTCTAAATGCTTTAAATTTAAAGGGCACCTGCTGCCAAAAAATATTATCCCAAAATAAGGCTGTAGGCTAATAGAGCCCGCACTCTAGCTGGGGGCAGGGCTGCCAGGTCTGATTTTCAAAACCAGCCAAAGTCAGCTAAAAAAACAACCCAAAACTAGCCAAGAGGCACTTCAAAAGTAGCCCAAAAATAGCACAATATGTCTAAAAGTCTAATTACGCCATTTTCAAATGTTCACTGGTGCAACTTTTTACATGAAGCAAAATGGGACAGAGGGGGCCCCAGGAGGTAAAGGGGCCCAGTAATACATATAGAAATTTTGGTGGCCAGCAGATTTTTGCCCCAAAATTGTCTGAAATTGAGGAAAGTCACCTGAAAATGTTAGAATGCTTAAGAGTGACGGGAGACTGGGGTGCAGAGCCCAAAATCTGGTAACTCCCGACTTCTACACAAGTCAGTCCCATTGCATGCTGGGTATTGTAGTCTTACATTCAACTTGGCAGTTGGCAAATTGTTAAACAAAAATGGCATTACCCAACATGCATTGGGAGACACAGGCTTGGCACATTAGGGCAAGAAAAAGCCCAAAAAGTAGCCCGAATCCATACAATGGCTAGTTTGTACTTTCAAAACCCGCCTGGGCTTTAAATTAGTAGCCCAATTTGGCTGAAAAACCGGCCAACCTGGCAACCCTGGCTGGGGGTAACCCGGTGCAGGTGGCCTAGCACTTGCGGGGGCTATTAAAAAAAACTGTTACCCCCAACCGGAGTGCGGGATCAAATTAGGGATGCACCAAATCCAGGATTCGGCCTTTTCCAGCAGGTTTCGGCCAGATCCTTGTGTGTGGCCTAAACGAATGCAAATCCTAATTTGCATATGTAAATTAAGTGTGGGATGGGAAATCACGTGACTTTTCATCTGAAAACAAGTAAAACATTCTTTTTCCACTTTTTCCTTATGCAAATTAGGATTCGGACGAATCTTTCACAATGGATTTCGAGGATTCAGCCGAATCCCAAATAATGGATTCGGTGCAACCCTAGATCTAATAGCCTACACCTTTGGTTGGGGATAATATTTTTGTTGGCAACAGGTGCCCTTTAAGGGAGTTGAATTCAGACTTTGCCGGTAGTTTTAGATGTGTGTAAGCCGCCATTGTTTCAGGCAGGGTGGTCATTGACTATTAGGCCCTACCCTGTAGGAGGGGTGATTAGCCTGAGGGTGTGGTTATACAATACTTCCACGGGTGGTTAACCCTCAAAATGCTGTATTATGAAACAATAAAAGTGTGGGAAGTTTTTAACATTTAATTTCCCTGTTGCTTCAGTTTTGTTCTTCATGGATTAAAACCTGCACAAGTCGTTAATTAACGGGTGAAAATGCCGAGCGTAGAGAACTATGGGTCCCTGTTTGAGAAAGGGCCCAATGCTGAAATAATGCAGAAGCACAATTAGACCTAAGGGATCCACCGCAGCATCTCTAGTGGGTTAATTGCAAATAAACTGCTCTAAGAATATTTTTTTTTGAACAGTGTTTCCAAGGCAACTGAATCACAGGGAAAGGTTAAGAAATGTTTTAACTGCCCCCCCCCCCCCCCATGATAAAACAGGCTGTTGGTAAAACTTTGCAGAGCAGCAAGATAACAAAGACTTCTTAAAGAACCAGTGCTACCGATGAAATGCCCTTTAGGCCTTAAAGTAGAAATAATCCCCCCGAATAAGAAAATCCCCTACCGTCTACCCTAGGTAGTACCGCATCCCTGCTTCCCCCCATGAATAGTTAGTTACCCCTGAAATTGCCCCTAAGAGTTTGCTCATGTATCAGTGGAGAGTAAGCGCAGCGGAGCTCACGGGCGCCATCCACCGGATCTCCGGTATTCTTTAGGTCCTCCATCCAAAAGGTGGCGCCTGTGAGCTCCGCTTCACTTACTCTGCACCGATACATGAGCAAACTCTTAGGGGTAATTTCAGGGGTAACAACTATTTTGGGGAAGGGGGGACTACCTAGGGTAGTAGGTAGGGTTTTTTTTTATTGGGAGTGTTTAGTTCTCTTTTAACCTGTATTTAGCAGAAAATGATTTCGTTATAGTGACAGAATTTGGGTGATTAAATGGGATCACTATTTTAAGCAACTTTGCTATACACATATATATTAATTCAAATCATTCAGTGGTTTTAAAGTTATTTGTAACTGTATTGTAACTGTACTGTTGGTTCTGACTCATGAAAACAACATAGCAGAAAAGCCAGTTAATCAGATGGCTTCTGCTACATTGTTATATTTTCATATACTATGCAAAATCTATTTTTTTTGTTGTTGCTTGGGGCTCACTCAGATCCTCTGGCCTTGGGTTTACAGCAACAGCAGTAAGGGTTTGGGCAAGTCAGGGGTGGAATTGGGCAGATCAGGGGTGGAATGAGGCAGGTCAGGGGTGGAATGGGGCAGGTCAGAAGTGGAATGGGGCAGGTCAGGGGTGGAATTGGGCCGGTCAGGGGTAGAATGAGAAAGGTCAGTGGTGGAATGGGGCAAGACAGGGGTGGAATGGTGCAGGTCAGGGATGGAATTGGGCTCGTCAGGGGTAGAATGAGGAAGGTCAGGGGTGGAATGGTGCAGGTCAGGGGTGGAATGGGGGGAGTGGAATTGGGCAGGTTCATGGTCAGGTGGACGTATGGGGTGCATTTCTTATGAATCCATCCTAAGGCAACGACTTACTTTTTCATGAGTTCGGCAATTCTCTGGCACTCTTCTTTGTCATAAAACCAAATCCCGTAGATAAAAACTGTATAGAGAATTTAACAGAAAAAAAAGATATATTACAAATTAAAAACAATTACAGGATTTTAGCCTTTAATCCCTGATCCGGAAAAGACCATGTCCAGTTCTGCACAACCAAATGTCCTGCTCCAAGGACACCGTTTTCAGGCAACTCCCACCCCATCTCAGGTTGCCAATTCAGCCAGAATGGTGATGGGTGGGAGATATGTATATAGAGGGGGGCTGTTGGACCAATTGGAGAAGACGGTGAAGCCTTGAGATGGGCCCAGGGCACTACTGAACCAAAATAGCTGTCGTGACTAGACGAGGCTCAGAAACAAACCCTTACAGCGCAGTTCCAGAGGTTTGATTGTGAGCCTCATGGTTTCCATAAACTCAGAATTCTTTTCCCCAAAACTACCCCAAAGTATTCAATTTAAAGCAACATTTAGGCACATCACCCTTAAAAGATAATTAAACTTTTAAAATAAGTGAATGTAAAATTGATGAGAGTGTTATTCTAAGCACTTTTGTCATTTACATTCATTATTTATTTTATTTGTCAGGAGAAAGAGGCTGCTCTGATGTTCTTCTGCTTAGGAAAGATTTGAGAAAGGTTTCTAATTGTTTTCCTAAGCAGAAGAACATCAGCCTCTTTCTTTCTCCTGACAACTTCCTTGACTACTTGGTGGTCAGACTGGTCAGAAACTGACCAGCAGGTGGCGCTGTTGGAACAAAATTCATTCATATTAACAGCACATGTAGCCCTTAATATCTTGGAATAAAAAGAAAAAAAATAATGAATGTAAATGACAAAAGAGCTTAGAATAGCACTCTCATCAATTTTACATTCACTTATTTTAAAGGTTTACTTATCCTTTAAATCTCCACAAACCAATGGCAAATATTTGGATTTGCAGAGAGGAGCTCGGATACATCCGACATACAGAACATTGTGCATGAAAAGCAAATGGCACAGGCTAAACTAATAAACCCTGGGAGGCGGATGTGACAGAGGGAGACACGCTGGCTGCTGCACTTTGCTGCCTCCCTGGATTTTATTGGATTATTAAACGGTAACTGGGGAACATGAGGCTCAGACTGCAAATGCACAGGCACCGAGTGAGGGAAAAGAGAATATTCTCACTACAGCACGATGCCTCACTGAGCAACAGGGCTATTAGTCTTGTTTCAAATATGCCAACAACTTAAAGAGAAAATAACGTCATTTCTATCTTATATACAATAATCATTTATTTTATAATATGAACAGTTATAACTGCTGCGTTTAAAAAAAACAAAGTTGGAGATTCCCAGTGCCTCCACCTGTATAACTTAACCACAAGCAGAACTTCCAGCTCCACTACCTGACTTACAGAACCCACCTTCCAGCACCAATAAGTTGCCATTAAACTGTTCTGGTCCAACCCACTGCTCGAGAACCCAAGTCTCCTAGTTTGGTTCAGTACTTGAGTTGAAAGACACCGCCCAGACAGTTGCCATCTTGTCCCTGACCCAACCCAAGTGGCCATATATTTTTAATACAGCCCACAGCTTGACTAAACTCATATTCTTGGTCCCTTCCCAACTAGGCTGTCATTAAATTGTTGTAGTCCAGCCCACTGCTTACTCTCCCACCCCCCTGGAGCTACTGTGAGAGTGCACCAGACTTTTGCAGCTCCCTATATGCTAGCATCAGTTTTCTAGTTCCACCATTTGTTTTAGTTAGACTCCCTGCACCTACTCCTGTAAAAGCTGCCTTCAGAGTATACTAGTCCAGCCCACTTCTGGACTCCATGCTCCTCCCCTCTGGGAGCTGCCATGTTCCAGTTCCACCCACTGCATGCAGAACAGACTTCTGCAACTCCCCTGTATGCTGCCAGTCCCTATCACTTTTTAAGTTACAGACTCCCTGACCGTGCAAGCTGCCATCAAGAGTGTTTCAGCCCCACCCACTGCTTAAGTTACAGATGCCCTGCCTCCCCCCTTGTAAGATGCCATCACCATGTTTTAGCCCAGCCCACTGTTTGAGTCACAGACTCCCAGCTCCTCCCCATTCAATCTGCAATGAGATTTTTCAAGTCCTGTTCACCTTCCAAACAAGACTTTTTTCAATTGCTTTCAATTTTTATTTTTTACTATTTTCCCAAAATCTATGTTTAAAGTATAACCAAACCTTTAAAATAAGTGAATGTAAAATTGATGAGGAGGCTATTCTAAGCACTTTTGTCATTTACATTCATTATTTTTGTTTTTATTCCAAGATATTAAGGGATACATGTGCTGTTAATATGAATGAATTTTGTTCCAACAGCGCCACCTGCTGGTCAGTTTCTGACCAGTCTGACCACCAAGTAGTCAAGGAAGTTGTCAGGAGAAAGAAAGAGGCTGCTCTGATGTTCTTCTGCTTAGGAAAACAATTAGAAACCTTTCTCAAATCTTTCCTAAGCAGAAGAACATCAGCCTCTTTCTTTCTCCTGACAACTTCCTTGACTACTTGGTGGTCAGACTGGTCAGAAACTGACCAGCAGGTGGCGCTGTCGGAACAAAATTCATTCATATTAACAGCACATGTATCCCTTAATATCTTGGAATAAAAACAAAATAAATAATGAATGTAAATGACAAAATAGCTTAGAATAGCACTTTCGTTAATTTTACATTGACTAATTTTAAAGGTTTCCTTTAATGAAACTCTGGGATTCTGCTCAACAGGGACAGAGATAAGAAATGTATCAACTAAACGTATCAATTCAGAACGGTTTACCGGGTCGGCGACCCCTCACTCCCAGAGCTGCTTTAGAAGGTGAAAATTAGACTTTACACTTCAATATTAGAAAAGTCACACATATGACATAGAAAGTAATCGGAAAAAGTCTTTATTTCTGGTGAACTGTCTGAAACCAACTGAACTGAAAAAAGTGTTGGAAGGTGAACAATCCGTTTAAGATTCGCCGAAAAGCCAGAAAATAGAGAAATAGTTCCATAAATCAATAAAGGAGGAAAAAGTTCTAGAAATGTTCCTAAGACTGAAGCTCACCACTGGAATTTGTGAGATGATGAACCAAAAATATCCAATGTTTTAAGGACTCTGAGACCCCCCCCCCCACCCCTTCTCTGCTTCTGTATCCCCTGATAAGGCTGCATACCCACCTTACAATCTGCCCATATTTGCTGCTGCTCATACAGATTCCATCTCTTGGGTCAGGAGTTCTTGCCCTGCCGGACACCACTATCTGCATCGGCCTCTTCAGCACAAGAGCTTGTGTCAAGGCTGCTGGTGGCACCGTACGAAAAGCAGAGCCCCCTTATGACTAAGTGAAGGGTGCAGTTGACAGGCGATCAGTGTCATTCCCATTGCAAGTCACAATCAGTAAAACTACATGGGACAGGAGGGAGCTGTTGGGGTGGGAGTGAGATTATCCCAGCCGTGCAAAGGAGGGAAGTTGTAAAACTGCGGACGGGTTAACGGATCTAAAGCATGGAGTCTACTACTCTCTTATGATAACTTTTGGACCCAACAGAACTGCAACATCCTAGTTATATCCTTCACTTAGACTCAAGGTTGTCTGGAAGTACTGGGAACCAGTAAAGATGTTCCATAACCTCATCCGCCAAGCGAATGCTACCTACCGACCCATGCCTACAGACACGGCACCCCGACCCAGTCTGATCAGTAAAGGCAAAATGGTGTCGGAGACGGAACTCGACTACGTCCATATCCCGCCTGGAGGTAAGAACAACAAATATTCCTTAACAGTACAGGTATGGGACCTGTTATCCAGAGTGCGCGGAACCTGGTGTTTTCCTGGGAACAGATCTTTCCGTAATTTGGATCTTCATACCCTAAGTCTACTAGAAAACCATGTAAACATAAAATAAACCCAATAGGCTGGTTTTGCTTCCAATAAGGATTCATTATAATTTAGTTTGGATCAAGTACAAGATACTGTTTTATTACAGGTACGGGACCTGTTATCCAGAAAGCTCGGGACCTGGGGTTTTCCAGATAAGGGATCTTTCTGTAATTTGGATCTTCAAACCTTAAGTCTACTAGAAAATCATATAAACATTAAATAAACCCAATAGGCTGGATTTGCTTCCAATAAGGATTAATTATATCTTAGTTGGGATCAAGTACAATGTACTGTTTTATTACAAGTATGGGACTTGTTATCCAGAAAGCTTGGGACCTGTTATCCAGAAAGCTTGGGACCCATTATCCAGAAAGCTCGGGACCTGGGGTTTTCTGGATAAGGGATCTTTCTGTAATTGGATCTGCATACCTTAAAGCTACTAGAAAATCATATAAATATTAAATAAACCCAACAGGCTGGTTTTGCCTCCAATAAGGGTTAATTATATCTTATCTGGGATCAAGTGCAAGCTACTGTTTTATTATAAGAGGTATGGGACCTGTTATTCAAAAAGCTCTGGACCTGGGGTTTTCTGGATAAGGGCTCTGTCTGTAATTGGATCTGCATACCTTAAGGCTACTAGAAAATCATATAAACATTAAATAAACCCAACAGGCTGGTTTTGTCTCCAATAAGGATTAATTATATCTTATCTGGGATCAAGTGCAAGCTACTGTTTTATTATAAGAGGTATGGGACCTGTTATTCAAAAAGCTCTGGACCTGGGGTTTTCTGGATAAGGGATCTTTCTGTAATTGGATCTGCATACCTTATGGCTACTAGAAAATCATATAAACATTAAATAAACCCAACAGGCTGGTTCTGCCTCCAATAAGGATTAATTATACCTTAGCTGGGATCAAGCACAAGATACTGTTTTATTACAGGTATGGGACTTGTTATCCAGAAAGCTTGGGACCTGTTATCCAGAAAGCCCACGACCTGGAGTTTTCCGTATAGGTAATCTTTTCATAATTTGGATCTTCATAACTTAAGTCTACTAGAAAATCATATAAACATTAAATAAACCCAATAGGCTGGTTTTGCTTCCAACAAGGATTAATTATATTTTAGTTGGGATCAAGTACAAGTTACTGTTTTATTATTACACAGAAAAAATGAAATCATTTTTAAAAATTTGGATTATTTAGATAAAATGGAGTCTACGGCAGAAAAAAATATAGGCATGTTGGTTATTAATGGAAGGGATCCAGTAAGGGATTCAAGGACAGAGGTTTCGCAGAGATCTAGTAAAGGTCAAGTAGCACCACCCACTTCAAAATGTAAAAGTTTTTCAGGGCTAAGATTTATGCTTCTTTGAAAAGTCTGAGTTGCGGGGCCTTAAGTGCAGATAAAATCCAGACGACGGCGTGTATACATTTACATATGACGGACATCAGATTTAGCCAGGCGAGGACTATGATCGTAACTATGATGGCGCGGAGCAAGAGATGATGGATCCCCAAACGGAAATATCAGTCGCGGAGAATTAAATGAGACGAGGCAAAATGGAACAACCATAAAGTGAAAAGGAAAAAAAATATATTCTGTATGGAAAAAGCTGCATCAGATTCTACAATAACGAGTTCAGAGTAGTGAAATAGAGTGAAGAGGAGGGGGGATTTTATCATAAGCAGAGCGAGCCAGGTTGCTTAAAATATCTCAGACATATTTGTTATACTTTATAGATGGCTACTGAATGATTTATAGAGCCCACACAATTACCTGTGCCCCCTAAACTCTTAGGAAAGGTACCCCCCATTGTGAAGCACAATTAAAGGGGAAATACAGAGCACTAACATTATATATACAGTTTTACGACCTGTTATCCAAATGCTCAAGGCCTGGGGTTTTCTAGATACTGGATCTTTCCATAATTTGGACCTTCATACCCTAAGTCGACTAAAAAATGATGTAAACATTAAATAAAGCCAATAGGCTGGTTTTGCTTCCAATAAGGATTAATTATATCTTAGTTGGGATCCAGTACAAGCTACTGTTTCATTATTACAGAGAAAAGGGAAATTGTTTTTAAACATTTGTAGTATTTAATTATAATAGAGTCTATGGGAGACGGTCTGTTATTTCGAGCTTTCTGGATAATGGGTTTCCGGATAACGGATCCCACACCTGTATTATTCTATTCTTACATCACGTTCCATTCACATTTGCAACTATAAAGAGGGAAGGGATTTATTGGGTCCCTTGGCTGCAGTGTTGCATCCAAACAGCAGTTGCAAGGGTTAAACCCAAATTTGTTGCCTCCTAGTAAAGCTTATCTTATCTTTTTAGGCAGGAGAGATTTCCTTGGCCCAGTAGTGGCTTGTGCATTCCGGGCCCTGTTTCCCATATACGGAGTGAAGTGGAGTTGTGGCTATGCAGGCTGCTTTGTGTTACCAAAAATGATTTTTTATAGCAATGGGGGGGGGGGAATGAAGAGGTTACCCCCACCCCCCCCCCAAGCACCTTCCCATCCAGTATAACTGCTCCCACTCCTCATATGGGCACCTTAGTGTTAGAGCAAGGGAAGATTTAACAAGGTCAAATCAAAGACACAGTCTTGCTCACTAACATATCACTTTAAGATGTGATGCAGAGACGCCAACTCCTTGTCATCAGGTTTTACCCAGTTATTTCTAGTTTGTTACTACTATTTCTGGCAGAACTGTGATTCTATGTGAATTATGCTATACTAGATAGGGTTATGGTATTTCTCTGTACAGACTGAGCAAATTTAGGGACTGTTCCTGCTGAAGTGTGCTTAGTACAGGGGAATACCTATGCTGCCATAGTTTTATGGGATTCTCTGTACAGACTATGAGCAAATTTAGGGACTGTTCCTGCTGAATTGTGCTTAGTACAGGGGAATCCCTATACTGCCATAGTTTTATGGGATCTCTCTGTACAGACTATGAGCAAACTTAGGGGGCTGTTCCTGCTGAATTGTGCTTAGTACAGGGAATACCTATGCTGCCATAGTTTTATGGGATCTCTCTGTACAGACTATGAGCAAACTTAGGGGCTGTTCCTGCTGAATTGTGCTTAGTACAGGGAATACCTATGCTGCCATAGTTTTATGGGATCTCTCTGTACAGACTATGAGCAAACTTAGGGGACTGTTCCTGCTGAATTGTGCTTAGTACAGGGAATACCTATGTGCCATAGTTTTATGGGATCTCTCTGTACAGACTATGAGCAAAGTTAGGGGCTGTTCCTGCTGAATTGTGCTTAGTACAGGGAATACCTATGTTGCCATAGTTTTATGGGATCTCTCTGTACAGACTATGAGCAAACTTAGGGATTGTTCCTGCTGAATTGTGCTTAGTACAGAGGAATACCTATGCTGCCATAGTTTTATGGGATCTCTCTGTACAGACTATGAGCAAACTTAGGGACTGTTCCTGCTGAATTGTGCTTAGTACAGGGAATACCTATGCTGCCATAGTTTTATGGGATCTCTCTGTACAGACTATGAGCAAACTTAGGGACTGTTCCTGCTGAATTGTGCTTAGTACAGGGAATACCTATGCTGCCATAGTTTTATGGGATCTCTCTGTACAGACTATGAGCAAACTTAGGGGCTGTTCCTGCTGAATTGTGCTTAGTACAAAGAATACCTATGCTGCCATAGTTTTATGGGATCTCTCTGTACAGACTATGAGCAAACTTAGGGGACTGTTCCTGCTGAATTGTGCTTAGTACAGGGAATACCTATACTGCCATAGTTTTATGGGATTCTCTGTACAGACTATGAGCAAACTTAGGGACTGTTGCTGCTGAATTGTGCTTAGTACAGGGAATACCTATACTGCCATAGTTTCACAGTCTTAATTGTCACCCATTGCCTTGAATGGCTGTCAAATAACTGTCGCTCAAAAAACTCACCAGTTTTTTATACAGACAACATTCCCTAAAATGAGCATTCTCTGCCCCTTCCAGTGGCCTGAGACAGTGTAACAGATGCGGGAGCCACCAAGCTGGCCATTGGTCCACAGCTTTTGATGAAGCTGCAGACAAAAGATGGAAATATCTGACCCCCGGAGGAGAGCTGCGGGAAAGACAATTCACATGTCCAGATCATGTAGTTCCGACTGCTGAAAGGATAATTTCTTACACCAGTGCAGTTTAGGAAACTAGGAATACAAAGCAATGGGATTAGCCAGTACTGTATCCTAACAGCCATAGAGCGTTTAACCTCGTCTCGAAAATGGGAGATGATTCTACCATTCTTAAACCTGCACCAAAGACCCATTCGATGGCCTCCCTTTGATCTGGGCTTGTTCATGTCAGTCAAAAGACTATGAATAACAGCGCCATCCGCTGTTCAGGCTGGCTGCCTGGCAACAGTTGGCAGAAAATGAAGTCAATGAGCAGAGGCAAGTCTTATGATATTTGAAACTTTCAATGGGATGTTCTTACGCTCTGCCTTTATTAAGTCCAAGCAACAGTGCCTCAATGCTTATCCAGGGAACCTCTTTAGGTAGAATCTCCAATCCAATAATTAAGGAGAGCACTTTCCTTAATTACTGCTGTGATTAGATTTTTATTTTGTACACTACCATTCACACGACATGTTTCGGGCCTTGTGTGCCCACTTGAGAAACGGCATGCGAGGCCCGAAACATGTTGTGTGAATGGTAGTGTACAAAATAAAAATCTAATCACAGCAGTATTGCTTGGAAGTGCTCTCCTTAATTAACGGATTGACAAGTCTTATGATGTTGCTCTGCTTAGAAATGATTGGAGAAATGTCAGATGATGACTTTGCTGCTCAATAACATATCTTGTTATCTTTATCCCCCACAATCCACAGCAGAGTCATTAAAGGCCTCTATCCCAGTGGTTTTCTAACTTTTATCAGGCCAAGCCCCCCTTTAAGACCAACAGGGTCAGGGCCTTGTGTCACAGACATAAGTAAACATCACTGTTTAAGCCAGATTTCCAAGAACATCTCATGCAACAAATGAGTGTTAAAATCATTCTAAATCCCACCTTAATAGGTCATTGGTCAGGGTTCTCATTGGGTAGGCAGCCCCACAGTATGGGAACTTCTGACTTATCCCCTACACCTCCCTCTATACTCCTGGGCCAAATAACCGTGTCTCATTTCCATGGTACCCAAATCAACCAGGCCAACCTGCTGCATGCCGATTTAACGGAATTAAAGGGAAAATAAAGAACCCAACTCACACCGGGCATTGCGATACAGCAGAAAGGGATCTTGTAGCTGGAAATCCAGATCCTTAGTGATTGGCTCTGTCCGATTCTCCATGCTCAGCCTGTTCATGATAGTGAAGCCATGTTTGGGCGATGCAGATCTAAAATGCAGTAAGTGAATTTAAAGCAGCGTGAAAAGGACATGAGCCTGCCCGGCAATAAAAATGAAATATAAAGCTGACTTAATCTCTTTGCTGCCAGGGGACAAAGCTGTAGGTTTCAGAGGCAACAGTGGGTGAATAAAGAATCAGCAATAAAGACACTGATCAATAGAAAAAATCACTATTAGACACATTTTAGCCACTTCTAGCATTCTATCTCTACTGTAAACCCTTAACGAAGAAGGACAAGCTCACTGTTGTAATTAATCGAGGAAAGAAATGCCTTAGCCAGGCTGTATCAGCGCTCCCATCTACTCTACAGGGAATATTTGCCCTAATAAAAACATGGGAAAGCAAAGCACAGGCTGATAACTAGGGAGATATGTGGGTTGGAATGACAGTGCTGCTGTGCTCTGCTCCACATGTCTGTATCCCAGGGAATGATCAGTGCTACATATCCTTGTCTGATGTTCTCGGCCTCAAGACAAAGATTTTACCCTATAATATGCAGGGCCAGATTTACTGCACAGGTGAAGGGTCCTAGTGCCCGCCTTCCCCCACCCGCGAGTGCATGCAGCTCATAATATCTTGCCGCCCCTAAAATGTTGCCATCCCGGCCCATCTCTACCTCACACCAGAGTTTGTGGAATCTACATGCAACACCCTCTCCCCAAGTAAATCCACTCATGAGCTGAATATATCAATCCTTACTTTCCCCATTTGCCCTGGCTTCCCTAAATGGCCTCAGCTTCAGTCTTGCCAGGTCTCCATTATTCTCAGCCTGGCTGAATACAGCCTCTCTCTTTCACCTCCCACAGAGTTAAAATCTTTATACGAGATGCCAACAGGGTGCATAGCCCCAGTATCATGAAACAAACTTATAAAGGCATAGCGTAAGCAAAGTAATGCCTCCTCCTTATTAATCAGTATTAATGAGTAAAAAGATCCAACGCTTGGTGCCCAGGGAATGGGCATAGGGTCTGCATGCAGATCTAACCGCACATTAGAAATGAAGATTGATTGAAAAGTTGCTTAGAATAGGTCCATCTATAACACACCCAAACTGTATTTGGGTGGTGAACTTTCCCTTTAATATTCACCCCTCTGACCCCCAGTCAAGCTCACCTTGTATACACAAACAGTGTTCCTTCCACATCAGTCTTCTCCTGAGGAAAAAAAAAAAAGAAGAATCTTCAATTAGAAACCACAAAACTATCTTTTTCATCTATAAATAAGAGGAATTTTGCCAGCGGCTGCACAGACTATATTCAGGCCGGTTATTATTGTGAGATATGCAGCGGCAGATAAAATCAGCCAACCCGGGCAATTCTGATCAAAGGGGTTGTTCACCTTTATATGATCTTTTAGTATGAGGTAGAGAGTGATATTCTGAAACAATTTGCAATTGTTTTTTTATTTTTTATTATTTGGGGTTTTTATTTTAGTTATTTAGCTTTTTATTCAGCAGCTCTCCAATTTGCAATTTCAGCCATCTGGTTTCTAGAGTCCTAATTCCCCTAGCAACCATGCACTGATTTGAATAAGAGTCTGGAATATGAATAGGAGAGGCTTGAATGGAAAGAGGAGTAATAAAAAGTAGCAGTGAAGGTGTAGCCTTACAGAGAATTTGTTTTTTAGATGGGGTCAGTGACCCCCCATTTCACTATGGAAAGAAAGGAGGCAAATAAATCAAAAACTATAAAAAAGTTGTTAGCCTTTCTATAACATACTAAAACATAATGCAAAGGTGAAGCAGCCCTAAGTGAACAAAATTCTTTCAGGGTTGGACACAAGACAAAGCTTGGCTATAGATGTCTATCTGCTCCTCCATCTTTGTCATTATATGGACTCACTGAGTTTTTGGCCCTCGCACAGACAACCAGATGAAATAGGGGGCCCCAGGTAGAGAGGCCAGCCACAGACTAAATACATGAACTAAAGTGGACTCATCTGAAAGATAATCCCTGCTCAGACATATATACTGGGTAGGTGACAGCTTTTGGGGGGCAATCAGCCGCCAGTTAGTGCAGGAGAGGGCAGATCTGGGCATATTAAAACCCCTTTTTCTTTGGAATGTTCTTCCCTGTGAGTT
Source organism: Xenopus petersii (assembly GCA_038501925.1). Lineage (NCBI taxonomy): Eukaryota > Metazoa > Chordata > Amphibia > Anura > Pipidae > Xenopus > Xenopus petersii. The sequence continues at coordinate 132,716,393 of CM076677.1, forward strand.
TGGTTATTGACATAAAACAGAGACTTGATCACCCTTTTACATCAATAATGAAATCCATAGGTCTCATAGTTTAACTCCCAATAGCATCCGTGGTTTTATTGGCCAATATGGTCTGTCTACAGCCTAACGACAGTCAGCTCATAGTCCAAGTTGATCCAGGGACTAGTCAGATTGCCATTTTGGAGTCAGGAAGGAATTTTTCCCCCTCTAAGGCAAATTGGAGAGGCTTCAGATGGGTTTTTTTTTGCCTTCCTCTGGATCAACTGGCAAATAGGTAGTTAATAAAAAAAAAAAAAAAGGTTGAACTCGATGGACATGTGTCTTTTTTCAACCTTACTTACTATGTTACTAGTTATGTAGATCACAGGGGTCCCTTAGCAATGCAGGAGGCTGGGGGACTAAAGCAGCCCCCCTTTGACCTGCCCGATGCTGATGTTGTAAGCTAGAGGGCTGCAGGATGCACATTCCTGAGATATACAGGCATGGAATCTTCTATACAGAAACCCAATATCCGGAATTATGGGAAGGCCAATGTTTTGTAATGAAAATATCCAACTGCTGCAGGGCAATACAATACACTGAGTGGTGTTGGAGAATCTGGCCAAATGCCTTCTCTGCCCTACCTTAGGCCTAGCTGCGAATGCCCCTTTTTTGGCCAGTGAGTTAAAAAGTTTTAAGCGTTTACCCTAGGCCAGTGCAGCTCTTCTACAATGATTGGGTTATAATGTGTTATCCCGACAGAAAAGCGGTTGGTTTTTGCACAGATATTGGCCAGAATGGCCAGTTGGAGGGCACAATACACTGGCTGATAAACTGCAGATACAGTCTGGAGGGACCAAGTCGCCAGCTTGAGGGGCTTCTGTCGTGGGAAAACGTGTTTTTCTCAAAACACATCAGTTAATAGTGCTGCCCCTGCAAAATTCTGCACTGAAAACCGTTTTTCAAAAGAGCAAAGTGATTTTTTTTAAAAAAAATTTCATTTCAAAATCTGACATATTGTCAGTTTCCCAGGTGCCTCCAGCCATGTGACTTGTACTCTGATCAACTTCAGTCACTCTTTACTACAGTTGGAGTGATACCACATCCCTTCCTTTACCCCCTCCAGCAGCCTAGCAACAGAACAATAGGAAGGTAACCAGATAACAGCACGCTGGTAGATCTAAGAACAGCACTCAATAGTAAAATCCAGGTCCCACTGAGACACATTCAGTTACATTGAGTAGGAGAAACAACAGCCTAACAACAACTAAAAACAAAAGACTTGTTGGGTTAGGAATGAAATGTTATATGGTAGAGTGAATTATTTGCAGTGTAAACAGTTTAATTTAGTAATAAAAACCACACCAGCATCCCTCTAAAACAGAATTCAACCCTAACGTTAAAAAACCCTCCCCCGCTACCCTACATAGACTCCCCTCCCTAAAGCCTAAGAGTTCCCCCGGGCAAATGCCCCTAACGTTTTACTTACCCCTCAGTGCAGATGCAGGCATCGGAGTTCACAGGCGCCATCTTCTTCTTCTCTTCGGAAATCTTCGGAATGAGACCGGTGTGGTGGCGCATGCGTCTGTACATGCGCCGAAACTCATGAAAATTGCAGAATCGTCGGTCTCATTTAGAAGATTAGCGAAGCAGCTGAAGAGGGCGCCCGTGCCTGTGTTAGTAAAATGTTAGGGGCATTAGCCCGGGGTAAAACTTAGGCTGAGGGGGAGGAGAGTCTATGTAGGGTAGGGTTTTTTAACTTTAGGGGTTACTTGTCCTTTATGAAGCAGCAGGTGTCACTAGGAAGTCAGGATCGGCCATTGACATTGTTGGCAGGCAAGATCCCCATTCTCTAAAGGGAATATCCACCCAAGGAATCATTTAATAACAGAAAATGTAATGGACTGGGATTCAAAATAGGCCCTGGTATTTCAGGAACAGGGCCCAAACATACCGCCATTAAATACAGTGCTACGCAATATGTTGGCGCTATATAAATACATGTTAATAATAAAAATAATAAATAGTGTGTCTATGGCACCTTATAGAGCCCCACAGTCTGGGCCTAATGCGAAGCCTCCAGTTCTATTCCCTTCTCCTTGTGCCACACTCAATGTAGCAGAAGTCAGCCCTCCTCCAGCCAAGACTCCATTTCCCACAATGCCTTGTAGGCTTCATCTAATCTCTGTCACTGGGACACGGTGTAACTGGAGGGAAGCTGATGCCAAGGGAACAGTAGTAATAACACTAGCAATTCAGATCAGGGGTGACCAAACAGCTCTTCTGTAATTAAGTGGACACTCAGACTGAGTGGGAATTCTGGGAAATGTAGTCCAATAAGAGCTGAAGTGATACAGTCGAGTTATTGTTCTATCCTTATTCCCCCACACTCACCCACTCACTGGCCTTATGGCTAAACGTATAAAGAGCCACCTGGCTGGCCACATCCACGATAGACTGAATATACGGGTCGTGTCGCCTCAGGGCCGCCAAACTAATATCCAATCCCCGGCCCAGCACTGCGCTCCCGGAGGCCGCCATCTTGTCTCCTGCACAGACGCGAGCGAACGATTGCCGAGAGCACAGGAAGGCAGCCAATCGAAAACCGAGCGCGGTTACCTATGGCAACGGCTGTAGCAGGTTTCCATGGCGAGCTTCCTGGTGCAGCATCCAAAGGAGGGGATAATGTCAGGGGAATCATGGGATAATAACAGTGTTATGTTATTAATATTAATTAGGAGAATATTTATATCTATAACCTCAGTGGGTGAGGATTAACCCTCACATATAGAAATACTGGCATATTAGTGCAATGGCTGATACAAAGAAACAGGTTTAAATCCCCTGGTTTTATGTTTTCCTGCATTTTACACCATTCTTTGTCCTGCCACTATAAAAAGCATTTCCCTGATTTCACTTTCATTTTTCCAGATTTTTATGCAGGTTTTTGTTTTTTTTTTTTGGTCTCCTGAAAAATCTAAAATGGGGGAGGGGTGGTTCCTCTACTGTTTCTCTGCACTGATACTGTTCTGCGGGTTGCTAGTTGTAGTTCAGCAACAGCTGCATGGTCTTCACTGACTTACGTTCAGTTGAGGGCTTTTATGTGCTGTGAATCAGCCTGGAAATTTCACATGTCAGTCAGTGGCACTCTCTCAATTTTGTGGGGCCTTTTAGAAGTTTCAGGCTCTTCTTATTATTACGAAGCTTATACAGGCAATACAGGTCCCGACACAGATATGAACACTAGGCTTATTCTCCTTTCCAGAAACAAATACCACCTGTCTGTTCTCTCCCTTCCCTATTGTCAGTATTTACATTTTTAGCCAGCCAATGCCAACAAAATGGTTTCCTTTATGGTTTGCAGGTGTCTGGTTACTCCTTCCTGTGGAATTTTAAGTAGCCGTGGCGTAACTACCGGGGGAGCAGGGGATGCAATTGGGCCAGGGTCCGCACCCCCCAGGGCCCCCCGGCAGCTCGCTCACACAAATTCCGCCGGTTCCAGGCGTACGGTAGGGGGTGGAGGGAGTGGCCGGGTGGGGGAGAGGGGATGTCCTACCGCCAGTCCAGCCATCTTTCCTACAGCTGCTACCTTGTTGTTCTATTGCCATTAACCCCCCACTATTAACCCCCCACTAGTGTCGACTGAGGGGCCCAGGGCCCACTGGGCCTGCAGCCTCAGGCTCACTAAATCTTCAGCTGGGGCCCCCCAGCTGCAAAGTCCTCTCAGAAGGTCAAACTCCCCACAACGCGCATACCTTTTTCCTGCACGTCACCATGACCGGGGGTTAGAGAGGGAGGTAAGGAAAGAGAGTGCAGGGAGCAGGTCTGGGCTGGCAGGGCCCAAAAGAGACAGCGCCCACCAGTTTTTTCCCAGTTTCTGACCCTGACCCTCACTCTTTTCAACTGTAACTAACTGTTACCCTAAAAGGCTCAGTGGAATAACTATAGAGGAAGCAGACTCTGCAGTAAGGGGCGCATGGGGGCCTGGGGTCAGCCTCCTTTATAGTCATTTAAAAAGGATAAGTAAACCTTTCAAATAAGTGAATGCAAAATTGATGAGAGTGCTATTCTAAGACATTTTGCCCTTTACATTCATTATTTATTTTCTTTTTATTCCAAGATATTGTGGGATACATGTGCTGTTAATATGAATGAATTTTGTACCAACAGCGCCACCTGCTGGTCAGTTTCTGACCAGTCTGACCACCAAGTAGTCAAGGAAGTTGTCAGGAGAAAGAAAGAGGCTGCTCTGATGTTCTTCTGCTTAGGAAAGATGTGAGAAAGGTTTCTAATTGTTTTCCTAAGCAGAAGAACATCAGAGCAGCCTCTTTCTTTCTCCTGACAACTTCCTTGACTACTTGGTGGTCAGACTGGTCAGAAACTGACCAGCAGGTGGAGCTGTTGGAACAAAATTCATTCATATTAACAGCACATGTATCCCTTAATATCTTGGAATAAAAAAAAAAAATAATGAATTAAAATTACAAAAGTAATTAAAATCATCAATTTTACATTCACTTATTTAAAATGCTTAATTATCCTTTGAAAGCTTGAAAATTAACGGACCCACAGGAGCGACAAGTGGGGGTTGTTATGCTGAGGAACAGGCTCAAATCATCTTATACCCTAGGCCATCATTCCTATCTAGACTTGGACCCCCTAAACCAGTTTTGGATGCAAAAGGCACAACAGGGAGATTTCTCTAAACCATTCCCAACCTGCCAAAACTGTTGAATTCTACATGACCAAACCCAAGCCTAATTAAGGTCATCCCTAATTAAAACAATTCGTTTGAGACACGGAACCCTGAACTGTCATTGTCTCCCCTTGTAGTGGCTCATTCTCTTTAATCAGATTCCCATCCCTACTACGTGCAGCAAGGAGAGGGTTACCTTTTGCCTTGAGACTGGATCATTCAGGAAACCTTTACAGTTGTGGCCCTCATCTTAAGCATGGCACCTTTACAATAAAGAAACAAAATATTGGAAAAAGAGATGTTGTTGCTAATAACACCCTGCTACTGTGCCTTTTACAGCTTTGCTGTGCTCCCTTTTTTTTTCTATATATTGAGCCTAGTGCAGCAGTTTTGGGTGGGAGATGTAGTGAACAGTACATACGTAGGGGAGTAATAAAGCCAGTCTAAATATAAAATCGTAATACAGTTTTGTTTTCAGGGGGGTGCATATCATTTGATTAAAGCTGTCATTCCCCTGGACTGTTTGACTGGAATCCAAGTTTTTCCATAAAGATAATGGTTTACTGAGATGAACATGTAATGGAGCAGGCAGGGGTCTAGGGTTCATTTCGCCTACCCTTCAGCAGATAGAGGATTCATTTATTAATGGGATGCCATATTCCAATAAATACCATGCTCTGCGGTGGGAGGATTCTTCTCCCCAGTGAAAGGACAACTAAACTAATTATGTGGAAGTGAAGATTTCCCAGCCCTGTCTGATAATTTAAGCAGCTAATAATCTCCCCCACCTGAGTGACAGCCCTTCCGACAAATCAATATGAGATGTCAGGACCTTGATTAACATGATCTGATGAAGGACTGAGCTTGCAGATGAAGGAGCATTGAAAGAACAGCTTTGATCAGGAGATGAAGATTGCCTTTGCTTTGTTTTAACTGGGAGTAGTTACAGGCAACAGGCTATGGAACTCCATGGTGACTTCTGATATCTTTATACCTTCTCAGAATGAAGAATTTTTTATCTGTTACCTATATAACCTGTATAACTGTATAGACTGAATCATTGTGCCTATATATGGTTATAGAATCCCTCAGTGACTGCTTATATCCTTACCATTTACAGTAGGGGGTACATGATCTCTTATAATACATGAGTGATACTCAGAGTTCCCTGTATAACTCAGCCTGCAGCCTTGTGCCTTTATATGGTCACAGAACAACCCCTCAGTGACTTCTAATATCCTTATCATTTACAGTAGGGGGTACATTATCCCTTATAATACATGAGTGATACTCAGAGTTCCCTGTATAACTCAGCCTGCAGCCTTGTGCCTTTATATGGTCACAGAACAACCCCTCAGTGACTTCTAATATCCTTATCATTTACAGTAGGGGGTACATTATCCCTTATAATACATGAGTGATACTCAGAGTTCCCTGTATAACTCAGCCTGTAGCCTTGTGCCTTTATATGGTCACAGAACAACCCATCAGTGACTTCTAATATCCTTATCATTTACAGTAGGGGGTACATTATCCTTTACAGGCCCGGACTGGCAATCTGTGGGTTCTGGCAAATGCCAGAGGGGCTGCTGTATGGTTCAATAGAAAGTTACCATATAGTGGGCTGGTAGGGGGCTGTTTGGGCTGGTAGAGGGCTGTTTGGGCCTCTGTGTACTTGGAATGGCAGGGCCTATTTTGACTCCCAGTCCAGGCCTGATCCTTTATAATACATGAGTGATACTCAGAGTTCCCTGTATAACTCAGCCTGCAGCCTTGTGCCTTTATATGGTCACAGAACAACCCCTCAGTGACGTCTAATATCCTTATCATTTACAGTAGGGGGTACATTATCCCTAATAATACATGAGTGATACTCAGAGTTCCCTGTATAACTCAGCCTGAAGCCTTGTGCCTTTATATGGTCACAGAACAACCCCTCAGTGACTTTTAATATCCTTATCATTTACAGTAGGGGGTACATTATCCCTTATAATACATGAGTGATACTCAGAGTTCCCTATATAACTCAGCCTGCAGCCTTGTGCCTTTATATGGTCACAGAACTCCTCAGTGACTTCTAATATCCTTATCATTTACAGTAGGGGGTACATTATCCCTTATAATACATGAGTGATACTCAGAGTTCCCTGTATAACTCAGCCTGCAGCCTTGTGCCTTTATATGGTTACAGAATCCCTCAGTGGCTTCTAAGATCCTTATCAATTACAGTAGGGGTATTTGTATTATTATGCCTTATTGGGCTTTCTATGAGACTTGCTCAAGAAAACTGCATTTTTACTTTTCGTTACATTGTTTCAAGAGTCAGAACCAAAGAAACATAAACGGATAAACGGAAACTGCTCTTCATAACAATTACATTTAATAATAAACTGTAATTTATATATTTAAAAAAAAAGATTTATATTTTAAAAGTTGCATATTGAAGTCCCCAAATTTTCAGCGATCCGGAGCTTTTACATTACGTGACTTCAGGAGTTTGGATTCGGTTCGGCTGAACTCTACAGAGTTGGTGCACCCTACTGCCAATAACGCTGCCATCAAGTGCCATTTATTTATTAGCTGGGCAATACCCACCACGTGGCAGTGCCGACATCCTTGAGATCTCATTTGTATGTTCCGTGGTTCCCCATTCTCCATCTGTCATCTGCTGGTACTTTTGCCATAGCTACACCCAGGCCAGAAATAAACATCAATTTGATTTGCTGAGCTGCTTTTGTGAGCCCACAGATAGATAGGAATCATTAATGCCTTCCTACACGCTGCTTGCGGCTCACAGGGGACAAACCATTTCACAGGAGCATGCTATTTTCTGCTAGTAATGGATAACATTTCACAAAAAGCTGCTACACTCAGCTGGGTATATTTGGGCCCTCAGGCTTCTAGCTCTTTTAGTACTACAACTCCCATAATCCTCTACCAGAGCAGCACTGGGGGTTTATAGTTCAAAAACCTCTATAAGCGGCTAAGGTATGGCTCCTGGCTGGTATCATACTGACATAACCAATATGAATCATACAGACTTAAAGGGGTTGTTCACCTTTAAATTAACTTTTAGTAGGATGTAGAGAGGGATATTCTGAGCCAATTTGCAATTAGTTTTATTTTTTTTACTATTTGTTTTTTTATTCAGCAGCTCTCCGGTTTGCAATTTCAAGCATCTGGTTGCTAGGGTCCAAATCCCCCTAGCGACCATGCATTGATTTGAATAAGAGACAGGAATGTGAATAGGAGAGGCCTGAGTAGAAAGATGAGCAATAAAAAAAAGTAACTATAACAAGACGTTTGTGGCCTTACAGAGCATTTGTTTTTAGATGGGGTCCGTGACCCCCATTTCAAAGCTGAAGAGAGCCAGAAGAAGAAGGCAAATCATTCAAAAACTATAAAAAATAAATAATGAAGACCAATTGAAAAGTTGCTTATAATTGCAACTAACATACTAAAAGTTAACTTAAAGGCGAACCACCCCTTTAACAATATTTAAATTTTATATAAAAGGGACAATTTAGGCCATGCCCCTGAATTCCCCTAAATTCATGGCCATGATACACCCCATGCATCAAAGTGCCCCCTTCTTTGCTCACACCCCCGATTGCCTGCAATCCCAGACCTTTTGTCACCATGATTGGCTCCCCCACTTATGGTCGAACTGGAATTTTTAGCTTTTTTTTCAGCAGCGATATTGTTGCTAGGGTCCCATTTTCTCCTAGCAACCAGGCCGTGGATTGAATGAAAGACAGGAAATTGAATAGGACGGGCGCTGAATACACAGATAAGGAATAAAAAGTAATTAACAATAAAATTGTAGCCTTACAGAGGGTCGGTGACCCCCATTTGCAACCTGAAAAGAAGCAATAGAGGAAAGCAAATAAGTCAAAAGCTATAAAAGTTAACATGAAGCCAAACTGAAGAGAGAAGCACATTGCAGGAGTAAACATTATCATAAAAAGGCACTACCACTTTAAGAGCAAAACACAACCAACAATTTTAAGAAATCTGGTATTTTCTTAGATTAAAATGGCGGTGCCCCTCTACAGATGCGGGTGACTTTTTGTTCTTATTCCTGCCGCCTTTTCTAATTAGCAGAGGAACAAAGACTGATGAGCTGCAAAGAGACGAGATGTGAAAATTTCCCCTTTCGTTGGAAGATTCAACAAAACAAATTTGTTTTAAAAAAAGAAAAGGCAAAACTCTCCAAAAGTGTTCAGTTGCTATGGCGACTTTAACAGGTTGGGCATATTATTTGCTGAAAAAATGGCGCTGGGTTGGGTTGAGTCTTTGCTAATAAACAGAAATAGGTTATACAATCACTGAAAGGGTTGGTTCACCTTTAAATTTACTTTTAGCATGTTATAGAATGGCCAATTGAAACAGCTTTTCGTTCGGTCTTCATTATTTCTTTTTTTTTTAATTATTTACCTTTGTCCTCTGACTCTCTCCAGCTTTCAAATGGGGGTCACTGACCCCCATTCTTCATAGGGGTCCCATTCAACTTGTAGGCAGGACCTGCCACCCCTTATTTACACATGGAAGGATTTGGGTTGAGCATGGGTTGGGAATTTTCTGCCAATTATTATATGCCACATTCATTCAAGAGTCAGAGCCAGCAGTGCAGCAGTGAACATGCTCAATTGCAAATACATTCACAAAATCAATGACCGTTTTTATTAAACGTACATTTTGAAGTTTCTTACAAAAATAAAAATAATGACTGCAGGTTTGTAAGTTGGCCCTGCTGTGTTTTTTAGGAATAGACCATTTGCCCAAAACATGCCATAGGGAGAATAGTGTTGGTAGGAGATGGGTGCTGCGGGGAGGGGGTTATTTTTATTACTGTAGGATCCAAGTTGCTGTTGCTACAAGGGACTGGTATAAATGTGCACTGAGATATTCCTGCCTGGGATTGTGCCATTATCGATCGCTGCTGGAGATATCGATGTTTCCAGTTCTCCGCTCACAGGTTTACAAACCAATCTGTTCCCTCCCCAAGAATCAGCCGCTCGCCAAGTTCATCAAACTCTCCCAGGAGGGGCATCGCAGTTCAGTGGAAAAATTAACACTTTGCTGTGCACAGGGAGAATTATTGGCTAAGCCTCACAGTGTGTCCTTCCAGGCTCTCCACTGATGGGGGTCACCGACCCCACACTCTCCTCTGATGGATGCCCTTAGGCTGGAGAGCAAATCTTGCTGCCAACAAGCAACACCAATATTGAAATTGCATCCCAACGTTTTAAATGAAGGTTGTAATTTTATTCTAATTTATCCATCAGTGATCAAGTGGATCTTGGCCCTGATTTGGCCACCTGTATTCTTGGTGATATATTCTGGGTATATAGCAGGGCCTATGGAGACCCTCTGAAAGAAGGTCTCATCAACTCTCACCATTGTGGGCCTTGACTGATGGGATTTTCAAACCTGCCCGATCGATATGTGGCCATTGTCTGACAGCTATTGGTAGGGCAGTCAAATTGCCAATTAACTGTCATCTTGGTCTAGACTTGGCTTGTATTGGCATTCTAGCTGAGGAATTGACTCAATGGATACTGCCCCTTGAGAACTTCAAGTTACTAATTAAGCACATAATGCAACATCATTAAAGGCTCATTGCAGCCCACAATCGTAGGTTATTCCCTCTAATGCGGGTTATCAAAGCAAAGGCCATGCAGCATGAAACATGCGCTGTGTGAAGAATAAAATAAAATGGAGTGCAGTTTAACGCCGCTGGTGGGGCTGCCTCCACTTTATTCCGTTTGATTGCTGAGCCTTTATAATGTCTTCCCAATACAAGTGAGGATAGTGGAACCCCAGACCTGATGGGAAGCCTTTAATAATCTGTTCCATAGGGTGAGATACGCAAAGGGGTTACTGCTATTTATTTTAATTACATATTCTTTTATATCAGTCACTGCCCAATAACGTTTAAAGTGTAATTTCCCTAAAAACATATACATACTAGAGTCAGTTTCATCAGGCACCAGAATCAAACATGGGCCCCCAGCACAGTGGGTTTAGCATTGCTGTCTTGCAGCCCCAGGGTTCTGGGTTTGGTTCTAACTAGGGAACCCCTGGTACCATAAATTTCTTCCCAAAAATGTCCAGGCAGGTTAGAATCAAGTGATGATGTCTTGCAATTCAGGATTTAGAGAGGGACTGTATGGCAATGAAGAAGACGGAATATTAAAGTGTACAAGAAGTTCTCATTGCAGTGAAGGATAGGAAGGCTTAAGTATATGGCAAAGAAGAGAAGGAAACAGTTTGCTGATATAGATGAGAGAAGTCCCATGGCCATAAAGAATAGCATCTAGGGAAGCTGTATAGAGATAATGCAGAGTATTAAAAGACGGCATTTGGAAATCAAGTATAGAGTTATGTTTATGGCAAGGGAAAATACAGTTATGTGACCTGCTATCCAGAATGCATGGGACCTGGGGCTTTTCTGGATAACAGATCTTTCTGTAATTTGTGTCTTCATACCTTAAGTCTACTAGAAGATCATGTAAACATTAAATAAACCCAATAGGCTGGTTTTGTTCCCAGTAAGGATTAATTATATCTCAGTGTGGATCAAGTGCAAAGTACTGTAAAAAATGTAAATTATTTGTATAAAGTCTTTAGGAAATGGCCTGTAATTTGGGGCATTCTGGATAATGGTTTTCTGGATAACGACCCCATAACTGTACTATACGTAGAGGCAATATGGCAATCATTAAGAGTATAGAGGGAGGCTGTGTGACAAAAGAAGAAGATGATACTAGAAGGATACTAGTGGATATAAGGCAATGAAGTAGAGAAAAGAAGGAGGCTCTTTGGTGATGAATAGGGATGGGTGAATTTTTTAACCTTGTTTCGCCGTGGAAATGACTTGTATGGCAGCGTGTATCAAAAAATAATTTAGTTGCATGACAATTTTTTTGACGCCCATAGACTTTAATGGCATTGGCGAAAATCTTTTGGCAAAATGAAACGGCTCAAATTCGCCCATCCCTAGGAAGAATAGTGTAAAACAGTGGAGTCATAGGACAATGAAGAAAAGATATAGAGTCAGTAGCGTAAACAAAAGAAGTGGAAGGTTGTAGATGATGATGGTGGGTACGGAGGGGCTGTATAGTGATATAAAGAAGAAACTATGAAGAGGCTGTATGGCAATGATGAAGAGTATAAATGGAGGCTGTATGCCAGTAAAGAAAAGTATAAAATGAGGCTGTATGATGAAAAGTAGGAAGGCTGCATGGCAGGGTGCCCAAATGTTGATCATGGTCTATTTTGATCATAAAAAAAAATTTCTGTCCATTGACATCAACGCATTTTGGTGAATTGGGGTACTGGGGGCATTTAGAGTATACATGGAATTGCCTCTGTGCCACCCTGCTATGAATTCTTACGTTAGATCTCATCAGGTGGCAAGAGTAGATCCCAAGGTGACAAAGTCTGGGCAACTCTGCTGAATGCCAATAAACAGTACAGACTGCAGAGCAATGAAGGAAATAATAGAGGCCAATCAAGAAGAGCATATAGGGAGGATGTTTGGTGATGAAAACTAGAATAAAGGGGAAGAGTAGTAACAGACTCTGTATAACGACACAGAGAAATAGTAGAGTAAGGCTGAGTGTGATGAAAAATAATACAGGGGGAGTCTGTATGGAAACAAAGAAGGGCCTAGAAAGAGGGATTTATAGAAACAGAACAAGAAGGGATAACAACACAGAGGGGTATGAAAGTATATTGAGGGTTGGGGCAGAGTTCTATAAATATTAATGAAAAGAAATTCAGTATATATCAGTGATTAACATAGGGGGATTGAAGCAGGGGTCCTGTGGGACACGCACTGTGCCCATTGTTTTAATTGAAAATATACAGTGTTTGATTTTATTTTTTTGCACTAAACACAACAAAGTAAAGCTAAAAAGCACTTTTGCTTTAAACTGGATCCTTGTGTCTTCAGAGCAGTTGTGGGAGGCGCAGAAAGCAGTAAATCCAATTGCATCTTCCATTTAAGCCCCCCTATTAATGGACTCTTCCTTATCTGTAAAACCGAGACGCGGTACGTAGGGTTTTGCCAAGTCATGGGTTACTCTTTTCCGTTTTAACATGGAATTCAATAAAATGTTGAAGAATGTTTATTCTGGTGAGTGACTGTATGTTGCAGACCACGTGAGGTCAGTTGATGTTCTTGCAGTTGCAGTTAATATTATTGGCCCAAAAACAGCCAATGAAGGGGCCTATCTCTTTCGTATCCACACAATGAGGCAAGAGGGGCTTTGTGTTCATCTCAGAGTCTTTTGCTTGTTACTTTTGTTGTTCTTGGGAGAGCTGGGTGTAATTATGGGCTGCCTGTTATTATCAGCACTGGGGATGCTGAGCTTCATTCCCCCCTGTTCTTGACCGTTGGTTCATGTATAATCAGCTCATACACAGCTGCTGCAATGTGTGGGAGGGTTAGAGATGAGCGCATTTACACCAGTGATCTGCCTGCTGCCTACTCACTGGGAACATGGCAGGAGAAAAGTCTTCATTATCTCTATTAAATGTAGAGACCCTTCCCTGGCTGAATCCACCCACCTCATCCCCCCAGCACTGCCATAGCCCTGAGTCTAACTGCTGTCATTTGTTATCCATTCAACATGGAGTGTATAAAGAACAACATTATCATCAGCATCTGTGTGTTTAGATTATATTTTGAATATAAAGGGGTTCAAGGTGTGAGATCCTAAAAGCATTATAGTAGGGTCATGTAGTCACCAGCTGTAGGTGGGACAGTGACTGTGGGATAGCAGGTATAGTAGGGAGAGATGGTGTCTATAGTAACAGTGGATAATAGTCTCTGGGAAGGGAGTGTGACTGTGGGATAGCAGGTATAGTAGGGAGAGATGTGTCTATAGTAACAGTGGATAATAGTCTCTGGGAAGGGAGTGTGGCTGTGGGATAGCAGGTATAGTAGGGAGAGATGGTGTCTATAGTAACAGTGGGATAATAGTCTCTGGGAAGGGAGTGTGACTGTGGGATAGCAGGTATAGTAGGGAGAGATGGTGTCTATAGTAACAGTGGATAATAGTCTCTGGGAAGGGAGTGTGACTGTGGGATAGTAGGTATAGTAGGGAGAGATGGTGCCTATAGTAACAGTGGGATAATAGTCTCTGGGAAGGGAGTGTGACTGTGGGATAGCAGGTATAGTAGGGAGAGATGGTGTCTATAGTAACAGTGGATAATAGTCTCTGGGAAGGGAGTGTGACTGTGGGATAGCAGGTATAGTAGGGAGAGATGGAGTCTATAGTAACAGTGGGATAATAGTCTCTGGGAAGGGAGTGTGACTGTGGGATAGCAGGTGTAGTAGGGAGAGATGGTGTCTATAGTAACAGTGGATAATAGTCTCTGGGAAGGGAGTGTGACTGTGGGATAGCAGGTATAGTAGGGAGAGATGGTGTCTATAGTAACAGTGGATAATAGTCTCTGGGAAGGGAGTGTGACTGTGGGATAGCAGGTATAGTAGGGAGAGATGGTGTCTATAGTAACAGTGGGATAATAGTCTCTGGGAAGGGAGTGTGACTGTGGGATAGCAGGTATAGTAGGGAGAGATGGTGTCTATAGTAACAGTGGATAATAGTCTCTGGGAAGGGAGTGTGACTGTGGGATAGCAGGTATAGTAGGGAGAGATGGAGTCTATAGTAACAGTGGGATAATAGTCTCTGGGAAGGGAGTGTGACTGTGGGATAGCAGGTGTAGTAGGGAGAGATGGTGTCTATAGTAACAGTGGATAATAGTCTCTGGGAAGGGAGTGTGACTGTGGGATAGCAGGTATAGTAGGGAGAGATGGTGTCTATAGTAACAGTGGATAATAGTCTCTGGGAAGGGAGTGTGACTGTGGGATAGCAGGTATAGTAGGGAGAGATGGTGTCTATAGTAACAGTGGATAATAGTCTCTGGGAAGGGAGTGTGACTGTGGGATAGCAGGTATAGTAGGGAGAGATGTGCCTATAGTAACAGTGGATAATAGTCTCTGGGAAGGGAGTGTGACTGTGGGATAGCAGGTATAGTAGGGAGAGATGTGTCTATAGTAACAGTGGGATAATAGTCTCTGGGAAGGGAGTGTGACTGTGGGATAGCAGGTATAGTAGGGAGAGATGGTGTCTATAGTAACAGTGGGATAATAGTCTCTGGGAAGGGAGTGTGACTGTGGGATAGCAGGTATAGTAGGGAGAGATGGTGTCTATAGTAACAGTGGATAATAGTCTCTGGGAAGGGAGTGTGACTGTGGGATAGTAGGTATAGTAGGGAGAGATGGTGCCTATAGTAACAGTGGGATAATAGTCTCTGGGAAGGGAGTGTGACTGTGGGATAGCAGGTATAGTAGGGAGAGATGGTGTCTATAGTAACAGTGGATAATAGTCTCTGGGAAGGGAGTGTGACTGTGGGATAGCAGGTATAGTAGGGAGAGATGGAGTCTATAGTAACAGTGGGATAATAGTCTCTGGGAAGGGAGTGTGACTGTGGGATAGCAGGTGTAGTAGGGAGAGATGGTGTCTATAGTAACAGTGGATAATAGTCTCTGGGAAGGGAGTGTGACTGTGGGATAGCAGGTATAGTAGGGAGAGATGGTGTCTATAGTAACAGTGGATAATAGTCTCTGGGAAGGGAGTGTGACTGTGGGATAGCAGGTATAGTAGGGAGAGATGGTGTCTATAGTAACAGTGGGATAATAGTCTCTGGGAAGGGAGTGTGACTGTGGGATAGCAGGTATAGTAGGGAGAGATGGTGTCTATAGTAACAGTGGATAATAGTCTCTGGGAAGGGAGTGTGACTGTGGGATAGCAGGTATAGTAGGGAGAGATGGTGTCTATAGTAACAGTGGATAATAGTCTCTGGGAAGGGAGTGTGACTGTGGGATAGCAGGTATAGTAGGGAGAGATGGTGTCTATAGTAACAGTGGATAATAGTCTCTGGGAAGGGAGTGTGACTGTGGGATAGCAGGTATAGTAGGGAGAGATGTGTCTATAGTAACAGTGGGATAATAGTCTCTGGGAAGGGAGTGTGACTGTGGGATAGCAGGTATAGTAGGGAGAGATGGTGTCTATAGTAACAGTGGGATAATAGTCTCTGGGAAGGGAGTGTGACTGTGGGATAGCAGGTATAGTAGGGAGAGATGGTGTCTATAGTAACAGTGGATAATAGTCTCTGGGAAGGGAGTGTGACTGTGGGATAGTAGGTATAGTAGGGAGAGATGGTGCCTATAGTAACAGTGGGATAATAGTCTCTGGGAAGGGAGTGTGACTGTGGGATAGCAGGTATAGTAGGGAGAGATGGTGTCTATAGTAACAGTGGATAATAGTCTCTGGGAAGGGAGTGTGACTGTGGGATAGCAGGTATAGTAGGGAGAGATGGAGTCTATAGTAACAGTGGGATAATAGTCTCTGGGAAGGGAGTGTGACTGTGGGATAGCAGGTGTAGTAGGGAGAGATGGTGTCTATAGTAACAGTGGATAATAGTCTCTGGGAAGGGAGTGTGACTGTGGGATAGCAGGTATAGTAGGGAGAGATGGTGTCTATAGTAACAGTGGATAATAGTCTCTGGGAAGGGAGTGTGACTGTGGGATAGCAGGTATAGTAGGGAGAGATGGTGTCTATAGTAACAGTGGGATAATAGTCTCTGGGAAGGGAGTGTGACTGTGGGATAGCAGGTATAGTAGGGAGAGATGGTGTCTATAGTAACAGTGGATAATAGTCTCTGGGAAGGGAGTGTGACTGTGGGATAGCAGGTATAGTAGGGAGAGATGGTGTCTATAGTAACAGTGGATAATAGTCTCTGGGAAGGGAGTGTGACTGTGGGATAGCAGGTATAGTAGGGAGAGATGGTGTCTATAGTAACAGTGGATAATAGTCTCTGGGAAGGGAGTGTGACTGTGGGATAGCAGGTATAGTAGGGAGAGATGTGCCTATAGTAACAGTGGATAATAGTCTCTGGGAAGGGAGTGTGACTGTGGGATAGCAGGTATAGTAGGGAGAGATGTGCCTATAGTAACAGTGGATAATAGTCTCTGGGAAGGGAGTGTGACTGTGGGATAGCAGGTATAGTAGGGAGAGATGTGTCTATAGTAACAGTGGGATAATAGTCTCTGGGAAGGGAGTGTGACTGTGGGATAGCAGGTATAGTAGGGAGAGATGGTGTCTATAGTAACAGTGGGATAATAGTCTCTGGGAAGGGAGTGTGACTGTGGGATAGCAGGTATAGTAGGGAGAGATGGTGTCTATAGTAACAGTGGATAATAGTCTCTGGGAAGGGAGTGTGACTGTGGGATAGTAGGTATAGTAGGGAGAGATGGTGCCTATAGTAACAGTGGGATAATAGTCTCTGGGAAGGGAGTGTGACTGTGGGATAGCAGGTATAGTAGGGAGAGATGGTGTCTATAGTAACAGTGGATAATAGTCTCTGGGAAGGGAGTGTGACTGTGGGATAGCAGGTATAGTAGGGAGAGATGGAGTCTATAGTAACAGTGGGATAATAGTCTCTGGGAAGGGAGTGTGACTGTGGGATAGCAGGTGTAGTAGGGAGAGATGGTGTCTATAGTAACAGTGGATAATAGTCTCTGGGAAGGGAGTGTGACTGTGGGATAGCAGGTATAGTAGGGAGAGATGGTGTCTATAGTAACAGTGGATAATAGTCTCTGGGAAGGGAGTGTGACTGTGGGATAGCAGGTATAGTAGGGAGAGATGGTGTCTATAGTAACAGTGGGATAATAGTCTCTGGGAAGGGAGTGTGACTGTGGGATAGCAGGTATAGTAGGGAGAGATGGTGTCTATAGTAACAGTGGATAATAGTCTCTGGGAAGGGAGTGTGACTGTGGGATAGCAGGTATAGTAGGGAGAGATGGTGTCTATAGTAACAGTGGATAATAGTCTCTGGGAAGGGAGTGTGACTGTGGGATAGCAGGTATAGTAGGGAGAGATGGTGTCTATAGTAACAGTGGATAATAGTCTCTGGGAAGGGAGTGTGACTGTGGGATAGCAGGTATAGTAGGGAGAGATGTGCCTATAGTAACAGTGGATAATAGTCTCTGGGAAGGGAGTGTGACTGTGGGATAGCAGGTATAGTAGGGAGAGATGTGCCTATAGTAACAGTGGATAATAGTCTCTGGGAAGGGAGTGTGACTGTGGGATAGCAGGTATAGTAGGGAGAGATGTGTCTATAGTAACAGTGGGATAATAGTCTCTGGGAAGGGAGTGTGACTGTGGGATAGCAGGTATAGTAGGGAGAGATGGTGTCTATAGTAACAGTGGGATAATAGTCTCTGGGAAGGGAGTGTGACTGTGGGATAGCAGGTATAGTAGGGAGAGATGGTGTCTATAGTAACAGTGGATAATAGTCTCTGGGAAGTGACTGGGGCTGTGGGATAGCAGGTATACAAGGAGAGTTAATGCTTATAGCAGCAGATACACATGATCAGGTTGTTGGAGGTTCCTAAGTTCAGCTAAAAAGTCACGCTATAGTTCAGTTTTTTTTTTTTTTATAAAATATGTGGCCCTGGGTCCTACTACCATGAAAGTTGGCTACAACAGGAAGATATTTACAAATGTTATAAATGTTGTGAGGTTTATCTGCCTTCTTGACCATTAGAAACATATTTCCCTTTATTTCATTACCTCTAAATATCGATTTTAAGTTGGACATTCCTTAAAGAGCCCCCGGCAGATGATTGAAGCCCGTCCTAAGGAATTACAGATCCTGGGCGACTGTGTTGTAACTGTACTTAAATGACTCTCATTCATTTCAGGCCTGTTTGTTCCCATTACAGTCATTTCCGTGTCACAGCCCGTTATGTGGATCCAATTGCTTTGAATTTCGGAATCGGCTTTGTATGACCTTGGCAATTCCAATATAATGTATTGAAATGGCCAGATTTCCCTCTCTGCAGCTAAAAAATGCACAGTGCGGTGCTGGGATCACTCTTGCATTGCTTTTAATAAGCACCTGGTTAAAGGGGAAGCTAACCTACCAGAACACTGTCCCTTAAGCCAAATGATGCTAGTCTAGTTTTCCAAGGCATTGAGATTACTGGGCAATATCTGCATGCCAATATGACTGTGATTAAACATCACAATGGGGATATAGTGCTGTTTAGGTGTTCAGAACTAGAAAAGTCCAGCAGAGCAGAGCCAATAGAATACAGTTATAAAACTTTTATAAAAACGAAGCTTACATTGCCTATAGTGATTCAGCCCCTAAATTGGGGCCCCCATACAATAACAACTAGCGGGCAAGGCCTGGAACCTGTCCCATATGTGCAATGCTGGTTATGTGGTTAAGGATAATGTCACTCTGAATGTATATAATAGTCATGAGCCAGACGTTCTGGCAAAAAGGATCAAAGACAATTTTCCAGCTCCCAACTAATAAAGTCCTAGACCAGTCTGCGGTCTGTGCAACTATTTCACCACTTATGCATTTAATGGAAATGAGTAAATGTGTGGTATTGAGCACCAGAAGCTGAATTTGTCTTTGGGACTGCTGCTTCCAATGGGGATCAGATAGGATCTGTGCAGCCACTGGGACAGAATGTTCTGTTATACAGAGAGCTAGAATCTCAGCTGCCATAAAGCAGGACAGGACTGCTGCTTCCAATGGGGATCAGATAGGATCTGTGCAGCCACTGGGACAGAATGTTCTGTTATACAGATAGCTAGAATCTCAGCTGCCATAAAGCAGGACAGGACTGCTGCTTACAATGGGGATCAGATAGGATCTGTGCAGCCACTGGGACAGAATGTTCTGTTATACAGATAACTAGAATCTCAGCTGCCATAAAGCAGGACAGGACTGCTGCTTACAATGGGGATCAGATAGGATCTGTGCAGCCACTGGGACAGAATGTTCTGTTATACAGATAGCTAGAATCTCAGCTGCCATAAAGCAGGGCAGGACTGCTGCTTACAATGGGGATCAGATAGGATCTGTGCAGCCACTGGGACAGAATGTTCTGTTATACAGATAGCTAGAATCTCAGCTGCCATAAAGCAGGGCAGGACTGCTGCTTACAATGGGGATCAGATAGGATCTGTGCAGCCACTGGGACAGAATGTTCTGTTATACAGATAGCTAGAATCTCAGCTGCCATAAAGCAGGACAGGACTGCTGCTTCCAATGGGGATCAGATAGGATCTGTGCAGCCACTGGGACAGAATGTTCTGTTATACAGATAGCTAGAATCTCAGCTGCCATAGAGCAGGACAGGACTGCTGCTTACAATGGGGATCAGATAGGATCTGTGCAGCCACTGGGACAGAATGCTCTGTTATACAGATAGCTAGAATCTCAGCTGCCATAAAGCAGAGCAGGACTGCTGCTTCCAGTGGGGATTATTGTGCCACTGCAACTGTCTCTGAATACCAGTGTAGCTGCAGTTGGACATGGTCAGCTGTTGACAACTGACAGTATATGGGACAGAAAATAAAGACCAAATGCAAATATACACTGTTTTCTAGATAATGATGTATGTGTGTGAACGTCACCTTTAATGGGAAGCTGTGTCAAGTCAATTAAGATTAATGTAATTTCTGCTGATCCAAGAAATAGTAATATAATGGTCTGTGAGGGCAGAGAACCTTCAATAATGATAACAATAAGGGCAGGGTCCATAAATAGGTAATGTTTTTCTGTAGGACAGGGCAAAGTGGGCATTTATAGAAAAACATGGCAAAAATCAATTCTATTATCTCATCCCATAAATAACGAGAGGGAATATAGCCTGGGATCCACTGAGAAATGATATGGCATTTATATAAAAGTCAACAAACACTCTGAAATCCATCATACAAGACACAGATCTATGAGGCAATGAAACCAAAATCCATAATAAAGTGAAATGAGAAAGAAGAATGGAAAAATAAAGAGGGGGGAGTAACAGAAATGATCGAATATAACGGGGCCACTGGACATGCAGAGAGGAATGGCTTGTGACAACAAAGTCCCCAGTGCTGAAACAAGTTATACGGTGGGTTTATATATTATCAATGGTTAAATCATGCTGGGAGTTGTAGTTCAGCATCATCAGAGATAAATCCTTAAAGGGCATCTGTTGGCTAAATATATTGTCCCCAACCAAAGTTGTGCGGTCCAGTTGGGGGTAACAATAGTTTATTTTTAAACATTTCCCCCTACCAGCGATAGGCCGCCCGCACCGGGAAGGAACCCCAGATGTGAGCAGTCATGTTGGGACACGTGTGATTAATGAGTGAATGCTGCAACTTCCTCAGACTCTGACACGGCCACTCATACTCCCTCCCACTGTGAGTGGCCTAGTGCTGGCAGGGGGCAATTAAAAAAAAACCATTACTGTTACCCCCATGGAGTGCGGGCAGAACCCCTCAGTGAGTTGTAATAACCTTACTATTTACAGTAGAAAGTACAAAATCCCTTATAATAGATGAGTGATACTCAGAGTTCCCTGTATAACTCAGCCTGCAGCCTTGTGTCTTTATATGGTCACAGAACAACCCCTCAGTGACTTCTAATATCCTTATCATTTACAGTAGGGGGTACATTATCCCTTATAATACATGAGTGATACTCAGAGTTCCCTGTATAACTCAGCCTGCAGCCTTGTGCCTTTATATGGTCACAGAACAACCCCTCAGTGACTTCTAATATCCTTATCATTTACAGTAGGGGGTACATTATCCCTTATAATACATGAGTGATACTCAGAGTTCCCTGTATAACTCAGCCTGCAGCCTTGTGCCTTTATATGGTCACAGAACAACCCCTCAGTGACTTCTAATATCCTTATCATTTACAGTAGGGGGTACATTATCCCTTATAATACATGAGTGATACTCAGAGTTCCCTGTATAACTCAGCCTGCAGCCTTGTGTCTTTATATGGTCACAGAACAACCCCTCGGTGACTTCTAATATCCTTATCATTTACAGTAGGGGGTACATTATCCCTTATAATACATGAGTGATACTCAGAGTTCCCTATATAACTCAGCCTGCAGCCTTGTGTCTTTATATGGTCACAGAACAACCCCTCAGTGACTTCTAATATCCTTATCATTTACAGTAGGGGGTACGTTATCCCTTATAATACATGAGTGATACTCAGAGTTCCCTGTATAACTCAGCCTGCAGCCTTGTGCCTTTATATGGTCACAGAACAACCCCTCAGTGACTTCTAATATCCTTATCATTTACAGTAGGGGGTACATTATCCCTTATAATACATAAGTGATACTCAGAGTTCCCTGTATAACTCAGCCGGCAGCCTTGTGCCTTTATATGGTCACAGAACAACCCCTCAGTGACTTCTAATATCCTTATCAGTTACAGTAGGGGGTGCCTTAGACCTTATAATACATGAGAGCAATTTCTCCACTAAAGCTGGCCATAGACGCAAAGATCTGATCGTACGAATCGGTAATATCTCTGCGTGTATTGCCGATCGTAGGATTTTCAGTGGGAGACTGTCACTAGCTTTGGTTGGACATAGATATCGTACGATTGCTGTCAGGGGCAGAACATTGCTGATCTGTTCTTTAACTAATCTGACTGGTAAGACTTTGATCTGAATGGTTAGTGGTGGGTCGGGAGATGGGAAAGTCCGATCGTACGATGATTCATACGATCGGATCTTTGCATCTATGGGCAGCTTTAGAGAATCCCCCTGCTTGGGCCATGAGTGGAATAGTGTGTGTGGGGGGGGGATTACAAACTTAAAGAAAACCCATTTAACTCAGTGGCTGATTGTTCTCCCCCCGCACATATTTGGGTTTTGTTTTCCTGCAGAAAAATAAAAACTGATTATTTGTTCAATTTCAGCCGAGCTGCGGGATCAGTCGACAGGGGCCATTCGGAAAAGTCACTCGGTAGCAAAAAAAAAACAAAAATACTTATAGAGTGGGAAATAAACACAACTATTTAATTCTCTCCTCTTATAAACAGGCTTTCTCTGTTTCACCATTAAGAGGATTTGGAAAATTCCCCGCACACTCTATAATCCAGGACACACACACATATACAGACACACACATATACACACACAGACATACACACACATATACAGACACACACACAGACATACAGACAGACAGACACACACATATACACACAGACACACACACAGACATACAGACACACACAGACAGACACACACATATACACACACACACACACACACACACATACAGACACACACAGACATACAGACATACAGACACACACACACACATACACACACAGACATACACACATACACACAAACGCACAGACATACACACATACACACACAAACACATACACACATATACACATACAGACATACACACACAGACATACAGACACACACATATACACACAGACACACACAGACATACAGACACACACAGACAGACACACACATATACACACACACACACACACATACAGACACACACAGACATACAGATATACAGACACACACACACATACACACACAGACATACAGACATACACACAAACGCATACAAACACACACACAGACATACACACATATACACATACAGACATACACACACAGACATACAGACACACACAGAGACACACACAGACATACAGACAGACACACACATATACACATACAGACACACACAGACACACACAGACATACACACATACACACACACACAGACATACAGACACACACACACACAGACATACAGACACACACACAGACATACAGACACACACACACACAAACACAGACAGACAGACAGACACACACAATACACATACACACACACACACATATACACACAGACATACAGACAGACACACACACACAATACACATACAGACACACACACATATACACACACACACAGACATACACACATACACACATACAGACACACATATACACACAGACATACAGACACAGACACACACACATAAGAGAGTTTTTAAGAGAGATTGACTTGACTGTCTTGTGAGCTTTCTATCACTTTGTGGAATTAAAAGGACTTTTCCCTAAGGCTCCTGAGATTTCAGTAAGTGAGCACCTGGCACGGCATCAAACAAAGGCAACGCCGCACTCTCCGAGCTCTATTAATTCATGTCAGCATTACAAACCTACACCATGGCAATTAACCTCTCGGCTTCCAGAGGCGCATTATTCCGACGCCAGGTTGGGGGAAAGGCTACAATCCAATATTTATTAACTTTTCTCTTAAAAAGTGTCAAAATATCCCGCGGATCTTTATAAAAATGAAACAAACAAGCTTTGACGGAATGATTTATTCCCCTGACTTTTTCTTTTTGTGTGTGTGTTATTATATAGTGCGATTAATGGGTCTCAGGTTGGGCAGCCTGGTGGGTAACAGTGGGAAACACTGCTCTTGTGCAGCCTATGGGGTTCCAAGTTCAATTCCAGCCAGCGCCCTCTTTGTTAGGAGTTTGCTGGTTCTTTCTGTATTTCCTCTTGCGCTAAATAATATTCAGGGTAATTGACTCCTGAACTGACCGAATCCTAATTTGCATATGCAAATTGCATATGCAAATTAGGGGTGGGAAAGGAAAAAGTGTGAACATTTTTTTTCACTTCCTTGTTTTGTGATATAAAGTCACATGATTTCCTTACATATGCAAATTCGGATTCGGTTCGGGATTCGGCCGAATCTTTCACAAATCTGGCTGGAATCAGTTCAGCCAGACACAAGGATTCGGCCAAATCCTGCTAAAAAAAGGCCGAATCTCGAACCCAATCCTGGATTCGGTGCATCTCTGCTTACAATCTAATTTTGACTACAGAGGAGGAGGAGGGTGACTGTCAGTGGTGTAACTAGAGTGCGCTGGGCCCCCTTCAAAAAAATGTTCAGAGGGGCCAATTCCCATCCACCCACTCCCATCCCGCCTCCATCCGCCCATGTCCCGCCTCCACCCTGCCCACTCCCTGTTCGACTCCGTCCAATCCTGCCTGACTTGCGCTCCCCTTCCTTGCCGCAGGTAAAAGAGTGTAGCCCAGCTTTTCTCACCTAATCCCTGAGCTGTAGATAGCTCTATTATTTATTATCCAGAGCGCTAGAGAGGTTACAGTAAAATTGAGCTCCAGAGATACACAGGGGTAATAGTAGAAAGGAGAGCGCAAAACTATAAAACTGCGTGAGAAGAGAGAAGGAAAAGCTGGAGGATGCACCGAATCCATGGATTTGGTCCAAGATTCGGCAGGAATTCCGACTTTTTCAGCTGAATTCTAACTTTTTCAGCAGGATTTGGATTCGGCCGAATCCTTCTGCCCGTCCGAACTGAATCTGAATCCTAATTTAAAAACCACGTGACTTTTGTCCCAAAACAAGGAAGTAAAAAATGTTTTCCCCTTCCCATACCCAAACTGCATATGCAAATTAGAATTTGGATTCGGTTCGGTATTCGGCAGAATATTTCGTGAAGGATTCAGGGGTTCGGCCAAATCCAAAATAGTGGATTCGGTGCATCCCTACTTTGACTACTACTGAATGACAAGAAGCACCCTACTGAACGCACATGAAGCAATGCCTGGTGGGTCGCAGCACCCAAATATTTAAGGGAGTTTCTTTGCACTTTTGAGGTCTATGTGAGCATTCTGCAGTATGTGGAGCAATGACAGGTGGAGAAGGGTGTTTTGTACTCCACCTTACAAGCAGTCCAGGGAAGGTGGCCAAACATTGGAATTTTGGACCTCCCCCCAACAAAAAAATTAAGATTCAAGTTTGGGTGGAGGGTCTGATTTGCATAACTAATTGGTTGCTAAAGCATTGGCTTTTCTTGTCCTTTAAAAAAGAGAAGTAGGACAAGGTCAAATGGGATGATTGTGAGCAGTTGTGATAGTCCCAATTTTAACAGCTCAACCAGCAGTCTTGGATTGTTACTGAAATGTCCCGACTTTCTTTTTCTCTTTTTTCCTGCACTGAACAGCCAGAAAAATATACACAGTTTCTAAAACGTAATTGGCTTTTGGCACAGAGCCCAGAAAACAGTATGTGGCAGGTGTACTTCGATACATTTGTAACAAATTAAGATAAGCAAAGAAACCATTGTAACAATTTTAGATAACTTGCAGCTTAAAGGGCAATTCATTGTCATTAACAAAACTGTAATAACACATAAAAACCACAGAGATGGGTTCAAACTTTCATAACCTGCCTAATTTTGTTAAATGAACATGGTAATTAGGGGGTGTGGTCACAAACTGGGTGTGGTCAAACAATGTTTGAGCAGCAAATCTTCGTGTCCCTTTTTTGCGAGCCTAGCGACCATTAATGCGGCACGTGAATTGGATGCTGGCGCGCCAGAATTGGACGCCGACCCCTCCCTACCCCTACCGACCCCCTCCTGACCCCTACTGAACCCTCTCGACCCCCACCAAAGTGTTGGCGGCAGCAAGAGAATGTGGGACAGATGTGTTTTGTCTCTGGGAAAAGACAACGTACAAAGTTTAAAACCCAAAGGAAGAAACAGGCGGCCAAGAAAAGGAACACTGTGCTGATCTGAACAGAACCTGCTAAGTGATATAAAAGGCACAGTGTCAGCTCTTCAACAGGAAGAACCACTTCCTACGGGTACCAGCAGACCATACACCCCTTGTTCCGTGACCTGAAGACCCCAGATGTTGCTTTACTAAAACTCAAAAAATCCCGCAGCAGAATCATAGGTCATGGTCTGGGTGTTGTGGTTCAGCAAAATCTGGGTATGCAACATTAAAGGGATACCGTCATGGGAAAAGTAAGACTTCCTTGTTCTCATTAAAGGAGAAGGAAAGCTATGGAGGCATTTTATTGGCAATAGATTAGCTGCAATAGTGCAAGCTAGAATGTTATATTTATTCTGTAGAATGTTCTACCATACCTGAGTAAAAAGCACTAGAAGCTCTCTGTTTGTTTAGGATAGGAGCTGCAGTATTAGCTTGGTGTGACATCACTTCCTGCCTGAGTCTCTTCCTGCTCTTTATCTACTGTGTATACTGTGCTTGAATGGCTGCCCCCATGGCTACACAGCAGCTTGTTTATATAAACTATAGTAGTACTTATCTGTTATCTACTGTGTATCCTGTGCTTGAATGGCTGCCCCCATGGCTACACAGCAGCTTGTTTATATAAACTATAGTAGTACTTATCTGTTATCTACTGTGTATCCTGTGCTTGAATGGCTGCCCCCATGGCTACACAGCAGCTTGTTTATATAAACTATAGTAGTACTTATCTGTTATCTACTGTGTATCCTGTGCTTGAATGGCTGCCCCCATGGCTACACAACAGCTTGTTTATATAAACTATAGTAGTACTTATCTGTTATCTACTGTGTATCCTGTGCTTGAATGGCTGCCCCCATGGCTACACAGCAGCTTGTTTATATAAACTATAGTAGTACTTATCTGTTATCTACTGTGTATCCTGTGCTTGAATGGCTGCCCCCATGGCTACACAGCAGCTTGTTTATATAAACTATAGTAGTACTTATCTGTTATCTACTGTGTATCCTGTGCTTGAATGGCTGCCCCCATGGCTACACAACAGCTTGTTTATATAAACTATAGTAGTACTTATCTGTTATCTACAGTGTATCCTGTGCTTGAATGGCTGCCCCCATGGCTACACAGCAGCTTGTTTATATAAACTATAGTAGTACTTATCTGTTATCTACTGTGTATCCTGTGCTTGAATGGCTGCCCCCATGGCTACACAGCAGCTTGTTTATATAAACTATAGTAGTGCTTATCTGTTATCTACTGTGTATCCTGTGCTTGAATGGCTGCCCCCATGGCTACACAGCAGCTTGTTTATATAAACTATAGTAGTGTTTCTGAAGCAAACACACCAGTTTTACCAGTGCAGGGCAACACTTGTCTTTCCTTTAAAACCCAATTTTTTTTTTGGTGTTACTGTTCCGTTTAAGGGAACACTCTTTCTAGCCAGGCCTCTCCTATTCATTTTCCAGTCTCTTATTCAAATCAGTGCATGGTTACTAGGGTAATTAGGACCCTAGCAACCAGACTGCTGATACCACAAACTGGAGAGCTGCTGAACAAAAAAACAAACTAACTCAAAAACCACAAAGAATAAAAAATGAAAACCAAATGCAAATTGTCTCAGAATATCCCTCTCTACATCATACAGTATATAACATTATGGGAGGGGGGCATAATGTTACATCCCTGGGCCCCCAGCAAGGTAGCACAGTATATTTCTGGGTCCCATCACCCTCTGTATGTGTCAGAGGTGGGAATGAAGAGCCGTAAATTCGCAGGACCTGCTTCCCCTGTTGTTTGGCCACTGCATAAAACAATTTTTGGCTTATTAGAATGTGGTGCAGCTCTTTGTGTGCTCGGCACATGCACAATATAAACAGCGCGTGCATTATTCATTATATTAGCACATGCTTTAGTGAGCTGTAAGCCAAACACATCCTGAAATAATGCACGACTCTACTCGCTCACTAGACCTTAATGTAAACTTTCCCTAAAAATAAACAGACCCCGAAGGTTTCTGCGCATCCCCCTGTCTCTCATTTTTCCTAGCGGCTCTTAGATCTCTCCTTGTATACACTGCTGTGTTCAGATCACGGAACAAATGTACCAAAATATGTTCCATATCCTGCCTTGCTGTGAAAAAAAATGAGTCCAATAGGATTTTTGTTCTTTGCTGTTCTCTGCACTGCTGGTTCTGACTCAAAGCATAGCACACAACAAACTGAATAGTACAACTCCCAGCACCCTGTCACAGCCGTTAGCATAACCCTCCTTTAAATCTTTAGTCCTATGTCAGTACAGAGGTCCCCTTGGGCTCCCAAGAAATCTACAGCTTTAAAATAAATCTGTACAAAAACGTGTGGGCCCTGAAAATAGGGCCAATTTCTTCTAGTTCCACCGCTGCTTCGCACCAAAGGCAACACTGTATAATGAAATTCTACAGGGATACAAAATGTGGCTTGTGAATAAACAAATAAAATAATCTGACTAAATGCAGGGCCCGACTGAAGACTTTATTCTGTATACAGAAATCCATCTCCCTCGCACTGTGACACGCGACTCTGTATAAACACCATGAAAGTCTCTTCCTTCAGACAACTCAGCATAATCGTCTGTTCCCTGGAAATAACTTATATCTGGGGAAATCTGAGCTTTGTATTATATACACTTCATGCCGTTATTGTCAATGTGTTCATACTATATTATATTGAAACCATAAGTATGGGAAGATGGTGCCTATAGTAACAGTGGATAATAGTCTCTGGGAAGGGAGTGTGACTGTGGGATAGCAGGTATAGTAGGGAGAGATGTGCCTATAGTAACAGTGGATAATAGTCTCTGGGAAGGGAGTGTGACTGTGGGATAGCAGGTATAGTAGGGAGAGATGGTGCCTATAGTAACAGTGGGATAATAGTCTCTGGGAAGGGAGTGTGACTGTGGGATAGCAGGTATAGTAGGGAGAGATGTGTCTATAGTAACAGTGGATAATAGTCTCTGGGAAGGGAGTGTGACTGTGGGATAGCAGGTATAGTAGGGAGAGATGTGCCTATAGTAACAGTGGATAATAGTCTCTGGGAAGGGAGTGTGACTGTGGGATAGCAGGTATAGTAGGGAGAGATGGTGCCTATAGTAACAGTGGGATAATAGTCTCTGGGAAGGGAGTGTGACTGTGGGATAGCAGGTATAGTAGGGAGAGATGTGCCTATAGTAACAGTGGATAACAGTCTCTGGGAAGGGAGTGTGACTGTGGGATAGCAGGTATAGTAGGGAGAGATGGTGTCTATAGTAACAGTGGGATAATAGTCTCTGGGAAGGGAGTGTGACTGTGGGATAGCAGGTATAGTAGGGAGAGATGGTGTCTATAGTAACAGTGGATAATAGTCTCTGGGAAGGGAGAGTGACTGTAGGATAGCAGGTATAGTAGGGAGAGCTGGGGCCTATAGTAACAGTGGCTAATAGTCTCTGGGAAGGGAGTGTGACTGTGGGATAGCAGGTATAGTAGGGAGAGATGGTGCCTATAGTAAAAGTGGATAATAGTCGCTGGGAAGGGAGGTGACTGTGGGATAGCAGGTATAGTAGGGAGAGATGGTGCCTATAGTAGCAGTAGAAAATAGTCTCTGGCAAGGGAGTGTGACTGTGGGATAGCAGGTATAGTAGGGAGAGATGGTGTCTATAGTAACAGTGGATAATAGTCTCTGGGAAGGGAGTGACTGTGGGATAGCAGGTATAGTAGGGAGAGATGGTGTCTATAGTAACAGTGGATAATAGTCTCTGGGAAGGGAGTGTGACTGTGGGATAGCAGGTATAGTAGGGAGAGATGGTGCCTATAGTAACAGTGGATAATAGTCTCTGGGAAGGGAGTGTGACTGTGGGATAGCAGGTATAGTAGGGAGAGATGGTGCCTATAGTAACAGTGGATAATAGTCTCTGGGAAGGGAGTGTGACTGTGGGATAGCAGGTATAGTAGGGAGAGATGGTGCCTATAGTAGCAGTAGAAAATAATCTCCGGGAAGGGAGTGTGACTGTGGGATAGCAGGTATAGTAGGGAGAGATGGTGTCTATAGTAACAGTGGATAATAGTCTCTGGGAAGGGAGTGACTGTGGGATAGCAGGTATAGTAGGGAGAGATGGTGTCTATAGTAACAGTGGATAATAGTCTCTGGGAAGGGAGTGTGACTGTGGGATAGCAGGTATAGTAGGGAGAGATGGTGCCTATAGTAACAGTGGATAATAGTCTCTGGGAAGGGAGTGTGACTGTGGGATAGCAGGTATAGTAGGGAGAGATGGTGCCTATAGTAACAGTGGATAATAGTCTCTGGGAAGGGAGTGACTGTGGGATAGCAGGTATAGTAGGGAGAGATGGTGTCTATAGTAACAGTGGATAATAGTCTCTGGGAAGGGAGTGTGACTGTGGGATAGCAGGTATAGTAGGGAGAGATGGTGTCTATAGTAACAGTGGATAATAGTCTCTGGGAAGGGAGTGTGACTGTGGGATAGCAGGTATAGTAGGGAGAGATGGTGCCTATAGTAACAGTGGGATAATAGTCTCTGGGAAGGGAGTGTGACTGTGGGATAGCAGGTATAGTAGGGAGAGATGTGCCTATAGTAACAGTGGATAACAGTCTCTGGGAAGGGAGTGTGACTGTGGGATAGCAGGTATAGTAGGGAGAGATGGTGTCTATAGTAACAGTGGGATAATAGTCTCTGGGAAGGGAGTGTGACTGTGGGATAGCAGGTATAGTAGGGAGAGATGGTGTCTATAGTAACAGTGGATAATAGTCTCTGGGAAGGGAGAGTGACTGTAGGATAGCAGGTATAGTAGGGAGAGCTGGGGCCTATAGTAACAGTGGCTAATAGTCTCTGGGAAGGGAGTGTGACTGTGGGATAGCAGGTATAGTAGGGAGAGATGGTGCCTATAGTAAAAGTGGATAATAGTCGCTGGGAAGGGAGGTGACTGTGGGATAGCAGGTATAGTAGGGAGAGATGGTGCCTATAGTAGCAGTAGAAAATAGTCTCTGGCAAGGGAGTGTGACTGTGGGATAGCAGGTATAGTAGGGAGAGATGGTGTCTATAGTAACAGTGGATAATAGTCTCTGGGAAGGGAGTGACTGTGGGATAGCAGGTATAGTAGGGAGAGATGGTGTCTATAGTAACAGTGGATAATAGTCTCTGGGAAGGGAGTGTGACTGTGGGATAGCAGGTATAGTAGGGAGAGATGGTGCCTATAGTAACAGTGGATAATAGTCTCTGGGAAGGGAGTGTGACTGTGGGATAGCAGGTATAGTAGGGAGAGATGGTGCCTATAGTAACAGTGGATAATAGTCTCTGGGAAGGGAGTGTGACTGTGGGATAGCAGGTATAGTAGGGAGAGATGGTGCCTATAGTAGCAGTAGAAAATAATCTCCGGGAAGGGAGTGTGACTGTGGGATAGCAGGTATAGTAGGGAGAGATGGTGTCTATAGTAACAGTGGATAATAGTCTCTGGGAAGGGAGTGTGACTGTGGGATAGCAGGTATAGTAGGGAGAGATGGTGCCTATAGTAACAGTGGATAATAGTCTCTGGGAAGGGAGTGTGACTGTGGGATAGCAGGTATAGTAGGGAGAGATGGTGCCTATAGTAACAGTGGATAATAGTCTCTGGGAAGGGAGTGACTGTGGGATAGCAGGTATAGTAGGGAGAGATGGTGTCTATAGTAACAGTGGATAATAGTCTCTGGGAAGGGAGTGTGACTGTGGGATAGCAGGTATAGTAGGGAGAGATGGTGCCTATAGTAACAGTGGATAATAGTCTCTGGGAAGGGAGTGTGACTGTGGGATAGCAGGTATAGTAGGGAGAGATGGTGCCTATAGTAACAGTGGATAATAGTCTCTGGGAAGGGAGTGTGACTGTGGGATAGCAGGTATAGTAGGGAGAGATGGTGCCTATAGTAGCAGTAGAAAATAGTCTCCGGGAAGGGAGTGTGACTGTGGGATAGCAGGTATAGTACACAGCGCTGATAATGGAGTTGCTGCCACCTGGTAGTAGGAAGAGATGACAATGAAAATCTGGAATTTATGCATGTGAGTATTTGTATAGGCACTTATGTATGTAGAGAAGGCACAGTGAGCCTTGGAAGTAGAGGTGTAACTAAAAGTTAACAAGCTCATGTAATTTTGGAAATAAGATTTTTTGTATAACAATTTATTGTAATGACCCCTAGTGCTCCCTATACCTCATGGCCCCCCTGTAGCTGGTTGCCCTTTGGCCAGATATGAAGACAGGGGCAGTGCCAATATTACAGAAGCATTGGGGTAAAATCATCCTTGGGGCCCTCCTGTCCTATATTGAAAGCAAATCCTCCTGGTATTGCCTAACCATGTAAGAGAAGTGCTGAATTGCTGTATCACAAGGGGTCTTGGAATGACCTATTATTAGTAGGGATGTCAAATTCTCTAATGTTTCTGATTTGATGCAGAAGAGGAGAGTATTCTTATATTGCTTAACCTTGGGAGGAGGGGGAGGGGTATTCGTTTTAGACCCCGATTCTGGTTTAAGCTAATATGGGGGGGGGGGCTCTTTATGTTTCCCAGTTGCCGAAAACCCTGGTCCCTTTGCGCTTCCCGGCGGTGGCGCATCTGGAAGTGGTGAGTAACCGGGGGAGCAGGAGCAGAACAGGAGCAGAGCAGGAGCGGCAGCAGGAACAGGAGTAAGAGCAGGAGCAGACTCGGAGCAGGAACAGGAGTAAGAGCAGGAGCAGCAGCAGAACAGGACCTGAACAGGAGCAGACTCGGAGCAGCAGCAGGAACAGGCGTAAGAGCAGGAGCATAACAGGAGCAGACTCGGAGCAGGAGCAGAACAGGAGCAGCAGGAGCAGTTGAGCTGGGGGAGGAGGGAGTTGGGGGCTGAGCCGCGGTGTCTCTCAGTCTCTTCCCTCTGCAGAATCAGATCCCTGCCAGTAGCAGCAGCAGCAGAGCACTCAGTGCGGGATACGGAGCAGCAGCATCATCATGTCTCCCCGACCCCGCCGCACTGACCCCTCCGTCTCTGCCTGAGCAGCTGTTCCCCCAGGGCTCGAACTGGCCGAGGATGCAGAGTTTCTCCGCTAAGGGAGGCAGCAGAGACACCTACCAAACGAGGGGGTTTGATGCAATTATGGGGATCAGGTAATAACCCGAGACTAAAGGAAGAAAGGGGGAGATAGAGACACCCTCATCATTAGAGCTTGGACCCCCCTCTGACTGATCATTAGTGGCCGACCCCCCACCCCAGAGACCGACCCACCGCTGGATCCACATCTCTATTTCTCTGTTATTGGAGAGATAAAGCCCCCCCCCCCAATCCCTGGAGAGAGCCCCTCATTCTTCAGTGGAGACACAGCCCCCCTTCAGTGAAAACATCACCAGCGCTATCTCAGCTCCTCATCACTGGACACAACCCCTTCCCCATTATTGGAGACCCCACCAACCTTCCATTTCTGAAAACAGAATTCCCCAATAACACTAGAGACCCCTCATTATTGGAGACAAACACCTTACACCCCTCTTATTTGAGAACATTCAGACAGAAGCTCCTTGGAGACCAGACCTCCCCTATCTGGGCACCAGCCTCTATCTGGGCACCAGCCTGCTTCCCTGGGCACAGAATTTCCTTGCACTGGCCAAATCCCCCCCCTCATCCAACTGGACACAGCCCTGATCTCTGGACCACTGCCTCTGGAACTGGACCTCTCTGCTGGGTGGGCACAACACTTGGACAAGGCCTTCTCTTGAGGATTTATCTGGAACCTTTTATTTTTTGAGATATATATATATATGTTTGTAAATGGTCAATGAAAACGAGAGGATGTACATTCCAGAGGGAGACCACCCAGGTGAGGAACAATCTTACACTATTTACACCTATAATGTTCGGCTCCAACAAGTAGCCGTCATCTTCACTGTGATCCACAGGTCCTACCAGTGTCTGTCATTGCCCATGTCATCATGTTGATATTGACCTGCTGGCCATAGGGGGTGGCTGTCAATCTAAATCCTAGCGACGGTTGAAGGGCCTAGAAGTAGAACATCATGATGAATATATTTAGCATGTTCAGGAGGTAGATCTCCCTTTGACTGGGGGTAGAGGGGGTTTAGGTGTCCTAAATGCACCTCTGATTCTCTTGGGTGTTTCTGAGGTTCTACCTATTGAGCTCGTTGGGTGGCTTAGAGACAAATTAGACATTGGTGGTGGGGCACTTTAACATTTTAGAACAGGGGTCCCCAACCTTTTTTATCTGTGAGCCAAATTCAAGTGTAAAATAATGTTCAAGAGGAACATAAGAATGCAAAAAGTTCCTGGGTCTTCCAAATAAGGGCTATGGTAGCCCCTATGTGGACTTGCAGCCTACAAAGGGCTCTGTTTGGTAGTACACCTGTTTTTTATGCAACTAAAGCTTTCCTTTAGAATTCAAAAAGAAACACCTGCTAGGAGGCCACTGGGAGCAACATTCA
Organism: Xenopus petersii; assembly: GCA_038501925.1. Lineage (NCBI taxonomy): Eukaryota > Metazoa > Chordata > Amphibia > Anura > Pipidae > Xenopus > Xenopus petersii. The sequence goes on from CM076677.1 coordinate 132,751,017, forward strand.
AGGGGTCGGAGAGCAACATGTTGCTCACTAGCCACTGATTGGGGATCGCTGTTTTAGAACATTCTCTTCTGTAGGAATGATGGTTTGGCCTAAATACTGTTGGGAGTGGTACAGCTAAGGGCCACTTTCCCATTAATACTGTACTGTTATAATGTTTACTGATACTATGTTAGCTATTCGGTAACAACAGATGAGGATGCTGGTACCTCCTGAGACCTGAATGCAGAATGTTCTAGGTGGTCACCCTCATGGGCAACAGAGAGTTGCTCAGTCCTGTAGGCCATGTTATTAGGACATGACATTGTAGGACATCATCTATTTTGTCAAGGGATACTTAGTCCAACTCTCATGCAGTGCATGGTGGTAGGATCTTCAACTCTTCCATGGTGTAAGGTGGAAAGGCACTCTACTCATTGGGGGTCCAAATGTTAGTAACAAGAAGGTCCAGTTTGCCTGTGGTTCATGATGCTAAGAAGTCCAACTTACTTGTAGTGCTTGTAGGACTCCAGTAGTGCATCTAGTTCATGGTATCATGGAGCACTTAATGCTCCTTGAAGACATGTTTTTTGGTTCTGCAGACCATCATTACCAGAGAGGGACAAAATATTGCAGGACACATTTAGTTTTGTAGTGTATGGGGGGTACCAAAGAGTGCTAGTTACACCCCTGTCTATAGTATGGTACTCTGAGGTCCAACTCACCAGTGGAGAATGATACTAGGTGGTTCAACTCTTCTGTACTACTTGGTACTAGGGGATCAAATTTTTTTTGTAGTACCCTTGGTTAGGTGGTCCAGCTCACCTGCAGTGCATAGTAGTAGGGGGTCTAACGCTGTAGCAGTCCAGCTCTTCTCTTCTGCAGTACATTGGATTTGGAGAACCAACTTTCCTGTAGTGTCCACTGTTAGATGGTTCAGCTACTCTGCAGTACATGACACTAGGGTGTCAACCATCCTGTAGGGGTCCTGCTCTTTTGCAGTGCATGGTGCTCAGGGGCCTAATTCTACTGTAGCAGCTCATCTACAGTACATGATACTAAGAGGCCCAACTCTCCTGTAGGAATCCTGAACTTCTGCAGTGCATGGGTCTAGGGGGCCTAATTCTCCTATGGCAGCTCATCTGCAGTCCATGATACTTGGAGGCTCAACTCTCCTGTAGGGGTCAGCTCGTCTGTAGTACATAGTACAAGGGGAACCTACTCTCCTGTAGTATCTACCCTTAGGTGGTCCAGCTCTTCTGCAGTAAATGATACTAGGAGACCCAACTCTCCTGTAGGGGTCCAGCTCTTCTGCAGTGCAACTTCTCTACAGAACTTCTCTCATCTGTAGTACATTATCTCATGCATGTATTTACTAACGTCAGTGTGCTGGAGGAACCTATGCAGAGGGTGCTGGTTACAGTTACAGTGGAAACCTGAGATTTATAGGTTTGGGAAGCCACTGTCTGCCCCAGGCCCTGTAACTAGAGAATGCTTTAGTGTGGCTGTGAGTCGGAATAGGGACTAGTCAAATGCATTCAAGGCTTCAGGGTCAGGCAGTCCTCCAAGATGATGCTGAACTGCAGGTCCCAGCACAGTTCCAATGGCTGGCTTCTAGTGGGTGCTGGGAAATGTAGTTCAACCACATCTGGAAAGGGGTGCTATTTAGCATGGTGGCAACTTCAGGAATGCTGCACGTTCCTGCCACCCTTGCTGTGCCAAAGAAATGGAATACTGCATGCAATGACTGGCTGAGGCACTATCCAGAGGGGGCTCCAGGGGGGGATATGCTGCTTATATTAAACAGATTGCTGACTTGATCCCTTTAGAACATTAACATAAATCTGATGAGCAGCGAAAAGGACAGACCCCCCCCCCATGCCAGGCTTATTCCTCTTTCCCTCACTGAAGTAATATGCGTTTTGGAAGAGGGTAGGAACAAAGGAGGGGGGCTGAGGAGGGGAGGACCTGCCGCAGTCATGGAGAATATTATCCAGAGGAACCTGGTTGATTTCCAGATTAGGAAATGTAGACTGATTCCCTGCTGGGGAGTCATGCAGCTCAAATCTAGAGAGCTCTTCAATAACGATGGAATTGTCAGCTCACCCAGCATGCAAGGAGATCTAGAGATCCAGAAAAGCCATCATTTCTTTTTTTTAGTTTTGATCTAACGCTTCACACGAGATTCAGCTGAATACCAAACCCTCATTCGCATATTCCAATTTCACATAAAAAAAAATTTATAAAATGTTATCGCCCGTGAACAAAGTAATTGGCACGTTCAGTCCAGAGCTGTACAGTCACATGACTTTTGATTTGGTTTGCCAGATATACCAACGGCAGGGCTATATCGGGGTAATTCGAACATTCAGCCCTAGGGCCAAACGATCGGATTATAACGAGGAGCAATGGGCAGAAAGATTAAACCTTCCTGATCGATATCGTGGCCAGATATCGATCGGGAAGACCCGTTGGAAGCCCCCATACACAGGCACATAAATTGCCGAATTGGTCTAAAGGACTGATACTGGCAGCTTTAACTGCCCATGTATGGCCACCGTTAGTCAATTGATTACGCTAAAAAAGTAAGTGAACTATAACTCCCAGGATCATACACTATTATTATTATTATTATTATTATTAACGTGTATTTATAGAGCGCCAACATATTGAGCAGCGATGTACACTAAGTGCTGAAGCAGTGAAACCACCAGTTGCCCATCCCTGATCTAAATTCAGCTAAGCTCCATTTGTAGTGGCATCAAACATTTAATAGGATGTACCTGCCGTAGGGACCTGTCACACATTTTAGAGAAATGAAAGGATATACAGGGAGTTACATTACAAGATGGAAACTTAATTGTTTCACTATTTTACAAGCCCCGAGATACCACCCGAAGCATCCGCTACTAGGCCTGCAGGCCAGTTAAGTGGAAATTTGGGGTGAGTGCTTATTTGTACCCTGGGTACCCCTGGAACTATAGCAGGGTGACACCCCAATGTTTCTATATATCTGTAACCTTGTTATGAGCTAAGGGGGCCCAGTCTGAAGGCCAGTTAGGGGGAGATTTGGGGTGAGTGTTTATTTGTACCCTGGGTACCCCTGGAACTATAGCAGGGTGACACCTCAATGTTCCTATATATCTGTAACATTGTTATGAGCTAAGGGGGCCCAGTCTGAAGGGCAGTTAGGGGGAGATTTGGGGTGAGTGTTTATTTGTACCCTGGGTACCCCTGGAACTATAGCAGGGTGACACCCCAATGTTTCTATATATCTGTAACCTTGTTATGAGCTAAGGGGGCCCAGTCTGAAGGCCAGTTAGGGGGAGATTTGGGGTGAGTGTTTATTTGTACCCTGGGTACCCCTGGAACTATAGCAGGGTGACACCCCAATGATTCTATATATCTGTAACCTTGTTATGAGCTAAGGGGGCCCAGTCTTAAGGCCAGTTAAGGAGAGATTTGGGGTGAGTGCTTATTTGTGCCCTGGGTACCCCTGGAACTATAGCAGGGTGACACCCCAATGTTTCTATATACAGTATCTGTAACCTTGTTATGAGCTAAAGGGGCCCAGCCTGAAGGCCAGTTAGGGGGAGATATGGGGTGACCCCTGGAATTATAGTGGGATGACTGTCCCAGACTCAGTACTGAGCAGCATCTAAGACAGGACACAGCTTGTACAGTAGGAAACTATATTTTATTATATGTTCATTCATTTGAGTACATCATTTTGGGGAGGGTTATGGTAATGACAGTTCTCCTGATCTACAGGTACTGGTCGTTCCCTTCCAGACCCCCAAATTTTGCCCACCTCCCTGTCCACGTTACGTCCTAGGCATGTGAATCTGCTGTCTCCCCTAGATCTGACCCTGCTGACTTATATGATCAGTGTCGGACTGGGTTGGCAGGACACCGGGAAAAAATCCGATGGGCCCCGGGCTCTTGTGTGCCCCGCTGGCCCAGATCCGCTTCTTGTTGTCGCGGCAAAATAAACATTTTGTGCATGCGCATAAACGATGCGCGCACTGAAGTGGTGCCGCACACACACAGAGGCACGGCGACGCGGTGCACTAGAGCGGCAGCGGGGGGAGGAGGGGGGCCCTTGGGCAGTAGCCCCGGCGGGGCCCTAAGCCCACCAGTCCGACCCTGTATATGTTATAACCTTGAACTTATCTTCTGGGAACTCCAAACCAACTAGGGGTTGCCCATAGTGGCTGTGAGGAATAGAGCAAAAACACAAAATATACAACATAGCGACCTATCAGATGTGACTTTCAAACAGGTTACCTATAAATGCCACTTTATGATTGGTTACCATTGGTTACTAGACCAGGGGCAAACTTGAATATAACACCCTTAGGTTTGATGGGGGGAGGGGTAATAATTGCAGTTCTGTATGGGTTGTAGAACTACAACTCTCAGCATCCCCTACAGCTGGAGGCTGCAGTTATTTTGCCTTACTATACCCACTAATTCCATTGTAGAGAAGAGATGTATCTGTGCAGTTCTGTAATGATTCTTTGGTTGTCCCTACGGGGCTACGATGCCCTTTATCATATTCTTATATAGATACATCTAAATTCTCATTATGGAAGCTGGCAATGTGCATCAGTGTCCGGCCCAACTCGGCATCTCAGGGCTGACAGCAAATCATTAGGCCGTTAATAGATCTTAAATGTGTGACCCTTATTTTCTGTGTGGTGTTGCTTTGCCTTTGATTGGACTTTAATCCTGCAGGGGGGCTTTCAAGAATCCAGCACTGGCCTCATATGTGGTTGGGGAAGGGGTTCGTCCCCGCAGCTTCTTTAATCAGCGACACTTTGTCCCAAAGACTAATCACAAGGAGATACATCTCATTGAAGTCTATGGAGCTGTTCATACTAATGATTGTGTCACTGCTGATTAGAGGGGAGAGCAGCATGGTGTCAGTTCTTATATCCGAGATTATACCATTATTTCTATTGAGGCTTTTTTTTGGGATAAAATAGCAGCTGGAAGCCGTTGCAGTCTGCAGCGTATATCCGAATTAATTGCTACGTATTCATGCAGCAGGTTCAAGCTGTGGCTGGTTTGAAAGGGTGGCGGAGGGGCAATCCTAAACTACACCCTAGTACTTGATCCTTGAGGAAATCAACGTTGCATAGAACTGGTACAGGTACATGGGACCTGTTATCCAGAATGCTCGGGACCTGGGGTTTTCCGGATAATGGATCTTTCTGTAATTTGGATCTTCATACGTCAAGTCTACTAGAAAATCATGTAAACATGAAATAAACCCAATAGGCTGGTTTTGCCTCCAATAAGGATGAATTATATCTTAGTTGGGATCAGGTACAAGCGACTGTTTTATTATTACACAGAAAAAGGGAATCATTTTTTTAAAAAAAATATTTGGATGAAATGGAGTCTATGGCGCAAATTCACTAAGCGCCGAAGCGCCGAACGCTAGCGTTAATTCGCTAGCGTTTGGCATTTTTCACTACTGCGCAAATTCACTAACGAAGGCTGGCGTAATTTCGCTAGTGTTACTTCGCACCCTTACGCCGGGCGAATTTTCGCTAGCGACGTAACTACGCAAATTCACTAACTTGCGCAGTGTACTGAACACTACCTTTTACGCTAGACTTCCTTCGCCACCTCAGACCTGGCGAAGCGCAATAGAGTAGATAGGGATTGTTTCAAAAAAAGTCAAAATTTTTTCTAAGTCCCAAAAAACGCTGGCGTGTTTTCTACATGATGGGTGATAGGCTGAAAAAGATCGAAATTTTTTTTGGGGCTCCCCTCCTTCCCCCCTACATTTCCTGACTCATGGCATCTTACCGAGACAGTAGGCACATGTGTAGGGCAAAATAAAATTCTTATTTGCTGATTTGAAGGTTTTCTAGGCATTTGTAGTGCTGATACGTGTTCCTCCATTGAAATTTGAATTTCGCGCCGTATGCAAATGAACCATCGCTAGCGAAACTTTGCTTCGCTTGGCGAATTAACGCTAGCGCAACTTCGAAAACTTACGCTACCCCGTGCGAAACTTCGGATTTTAGTGAATTTGCGGAGCGCTGGCGAAAATACGCCTGCCGAAGTGTGGCAAATTGTGGCGAAGTGCGGCGAAGTTGCGCCTGCCCCTATGGGAGACTGCCTTTCCCTAATTTCAGAGCTTTGTGGATAAAGGGTTTCCAGAGAACGAATCCCATACCTGTATATACATCCATTTGTCATTCAGCTCAGTAATAAAATTTAGCTTTTATTGGATGTTTGGAGAGCTGCTGTATCAGCGGATGTGTACATCACCTTAGGACTCATTTCTATATAATCACTCTAAATAAGCCATCATATAGACACCTCCATACCATACACAGTTTAAAGCTACAGGTGCTGCTGTCAGCCCTAAATGTCTATTTGAATTTGGGTATCCTAATATGTTAATTTAATAGGTTTGAGATATCACAGAGTATAGGCAGAAAAACAATGTTAATATGACCAAATTGATGAGATGTGTATGTTGCTTTAAAAAAAGAAAGGTGAGGTGGCAGCACGTGATTGGTTTTAACGTTTGGGGAGGGATTTCCTGGTGTATAAATTGTGTGACCAAGTGTAACAACAGTCATGCCTATGAATAATTGCCTGTGGGTGCGAAACGCGTAAAGCGGAGTATCAATTGGTCTGTATGCCTACTTTTTAATATTTATGCTAAATAAAGAGTGACTTTTTAACTTTGAGAGAATTGATTTGGAATATATCTTTGGATTTTTGGCTTGGGTGCCCTTTTGAGTTGGGGGCTATATTCCAGCATCTTTTAGCCCTTTCTTGACAGGCCTTTATAGACTGCAGCAGCTGAGTAAGAATTGTTTTTTTTAGCATTTATATTATGTCTACTTTCCCTTTAAAGGATAAGTAAAACTTTAAAATAAGTGAATGTATAATTGCTTTTCTAAGCCCTTTTGTCATTTACATTCATTGTTTATTTTCTTTTTATACCAAGATATTAAGGGATACATGTGCTGTTAATATGAATGAATTTTGTTCCAACAGCGCCACCTGCTGGTCAGTTTCTGATCAGTCTGACCACCAAGTAGTCAAGGAAGTTGTCAGGAGAAAGAAAGAGGCTGCTCTCATGTTCTTCTGCTTAGGAAAACATGTAGAAACTTTTCTTAAAGGAGAAGTAAAGCTACGGAGCAATTTTATTGCCAATAGATTAACTGCAAAAGTGCAAGCTAGAATGCTATATTTAGTCTATAGAGTGTTTTACCATACCTGAGTAAAAAGCTCTAGAAACTCTCTGTTTGTTTAGGATAGGAGCTGCAGTATTAACATGGTGTGACATCACTTCCTGCCTGAGTCTCTCCCTGCTCTGGGCTCAGATTACAGTAGAGAAGGGAGGGGAGGGGGGAGAGGAGCAAACTGAGCATGCTCTTGCCCAGGGCAATGAGGTTTAAGCTGAAAACAGGAAGTCTGATACAGAAGCCCATGAGTACACAATAGAAGGAAAGAAATGTGCTGTTTCTTTTGACAGGGGACTCAGAGCAGCATTACTTTGGGGGTTTACTGGTATATTTAGATGGACTTTCTGATAAGGCTTACTTAGTTTTAACCTTTCCTTCTCCTTTAAATCTTTTCTTCCAGGAAGCCGAATCGATCTGAGTGCCATCCCGCCGGCGATATACATTCTACCTGGCGGGAAGGCAGATCGGGGAGATTAGTCACCCGTAGAAGAAGAGATTTGTTGCTGGGTAACTTATCTTTTGAAATAGCAGCGTGTGTTTCTACCCTAAAGCAGGGCAGCTCTACTGCTGACAAACTTTATCTACTGCGTCTCTTTAATACACAATTACATCACTAAATCTGCATTCAAATATCACAACCTGAGATTTCCAGTGCAATATGGTGAGTTGATTTTTCATCTGGCCAATTTGCTGGTGTCAAAACATGTAATTCTTTTGCAATGATCAGCGTGGCCGTCTGATAAACAAAGGGAATTTAAATGTAGCTGGTGATCCCCACCCCAGTATTTCATCACAGTTTAAATGTTAGTTTTGTGCTGAAAAACTCATTTATACTCTTGCACTGAAAATCAGATGTCAGCAACACGGATCTGAATATGAAACATTATATAAAGGCCGTTCCTGCTGAATCGTGCATACTACAGGTATGGGACCTGTTATCCAGAATGCTCAGGATCTAGGGGATTCTGAATAACGGATCATTCCATAATTTGGATCCTTACACCTTAATTTTACTAAGAAATTATTCATTAAACATTAAATAAACCCAATAGGCTGGTTTTGCCTCCAATAAGGAATAATTATATCTTAGTTGGGATCAAGTACAAGCGACTGTTTTATTATTACACAGAAAAAGGAGATATATTTTTCAAAAGTTGGATACATTTCTAATAATGGAGTCTATGGGAGACTTCTTTTCTGTAATATGAAGTTTTCTGGATAAAAGGTTTCAGCATAATGGATCCCACACCTGTACAGTACAGGGGAACGAAAGCTTTTGAGATACTGTTGTACGTACTTAAACGGTAAACCGGACCCCTTTACGTGTTGTTACCCAGGATTCCATCACAGGGGGATATTAGGTCAATGTCTCTGTTGAGAGTAAGAGGTGAGGAGAGTAAGAGGTGAGGAGCGTGTTGTTAAACCTTAACAACTGCGAGTTAGAGAAATAATGGCACGGCTGCGAGAGAGATTAGGCAGGATAAAGCGATTGTTGCTTAGAATATCAGTTCTACTATTTAATAGCATTGACTGAACCTTCTATGTTCTCAGAGCCTTAGTGAGCAGGATTAGCCCACGTGTTGATTGCAGGTACTATACTGTATATATGAAAATGCATTAAAAGTTATAAAAAGAGATAATGTCATGTTGCTTTGTGGCCCCCAAAGCAGATGATCAAGAGTTGACAATGGCCCTTGCAGTTTATACCGAGGTTATAATCCTACTATAGGCACCATCTCTCCCTACTATACCTGCTATCCCACAGTCACACTCCCTTCCCAGAGACTATTATCCACTGTTACTATAGGCACCATCTCTCTCTACTATACCTGCTATCCCACAGTCACACTCCCTTCCCAGAGACTATTATCCACTGTTACTATAGACACCATCTCTCCCTACTATACCTGCTATCCTACAGTCACACTCCCTTCCCAGAGACTATTATCCACTGTTACTATAGGCACCATCTCTCTCTACTATACCTGCTATCCCACAGTCACACTCCCTTCCCAGAGACTATTATCCACTGTTACTATAGACACATCTCTCCCTACTATACCTGCTATCCCACAGTCACACTCCCTTCCCAGAGACTATTATCCACTGTTACTATAGACACCATCTCTCCCTACTATACCTGCTATCCCACAGTCACACTCCCTTCCCAGAGACTATTATCCCACTGTTACTATAGGCACCATCTCTCCCTACTATACCTGCCATCCCACAGTCACACTCCCTTCCCAGAGACTATTATCCCACTGTTACTATAGACACCATCTCTCCCTACTATACCTGCTATCCCACAGTCACACTCCCTTCCCAGAGACTATTATCCCACTGTTACTATAGACACCATCTCTCCCTACTATACCTGCTATCCCACAGTCACACTCCCTTCCCAGAGACTATTATCCACTGTTACTATAGGCACCATCTCTCCCTACTATACCTGCTATCCCACAGTCACACTCCCTTCCCAGACACTATTATCCACTGTTACTATAGGCACCATCTCTCCCTACTATATCTGCTATCCCACAGTCACACTCCCTTCCCAGAGACTATTATCCACTGTTACTATACACACCATCTCTCCCTACTATACCTGCTATCCCACAGTCACACTCCCTTCCCAGAGACTATTATCCAACTGTTACTATAGGCACATCTCTCCCTACTATACCTGCTATCCCACAGTCACACTCCCTTCCCAGTGACTATTATCCTACTGTTACTATAGGCACCATCTCTCCCTACTATACCTGCTATCCCACAGTCACACTCCCTTCCCAGAGACTATTATCCAACTGTTACTATAGACACCATCTCTCCCTACTATACCTGCTATCCCACAGTCACACTCCCTTCCCATTGACTATTATCCCACTGTTACTATAGACACCATCTCTCCCTACTATACCTGCTATCCCACAGTCACACTCCCTTCCCAGAGACTATTATCCAACTGTTACTATAGACACCATCTCTCCCTACTATACCTGCTATCCCACAGTCACACTCCCTTCCCATTGACTATTATCCCACTGTTACTATAGACACCATCTCTCCCTACTATACCTGCTATCCCACAGTCACACTCCCTTCCCAGAGACTATTATCCCACTGTTACTATAGGCACCATCTCTCCCTACTATACCTGCTATCCCACAGTCACACTCCCTTCCCAGAGACTATTATCCAACTGTTACTATAGGCACATCTCTCCCTACTATACCTGCTATCCCACAGTCACACTCCCTTCCCAGAGACTATTATCCCACTGTTACTATAGACACCATCTCTCCCTACTATACCTGCTATCCCACAGTCACACTCCCTTCCCAGAGACTATTATCCAACTGTTACTATAGGCACATCTCTCCCTACTATACCTGCTATCCCATAGTCACACTCCCTTCCCAGAGACTATTATCCACTGTTACTATAGACACATCTCTCCCTACTATACCTGCTATCCCACAGTCACACTCCCTTCCCAGTGACTATTATCCCACTGTTACTATAGGCACCATCTCTACCTACTATACCTGTTATCCCACAGTCACACTCCCTTCCCAGAGACTATTATCCAACTGTTACTATAGGCACATCTCTCCCTACTATACCTGCTATCCCACAGTCACACTCCCTTCCCAGAGACTATTATCCCACTGTTACTATAGACACCATCTCTCCCTACTATACCTGCTATCCCACAGTCACACTCCCTTCCCAGAGACTATTATCCACTGTTACTATAGGCACCATCTCTCCCTACTATACCTGCTATCCCACAGTCACACTCCCTTCCCAGAGACTATTATCCACTGTTACTATAGGCACCATCTCTCCCTACTATACCTGCTATCCCACAGTCACACTCCCTTCCCAGAGACTATTATCCACTGTTACTATAGGCACCATCTCTCCCTACTATACCTGCTATCCCACAGTCACACTCCCTTCCCAGACACTATTATCCACTGTTACTATAGGCACCATCTCTCCCTACTATATCTGCTATCCCACAGTCACACTCCCTTCCCAGAGACTATTATCCACTGTTACTATAGACACCATCTCTCCCTACTATACCTGCTATCCCACAGTCACACTCCCTTCCCAGAGACTATTATCCAACTGTTACTATAGGCACATCTCTCCCTACTATACCTGCTATCCCACAGTCACACTCCCTTCCCAGTGACTATTATCCTACTGTTACTATAGGCACCATCTCTCCCTACTATACCTGCTATCCCACAGTCACACTCCCTTCCCAGAGACTATTATCCAACTGTTACTATAGACACCATCTCTCCCTACTATACCTGCTATCCCACAGTCACACTCCCTTCCCATTGACTATTATCCCACTGTTACTATAGACACCATCTCTCCCTACTATACCTGCTATCCCACAGTCACACTCCCTTCCCAGAGACTATTATCCAACTGTTACTATAGACACCATCTCTCCCTACTATACCTGCTATCCCACAGTCACACTCCCTTCCCATTGACTATTATCCCACTGTTACTATAGACACCATCTCTCCCTACTATACCTGCTATCCCACAGTCACACTCCCTTCCCAGAGACTATTATCCCACTGTTACTATAGGCACCATCTCTCCCTACTATACCTGCTATCCCACAGTCACACTCCCTTCCCAGAGACTATTATCCAACTGTTACTATAGGCACATCTCTCCCTACTATACCTGCTATCCCATAGTCACACTCCCTTCCCAGAGACTATTATCCACTGTTACTATAGACACATCTCTCCCTACTATACCTGCTATCCCACAGTCACACTCCCTTCCCAGTGACTATTATCCCACTGTTACTATAGGCACCATCTCTACCTACTATACCTGTTATCCCACAGTCACACTCCCTTCCCAGAGACTATTATCCAACTGTTACTATAGGCACATCTCTCCCTACTATACCTGCTATCCCACAGTCACACTCCCTTCCCAGAGACTATTATCCCACTGTTACTATAGACACCATCTCTCCCTACTATACCTGCTATCCCACAGTCACACTCCCTTCCCAGAGACTATTATCCACTGTTACTATAGGCACCATCTCTCCCTACTATACCTGCTATCCCACAGTCACACTCCCTTCCCAGAGACTATTATCCACTGTTACTATAGGCACCATCTCTCCCTACTATACCTGCTATCCCACAGTCACACTCCCTTCCCAGAGACTATTATCCTATTGTTACTGCAGACACCATAGTGTATCCCTTTAGTAGTAAACCCTTGCTAAAACCAACACTCTTCCTTGAACTCATTTAATGATTTGTATCCCTTTCTTTTTTCTAGTTCTGACTTTTGAAACAATATACCTGGTAGAAAACTTTATTTTGCTACATTGTATCAAGAATTCTCCTTTTAACGTCCCATTGTGGATATGCCTGTCCCATGCCACTAGTATGCTCTGTGCTGTTACTATTTTGCCACCTTGGATCACAGCTGGTGCTGGGAGTTGGGCTGTCGGGATTGATGTGATGGGATTGATGGCCGTTGATGAGGCTCCTATTGATAGGTCTTTGGAACAGGGAAGAGGACAGACGTTGTGCTGCTGAAGATAAAGGGGACAATGGAACCGGCAGGTGCTGAGTGAATTGATGGAGGGAGTCGTGTGCAGAAAGTGTATGTTTAGGGCAATGCAAATACATCAAGTAAATGTGTCTAAATTAAAAGAGGAAAAGCAACAGGTTTCAGACTATTAGTATAAACACTGACTGTGATTTCACAGCAGGAATGTCAACATATGGGTCGCGACCCTAAACATGAGACCCCGTTGTATACCTTTAAATTAAAGAAAAAAGGAAGACCAATTGAAAAGTTGCTGAAAAGATCCCCCTTACAAGTGCAACGGGTTAACATTACTCCCGGCTGCCGAGTGGTGCTGATTTTAGAGCCAGTTGAAAAGTGGCGTCATTATAGTTAATAGCGACCTGGGGGCTGTAATGGACTCTAAATTTAGCAGAAATGCTTATAACTGAGTGCACATTAAGCAACAATACCTGCCTGTCATCCTGAGTCCTGTGACGGCTCCTACGGCCTCTGCTGTGAGTCTGTGCAGTGCATTCACTACTAGGGGCAGAGGGGGACTGAAACTTACATTTCCATTCTCACAATAGTTCCGCTTTAATTACTCTGCTCTAGTTAAACTTCCTTTTCTCCCTTGAAGAGCTGCCTTTAGGGGGTGCAAGCAGTGGAGACCCCCCAAATATGCAGTGTCAGACTGGGCCAACCAGAGGACCTGACACCAAGGACCCACCTTCACTAGGACCTGGATCCACTGGGATTTCATATATGTCTGATTTAAAGGGGCGAGGCGGAAACTCTTGCTCTGACGCATTGCACGGATTTCCCTTTAAGAGGAGCAGAGGCGACCAGTAAGCGGAGGACGCCAGATCTGCTGTACCGTGTAGCGAGGCCGCATTAATCCATAGCTTTGCCCATAAACAGTATTATCTTAATTTTAATCAGATTTCGCCCTAAGCCAATTTGACATCACAGTGTCTGTCCCTGCCAGATTGACTGTGAGCTGAGGACAGTGCCACGTTTAAAGGAGAACTAAAGCCTAACTAAAGAAGTAGCTAGAAATGTTGTACGTTATGTTTTGTGCTTCTGTACCAGCCCAAGGCAACCACAGCCCTTTAGCAGTAAAGATCTGTGTCTCCAAAGATGCCCCAGTAGCTCCCCATCTTCTTTTCTGCTGATTCACTGCACATGCTCTGTGCTGCTGTCACTTACTGAGCTTAGGGAGCCACTCACAATATACAGTACACATAGAATAGAAATGTCACAATATAAGGCTGATTAGTAATTAATACACATAATTACTACATGGCAGCACAGAAACCAGTGCTATTAGCATCAGAATTTAATAATCAGCAAACCTGTAGCATCAGCTTATATTACAGCCAGGGAAGCTCATTTTCTGCTGGATAATTAGTGACGAGCCCTAAGCTTAGCTTCTCAACAGCCAATCAGAGCCCACTGAGCATGTGAGTGTCACAGACACTTTCCAAGATGGTGACCCCCTGTGACAAGTTTGAAGTCCTGGATCATTGCTGCTATTGACAAGCTGAAACTTTAGCCTCGTGCAATAAGTTCACTATATAAAATAGGACATTTTTAGCCACATTCATTTTTAGGCTTTAGTTCTCCTTTAACAGCTGACAGTTAGAGGGATATTGCAGAGACGCAGGATCAATCAGTGCCATCAGTGAGGCTGTAGCATTGCATGGAACGCTGGTGTAGCCCCTCAGACCTTCCTACTCCTGTGCCAACCCCCTATTCCAACAATCTAAACACGACTCTGCTTTCATTTATAAACTCTTTGTCTGGTTGGGACTGGTCACCCCTATTAATCGGCTTAACCAATCGCAAACCAGGAAAACCACAGCCCAACCCATAAGATGAAGGGCCCCTGTTATAATATATTTTGCATTGCAACCTGTTCTACAAATATGTGAGTGTCAGCTGAGTAAAGGTTTCCCTGGTGACATTCACTTGTTGCCAGGGAAACAGTAAGCTGACAGTTAGAGAGATGGCAGAGATGAGCTGGAGACTGCACTGCGTTAGCGCATGGGGGAGAGGATGGTACAGCGGATACGACTCTGCAGAAGTCATTAATAAAAATGAGTTGCTGTTCTCATTGTTAATCCCATGATATAGTGATCTAAGCTAACGGTTTTTTAGAGGGTTATCGTGATTACCTAACAAGGCTGTGTTTATGACATCATCTGGCAGAAGAGGAATGATGAAAAATGATCACTACTGCCTCCCCTTACCAAAACTCCAGCCAATTACATTACTAAAAATCCAACATGGTGCCGGGCCCCAAGCATAAAATCTCTGGAGGGGCCCAGTGCACCCCCCACGCACAGACCCTATAGTCTGGGCCCTCCTGTCCCTTGGGGCTTCCACTCCACTGCTTTGTAATTGCACCCCTGCTTGTGATGTCATAGAATTAACTAGACTCTAACTTATGAAGTAATTAGAGATATACCGAATCCAGGATTCGGTTCGGGATTCGGGCAGGATTTGGCCTTTTTCAGCATGTCGAATCCTTCTGCCCGGCTGAACCGAATCCGAATCCTGATTTGCATATGCAAATTAGGGTGTGGGGAGGGAAATCGTGTGACTTTTTTTTTCACAAAAGAAGGAAGTAAAAAATGTTTTCTCCTTCCCACCCCTAATTTGCACATGTAAATTAGGATTCCGATTTGGTTCAGCTTTCGCAAAGGATTCTGGGGTTTAACCGAATCCAAATTAGTGGATTCGGTGCATCCCTAGAAGTAATGCAATGTTAGTGGCAAACCCATAGCAATCAATCAGAATTTGCACGTGTTTTTCATTTTTTTATTAAATGTGGGTTATTTAGCTTCTTATTCAGCAGCTCTCCAGTTTGCCGTTTCCACAGTCTGGTTGCTAGGGTCCAAATTCCCCTAGCAACTATGCATCGATTTGAATAAGAGACTGGAATATAATTTGGAGATGCCTGAATAGCAATGTGAGTAATAAAAAGTCGGCGTAACTCAGAGAGCATTTGCTTTTAAGATGGGGGTCAGTGACCCCAATCTGAAAGCTAGAAGACTCAGACGAAGACAAATAATTAAAATTAGGGATGCACCGAATCCACTATTTTGGATTCGGCCGAACCCCCGAATCCTTTGTGAAAGATTGGCCGAATACCGAACCGAATCCGAACCCTAATTTGCATATGCAAATTCAGGGTGGGAAGGGGAAAACATCCTTGTTTTCTGACAAAAAGTCACGTAATTTCCCTCCGTGTCCCCTAATTTGCATATGCAAATTAGGGTTCGGATTCGGTTCGGCCTGGCAGAAAGATTCGGCCGAATCCGAATCCTGATGAAAAAGGCCGAATCCTGGCCGAATCCCGAACCGAATCCTGGATTCAGTGCATCCCTAATTAAAATTAAAAAAAACGATAAAAAATAATGATATAATGAAGATCAGTTGAAAAATTGCTTAGAATAGATCATATTATAACATACAAAATATTAACTTAAAGGCAATAATGGAACTATGATCACTGGGACGTAGCTGCAAGCAAAACAGTCAGGATCCCCCAGTTTTCCGTGTTCCTTCGCATCGGCACAAGCACCCGGAGGGCCCCAAGGGCCCGGATGCAATTGCACCCCTGTTATAAGTAACGCCATTGCGTCTGTCTGGGAGTACCATAGGGCTATAGTTTGGCCCCAGGGACCGTATAATAAATGCCCCAAAGGCACCCCATTTAATTGCCTTTATCAGAGAAATAGACAGCGCCAAGACCCAGCGCTCATTAATTACCTGCATTTAATAACTGCTAATTATGAGCGTTCATAAACAGAAAGGGAGCGTATGGATCCAGTCGATAAGCAAGTCGCTCCCTATGGCAGGAATAGAATATATTCTTCCTATTGATCTGTGTACAGTATATATAAGGGCCAGGCCAAAAGGGAAATATTGACTGTGTTATTAAATATTAGCTGTGTGTAATATTAGGAGTGCGTTGGATCTTTACCTTTGCTGCGTGTGTCGATGTGAAGGTAAAGTGCAAACGAGCAAATTCATCTCTTCCGTCTTTAATTCTAGCAGGAGATCTGTTAAAGGGAAAATAAAAGCCCAGCTAATGTAAATAAAAAAAAAAGGTGTGTTTATTTACCTTTTAATTGCCAAAACCCAAATTAAGAATGAATTACCTAAAATAGGGGATTCAACCCTGGCGCCCTGTAGAGATTTTGAAGTTAAAGGAACAGTAACACCAAAAAAATTAAAGTGTTTTAGGGTAAGGCCACACTGGGCGTTTTGGGGAGATTTGGTTGCTTGGCGACTAATCGCCTCGTCTTTGCAGCGACCAATCTCACCAAATGCCTTCCCTCACTCTGAGCCAGGTAAAATGAAAAAACGCCGGCTTCGGAAAACAAATTTTCATTTTAGCCGGTGCAGAGTAGAGTAATGTAATAATGTAGAGTTGTGCTATACTGATACAAGTGGTATGTTTGCTTCACAAACTCTACTATAGTTGATAGAAAAAAGGCTGTGGCAAGCCAGTAAGGAACAATGGCATTTGAAGGGAAGTCTGAAGCTGCAGTCTTTAATTAAGGCCTCAGCAAGAATAAAGTAGGGGTTACTGTACAATTACTTTTAAATGGATATTAGTGATGGGAGAATGTATCTGGCAAGTGCAAATTCACAGCGAATTTAGCCATTTCGCCACCAGTGAATAAATTTGCGAATTTGCTAGTGAAATTCACCGGCATCAAAATCACTGTTTCACAATTTTTTTCAAGTTTCCCGAATTTTGTGGCCAATCGAAACGGGACAAATTCGCCCATCATATTAATACCTTTTCAAAAAGCAGCTGTATCACTCCACCCCCTCCCTTTAACTGGACAAAGAACAAATGCCAGTCTGCTCCTTGTCATGTGCCCCTAAGTCAGAGAAGTTGAGTAAGATTTTAATATTGTAGGTGTGTGTCCCTTTAAGAACACGGGTTTAACAAACTAATTGGAACAGCAGACTGGCAGCTCATCGATAGTAATATCCCGGCTATGGCAACCGGAAATGCTAGCCTTTCTACCGGCCCTTAGGTCATATCCAGAGGATGCTGTATGAGTGCATGCTAGAGTCTAAGTGCATGGTAGTGTGTGAGTGTGAGTCAGGTCCGGACTGAGAATCAAAATAGGCCCTGGCATTTCAGGTACACAGAGGCCCAATCAGCCCACACCAGCCCACTAAATAATGACTTTCTATGGCACCTTATAGCAGCCCCTCTGGCATTTGCCAGAACCCACAGATTGCCAGTCCGGGCCTGGTGTGAGTGCATGCAAGTGTTTGAGTGTGAGTGCATAATAATGTGTGAGTGCATGGTAGTGTGTGAGTGTGAGTGCATGCTAGAGTGTAAGTGCATGGTAGTGTGTGAGTGTGAGTGTGAGTGCATGCTAGTGTTTTAGTGTGACTGCATACTAGTGTGTGAGTGCATGCAAGTGTTTGAGTGTGAGTGCATGGTAGTATGAGTGTGAGTGCATGCTAGAGTGATTGCTAAGTTAGAATTATTTAGTAGTAGATGGCCCCATAATTACTGATGCCAGGTCACATCATGTTCACAGTAAACCAACCTGGTTCTGGTCCAGGAACCCTACAGATTAAAAATGGAAAGAGGGGGTTTGTTCCCCTTGAGTAAGTAATGTGGAGGGGGTAAAAGACTGGTTGGAGACCGAGCTTGGCATCTGATCCCGGCAGAAAGCAGCGAGGGGTTAAGCTAATGTAACTGTTTAAGTAATACTAATCGGAATATTCCTGTTAGTGCTCCCCTGGGTGCAGTCACTATGGATTTATGGGCACTATTCACAGCTGTTTCCAGGACTTCAGATTAAGTGTTGTCCCATGGATTAAACCAAGAAGCCTATTCCCCGGCACAAGACAGAGAGTTGGAGCTGAGACTTCCCATCCACATAAACACCTTCCCACCCAGTGCCCTCTTACTGGGATTCTGCTGAATTGTGCTTAGTACAGGGAATACCTATACTGCCATAGTTTTATGGGATCTCTCTGTACAGACTATGAGCAAATTTAGGGGACTGTTCCTGCTGAATTGTGCTTAGTACAGGGAATACCTATGCTGCCATAGTTTTATGGGATCTCTCTGTACAGACTATGAGCAAACTTAGGGACTGTTCCTGCTGAATTGTGCTTAGTACAGAGGAATACCTATGCTGCCATAGTTTTATGGGATCTCTCTGTACAGACTATGAGCAAACTTAGGGGGCTGTTCCTGCTGAATTGTGCTTAGTACAGAGGAATACCTATGCTGCCATAGTTTTATGGGATCTCTCTGTACAGACTATGAGCAAACTTAGGGGGCTGTTCCTGCTGAATTGTGCTTAGTACAGGGAATACCTATGCTGCCATAGTTTTATGGGCTCTCTCTGTACAGACTATGAGCAAACTTAGGGGGCTGTTCCTGCTGAATTGTGCTTAGTACAGGTGGAATACCTATGCTGCCATAGTTTTATGGGATCTCTCTGTACAGACTATGAGCAAACTTAGGGACTGTTCCTGCTGAATTGTGCTTAGTACAGGGAATACCTATGTGCCATAGTTTTATGGGATCTCTCTGTACAGACTATGAGCAAACTTAGGGGACTGTTCCTGCTGAATTGTGCTTAGTACAGGGAATACCTATGCTGCCATAGTTTTATGGGATCTCTCTGTACAGAATATGAGCAAACTTAGGAGACTGTTCCTGCTGAATTGTGCTTAGTACAGGGAATACCTATGCTGCCATAGTTTTATGGGATCTCTCTGTACAGAATATGAGCAAACTTAGGGACTGTTCCTGCTGAATTGTGCTTAGTATAATAACAATGCAGACATAGATTTAGTCTCAGATTTATTGTAATTTACTGTTTACCTGTTCCCTTGAGAAACAGAAAATCAAGGCTGTACTGTATAGGATCAAGCTACAGACACAGAGCAGGAATGAGTGCAGTGCAGCAGTGCAAGGAGCAGACAGTAATATACTACTACATATACACAGTTTATTTACATTATACAACATTGTTTACCTGTTTCAAGTGGCTTCCAACACAGATATCTGATCAGATAACGCAGTTTCTATAAACCTGGTCTAATAAATCTACAGCTACTACAAATGAGAAAGGACAGAAAAAAAGAGAGTGGGATATTTTTACATCCCGAAATGTTACCCCTGTCCAAACCCAATCAGATAAACCGAATTCTAAGCATTCATTACAAATTCTCACTGGGTTTATAGATGTAGTGCAAGGGAAATTGCAACTGAAACCAGTATCCCTTTGGCTGTTTATGTTCGCTGCACTGCTGGTTCTGACTCTGGAATCAACGTGGCAGAAGCCGGTCGACGTGCTGACTTCTGCTGCATTGGTTCAAGAGTCAGAACCAGAGAACAGAAGGTTAATGCCCCATTTAACAAGCCAAGATGTGACATGTAGATAAATGTAATAAATCTTTATAGAGAAGAACCTCATGATCCTTCATAAACTCCCAGCATGCTGTGCGTGGGTCTTGCGCTTGCCTATATATATATATATATAGGGAAGAAGCCAATAAATTCTTATAGGCTTGGGGGAGTTATTATTGAGAGATTAGCTCTGCACTTATCTATTAGTTACAAGAACACATGGATTATTTTTATGGATGGAATATTCTCAGCTTCCCAGCTGTAAAAAAAAAGGATTTAAAGGGAAAGTATCAGGCGACTGGCCGTATAACCAGAAACTCTCCTATTAATATTGCAACAGTAAATCTCATTACTGTATATAAGGCCAGCCTCTAAATATGTATCCAGTCAGCCAATGGCACCTCTTATTATAGAATCAGGACTTTATTTTATATATACAGTATATATTTAATATATATAAATAAGTGAATGCTGGTGCACACAGGGATATATATATATATATATATATATATATATATATATATATATATATATATATATATATATATATACTGTATATATATATATATATATATATATATATTTTTTTTTTTTTTTTAAAAATAATGCACACTTTTTTGGAGCAGAGGATGGGGTACCTCTCTCTCCCACCCAACATCACACACAACTTCAAGAAAATTATAATGAGCTCTTTCCCTTTAATAAATCATTATTTTGATCCTACTTTCCAGGGCAGGATGGTGGAGGAGCGACAGCCTGTGGCTAATGAGGCTGCCACCCTGTTTAATGTTAATGGAAATTAAAAATTCTTGCGACAAACACAGGATTACCATGAATATTGCAGGAGTGCAAAGGCTTTCGCCAAGGAGGTCGCAGCAGTTCTTAAAGGCACAAGGACTGGGAAATTGTCTTTGCCCTCATGTTCCAGTATAAATGTATTAAAGGAGAAGTAAAGGCTTTAAAATGCTTGGAGTGGTGCCATGATTCATTAAATTACCCATGTATCCCCTAGCTTGGCTTACTAAGAGTGCTCCACAGCATTTAAGCCTTAGCCTTAAGGGTGTTGGCAGTTAGGGCTTTACCCCCATCTGAGAAGGGGCAATTCAGGTATCTGGCCTTTCGAGGGAAGGGGATGTAAGTGAGGACAGGTGCATTACTCCCCCACCAAAAGATTTATGGGTCACCCTCCATGTTGTGTAACTGTTTGATCAGTAACCCACCTGCACCCACTTGGACTGTATGTTGCGGGTGTGTTGAGGGTAACAAGGGTAACATTTGATTATGTTTGGGGAATAACTGTGGGACAGTGTAGTAAAGCAACATGGTGTCAGGGCACTGGGCAGGAAGAAGGATCGTGTGCATAATAAGTTGTGGTTTGTGGTTAATGAAAGTGGGTGTAGGAAGTGAAGAATTAGGAAATAATTGGAAACAAGTGTAGATCTCCCTCGGATATACTGTATATATGACAAAGTAATGGTTACAGTGTGTCTGCAAAGTGCAAGCTCTGGGACCAAAGGAAGCGAAAGGCCTGCGGCTGCCCCATAGGAAAGTGGCAGGAGTCTTATCATGCAGGAGTCTGGCCGCACTAATGCTGAGCTCCCAGCTCCACTCAAGGGATGACCCTATTTGGTAAAATCAGCGAGCGTCTGGGAGAGACTGTTCCCATCTGTATACGAGCGTCCCCTGAGAGCCCGGGACACAAAGTGGCATGGGAACGACCATGGAGAGGCCCTGGGCTCTGTGTTAACCCCTTCCTGCCTGTAAAGTAAAACTGTTTATTGAGGGAGACAAAAATACACGCCCAATACTGACATTCCGACTGCAGAATATTTTTAAATATGATAAAATAATAACAGATGCCAATGTGGAATATATGCTTTGGGGGGGGTGAAAAACAATTATCCTGTAATGACTTAATAATTAATGCAGTGGGGCCTTGTGTTCAACTCCAGCTGATAATGAAGTGGGGTCTTGTGTTCAACTCCAGCTGATAATAAAGTGGGGTCTTGGGTTCAACTCCAGCTAATAATGCAGTGGGGCCTTGGGTTCAACTCCAGCTAATAATGCAGTGGGGCCTTGTGTTCAACTCCAGCTGATAATGCAGTGGGGCCTTGTGTTCAACTCCAACTGATAATGCAGTGGGGCCTTGTGTTCAACTCCAGCTGATAATGAAGTGGGGCCTTGGGTTCAACTCCAGCTAATAATGCAGTGGGGCCTTGTGTTCAACTCCAGCTGATAATGCAGTGGGGTCTTGTGTTCAACTCCAGCTGATAATGAAGTGGGGCCTTGTGTTCAACTCCAGCTAATAATGCAGTGGGGCCTTGTGTTCAACTCCAGCTGATAATGAAGTGGGGTCTTGGGTTCAACTCCAGCTGATAATGAAGTGGGGCCTTGTGTTCAACTCCAGCTAATAATGCAGTGGGGTCTTGGGTTCAACTCCAGCTGATAATGAAGTGGGGTCTTGGGTTCAACTCCAGCTGTTAATGAAGTGGGGTCTTGGGTTCAACTCCAGCTGATAATGAAGTGGGGTCTTGGGTTCAACTCCAGCTTATAATGCAGTGGGGCCTTGGGTTCAACTCCAGCTGGAACACTTTCTGCAAGGAGTCTGTATGTTCTCTCTATGCATTTGTGGGTTTCCTGCCATATTCTAAAAACATATAGGCGGCTAAATTGACTTCCAATAATCGATAATAGCCCCATAGGCCAAAATCTCATCCTATTGGAAGGGGATTTGGGGCATATTGGTTATGACTTTTGGGATTCTTAAAAATGTTCCAGGCAATTTACTTGCCACTAACTTAAGCCCTGATCCACCTCAATTCCACTTCCATCTTACACTGGACTCTAGTCCACTCAGTCTAGAATTTGCCCGGTTCTACCAGAGTCAAACTGGGCTGGCAAGAACACTGTGAAAAAACCCGGTGGGCGCGAATGTTTGTGTGCTCCGCCGACCCAGACCCGTTCCTGATGCGACAAGATGAAACAAGGTGTCTCTAGTATAACCCTGGTGTCCCTAGTTTCAACACCTATGAGCTATGAAGACCCATCAGGAGAACCTCAACAGGGAGCCTTTGTCCTACAGGATGTTTTATTGTGCCCAATTGATATTTGGCCAGTTTTGGCAGATTTTGATCAGGCAAATCATCAGTTGCCCCATACATGGGCCAATAAGCTATTAAGTCTGGATTCATTGGTGCCAACATTGTAGCCATTTCCAAGCCTCCAAAGGCTAAACACCTGAGCACGAGCTCCCAGGATGCACAGTTTCCCCGACCCTGATTCCTACACAACTAATGAATTTAGCTCTGCACAGTGTGACGTTCCTTATGAAAACAAACAAGGAGTGGGTGTGTAATTTTTTTTTTCACATAAATATTTACTATTCTTAATCAGTGCACAGCTTACCTTTAATTTATAACAATTTCTACTTTCCCTGCCTGCCGAGCTTGCATTGCCACGTGACTCACAGGAGCAGCGTGTGCTGTAGGATATCTATTCATCATTCATAGGAGGCGGATTTAGGAACCTGAGCTGTATTGGGATTGTCTTTATTTTATAATTGTACATTTTATTGAAATAGCTGAGCTTATTGTGCAAGGCTGGGGAAGGGACAGGAAACACAGAATTGCTGAGCAGGGTCCTTAAAGGATAAGTAAAACTTTAAAATATGTGAATGTGGAATTGATGAGAGTTTAATTCTAAGCTCTTTTGTCATTAACATTCATTATTTATTTTCTTTTTTTCCAAGATATTAAGGGATACGTGTGCTGTTAATATGAATGAATTTTGTTCCAACAGCGCCACCTGCTGGTCAGTTTCTGACCAGTCTGACCACCAAGTAGTCAAGGAATTTGTCAGGAGAAAGAAAGAGGCTGCTCTGATGTTCTTCTGCTTAGGAAAGATGTGAGAAAGGTTTCTAATTGTTTTCCTAAGCAGAAGAACATCAGAGCAGCCTCTTTCTTTCTCCTGACAAATTCCTTGACTACTTGGTGGTCAGACTGGTCAGAAACTGACCAGCAGGTGGCTCTATTGGAACAAAGTTCATTCATATTAACAGCACATGTATCCCTTAATATCTTAAGGGTGGACCCAGGTGTCAGTGGGCCCTCAGGCTGCTAAACTTTTGGCCTATTTCATGGCCATTCCCTATTTCAATGAGAACAAAGAGACTAAATAGAGGAAACAATAGATTATAGTATGTAAAGAAAAGAGACTAGGAGAATAAAGGTTGAGCGAGGAGAGGAAGAAAATAGTACTGAGAGTGGGCCCGTGGTCTCAAAACTTTTGGTGGGCTCCTGTTCTAAAGTTTTTTGGTGGGCCTCTGGTGTCACTGAATTTAACTAGTGACCCCTGTCAGTGATTTAAGTGGCAACACTGCCCAGATATTGCCTTTAAGCAGCTGACTTATTGAAAACAGTATTATAAAATAGTATAGAATTAGAAATCTGGTACTACTAGGTGCTATTTACACAGGGTAGGACTGGACCAGTGAACTGAGCCAGCCTAGACCTGCTCCTCACGACAAATAACTTGTGTTCGTTCCAATAGCGGCCATAATGGAGCACTCTAATGTACATTCTGGGACAGGTGGGAGTTGGATACGCAGCATCAGCTGGGGAAAGGGGAATTGAGGGGGCCCCTGAAGTGGCAGGTCCCAGACACCCCAGTCTAACGTTGCATTCGCAGCAGCCACGAGCACAAGGGAAAGCATCATCTTTTTTATACTTTGCACCGTGCTCCTCAGGTTGTGCAAATAGCTGTGCCTCTTCCACGAACGCAGCAATGTATTTATATGGCAGTTAGGGGTGGTAATTGCATTGCTCCGTTGTGGCATGTGCATGGGGATATAACAGGGAGACGAGGCCGTCTGCATTTATTTTTTTTTGGAGATTGTGATAGTGATAGTTGGGCAAGTTGGTGTCAATAGAAGAAGGACTATATACACTAGTTAGCTCTACTTCTTTCTTTGTGGCTGATGAGTAGAGATAACAAGTCTTTCCTTCAGTCAGTGATTGAACAGATCAGCGCGGCAGTGACACTTTCTAGTTCTCTACAGTAGGACAATGAGCGGAGGCAGCCGGCTGTCATTCTCTGCTATTGATTCCCAATCTGATGGTGCTGCCAGTCTACTCAGAGCACTGTGATAAGCAGCCCAGCTATCAGCCTTTATCTGAATGGACTGAACCTCTCCACTGCTGGGATTAGCCTGTCACATTCTACAGAGTCTCTATTAGAACATATCTATTTATATTACAGCTAGATCGTAAGCTCTGTGGGATAGGGACCTCTTTGCTCCTGTGTACGCTTATGTGCATTATGAAAGAAAATGTAAATGTAAGCACTATTCCAATATACAGTCCTTAAAAATATTTAAAAAATAAGTTATTTGTACATGGAATGGCTACTTAACCCTAAAAATGGGATATTTTATATAGTGAACTTATTGCAGGAGGCTAAAGTTTCAGCTTGTCAATAGCAGCAATGATCCAGGACTTCAAACTTGTCACAGGGGGTCACCATCTTGGAAAGTGTCTGTGACACTCACATGCTCAGTGGGCTCTGATTGGCTGTTGAGAAGCTAAGCTTAGGGCTCGTCACTAATTATCCAGCAGAAAATGAGCTTCCCTGGCTGTAATATAAGCTGACGCTACAGGTTTGCTGATTATTCAATTCTGATGCTAATTGCACTGGTTTCTGTGCTGCCATGTAGTAACTATCTGTATTAATTACTAATCAGCCTTATATTGTGACATTTCTATTCTATGTGTACTGTATATTGTGAGTGGGTCCCTAAGCTCAGTAAGTGACAGCAGCACAGAGCATGTGCAGTGAATCAGCAGAGAAGAAGATAGGGAGCTACTGGGGCATCTTTGGAGACACAGATCTTTACTGCTAAAGGGCTGTGGTTGCCTTGGGCTGGTACAGAAGCACATAACTTCATGTACAATATTTCTACTTACTTCTTTAGTTAGGCTTTAGTTCTCCTTTAAAAGCACATTCTGCCTGGCCCGCTCTATTCTCTACACTGCTGGTTCTGACTCCTGAAACAGTATAGCAGAAGGCAGACTTGGAGGAGAACCAACTCCTGCTACATATTAGATATATACAGCCCCTTTAATCCTACTATTATGTCCTTGTAAAGCTTCAATTACCATTCATTCATACACTTATTCCATAAATCACTCGCCTCCACTTAATCGCTTTGGGGCCAATGTCCTTATACAGAACACTGGGGAGAGCATTGACCTTAATGTTTCGGTTAACGCTGGGGCATGTAATATTTTGGAATTTTTATTTATGGGAAGTTATAAAAGAGACAGTAACAGTTAATGCACTTTTACTTACTAGAAAGCCCTTGTTTTTTTGTTTCCGCTTCCATTAATTCCAGGTAAATCTTTGTGCCGTACCTCTCTTATCTAATTGTATGTCGAGGGTATGGCTAATTGTCATACCTTCCGACATTTGAACAATGTAAAGAGGGACAAAAACTTGAACTGAAATTCTAATTTCGAGGTAATTTTGGTGTCCAAAATTCAATCAAATTTGAAAAAAATTTGAATATCTAATTTTTCATGTACTGTCTCTTTAAAAAATTGACACTGCCTTTTCCCTTATCTACAACCTGCCAAACTGCTGTTTTAGCCTATGGGGGACCTCCTAGAACCAATTTGGAGTTATTTGGTGTACTATGAAAAATCTAAGTTTTTTTGGGAAAAACTTTGAATCATATTCGATCAAATACGATCCGAATTTGTTTTGAATGATCGAATACAGCCTATTGACCCGAAGTTAAAAAATTTGATTTTTAAAATTTTTTTTTAAAATTAATTTGGTTGGTCTTTTTTTACTCGAATTTCAAGGTGATGGGAGTTTAAAATAACTCCCATTAACTCAAAATTCAACCTTTAATAAATCTACCCCTTAGCGTGGAGAAAATGTTTTTGCCCATGTTTTATAACTACACCCCCTAATTACCATGTCCATTTTTACAAAATTTGGCAGGTTATAAAAGTTTGAACCCATTTCTGGGAGTTTTAGGGCCATGGTTTATGTGTTATAGCAGTTTTGCTAATGAAGGTGAAATTGCCCATTTTAGCTGTAAGTCCGAAGACCTGGGACTTGGGACATTTTGGTAAGAAACCAGGGACTGTCCCATCAAAATCAGTTGGAAGTATGATTTGAACTTAATTTAGACTATCATTTTTTTCAAATAGGTTTAAATATAAATTAAATTGTACATAGTTGATTATCCTTCCCCCTTGTTGCCCAGGCAATGCAGCAGGGTGGGTTCCCAGGGTCCCATGATTTCTGAGGATGCCTCTAAAGGTGGCCATACATGGATAGATCCGCTCGTTTGGCGATGTCGCCAAAACGAGCGGATCTCCCTCTGATATGCCCACCTTGAGGCGGGCAATATTGGGCAGATCCGATCGTGGGCCCTAGGGCCCAACGATCGGATCCTAGCATTCGCAAATGGGCGGTCGGATCACGGGACCGCATCAATGAACAGATGCGGCCGCGATCCGACTTTCGGCCAGCTCTCAATCGGGGAAGCCCGTCGGGGGCCCCCATACACGGGCCAATAAGCTGCCGACACAGTCTGTGGCCAGCTTTTATCGGCCCGTGTATGGCCACCTTAAGACCAGGGGTCACTATGTGCCCATGTCACCATGGTAGTGCAATGGTATAGGGACAGCAGCCCAATGAGCTAGTGTAAGAACTCACCCTGGTGGTCTAGCGGGGGTGCTCCAGTCAATTCCTTTTGTACCTTATGGTCCGTGTGGTTTGATCCGGCCTGCTCCTTGACTTCATTATCTGTTCCGCTGTCCTATCCAAATATGTTCCATCCCTGTGCTTGCCCTGAACTCAGTCTCTATCCCTGGTTCTCCCACAATAAGACCTGGTGGCATCTGAGTAGCGGAGGGCCGAAGCCAAAGGCGGCTGCTACAGGCAGAAGAGCATTGGAGACCGGAACATCGGAGTTAGTTCTGGGTTTTGGGATACCGATAGTTACAGCAATATTGTTAGATATTTAGATAGACAAGACTCACAGTACTTCTGCATAGGGCACAGGGCACAGCAGCACCAGGCCATACTGCTAACTGCTTATTCACTGCATAATGTGTCAGCGATTTAATTGCCTTTTAAAAACATCATTGTGTAATTAACCAGGAGTGTATAAAAATAATCATCCCGGTTGCGCCAAACCAGTCAATACAGCTAATTCGAATGGTTCTTTCAAAGTTCTCGGGTTGCTAAGAAACAACATAGTGATAAGTGTGACAGTTAAACAGGTGGCAGGGAGCCCGATAGAACTGGGAGATTATCTCATGTAGATAAGAGACCTAAGGCCCCCATACACAGGCCAATAAAAGCCGCGACAGACCGAGTCAGCAGCTTATTGGCCCGTGTGTGGGGCCATCCCGCAGGCTCAATATCTGGCCGGAAATCGGGCAGATGCCGATCGGGCAGAGTAAAAATCCTGTTGGATCACGGCCGCATCTGTCAGTTGATCCGGTCCTGCAATCCGACCGCCCGTCAGATCTGCTCGTTAGGTGACATCGCCAAACGAGTGGATCTCCCTGTGTCTGGGCAGCTTTACTGCATGCCCAGATCATTCCTTCACTGTATTTATACACATCTTAGAGAAGTGCGAATTGTCTTGAGAACTGCTTCTTTATCCTTAAATGACCTGCTGTTTTTTTCCAGACGGTCATGTGGGCTGCTGAACTGGATAACAGAATTAACATTCAATTTCTGGGATCTATTCTGGATTCTATACCCAATGTTGCCAGTCGTGCTGGAGCACACACATGCAGGGGCTCCACGCCTAAAACATCAGCATTGGAGAGAGCGGGTCAAAGTAGGGGCCCCATTGCTAGTGCAATGAATGCAACAGCATTCTCTTAGGGTAGAACTCCATGGGCGACTTCCCTGCGATTCCGGCGGATCCGATGTGATGCGCCCAGTGTCGGACTGGGATGCCAGGGGCCCACCAGAAAACCTAAGGCTGAGGGCCCACTTTCCAAACTACTATACCTCCTCTCCTCACTCAACCTTTTTATTATCCTAGTCTCTTTTCTCTACATACTATACTCTTCCATCTATTTAGCATCTTTGTTCTCAGTCATAAAGAAATATGGAATGACCATGAAATAGGCCAAATGGTTAGAAGCAAGAGGCCCACTGACCCCTGGGCCCACCGGGAGTTTTCATCCAACACAATGCGACTGTCGGATGCAGACGCTGCCTCTGCTTCAGACAGTCGTGTCATGTCGGCTGAACTATGAGACAACATCCAACATTACTATTGCTTACCTTATTTCTGTTGCATCCGACTTGATGCCTGCGTTTTGGCGCACCACGTCGTATCTGCCGGAATTGCATTGAAGACGATCATGTAGTTCTAACCTTAAAGTTACAAGAGGCAGCATTTTGGTGCCCCTTGTAACTGGCTACTCGCTGCTGCCTGAGCCAAGGTTCTCACCCATGTGCTTAATGTGCCAGTGCCCCCAGCTCATTCAGTCTGTGCATGGGTGTGAAGTGGAATTTGGGTGACACACATACACATATGGGGCTCCTTCTCTAAAGACAGTGGCGTAACTACTCACCGGCAGGCCCTGGTATAGGATGAGCACCTAGGCCCCCCTGCCGGGCCCTCCCACCTATGAATTGCGTGCACTGTACAATCTCCCCCTGCCCAACCACCCACAATATACATTATCGTGGCTCAGTGGGCCCCAAGAGGGTGCGGGCCCAGGTGCCATCGCACCCCTTGCACCCCTGGTAGTTACGCCACTGTCTAAAGAGCAAATAGTGTTTTTTTGATGAATTTTCACAAAAAACAATTTGCAGAGACATTGTCTGTTTACCTATAAAGGCAAGTATGACAATTCGCTAGCAAAAAACCTTAACGCTAGAGAACTTTCACTCTGTTTCGTATTTTGGCAAAGTATACTAAGAGCTGAAAGGTCATTACCCTATAACATTCATATAATCCCCCATATCCCACAATATGCCCCATCAGACTGCCCTGAGATAAAATGGCAACACTAACAATTTCTCAGTTCCCCGGCTTGTAGCCCTTCAGTTGTTGACCTACAACTCCCAGCAACCCCCGAGCCTTCTTATTATAGAATACAGGCCTTATTGTAGCACTCAGAGCATATACCACAAGCCCATTTACAGCTCATTTTGCTGAAGACCTAGTTCAGGTTTTGGCTCCTAGGGGGTTAATGTGAAATAAACGGATTGTTATTGAACAAAATATTTGCCTTTATCCTTCTGAGCTCAGGCAAGCGGCGCGGTTTCCGAGAGAGAAACGTAATAGTTGCTCAAGTTTCGCTGTGTTTGTTTATCCTCTGAAACAGAATAAGGTTTAGTAATTATCCCCAGATCTCCCCACGGTAAAAACGAATTTCTAAACAAGAGCCCACGGGCTGCCTGGCCCACTGCGCAGAGCGACTGCTGCCTGAGTGATGAATGTGTAAATACTGAAACGCTGAAACAGATAACTCCCTCGCCCTCTTATATACACATTTATATTATATACAGTATAGCAAACTTTCCTTAAAGGTATATGCCACCCCCCGACCATGAAAAAAAGTGCTGGTTTGCTTGGAGTTGCGATCATTGGGGCGCAGGCCGGGGGCCTAGACTGTTGTCAAAGAAGTGACGTTTCCCCAATATAGGGGTTTAATTTCAGTAGATCGAGTTTGTGTAAAGCTTTGCTGAAAGGTGGTTGTTCCCCTTTAAATTAACCTTTTAGCATCGGACAGAGAGCAGAATTCTAAGCTACACTGCAATTAGTCTTCATTATTAGTGATGAGCGAATCTGTCCCGGCCGGAAAAATCTGTGAAACTGGGGGAAAAATTGAGAAAAGGCAAAAAATTCACGAAACAGCAAAAAATGTAAAAAAAAAAAAGTGAAGCGCATTGAAGTCAGTCGGCGTCAAATGTTTTTTCATGCATGACATGATTTTTTCTCAATCCAAATGTATCAAAGGCAATGGGGACTTTTTTGTCTTGGCAACTTTTTGCGTCCAAATGCCTTAAATTTAATGGCGACTTTTTTGTCTCAGCAACAATTTTGTCTTGGCAACTTTTTTGCACTGGGTTTTTGCCGCAGTTTCCCAATGTGTGGAATTTGCAGCAAATCCACTATTCATTATTCTATATTAGAACTATAGTTCATATAACTAAGTCATGGGGGCAGCCATTCAATTACAGGATACACAGTAGATAACAGATAAGTACTACTATAGTTTATATAAACAAGCTGCTGTGTAGCCATGGGGGCAGCCATTCAAGCACAGGATACACAGTAGATAACAGATAAGTACTACTATAATTTATAAAAACAAGCTGCTGTGTAGCCATGGGGGCAGCCATTCAAGCACAGGATATACAGTAGATAACAGATAAGTACTACTATAGTTTATATAAACAAGCTGCTGTGTAGCCATGGGGGCAGCCATTCAAGCACAGGATACACAGTAGATAACAGATAAGTACTACTATAGTTTACATAAACAAGCTGCTGTGTAGCCATGGGGGCAGCCTTTCAAGCACAGGATACACAGTAGATAACAGATAAGTACTACTATAGTTTATATAAACAAGCTGCTGTGTAGCCATGGGGGCAGCCATTCAAGCACAGGATACACAGTAGATAACAGATAAGTACTACTATAGTTTATATAAACAAGCTGCTGTGTAGCCATGGGGACAGCCATTCAAAGCTGGAAAAGGATAAAAGGGATAGGATACACAGCAGATAACAGATAAGGTTGTTTTATCATGTTTAAGGATAGCGTTCATTATTAGCTCCTCTGCTTTTTAACCCTATAACCCCAGTATGTTAGCTTTTTTATTATTAGGTTTACCTTTGCCAGTAATTGTTATAAAGCCTATCCACCAAGCTGTGGAGGCTCACTTGTCCAATACTTTATCATTCATTCATTGATCACATTTCCTACAGCCTCTCAATGGGGTCTGGCGAAACGAGCAGTTCAAATGACTGTATTGTGAGAAGCCACGACCCATGGATATTCAAAAGTGAGCCTGCTCTGGTTGGTAGGTAGCATTTACAGTACTGTAGCTATGGCTAAGGTGATGCTGTATTTCATTGATCTAAGTAACTACATAAAATAATGGAAATTAATGATGCTGGTATGCCTTTAATCTAATGTGCATTTCTGTTCTCACCAATACATTACTGATCTGCACCGCTGGCACTCTGCCGTCCTTGGGGAATGACGTGGAGAGGAGGAAGGTGACTTTTGGGAAGATTTCTGCCTGGTAATTACTGAGAGAGGGGGTGGAAGGTGTTTTTTATGGGGCCCGTAGCTTCTGAGGGGCAATGGGTAAAAATATCCTTGAAGAAAAACAGTGAAGGTTAACTTCACCTTTAATTTCCAGTTGTTACATAATTCGCTTTCTTGTAGTAATGTAAGGGTTAGGGATGCACCGAATCCACTATTTTGGATTCGGCCGAACCCCCGAATCCTTCGTGAAAGATTCGGCCGAATACCGAACCCTAATTTGCATATGTTAATTAGGGGTGGGAAGGGGAAAACATTTTTTACTTCCTTGTTTTCTGACAAAAAGTCGCTAGTTTTCCCTCCCGCCCCTAATTTGCATATGCAAATTAGGATTCGGATTCGGTTCGGCTGGGCAGAAGGATTCGGCCGAATCCGAATCCTGCTGAAAAAGGCCGAATCCCGAACCGAATCCTGGATTCGGTGCATCCCTAGTAAGGGTCCCATTTTTTTTTTCCGTATTGGGGGTGGGAGGAGACGGCTAACACTTATTTCCATTGGTTGCCAAATTTACTTCCCTTGATCCATTCCCCCGACAGCTTGTTATATCACTGCGGCCCAGACATGTTTGGTGCCGAGTATTTGTGAGCGAAAGGCAAAGTTCAGGACCGACGTCACAATGGCGTCACTTCTCCGGGGCTTTTTTTAGCCGCTGCAGTCGAATCCAGATGTGAAATGAGCTGAGTCAGGTTGATACGCCCACCGTTTTTGGGGATATAAATGCACCGCAGTCCTGTGGGGTTGTGATGGGGTTAAAAGCCTGACCTAATTATAAAAGGGATGTGGAAGGTAAGAGAAATATTGATTTGTAAGACAGACAGTAACGTGGGGCCCTCCAGCTGCTGTCGTATTCCCTGTAGATTTAGGCCTGTATGCACCATGGTGATCTGTGGGCAACACGGCACCAGTCTGCCAGCGACCACTTAGGCCTGTTCAGGAGCAGTGATGTCACTTTGGCACAAGAGCTTGCAATTAGCATTTTTGCTGCATGCAAATCTCCCTCCAGTTGCCTCCTCTGTGATAAATTACTGCCTTCTCTCCTGGAATGGGACGTTCAGAGGAAATCTGCTTCCTCTCTGCTGCAGTTAAAGGGGAAATATATATACGCTATTTATTAATGTTGTCAAACTATTCCTCTCAAGGGTTAAAGGAATAGTTTACTTTTAAGTCTACTTTTAGCATGTTATACTGTAGAATGTCCTATTCTTGGCGACTTTTGAAATAGTCTTTTTTTTATTTTTTTTTATTTCAGTTTTTGCTGAGTTCATCGGCTGGTTGGGTATCAGGATTCAGGGCCGGAACTAGTTATAGGCAGAAGAGGCTCCTGCCTAGGTTGTAACAATAGGGGGGCACTGGGGAGGTACCTGTTAAAGGAGAAGGACAGGCTAAAATTAAGTAAACAATCTATATAAAAACACCAGTAACCCCTCAAAGTAATGCTGCTCGGAGTCCTCTGTTACAAAAAAACACAGCATTTCTTTCCTTCTATTGTGTACTCGTGGGCTTCTGTATCAGACTTCCTGTTTTCAGCTTAAACCTCCAGGGCTAGGGCTTGAGCATGCTCAGTTTGCTCCTCTCTCCCTTCTCTGCTGTAATCTGAGCCCAGAGCTATGAGTGAGCAGGGAGAGACTCAGACAAGAAGTGATGTCACACCAAGCTAATATGGCAGCTGCTATCCTAAACAAACAGAGAAGGTTCTAGAGCCGTTTACTCAGGTATGGTAAAGCATTCTGCAGAATAAATATAGTCTTATAGCTTTCACTATTGTGGCTAATCTATTGGCAATAAACTGCTTTGGTAGGTTTCCTTCTCCTTTAAAGTGTCTTCGGCCTACCCCTAGTCCGTGTTATCTGCCCTCTGTCACTCCCTTCTCTCTGCTAAGGAACTTGCAAGGTCTGATTCGTGCCTAGGGTGCCCAGTCCGCTGGCCTGACAGTGTTGGTGCATGGGTACCCACAATAATAATCAGGTAGGCTGGATCATGTTTGGGTTAAGGAGGGTGGATTCGGATGAGACATAGACAAAAAGAAGAAAAATTTCGGATGAGATACACCAAATCCAGGGTTAGGCTGAATCTGAGTTGTTATCAACTGGATTTGGCTGAATCCAGGAGCCTGGCCAAACAGAATCCGAACCCTACTAAACATAAAAACCCGTGTGCTCCTCGCGAGCATCAGTAATTGGGTTAGGGATTTGGAGGAATCCAGAGAGAAGCATTGAAATATAGAAAAATAGAGCCGAATCTTGAAATACTGTATATGGTTTGGTGCATCCAACCTGCAAATCACTAATGAGTAGTTCAAGTAAAGCAAGCACTATGGCAGCTCCCACCAGTTCTCTATGGCATTGATTACTTATGTAGACTGTATGACTGCTCTATGCTCCAACAACCAGCTTGTAAATCCTCTGATGATAAACCCCGGTCTGTCCAACCTGATGATATTTTGCCATTTATATACAATGAGGTTCATAAAATTGAATTTACACTGCAAGACAACTAAACCTCTTGTTTCTTAAAAAAAAAGGGCAATGGACATCTCTCTTTCTTTTACCCCTCCTTAAACTCATTACGTTGCTAATTTAAACTCCCCGGGGCAGAGAACATAAGGATGATGGATACAGAGAATTCAATGTATTGACAGGGCCTAGTTTGCTCTGCTAAATAGTCTTGCCTGGCTGAGTACTAAGTGTTGCGTGTTGTTACCCGCCTGCAATTTATCTGCACTGTTAGTAACCTGGTGGAAAAGGGTCCGGAGTCCAAAAGAAAGTTAATGCACCATTTATTTATACATTTTGAGTATGTAATCATACAGCAGCAAATGATCTTGTGTATTCTTGTCCACTTCATTACATTAACATACCTCCCAACTGTCCTGTTTTGAGCGGGACTGTCCCCCTTTTGACCCACAGTCCCGCCTTTGTACTGAAATGCCCAGACTTTCTATTTGATCTCCTGCACTGAATAGCGAGAAAAAAAAGATACAACATTTCTAATAGGGATGCACCGAATCCAGGATTTGGCCAGGATTCGGCCATTTTCAGCAGGATTCGGATTCGGCCGAATCCTTCTGCCTGGCCGAACCGAATCCGAAACCTAATTTACATATGCAAATTAGGGGCGGGGAGGGAAATTGTGTGACGTTTTGTCACAAAACAAGGAAGTAAAAAAATGTTTTCCCTTTCCCACCCCTAATTAACATATGCAAATTAGGGTTCGGATTTGGTTCGGTATTCGGCCGAATCTTTTGTGAAGGATTCGGGGGTTCGGCCGAATCCAAAATAGTGGATTCGGTGCATCCCTAATTTCTAACTTAATTGGCTTTTGGCAGAGAGTTCAGAATAGACTTTTGTAACTTTTTTAGATAAGCAGGTCTCTTGGGAGAACTCACATCTTAAAGGGCAATTCACCTTCATTTCAAAACTGTAATAACACATAAAAACCACAGATTCAAACTTTCATGACCTGCCAAATTTTTTAAAATGGACATGGTAATTAAGGGGCCACAAAAACGTGCCATGTGGAGCGCAGCAAATCTTTTTGTCCCTCTTTCTTTTTCCCAAATGCATTAGTAATAGTAGAATCCTGGCATAAGGCATCCCTATGTCAGAGCGACTCATGATATGGATCACAGTAATGTAAGATTCGGCCAAATGGTTCAACTAATGGAGCAAAATTGTAAGAGTTCAGGATCTGCCCCTGGATCACTGAGCTGCCGGACTGAAACACCAGAGACAATAACATTGCTCCATTTTAAAAAAGATAATATCTTAAATAAATGTTCTGTAAGCTTTCGAATGGCAGCCCAAAGTGGTTCCTTCAGTTTAGAAAACTATTTGTACTGATGTGTTAAAGCTGAGAGGCAGACTCACATGTTAATAGTACATTATACTGACATATTACTGTCATCAGATGATTGCAATTTAGACAATACCATCACTGGTTCTGCACAATGTCAGCTTATCTTTCATCTCATCACCTGCGGCGTCCCAGAAGCCCTGTTGTAAGGCTAAAGTGCATCGCTCAAGAGACAGCGCCTGGGATCCATCGGCACAGAGAGGAAGGAATAAATACTTGCTGGGTACAGCACTCACGTACTTTGCATACTTTACTGAATGTGAACCAGTAACCACAACACAGGGATATATATATTTAGACTTTAATGTGAGATGTGAGCAGGAGCCCCACATCCCACCAACTGCATGGGTACTTTGGTTTGAATATAAGCCAGATGTACACTCCGTGGTTCTTTTTAGACTTTGATCACTCCATGTGTGCCTTTTTATATTCAGTGTTCCTCAGTGACTTCTAATATCCTTATCAATTACAGTAGGGGGTACATTATCCCTTATAATACATGAGTGATACTCAGAGTTCCCTGTATAACTCAGCCTGCAGCCTTGTGCCTTTATATGGTCACAGAACAACCCCTCAGTGACTTCTAATATCCTTATCATTTACAGTAGGGGGTACATTATCCCTTATAATACATGAGTGATATTCAGAGTTCCCTGTATAACTCACCCTGCAGCCTTGTGCCTTTATATGGTCACAGAACAACCCCTCAGTGACTTCTAATATCCTTATCATTTACAGTAGGGGGTACATTATCCCTTATAATACACGAGTGATACTCAGAGTTCCCTGTATAACTCAGCCTGCAGCCTTGTGCCTTTATATGGTCACAGAACAACCCCTCAGTGACTTCTAATATCCTTATCATTTACAGTAGGGGGTACATTATCCCTTATAATACATGAGTGATACTCAGAGTTCCCTGTATAACTCAGCCTGCAGCCTTGTGCCTTTATATGGTCACAAAACAACCCCTCAGTGACTTCTAATATCCTTATCATTTACATTAGGGGGTACATTATCCCTTATAATACATGAGTGATACTCAGAGTTCCCTGTATAACTCAGCCTGCAGCCTTGTGCCTTTATATGGTCACAGAACAACCCCTCAGTGACTTCTAATATCCTTATCATTTACAGTAGGGGGTACATTATCCCTTATAATACACGAGTGATACTCAGAGTTCCCTGTATAACTCAGCCTGCAGCCTTGTGCCTTTATATGGTCACAGAACAACCCCTCAGTGACTTCTAATATCCTTATCATTTACAGTAGGGGGTACATTATCCCTTATAATACATGAGTGATACTCAGAGTTCCCTGTATAACTCAGCCTGCAGCCTTGTGTCTTTATATGGTCACAGAAAAACCCCTCAGTGACTTCTAATATCCTTATCATTTACAGTAGGGGGTACATTATCCCTTATAATACATGAGTGATACTCAGAGTTCCCTGTATAACTCAGCCTGCAGCCTTGTGCCTTTATATGGTCACAGAACAACCCCTCAGTGACTTCTAATATCCTTATCATTTACATTAGGGGGTACATTATCCCTTATAAAACCTTTATATATTCATGACCTTATCAGTTATAGGAGAGCCTACATTAAACCATAAGTGTTACACTATATGCAGAAGAAACAATTGCCATTACATTACATACTGTGGGTTTGCATGCTTTAGTGCTTAGTAATGGAATCACTCCCGTGTACTGATTATAATGCTAATTCAACATTGCAGCAGAAAACATAAGAAATCTGTCTGTAGCCAATCAATTACAATCAGCAGGTGCAGTAAAGCAGGTAACACCTACTGTAGGTACCACTGTACAATGGCAGTGCTGGGAGGTAACACGCTGATATCTATTACACAGTATGGAGGAAATTAAGTGATTATACTATTCAGATCTGTTCTTTATAATGGGAATCACATCATGATATAATCACTCTCATTACTCTGAACCTTACGACATTCAGCAGTTAAACAGCTTGCCTGTATATTACACACACAGTACGGGGAGCAAAGGTAAAGATTAGCTCAGTACAAATAAACTTGCACCTGGGGAACCTCTGGCCTGACCCTCAGTTTCAGTGGGGTTGATTTATGATGTGCTCATATATGCCATCCGCTATCATTCAATTAAGATGGAAACATGGCACAGGTATGGGATCCGTTATCCGGAAATCCGTTATCCAGAAAGCTCCACGGAATGGCCATCTCCCATAGACTCCATTTTATTCAAATAATCCAAATTTTTAAAAATGATTATCCTTTTCTCTGTAATAATTAAACAGTACCTTGTACTTGATCCTAACTAAGATATAATTAATCTTTATTGGAAGCAAAACCAGCCTATTGGGTTTATTTAATGCTTATATGATTTTCTAGTAGACGTAAGGTATGAAGATCCAAATAAGAGAGAGGTCCATTATCCAGAAAGCTCCAAATTAAGGAAAGGCCGTCTCCCATAGACTCCATTTTATCCAAATAAATCTAATTTATAAAAATGATTTCCTTTTTCTGTGTAATAATAGAACAGTATCGTGTACTTGATCCCAACTAAGATATAATTAATCCTTATTGGAAGCAAAACCAGCCTATTGGCTTTATCTAACGTTTACATGATTTTCTAGTAGACTTAAGGTTACGGAAAGATCCATTATCTGAAAGTCTGGATAACAGGTCCCATACCTGTCCAGTTTTTGGGTTGTGTGCTGTTGCCCTTTGCTTTAGTAGGCAGAATTTTGATTTTGAACGCAGATCCACCTTGACAGCAACAATTTGGACAATTCATATCCCCATTAACCCCTTTTCTGCCAATGACGCAGAAATTACATTTCTGGCAACAAGTTATAACGCTGCAAAACACCATTCGTGTGAATTCATATGGGGTTCCAGAATGGCCACAGCTGCTGCTGAGAAAGGGTTAATACTAGGGATGCACCGAATCCAGAATTCAGTTCAGGATTCTGCCTTTTTTCAGCAGAATTCGGCCAAAACCTTTCTGGCTGAACCGAATCCTAATTTGCATATACAAATTAGGGACGGGAAGGGAAATCACGTGACTTTTTGTCACAAAAGAAGGAAGTAGAAATGTTTTTCCCTTCCCATCCCTAATTTGCATATGCAAATCAGGATTCGTTTCGGTATTCGGCCAAATCTATTGCAAAGGATTCGTCCGACCAAAATAGTGGATTCAGTGCATCCCTAGTAAATTGTAGGGTAGATGTTTTTAAATTTATAATCGATTGGAAATTTGCCCCATTCATGTAAATTTCAGAGGTGACATTCCCATGTGGACAGTGCTAGGAACCAGTCTGCACAACTGGGCATAAGTCAGACCTACTGGTAAGTACTAACTTAGGCAAGGCTTGAATGCAGACATTTTGGGGCCCTGTCTAGCCCCAATGCCTCCAACTCACCTAATTCCACTCTGATCCTCCCAAACCCTGACCCTTTGCGACAGTTTTGGACCCCATTCTTTGTGATGGCCCCTGAAAGTACTACTGCCTGTCCATCCTGATCCATTCCCATGATGATCTTGTCTTAGATGTTGAGTATAGTAAGTAAAAGATGGCGTTAGAGGAAGTGGATATAATTCTGGGATAATTTGGGCTGCCCTCAGGGGCCCCCCTCTTAGCCTGTGACCTATATTCCAGGTTAAAAAGAAGGCCCAGTAGGCACTGGCAATTGGGATGCAATATTTTCTATAGGAACATGTACCTAGGATACATGGATGAACTTGGCTAAATCTGTCAGCGGAATTTGGGAGGACACCCCTGTCCAAGGTGGTCAGTCATTGGTATTGGAGGTGACAGTTGGGGGCACCAGTCCAAGACTCAATTAAAACCTACTGCTGATGGTAGCGGGACAAGTGTGCACATGGGGGGATTGGGAGTTGTGCACACAGACCAGATGAAGGAGGCTGATTTTGTAGGTTCCCAAGAGGCCTGGGACTGTGATGTTGCTTAGGAGGCATCCCAACAAAAATCTCACAACATCAGTATCCAAACCCATGGTTCTATCATCTAACAAATGAGAAACAGCCCTGTAATGAAAAACACCAAAGCCCAAGCAGTTAATAAACCGAAGATCAATGGTAAGAGAACATGCACAAGATACAGCAGATTATTTCCATAGATACCGCTGGTCTGGTGTCCTAGGGAGACGCCTGCATCGACCCAAACACTGATGACTACAGTGATAACTTGTGTTATTATAAGATGGTGAAATAGCACTAAATTCTAGTATAATCTGACTGTGCTCTGCTTTATTTCATTACGTGTCTGCATAGCAACGTGTATCATTCCCAAATTTTCAGGCTAGTTGATCTAATAAGTGCAGCTATCCCACAGCAACCAATCATATATTGGCTTTCATTGAAAATATCCAAACCTTTCATAGCATAGTAGATCCACCCAAATGCTGATGAACTATAACTCCAGTTCCGTCATGCTTAATTTCCATATATGCTGGGAGTTGTAGTGCAAACTAGAGACCTGCATTGGTCTAATCAGGTAAACCTGGACCCCCAATTAGATCTGACCTGCTACTTTATTATCTTGTACTTGATCCACTATCCAAACTGGACCCAGCCTGATCCTCTGGTTTCTTATATACCTGCACCCAACTTCAATCCTTGATATGAACTGAAGAGGGTGCAGACAGGGCAAACTTGTGTATATAAATGAATGCAAGCCAGGGTCAGAGGGGTACAATGCAATTAGAGGCCCCATGGCAGGGGAGGGCCCTAAGCCAAAAAAAAACCCAACAATTCATGTGTTACAGGTGAAGCTTGGTGGAGAATGAATAGATTTGGTTGGGTTATTTGTGGATTTTCAGCATATTTGGGGAGTTGCTGGGTGAATCCAGGGTGTTGCTTTGCATTCAAGGGCCATTTTTTTCATTGGGGCCAGGCCCGGACTGGCAATCTGTGGGTTCTGGCAAATGCCAGAGGGGCTGCTGTATGATTCGATAGAAAGTTACCATATGGTGGGCTGGTAGGGGGCTGTTTGGGCTTCTTTGTACTTGGAATGCCAGGGCCTATTTTGAATTCCAATCCAGGCCTGATTGGGGCCCTCATTTTACTTCTGGCAGGACCCACCACAATGGGGGCCTATGTTACCAGTGCAGTGTCGTGGCTACCAGAGCTACACCTGGGCCTGCACCACTTTGAGGCTGACAGGAGCCACGATAAAGCATATTGCAGGGGGAATTTGCATGCACCTGAAATGCGAGAAGGCTTGAGTCCAGAGTAGGGTGGGTTCTATAAGTAACACCTCTCTGGACTAGTGGGTTAATAATTGGGGCTCCCTTGGTAGGGCCCTGCTAACTTAGTAGTATGAGACCCCATGATTACTGATGGCAGCTCCCCATGTATAATGTGTGCAATATTTTATATGCTATACACCACTTTATAATGTGGATCATTCACTGCTGAGTACAAAGAGCTGAGTGCACCTGTTATACACAGTGTGTGTTATTGATGCGATTATAAACTAACTAAGCTCAGCACGTTTCATCTCTGGGGTGACACTGTTAACCTTACATTACGCCCTCTCTTTTTCTATTGTTAGGCCCAACTCTTCAGCTCTGTAAACAGGCTTAAACGTCCCATCCATAATTAGTGCCGTTGTTTCATCATCTCCGACACACAACAACACTTGAACATAATGCGGAGGGTTGAACAGAAATCAGGAATCAGTGAGACAGCTCTTTAATGCATGTACGCATTTGTTTGTCTGGGGAAATTTGGAACGGTCGCATTCGTAGGAGAGGCAGTCGGGGTAGAAGATGGCACGTGCAGCTTTTGATTAGGGATGCACCGAATCCACTTTTTTGGATACGGCCGAACCCCCGAATCCTTCGTGAAAGATTCGGCTGAATACTGAACCGAATCAGAAGGGGAAAACATTTTTTACTTCCTTGATTTCTGACAAAAAGTCACGCAATTTCCCTCCCCGCCCCTAATTTGCATATGCAAAGGATTAGAAGGGGTAGAAGGATTCGGCCGAATCCGAATCCTGCTGAAAAAGGCCGAATCCTGGCCGTATTCCGAACTGAATCCTGGATTCGGTGCATCCCTACTGGGAATCACTGGGCTTATGGTTATGAGCATCAGAGGTGAATATGGATGTGTCATTGGCAGTTTGGCTCCCAGGTCTCCAAAATATGCAGCACAATCAAACAGATGCAGGAGGATTCCATACCTCCCAACATTTTGAAAATAGAAAGAGGGACAAAAAGATTTGATGCACGCAGAGTGCGGAAACTTTTTGACCCATTTTATGGCCACCTTCCCTATTTTGCATGTCCATTTTACACAACTTGTTAAGTTATGGAATGTTTGAACACATTTCTGGGGGTTTTAGGATCAAGTTTTATGTTTTGCTAATGAAGGTGAATTGCCCTTTAAGCACAGTTTCCCTAAGAGGCCTGTTTATCTTAAATAATTACAATTGTTTCTTTGCTTGTCTTCAATTGTAACAAATTGTAACAAATGTATCAAAGTGCACCTGCCACGTATTCTGGTCTCTCAAAGCCAATTAAAGGTCCCCATAGACGCAAAGATCTTTCATTGGTGAACAATTGATTTCAGCGCAACCCGACCAATCCGTCAGATTATCGTGAGATCGAACGATCGTGCATCTTACGATTTTTCGTCTATCTGTCAGAAAATGTATCAGCCAGGTTAAAAAAAAACGTCGATCGATCCCAGTGCAATCTATGTATGTTTGCAGGTCCAATCCGGCAGCTACCCTAAGTTTTCGTGGCAATGGAAATGGTCTTTTTAGTTGATGGACAAATCAATCGAGATAATCGTGGTCTCGCGATAACGAAAAGTTCTTTTAAAAATCTTTAGATCAATGGCCAGCTTAAGTTAGAAACTTTGTAGCTTTTTCTGGCTGTTCAGTGCAGGAGAGCAAAGAGAAAGTCGGGACATTTTAGTAACAATCCAGGGACTGCAGGTTGAGCTGTCAAAATCGGGACTGTCCTGTGAAAAACAGGACAGTTGGGAGGTATGGGATTCTCCAGTGAAAAATCCTGCCTACCAGAACTATATCATCAGAGCTATTGTTTATAGGTTTATATCTCCTTTATAAGAAAAGATGAAAAACATGCAAGGTAAACAACTGCTAGATATCATAGATATATATCATAATAAGGACTTGGGTACATGATAAGGGGTTGGATGGCTTTTTAGCAAGTAAGGGAATACAGGGTTATGGGAAATAGCTCATAGTCCAAGTTGATCCAGGGACTGATCCGATTGCCATTTTGGAGTCAGGAAGGAATTTTTCCCCCTCTAAGGCAAATTGGAGAGGCTTCAGATGGGTTTTTTGCCTTCCTCTGGATCAACTGGCAGATAGGTAGTTAATAAAAAAAAAAGGTTGAACTCGATGGACATGTGTCTTTTTTCAACCTTACTTACTATGTTACTATGTATGATAAGCCACGCCTGCCAGTTGTTTTTTTAGGCACCAGTTAAAGTCAATAGGAAACTGATAGAAAAAAACATAATAATAATAATAATGTTTTGTAAAGATGAACTTCCCCTTTACTATATAGCCTTTTTCCTCTGGAGCTGTTATAAGCCACTGTATACAATTTATGTTTTTTTTCCTTTTTAGGTTCCAACTACACAAACCCACTGCCGGCACTTGGCACCATGAACTCTACCCCCGGCCTGGCAATGGAGCATATCGCCTCTCCAGGTGCTGCTCTGTCCTGGCAGGCCGCCATAGATGCAGCACGCCAGGCCAAGCTTATGGGCAGCACAGCTAACGCCACCATATCCACAGTCAGCTCCACGCAGAGAAAGAGGCAGCAGTACAGCAAGCAGAAAAAGCAAGGGACCACCTCAGCCACGAGGCCTCCCCGGGCGTTGCTCTGTTTGACCCTGAAAAACCCCATCCGCCGAGCCTGCATCAGTATCGTAGAGTGGAAGTATCCTTCATGCTTTTGGGGGGGTCTTGTATAATTAAATTATTGGGTGATGAAAATACAATAAAATCAGTCATTTCAAGTATATATAGGCACTCGGTGCCCTGTTGCCAATTAAAGAGCAAGAAAGTGGTTTCTAAATCAAGAAACACCAAAAGATTCTTCCACTTTTTTCCATATAAACTAAGTCTAAAAAAAATTCTAAATTCATGTTTGTTTTATTCCACTTGCCTTGGTTACAACATATAATTCAATTTTGTAAACATCAAACATAAGGAAAGAGTTGAGCTACAGGTTTAAAAATTGCAAGCATTGCAATACATGTCATAGAAATTAGGGATGCACCGAATGCAATATTTTGCATGTGCAAATCAGGGTTCGGATTCGGTTTGGCTCAGGCAGAAGCATTCAGCCGAATCCGAATCCTGCTGAAAAAAGGCTGAATCCTGGGCA
Source organism: Xenopus petersii (assembly GCA_038501925.1). NCBI lineage: Eukaryota > Metazoa > Chordata > Amphibia > Anura > Pipidae > Xenopus > Xenopus petersii. The sequence continues at coordinate 132,795,781 of CM076677.1, forward strand.
AATCCCAAACCGAATCCTGGATTCGATGCATCCCTAAATATAATGTTATTTCATTGTCATAGTAACACGGATCTAGGGGCAAATTTACTAAAGGGCGAAGTGGGCACATTGCCAATTTACTAACAGGCGGAGAGGACAATTCGCTAGTGAAAAAACCCATCGCTAGTGCCATATCGCCAGACTAATTTTCGCTCAGGCGAACGATTCACTAAAGTGCAAAGTTTACAGAACGTTACCTCTTTGTCTAGAGTTTTCTTCACCACCTTAGACCTGGCGAACTGATAAGACGAAGTTACATCCTCCTCAATCTTATGTCAGTCACAGTTTTTTTTACCAATTTGAGGGGCATGTCACATGCTGATGTCTATGGCATTAGAGGATCCCTTTTGTCTTTATTATTATTATTCCTTGGACATTTGTTATAATAAGTATTTGCACCAACATCTCTGATAAAGACCTATATGTACCCGACCTATTTAAATTAAAGTGTACTAACGAAGTTCCACTAGGCAGAAACGAACGTTAGTGAAAGTATGTTATGAAATGCTTGTGCTGACGAATTAACACTTCGCATTTTAGTGAATTAGCATAGTGATAGTGAATTTGCACCTGGGGAAGTGGCGCGGAGTCTGGTGAAGCCTTAACAGGCAAAAATTCGACCCTTAGTGAATTTGGCCCCTAGTCTTGTTAAAGGAGAACTAAACCCTAAAAATGAATAAGGCTAAAAATGTCATATTTTATATAGTGAATTTACTGTATTGCACGAGGCTAAAGTTTGAGCTTGTCAATAGCAGCAATGATCCAGGACTTCAAACTTGTCACAGGGGGTCACCATCTTGGAAAGTGTCTGTGACACTCACATGCTCAGTGGGCTCTGATTGGCTGTTGAGAAGCTAAGCTTAGGGCTCGTCACTAATTATCCAGCAGAAAATGAGCTTCCCTGGCTGTGATGCTACAGGTTTGCTGATTATTAAATTCTGATGCTAATTGCACTGGTTTCTGTGCTGCCATGTAGTAATTATGTGTATTAATTACTAATCAGCCTTATATTGTGACATTTCTATTCTATGTGTACTGTATATTGTGAGTGGGTCCCTAAGCTCAGTAAGTGACAGCAGCACAGAGCATGTGCAGTGAATCAGCAGAAAAGAAGATGGGGAGCTACTGGGGCATCTTTGGAGACACAGATCTTTACTGCTAAAGGGCTGTGGTTGCCTTGGGCTGATACAGAAGCACAAACATTTCTAGCTACTTCTTCAGTTAGGCTTTAGTTCTCCTTTAAAAAGCCTGCTCTTGTGTTGTGAAAATGCCTGGCTGTTCTTTCCTAAAGGCTCTGTATTTAATTGCTCATTTGCCAGTGTAGAGTTAATATGTGTAGTGAGCGCAGGCCATGAACTCTCAGAAGGAGGGAGGGAAGATTCCAATCTGGAAGCACAAAGAGGGGAGAACTTTGCAAGGTTTTTGTGTTTATTCTGGCACACGCCTGTCTGACACCGTCCTGACAGTGCGGGAGATTTAGGAGTGAGCATCCACAGCCGGCTCAGTGCAGATGTTCCTTGTCAGGGTGCAACTGCTCTGCTTTAACTACTGAGTGAGTGGGAGAATAGCAGAGGATATATATTCTTTAGCTTCTTTCCTGTGTTTCCTTCTAGGGGCCTAGGTTCATTCTGGTCTGTAGTAACATGGCAAACGTTTGCTTCAGTCCTGTATCCCATAGCAACCAGTTAGGAGAATGCCAGCAAACGTTTGCTTATGGTTACTGAGGGAAATCTCCCTATGGCTGAGAGAACATAGGGAGGGGAAATATTGAGCCATTGGATCATCTCATATTAAAACCCTTTTTAAAGAACTAACGCCCCACTGAGGCTCTGTGTTCACACACAAACTTGCTAGGCTACACCGACCAATGAATGGACAGAGCTGTGCCTTTTCCTCTCACACTTCTTCCTGTGGAACCTGCGTTATTTCCTGTCACATGACTAGTGAGGCGGGGCATGCTGAACATGGCAAAATGGTGGCTCTATGTGAAAGATGTAGGGATGCACCGAATCCAGGATTCGGTTCGGGATTCGACCAGGATTCGGCCTTTTTCAGCAGGATTCGGATTCGGCTGAATCCTTCTGCCTGGCCGAACCGAATCCTAATTTGCATATGCAAATTAGGGGCAGGGAGGGAAATTGCGTGACTTTTTGTCAGAAAACAAGGAAGTAAAAAATGTTTTCCCCTTCCCACCCCTAATTTGCATATGCAAATTAGGGTTCGGATTCGGTTCGGTATTGGGCCGAATCCTTCGTGAAGGATTCGGGGGTTCGGCCGAATCCAAAAAAGTGGATTCGGTGCATCCCTAGAAAGATGTAATAGGCCAATATTTACTGATGGTCAACGTGAGAAGATTATTTCATAGGTCACTTATTACAAGATTAAAGATCTGTTGGTTACGTTTTAAGTTCTCATATCGATCTCTATCTAGTTTATCATGTGGCCCATACAAAGTAAGTGGAACAGGCCCGGACTGGTAATCTGTTTTTTGCTTCTGTACCAGCCTAAGGCAACCACAGCCCTTTATCAGTAAAGATCTGTGTCTCCAAAGATGCCCCAGTAGCTCCTCATCTTCTTTTCTGCTGATTCACTGCACATGTTCTGTGCTGCTGTCACTTACTGAGCTTAGGGACCCACTCACAATATACAGTACACATAGAATAGAAATGTCACAATATAAGGCTGATTAGTAATTAATACACATAATTACTACATGGCAGCACAGAAACCAGTGCAATTAGCATCAGAATTGAATAATCAGCAAACCTGTAGCATCAGCTTATATTACAGCCAGGGAAGCTCATTTTCTGCTGGATAATTAGTGACGAGCCCTAAGCTTAGCTTCTCAACAGCCAATCAGAGCCCACTGAGCATGTGAGTGTCACAGACACTTTCCAAGATGGTGACCCCCTGTGACAAGTTTGAAGTCCTGGATCATTGCTGCTATTGACAAGCTCAAACTTTAGGCTGGTGCAGTAAGTTTAGTATATAAAATATAAAGTTTTTAGCCACCTTAATTTTTAGGGTTTAGTTCTCCTTTAAGAGCTGAATTTTCCGGTTTTAACCTGGAAATCCAGCTCCGCTAGTGCAGAGAGCAATATTGCACTCATTGCACTAGCCATGTGGCCCCGATCTGGAACCGATGTTTTAAACACGGAGTGGGAGAAGGGGGCGGCATCAGGGTGACAGCAGTCCCAGGATCATAACTGGTTGGAGATATTATTATTATTATTATTAACATTATTATTATTATTAACATGTATTTTTAGAGCGCCAACATATTGTGCATCGCTGGTGGATAAAACTTTTTATATCATGTGACTACAGAGTATTTTCAATAATTGTCTCTTCTCGTTTTCCTTAATGACTCCCCCAGACCATTTGAAATTATTATTTTACTGACTATCTTTGCCAACTGTGTGGCCTTAGCTGTCTACATCCCTTTCCCAGAGGATGATTCCAACGCTACGAACTCCAATCTGGTGAGTGACGCTCGGTTATTGTTTCTATTTCGTGACTTTGAACCAATGTAAAGAAGCATTTTATGGAGCATTTTCCTGTTACATTTGCTGTTCTCTCTCTGTATTGGATTTCACATGTAGAGGGTGGTGATTTTTTTAAGCGTTCCAATTGGATAAAATTGTTTATAAAGGTTGTTTGCGATTGGTTAATGCGCTGGTTAATGAAAAGTGGTCATGGGTTATAGGTTTTACTGTTCATTGCTATGTGGCATGTTTATAATTTATTAAATGAGGCTTTCTTTAAAGGGAAAGTATTGAGAAAATGAAAATTGAATATAAGCTTCATCATACTGGAATAAGACGCTTTCTAAATACAATCAATTAAATATTCTGCATTGTTTCTGAAATAATCAAGTTTATGGTCACTATTCCTTTCTCAGCATCTGTTTCTCTTAATTCTGTTTTCATGCAGCAGTTGGGTGTCAGATAGTGATCAGTTAGATCCAATATATCTTATAGGGGGAGCTCCTTTCCTAGCAGATGTATTAGAGCTCAGCTCACTCAAATTCCAGTACAAACAAAATCTCACAAAATAATAGGGATGCACCGAATGGTTCGGGATTCGGCCAGGATTCGGCCTTTTTCAGCAGGATTCGGATTCGGCCGAATCCTTCTGCCCAGCCGAACCGAATCCAAACCCTAATTTGCATATGCAAATTAGGGGCAGGGAGGGAAATCGCGTGACTTTTTGTTCAGAAAACAAGGAAGTAAAAACTGTTTTTCCCTTCCTACCCCTAATTTGCACATGCAAATTAGGGTTCGGATTCGGTTCGTTATTCGGCCGAATCTTTATCAAAGGATTCGGGGGTTCGGCCGAATCCAAAAAAGTGGATTTGGTGCATCCCTACAAAATAACTGCCTTTTGCACAAATTCTGCATGTAGAGAGACATGATGTCTGGTGAGTTTAATAGAGTGAGCTTTAATACATCTTCTAGCCAAAAGGAGACCCCCTATAAGATATATTGGATCTAACTGTCCATGAATATCTGACACCCAACTGCTGCATGAAGAGAGAATGAAGAGAAACAGATGCCGAGAGAGGGATAGTGAACATAAACTTGATTATTTCAGAAATTCATCAGAATTTGATTATATTTAGAAAGTTTCCTATTTCGGTATGCTGAAGCTTATGTAAAATTTTCATTTTTGTGATAGTTCCCCTTTAAACAGCAGTTGATGAGCTACAGGTTCTAATAGAATTATTGGTGTGTCCTCCAATAAAGACTGACAGCTGCAATTATAACATACATGATTTAAGAGCTGATAATCATGTAATGGCCTATCTACCTCCTTCATCATACAAACATCTTCTATTTTTATATTAATTTATAGGGATGCACCGAATCCACTATTTTGGATTCAGCCGAACCCCCGGCATATGCAAATTAGGGGTGGAATGGGAAAAAATTTTTTACTTTCTTGTTTTGTTACAAAAAGTCACGCGATTTCCCTCCTTGCCCCTAATTTGCATATGCAAATTCGGATTAGGTTTGGCCGGGCAGAAGGATTCGGCCGAATCCGAATCCTGCTTGAAAAGGTCGGATCCTGGTGGAATCCCGAACCGAATCCTGGATTTAGTGCATCCAGTGTCGGACTGGGACACCAGGGGCCCGCCCAAAAATGTTTGATAGGAGCCCACCAATTAATCTTAGACCAGGGGCCCACTCTCAGTATTATTATTCTTCCTCTCCTCACTCAACCTCTATTCTCCTAGTCTCTTTTCTTTACATATGATAATCTATTTTTCCATCTATTTAGCCACTTTGTTCTTATAGAAATAGGGAATGGCCATTAAATATGCCACATGTCTAGCAGCATAAGGGCCCACTGACACCTTGGCCCACCGGGACTTTTCCAGGTATCCCGATGGGCCAGTCCGACACTGGGTGCATCCCTATTAATTTAGCAAACCCCCCTACTCCAGCTAGCATGGTTATATCTAAATAGAGACATACAGGATCTTCCATTCAAGATCCTGTATACTTTCTTTTCATACAAGACCTGCTGCCTCATTTCTCTTTTCTTTGACTCTCTCCTATCATTTCTGTAGTGAAAGGGCACCTATGACGTCAAAATGCTTTCTTGCACCAGAGGTAAGGGCTAACCAATTGAGAGAGAGAGTCCCCATGTTTGGGCACGCGAATGCGCAAAATGAGCAGGCGCCCCAGGACTGAAGGACGCGTCAACCCTTGGCACCTCCAGTGGGGGAAGCAATTTTTATGTAATAGGTGACCTTTAAGTAATGTGTTTTCACTGGAATGAATTTTCACCCTGTCTCATATTTTAATGGCTGTTTACTGGAATGTCTAAATGAAAGATAAACTTATAAATGTTCATTTCCACTTTACCCTGAGGACGTTGGGGTGAAATGGTTGTACTGGTGATTCCATTGATTCGGTGTTTAGAATAAAGTCTACACAGTGGTTAGCGATGCAATAAATCCAGGAGTCTGCCTTTTTTTAAAAAGGAAAAGTAACATCAAAAAAGTGTTTTCATAGAATAAATAGATAATGTAGTATCACCCTGCACTGGTAAAGCTGGAAGAGAAAGACTACTATAGTTTATATAAACAAGCTGCTGTGTAGCCATGGGGGCAGCCATTCAAGCACAGGATACACAGTAGATAACAGATAAGTACTACTATAGTTTATATAAACAAGCTGCTGTGTAGCCATGGGGGCAGCCATTCAAGCACAGGATACACAGTAGATAACAGATAAGTACTACTATAGTTTATATAAACAAGCTGCTGTGTAGCCATGGGGCAGCCATTCAAGCACAGGATACACAGTAGATAACAGATAAGTACTACTATAGTTTATATAAACAAGCTGCTGTGTAGCCATGGGGGCAGCCATTCAAGCACAGGATACACAGTAGATAACAGATAAGTACTACTATAGTTTATATAAACAAGCTGCTGTGTAGCCATGGGGGCAGCCATTCAAGCACAGGATACACAGTAGATAACAGATAAGTACTACTATAGTTTATATAAACAAGTTGTTGTGTAGCCATGGGGGCAGCCATTCAAGCACAGGATACACAGTAGATAACAGATAAGTACTACCGAATCCTTCTGCCCGGCCGAACCAAACCCTAATTTGAATATGCAAATTAGGGGTGGGGAGGGAAATTGTGTGACTTTTTGTCATAAAACATGTAAAAAACGTTATCCTCTTCCCACCCTTAATTTACACATGCAAATTAGAATTACGATTCGGTTCGGAATTCGGCCAACACTTTCGCGAAGGATTCGGGGGTTCAGCTGAATCCAAAATAGTGGATTCAGCACATCCCTACTTTACATTATTAATAACAACAATAATAACCCTGCAAAGTCTGGCCATATTGATCTCCTTGATACAGACAGGAGAAAAGTGTATCTTCCCCTTTGTGGATTTGTCAGGTCGCCAAGGTTTGTGTCAACCGGTGTTCAATTCCGACACCCCAGATAAGCTTCCAAGTCACGCTCTGCGCTGGTCACGGCTGCTTCTTACAATCAGGGGGAGCTGGCTGAGGCCCGAGGATGAGTCAGATTTTGTTATTCTGGACAGAAATTTCTGACATTTATACAAAAACCTGAGTGATCCCTGAATAAAACAAAAGTGACAGTGATGAATGGCTGCATGGCTCACCCACAAGGTTAACCAGTAAGATGCTGGATTAGCTGGGACCCTGACCTCTGCTGCAAGGAAAAGGTTGATGATATATATATATATATATAATGTCACTTCCGGTTTGCAATTGTGGATCGGTTTGCAGACAAGGCAGTTGCAGGCCAGGGTCGGGTAGCTCATTCAAAAAGGGGGGTTGCGGTTTTGGGTTGCGGGCTGCAGGTTCGGGTCAGGTCCATGTCTCCCAACATTTTGGGAAAAGATAGCGGGACAAAAAGATTTGACCAAGCCCACCCCCTAATTACCATGTCCATTTGGCAGGTTATGAAAGTTTGAACAAATTTCTGTGGTTTTTATGTGTTATTACAGTTTTGCTAAAGAAGGTAAATTGCCCCTTTAAACTAAGTCTAAGTTCTCCCAAGAGACCTGCTTATCTTTGATTGTTACAAAAGTATCGAAGTATCTATTCTGGGCTCTCTGCCAATTAAGTTAGTAGCTTTTTCTGGCTCTTCAGTGCAGGAGATCAAAGAGAAAGTCAGGACATTTCAGTAACAAACCCAGGACTGCGGGTTGAGCTGTCAAAATCGGGACTGTCCCGCAAAAATGGGACAGTTGGGAGGTATGCGGGTCTCAAAAATTGGTTCTGTGCAGGACTATACAGCACAGACAGAACCCCTGATACAAACAAGGGAGCTGTGTACTAAACACCAGATTTAAGACATAGACATGACTCCACTCTGTAATATTTCATTTAAAATGTTACCAAAGTCATTTTTTTTTTACCAAGGGACCCCCTCTGTCTGCTCCAAGGACTGTAGGAGTTAAGCTTTGTGCATATGACTAAAGGTGGCCATACACAGGGAGACATCGACAAACGAGCGGATCTCTCCCCGATATGCCCGCATTGAAGTGGGCGATATCGGGCTGATCCGATCGTGGGCCCTAGGGCCCCACAATCGGATCACAATGGAGGCCATATGGGCGGTCGGATTGTGTGGCCGCATCAACGAAAAGATGGATTAGGATTCAGATTCAATTCAGTATTCAGCCGAATCTTTCACAAAGGAATCGGGGTTCGGCCAAATCCAAAATAGCGGATTTGTCCCGCTACCTTTTCCCAAAATGTTGGGAGACATGGACCTGACCCGAACCGCATCAACGAAAAGATGCGGCCGCGATCTGACGGGATTTTTTAAACTGCTCAATCGGCATCTGGCCGACATTGGATGGTCCCACACATGGGCCAATAAGCTGCCAACTCGGTTGTCTGCAGCTCTAATCAGCCTTAAGCTGTTTAACCAGGGCCACACCAAGGTATTTTGGCTCCCTAGGCAAGTGCTTCAATCAGCGCCACCCACCCATCCCCGGTCCTGCATTACCATGTCCCACCTTAACATTCATATTGCCCCATGTACCTGTGCCAGCACCTATCATATTGCCCCCATTTGTACCTATTCCAATGGCAGTAAATCCCTCAGATTGTTCCCAAGCCCCAATCTGTACCTGTGCCAGCATAAGCCAAAACATTCATCATATGGTTACCCCCAATCTGTACCTATCCCAGTGGCAGCCAAAAAAATCCATCATATTGCCCCTGATTTGTACCTGTGCCAGCAGGAGCTAAATATCCATCATATTGCCCCAAATATTTGTGTACATGTGCCAGCAGCCACCATATTGCCCCATGTACCTGTGCCAGCAAGAGCCAAAAATCCATCATATTGCCCCCAAGTATGTACCTGTGCCAGCAGCAGCCAAAAATCCATCATAATCAACTGTTTACCTGTGCAAGCTGAAGCCAAGATATTGCCCACAAACATGTACCTGTGCCAGAAGCTGCCAACAGGGAGGAGAGGAGCGCTTCTGCCCGCAGTACGAATCATGGACAAGAGGGGGTTGGAACAGGTGGTTTATAAAACTGAAAAACTATTAAAAGCCATGCAAAAAAGGTTTAGAAAAAATTCCCCTTAAAAGTGCGCCCCCCCCATGATTGCGCCGTAGGCGGGTGCCTACTCTGCCTACCCCTAGTTTCGGCCCTGCGTTTAACCAAACACATTATGCTTCTACTTTCCACCATAATAAAAGTAGGTCGTGTACTTGGTTCTGCTCTGGACCTGTGATTCGCAGAACTTACTACAGAGTTTCCTTCGACTGAGAGAATACAGACTATCCAGGGAGCTCCGTGCCCTCGGGCAATAGCTGATCGCCTGCGGTTCCACTGCTCTTCTTGAGAAACTGCGCCTGGAGTGTTATATGAAGTACACAGGGCAATCTAAAGATATTCTGATGAGAACGTCTTTTCCTGTTTAAAAACCAGGCTACAAATGGCATCTATAGTTGCACAGAAACCCAGCCACAAAAACACGAGTGAAACATATATATCGTCATTTTTCCAATGGCACATAGAGCAGTTTTGGATATTTTGGCATCAGCAAATTTTTTTAGTACAGGTATGGGACCTGTGATCCAGAATGCTAGGGACCTGGGGTTTTCTGGATAAGGGATCTTTCCATAATTTGGATTTTCATCCCGTAAGTGTGCTATAACATCATTTAAACGTTAATCAAAACCAACAGGGTTGTTACACCTAGGGATGCACTGAATCCGCTATTTTGGATTTGGCCGAACCCCCGATTCCTTTGTGAAAGATTCGGCTGAATACTGAATTGAATCTGAATCCTAATTTGCATATGCAAGTTAGGGGTGGGAAGGGGAAAACTTTTTTTAATTCCTTGTTTTGTGATGAAAAGTCACACAATTTCCCTCCCAGGCCTTAATTTGCATATGCAAATTTAGATTTGGATTCAGTTAGGCCTGGCAGAAGGATTCGGCTGAATCCGAATCCTGCTGAAAAAGGACGAATCCTTGCCGAATCCTGGATTCAGTGCATCCCTAGTTATACTGTACCTCCTCCATACCTGCCAACATATTGTAAATAGAAAGAGGGACAAAAAGATTTGGCGCGAATATCGCAGCAATTATTATAGACCACGCCCATTTATGTGGCCCCCTAATTACCATGTTCATTTTACAAAATTTGCCAGGTTATGAAAGTTTGAACACATTTCTGTGGTTTTTCTGTGTAATTACAGTTTTGCTAATGAAGGAAAATTTCCCTTTAAACTGCAAGTCACTTTCCCCAAGTTTCCCCAAAAGACCTGCTTATCTTAACTTGTTACAAATGTATCTAAGTGCACCTGACACGTATTCTGGGCTCTCTGCCAAAAGCCAATTAAGTTAGAAACTTTGTATGTTTTTCTGGCTGTTCAGTGCAAAAGTCTGGACATTTCAGTAACAATCTGGGACTGCGGGTTGAGCTGCCAAAATCTGGACTGTCCCGCGAAAAATGGGACAGTTGGGAGTTATGACCTCCTCTAAGGATTATTTATATCTGAGTCGGGATCAATTAAAAGGTCCTGTTTTATTATTAGGGGAAAAAAAGAAAATCATGTTTCAAAATCTGAATTATTTGATTAGAATGGAGTCAATGGGAGATGGCCTTCCTATAATTTGGATCTCTCTGGATAACGGGTTTCCTGATAATGCATCCCACATTAGGGGTCATTTAGATACTGCAGCGCAGTTGTACTTGGCTGCAGACAGTTGTGCGAAAAATCCCATTCATTAACTCAAAATGCGCTCCTTGTTCTTCTTCCTATTGCTCCTAATTGTGTGTGGTTGGGCCCCCAGTTACACAATAATCTCCCTATGATAAATAACAGCAATATCGTACTGGTAAGCAGCCTTCTCACTGGTGAATTCTTTTTTTTTTACAGGTATGAGTTCCGTTATCCGGAAACCCATTATCCAGAATGTTCAGAATTATGGAAAGCCGTCTCTCCCGTAGACTCCATTTTATCCAAATAATCCAAATTTTTAAAAATAATTTCCTTTTTCTCTGTAATAATAAAACAGTATCTTGTACTTGATTCCAACTAAGATATAATTAATCCTTATTGGAAGCAAAACCAGCCAATTGGGTTTATTTAATGTTTATGATTTTCTAGTACAGATTATGGAAAGATCTGTAATCCGGAAACCAGAGCATTCTAGCTAAAAGGTTCCCATACCTGTATCTGGTATTATGTTTTTTTTCTCATCTACTTTCGAGGGCTATGGGGTGCGGTGGGTCAGAATTGCGACGGGTTTATATCCCCTTTACGTCTAAATCTGAATGATCCAGTATTCAGTCCCTCCCCTACTTATAGTATCATGCAATCAATAAAGCAATTATTCTGGTTCTAACCACTGTCATAGATTTGCAGCTTAATTTCATTCTAATTAACCTCCTTTGCGAAGATTAAACAGGCCGACATCACCAAACAATAAATTTCACCCGCGCTATCAATATCCGGCGCAATTGTTTTCACAAAAGACTTTAAAATGACGCCCTTTGTATATTGTGACAAATGGTGATGTGAATGTCTTGGTGGCTTATTCCATTCCCGAGGCTGAATCCCGGCACAGCGCGGTTAGATATGCAGGCGTATCAATTATTTAGAAAGCTCTAGCATCTTTCATTATAAAGAAATACATTAGTGGTGTAATTACCGACCCCGCACTGCTCACCCCCTAAGGCAATATTCTAAACAGGTCTTTCCTCTTTATGTTGGTAAACTACAACTCTCGCCATCGTTAAGTGTGTGTGTTGTGAGCTGTAGTTCCACAATATCTAAAGGAGTTTCAGTGGCCAACTCTGGTGATGAGTTTTCTTGGGATTTGACTTATTCGAATTAGTGTGACATAGGTGCTAAATTGCCCCCTATTGTGCATAGCAACCAATCAGATCTTTGATTTCATTTTCTAACTTATAAGTGTACAATAGAAGGCCCATTTTACGTTTTTTCAGGGGACCAAGAAAATGTAAAATCAGGGAAATGTATAATGCATAATATATAGATGGGACCACAAAATAACAATGTAAAAGGAGGGGAAACTTAAAATCAGGGGATGTAAAATTGAGGTTTGTTGAGTAAATATTTATAACTAGGGTGGCCACCTGGCCGGTATTTTATTGGCCTGTCCGGTGAAAATGATGGTTGATCCCAATGTTATTAATTGGGAAAAACAAGAAATATATAGGAAGGCCGGGATCATTGTTCATGCTGGGCCAAATCAATTGTATGTTCCCCCAGAACCAACAATTGGATCATACTGCAGGCCTATGGACACACAAAATCAATGGAGATCAGCGGCCTGGATCAGATCTGGGCCCCAGTGTCCCGCTGGCCCAGTCCGACCCTGGAACCTGTTATCCAGCATGCTTGGGACTTGGGGTTTTCTGGATAACAGATCTTTCCGTTTCATACCTTAAGTATACTAAAAAAAATAATGTAAACATGAAATAAACCCAATCAGTGTCGGACTGGCCCACCGGGATACCAGGAAAACCCCCGGTGGGCCCAGGGCTCAGTGGGCCTCTTGCTTCTAACCATTTGGCTTATTTCATGGTCATTCCCTATTTCTTTATGAGAATAAAGAGGCTTAATAATGGAAGAATAGAGAATAGTATGTAGAGAAAAGAGACTAAAGAGGTTGAGTGAGGAGAGGAGGTATAGTAGTTTGTAAAGTGGGCCCTCAGCCTAAGGTTTTCTGGTGGGCCTCTGGCATCCCAGTCTGACACTGAACCCAATAGGCTGGTTCTGCCTCCAATAAGGATTAATTATATCTTAGTTGGGATTAAGTACAAACTACTGTTTTATTATTACACAGAAAAAGGAAATCATTTTTTTTTTTTTTTTTTTTTTAAATTGGATTATTTGGATTAAATTGAGTCTATGGCAGACCGGCTTTCGTCGAATAGGGACCCCTTGGATAGGAAAAAATAGCTTTATTAAATTTACATTTCTGTATTGTTATAAATCCTATTTGAACTATTATGGCACACCAGAGACACCAGAGGGTGTTGGAGAGAGTTGTAGTTCCGCAGAAGGCCCACCCTGCTCTCCTGTGGGCTTGTACAAAGGAAATATTTGTGCGAATTGTGTCTCTTGCGCTTTATTAGAACAAGATAATAATTGTGTTTCATTAACAGCATGGTGTGGGCTATGCATTATATATGAAGGCAGAGCGTGACCTTTATCGACTGCACAAACACCACAGTGTAGAAATAACTGTCCTTATAGGAATCATCTTGCTTTTATTTTATATCATAGAGCTGATTATGTGCCCAGAGCATTCCTTCCCTGCAGTGACGTAACAATAGAGGAAGCCGACCCTGCAGTCGATTGGAGGGCTGGACTGTGGGGTCGGCTTCCTTTATAGCTAACAATAAACCCCCTCCTCCACAGCCGCTTTCTTACCTGCAGCGAGGAAGGGAGACGCGAGTTGGTTGGGTGTGGGCGGAGTCGGACTGGAAGTTGGCGGACGGAGGCGGAACCAGGGCGGGGTGAGAAGTAGGCGGGAGGATGGATTGGAGGGCTCCGGGCCCCTCTGAAGATTTTTTTGCAGGAGGGCGCGGCACACTATAGTTATGCCACTGCTTCACTGTATATTTTTATTTATACATATTTGTGGCAGGGTGTATGTGCACATAACAGAACTGAGATTCCGCTCCCATAAATAAGAAGTGGTTCCAGTGCGGCAGCTTCCTGCCCAATGTCTCCCCATGTGCATACCTCCCATTTGTCCCGTTTTTAGCGGGACAGTCCCGATTTTGGCAGCTCAGCCCACATCCACTGAACAGCCAGAAAAAGATACAAAGTTTCTAAAACTTAATCGGCAGAGAGCCCAGAACACTGAGAAGCTCTACTTAGATACATTTGTAACCATTTAAGATAAGCAAAGAAAAAATTGTAACAATTCAAGATAAGCAGGTCTCTGTGGGGAAACGGTGACTTGCTTAAAGGGCAATTCACCTACATTAGAAAAACTGTAATAACACATAAAAACCGCAGAAATGTGTTCAAACTTTTGTAACCTGCCAAATTTTGGAAAATGAACATGGTAATTAGGGGATGCGGCCACAAAATAGGCGTGGTCTAAAAGATTTCGCCCCACGCGCTGCAAATCTTTTTCTCCCTCTTTCTATTTCCAAAATGATGGAAGGTATGCATCTGAGCTTTCTAATCAATACCATGTGGATAAGCATGGCCTAATACAGTGGACTATTTGGGAGAGCGCTGTTTCTAATTCCGGGCCGCATCACATGGCGCATTGATCTGCGGAGCGGCAGCGCTATACTGATCACTTAATACACTGTTTTATGAATACAAAGAGCTGGTTCCCCACTGTGGATCAATCAGGGAGCTTGTAAATTGATTGAGGTCTGAAGGAAATTTGTAACCTACAAACTGATTAGCGTTGTAACGACTCCGCACATAAATCTCTGGCCATTTAACACGCTCACAACTGCTAAAAGAATCAAGAATAGGCCTCTCTGACAAAGGAAAGGGTGAGGATAATTGGCATCCGAGACTTGACAATATCTGACACTTCACCTTTTTTTTTTTTTAATCTATTTTCTCCCAAACACAAAAGCTCTTTGGATGTATTTTAACTCCGAAAGGAGAGGAGAAAAATCCAGCAAGACATTAATCTGATGCACATCAGTTGCCATGCCAATTGTTAACTGGGCAGACACTAAAACGAGGATTTTTTTTTCATTAAAATAAATTAATTAGATAGGGAAGAAATATTTACAATCATGAACAAGATAAATCCTCTTATTAACATTCACAGTGTTAAAGGGCATCTAAACTCTCCATAAAACTCTGTCCCTAGTTAATGAGCCAAAAACATGATTACAGATGCAAAAGTATTCTGCAGTGGAAATGTTGCTTAGTACATAATGTCGGCCATCTTTCTACTAGCTCACATATGGAGTTTACTACATAATTTTGTCTTCATTGTATTCCACTGTTGCCTGACATCACAGGGCTAGACCAACCTGAACATTGAATGCTCATAGGACTAGACCAACATGTAACCAATTTGTACATTGAATTGAAGGGCTAGACCAATGCATAGCCAACTAGAATAGTATAATGCTCATAGGGTCAGACCAACATGCAGCCAACAAAACATTATAATGCTCATAGAGCTAGACCAACGCATAGCCAAATAGAATATTATAATGACCATAAGGCTTGACCAACACTAAGCCAACTAGAATATTATAATACTCATAGAGCTAGACCAACTCTTGCCAACCAGAACACTATAATGCTCATAGGGCTAAAGCAATGACAATGCATCCAGAACATTATAATGCTTGTAGGGCTAGACCAACTCTTGCCAACCAGAACATTATATTGCTCATAGGACTAGACCAATGTGTAGCCAGCCAGAACATTATAATGCTCATAGGGCTAGACCAACTCTTTCCAATCAGAATACTATAACGCTCATAGGGCTAAAGCAATGCAAAGCCATCCAGAACATTATAATGCTTGTAGGGCTAAACCAACTCTTGCCAACCAATGCAATGCAAAGCTATCCAGAACATCATAATGCTCATAGGGCTAGACCAATGTGTAGCCAGCCACGAACATTATAATGCTCATAAGGCTAGACCAATGTTTAGCCGGCCAGAACATTATACTGCTCATAGGACTAGACCAACTCTTGCCAAGCAGAACATTATAATGCCTACAGGGGTAGACCTTCATGTAGCAACCAGAACTTTAGAACATTCATAGGGATTCACCCAACTGTAGCCAACCAAATCATATGGATTCTCATAGTGCTGTACTTTAAAATGCCTACAAGGCTAGACCAACCTGTAGCCAACAAGAACAGTAGCCTGCTCAAACTACTAGACCAACATGTAGACAACAAGAACCTTAGAACATTCACAGGACTTCACCAAACTGTAGCTAACTAAAGAATTACAATTCTCATAGAGCTGGACTAGAACATTAGACTGCTCATGACTCAACTTGAGAAGCATTTAGAGCAGTAGTATAGAGTTCCACTTTGGCCTCCATCGCCATGCAAACACCTCCACCCACTGTGCCCACTTATATATTCCTGCACATGGAGACATTTGGTGTATCCTTTAAAGATTTTTATTTTTGTTAGAATGGTAAAAAAAATCCTTCTTTGGTCAACGGAGGCAATAGAAGATACAATTTTTGCATTCCTCTCACCCTATGTAAAGTAAATCAGCCCAAAAATGTCATAAAAGTCGGAGATGCATCCGGTGTTGCAGAATTCCTGTATTTATTTTGGGGAGACATTGAGCCTTCACACTGATTAATATTCAGATCACAAGTGATTTATTTAGAAGCAGTAACAGTTTTAGTGGGACAACAATGAGTGATTATCGTTAGCGTTATTACTGAAAGAATATTACAACTGTCAACATTTATTTATAAAGATACCCGGTTATTTCCTTGTGGTGGGGGCTTCCATGGAGTCATGGATACACTCGCCTTTCACAGCGCTCGATATATATTCCTTTTTAAGAAGCTTTAACTCAATTGTCAAGACGAAGATTTAAACTCCCGGAATGACAATTGGAAAAGACTGACAGAATCTTAATTTAGCTGTAAAGCGCTCTGCAAGGTTCAGATGGAAAATAGATTTAACTATAGAAGGTGCACCTCCAAAAATAACCCGCTGAAACCCATTTGGTATATTGTCATGTCGACTGAAGCCTTTCAACCTCTCGATTACCATGTTGCACCCTCTTGTTGAGTTCAATGAATGATTGTGTTTGCCTATTGTGAGAAATCTATGGTTTCAGCACAGGCCCTAATCATTGCACTAAGCAAAAAAAAAAAAAAAAACAAGGGATTGCACACTCCGAAATAAAAAAATAAAAAAAAATCTTTATTAAATAATCACATCTTAAAAAACGCGTTTCAATCACAAAGAGTGATCTTCATCAGGGATAAATGTAGAAAAAGTGCCTGGCCGAACCGAATCCGTATCCACTCTTTTTTATGGTTCTCTTTCCCATTCATTTCCCTTATTTGCATATGCAAATTACATACCTCCCAACATTTTGGAAGTAAAAAGAGGGACAAAAATTCTTTTCCCGCACGTAGCGCAGCTATTTTTTTGACCACACCCCTTTCTGTGGCCACACCCCCTAATTACCATGTTTGTTTTACAAAAGTTGGCAGGTTATGAAAGTTTGAAAATATTTCTCCTTATCTAAACTGTGTTTTTGTGTCTCAAATTTGTTACAAAGTATCTTATTTGCACCTGTGGCTGTTCTGGGCTCTCTGCTAAAAGCCAATTAAGTGAGAAACTTTATTTCTTTTTCTGGCTGTTCAGTGCAGAGAAAAGAGGGACTTTCCAGTACAAATGAGGGACTGCGGGTTGAGCTGTCAAAAGAGGGACTGTCCCTCCGAAAAAGGGACAGTTGGGAGGTATGAAATTAGGGTTCGGATTGCATATTTGCCTGAATCATAAAATAGTAGATTTGGGGCATCCCTAGATGATAATGACGTGGATACAGGCTATTGTGGCGAAGGCCACCTCATCAATGAGCCGGATTGCTCCTTGGCCTTATGGGCTTTCTAAACCTGCTCAATATTACTGGCCAAATAGTCAGGCAGGGCCACCAAAGAACCCCAGACACAGGCAGATAAACTGCCGAGTAGGAATATATATTATCTGTTATCATGTCAAATCCATTGGCTCCTGTGTGAGATAACCGGAGGACTGTAGAACACCAAGAGGATCATACAGAATTTTATTTAATCTATAAAACTTGAAAGCAAATTGGTCTTTTAGGAACAGCGCCATTCATTTTTGGGAAGCTTTTCTCACATTAGCAGAACTACCAGTTTCTAATAAGCTTTTCTCTTTATCAAAGCAGCGGGGAGATTTCACTTAGTGCTCATCATTTTACATTCTCCTGTGCCTAATCATAAATCTTTTATATTGAATATGAAGGAGGGTCAGACTCACAGGATAAAGCTTTAAAACAAAACCAGATGGAAAAGCTTTAATTTCCTGATGTTGTGGGTGGACTGTTGGCATCCTGAAAGGGGAGTCATGCAAGCTATGGGCTCAATGGTGTAATTAGATACTGCTGGGTCCTACAGCAAATTATTTTTCGGGCCCAAAAAATGTCTAGAGGTAGACTATTTTTATTTTTTAATGCCTATGAATTAGGGCCTTATGGGCCCCTATACCTCCTGGGCCCCCCTGTAGCTGCAGGGTCTGCTTTCTATAGTTATAGGAAAAGTAAACAATTAAAATAAGTGAATGTAAAATTCTAAGAACTTTTGCAATTTACAATTAGAAACCTTTCTCACATGTTTCCTAAGCAGAAGAACATCAGAGCAGCAGCTTTCTTTCTCCTGACAACTTCCTTGACTACTTGGTGGTCAGACTGGTCAGAAACTGACCAGCAGGTGGCGCTGTTGGAACAAAATTCATTCATATTAACAGCACACATATCCCTTAATATCTTGGAATAAAAAGAAAATAAATAATGAATGTAAATGACAAAAGGGCTTAGAATAGCACTCATTAATTTTACATTCACTTATTTTAAATGTTTTATTATCCTTTAAGCCCCTGTAAGTTCTGTATGATAAAAGGATTTGCCCCAGGACTATTGTGCTGTAAACCTGTAGGGGTTTGGGGATTGCTTGAAGATTCCTTTGGGTCAGTTGAGTAGGATGTTCCTAAATGTGGGTCAGTGGATGCAGGTTGGGTCATGGGTCAGTAGGTCAAAGGCTGGCCATGGGCAGGGTTGCTGTAATGGAACTAGGAAAAACTCCCCAGACTTGGCAGCCACAATATATTATATACCTGTTCATATCAGACATGAGCATTTTGGGGGCTGCTATATAAATTAATGCAGAATGCTGTTTAGGCTGTTTCAGTGCTGTGCAGGTGATCAGCTGGCAGTGGTATTCCTAGTGGGCCCCAGGTACCCAATTTGACACCCACATGGGGCCCACTGCCCATAACTATGCCTGGTTCACACTATTTTGTGGAAGCCCTACCTTTTTCACATCATATGGGCCGCCTTCTTTGAATGGGTACTTGATAGAACTCCTTGTTGTTGTTACCCCACTGATAGTGGCCCTGGCCGTGGATCCACCTGACCACAAACATGCTGTAAAACAGAAGCCCATAAATCAGAAGTATAAAGTAACAATTACAATTCCATATAAATCCGAGCAGTCCAGTTTGCAACTATGTTGTATGCCCCAAATTTACTTTCAAGCACCCTTTCTGCGTTGCTCTTTTCCCTTTAAAAAAAAAAAAAAAAAGGAAAACTGAAAGCAGCCCAGTAATTAAATTGTCCAACATCCTAGGAAATAGTGCTTGGGAGTATTAAGAGCAAATAAGCCTTCACACAGCATCCTCCAAATAGTCTATTAGCTGTAGCCTGCAGTTGGCACCACTCACATCAAATAGGAAACAATTTACTGGCACCTACAGAGCTGCGTTAAGCAGCCACCGGCACTAAGAGGATCAGAGAAAGGATCTTGTGTTTGCCATTGAATGATTTATGACTTTGCTAAGAGCCAAATTTTGACACATTGGGGTATGGTGGCCGATTTAAAGATTTATTTTTTGAGCCAGAGAGTGGGCAAATAGCTGCCATTCTTGCAGTAACCCGTGGCATTCCATCTCCTGCAGTCACAATATATCAAAGCAATGCAAGTCCTCCAGTAAGCAGTATAGCCCATAAACATTGAGTTTTGATGGCACAAGGCTTCAGACAACACATCAGTAAAGCACTGGTGCTAATAAATAACCCAGTGTTAGTTACCCGTTAGCTAGGAAAAGATAAGTATAGATAGCACTGAGTCAAGGCAAACTTTAAGGTTGCTGCTTTTAAATGTTTAACCCTAAAACCTGATTTAAGGCTATTGCTTTTAGGGTTAAGGTTTCTGAGGCTGACGCCATTTCCCCACATCTGTCTTTGCTTCATGGTCTGTACTTGCAGCCTCAGCCTCGTAGTTCTCATTTGTAGCTGCTTCCTTACATGTTTTATTCATTAATATGTTGCATAGTCACCAAACACAGTAATAAAACCTGAAGTAGGTGCTAAGTAGGTGCTAAGTACCAGGCAGGGTCAGAGACTGGGAAAAGAAACTATTTATATTCTCATTATAGAATTAGGGTCGGACTGGGCTAGTGGGACACTGGGAAAAATCCCGGTGAGCCCAGCCGGCCCAAACCAGATCCCCGCTCCTGCAGGTCACTGATGATGGGGGTAGGATGGGCAATGGTGGTCCTGTTGGGGGGGTGGGAGGCATGGCGGGGGCACCGACCCTGTATAGAATGTTTTGCAGTGGGCTGAGAATGATGGGAGCTGCTGTACAGAATGTCTGAATGTTTCTATTCCTCTTACTGGCAAGAAATCTAAGATCAAAGGAACAATACCTTCCAAAAACCTAATTAAGAATGTGCAGCCCCCATCGCACCCAGAATTATAATCTTCAATTCAGTGATCTCCATCCAGTGGCTCTTGAGCAACATGCTGCTCTCCGACCCCTTGGATGTTGCTCCCAGTGACCTCAAAGCAGGTGCTTATGTTTGAATTCTGGGTTTGGAGGCAAATTTAACAGTAGCAGTCCCCTAACTGTGCTCATAGTCTGTACAGAGAGATCCCATAAAACTATGGCAGAATAGGTATTCCCTGTACTAAGCACAATTCAGCAGGAACAGTCCCTAAGTTTGCTCATAGTCTGTACAGAGAGATCCCATAAAACTATGGTACATAGGTATTCCCTGTACTAAGCACAATTCAGCAGGAACAGCCCCCTAAGTTTGCTCATAGTCTGTACAGAGAGATCCCATAAAACTATGGCAGAATAGGTATTCCCCTGTACTAAGCACAATTCAGCAGGAACAGCCCCTAAGTTTGCTCATAGTCTGTACAGAGAGATCCCATAAAACTATTTCAGCATAGGAATTCCCTGTACTAAGCACAATTCAGCAGGAACAGCCCCTAAGTTTGCTCATAGTCTGTACAGAGAGATCCCATAAAACTATGGCAGAATAGGTATTCCCTGTACTAAGCACAATTCAGCAGGAACAGTCCCTAAGTTTGCTCATAGTTTGTACAGAGAGATCCCATAAAACTATGGCAGCATAGGTATTTCCCTGTACTAAGTACAATTCAGCAGGAACAGTCCCTAAGTTTGCTCATAGTCTGTACAGAGAGATCCCATAAAACTATGGCAGCATAGGTATTCCCTGTACTAAGCGCAATTCAGCACGTTTGCTGTTCTGTGCTCTCTGCTAAAAGCCAATTAAGTTAGAAACGTTGTTTCTTTTTTTGGCTGTTCAGTGCAGAGAAAATAGGGACTTTCCAGTACAAATGAGGGACTGCAGGTTGAGCTGTCAAAAGAGGGACTGTCCCTCCGAAAAAGGGACAGTTGGGAGATATGGGTATTCCCTTGTACTAAGCACAATTCAGCAGGAACAGTCCCCTAAGTTTGCTCATAGCCTTTACAGACAGATACCATAAAACTATGGCAGCATAGGTATTCCCTGTACTAAGCACAATTCAGCAGGAACAGTCCCTAAGTTTGCTCATAGTCTGTACAGAGAGATCCCATAAAACTATGGCAGCATAGGTATTCCCCTGTACTAAGCACAATTCAGCAGGAACAGTCCCCTAAGTTGCTCATAGTCTGTACAAGGCAAAATACATATCAAATACTTGCTTAAAGGGGAACTAAAGTCTCTTCCTAACTATGTTAATGGCAATGACCCGAGGAGATTCTCACTGATGCCAACTCAAAGACATTTTCAGGGGGACTGGAGTTTTCCTGTTGACGACAAAGTACCTTGTGTGACCAATTTTCGGGTGGAGTTCCCCATTAACAGCAGTACATTGGACAGTTCTCATGTATAATCCCCCAGAAGCCTTTGCTGTTTAGGGGGCTCATCTTTCTCTGTGCATCTGACAGCACTCCCCCCCCTTCCTTTAATCTCTCTTGCAGGGCTCTGGCTCAGTGTCATATAGATGGGGGGGAGAGATAGGGAGCATAACAGCTTTATTTTTAGGCCTGCGGATTCTCACTCCTCTCCTCCATCCTGGCTACCTGGCAACAGCCTATTGTCATGGCAACGGGTCTGATAATGAGATAGGCGCTCAGTGTGTGTGTTATCTAGATATGTTGGGGGCATCTTTAACTAGCGTCTTTATCTCCGTTACCTATTAACCACCAGTTGGCTCTTTTACAGCTGCCGTCCCACATCGCAGGCCGTGTCAGAGAAACGCAGGAACGCTTAAGCGAGTGCCCGCCCCTTTATCTTTCGGATACGCTTTTTTAACCCGTTTACGTGCCTAAAAATTCCTTTTATTTATTTATTTATTTATTTATTTTAAAGGTTTACAGGTAGAAAGAAGAAGTAGTAAAAATGAGGGAAGCAGATTGGAATAAAATGGCAAAGTATCATTTAGAATTTCTAGAAAGTCAACGGCACAGCCGGGACGTGAGAATAACAATGCCGTTGTGTTATTCCCATGGCAGAATTACAGTGGGTAACTTACATACACACAATAAACACTTCCTACGTGACTGCCACTGTCTGGCTAATAGTCTGTATATAAAGTAGGGATGCGCTGAATCCAGGATTCAGTTCGGGATTCGACCAGGATTCGGTCTTTTTCAGCAGGTTTCGGATTCGAGGCTGCTCTGATGTTCTTCTGCTTAGGAAAGATTTGAGAAAGGTTTCTAGTCAGAGCCGGGCCAACCCAGTCAGGAGCCCTAGGCAACCTGGCCGGCCACGGCGCCGGCTTAGTGCGCGCTCGATAGCGCATGCGCGAAGCTGCGTTCCAGCGCGCATGCGCAGAAACACATTGACACAGTGAATAGAAGCGGCAGTCGGATAGAGACGGGACCGGACATGGGGTAGGCTACTGAGCAGGTACGTGCCTGGCGCCCCTCCAGCTTTGCACCCTAGGCACGTGCCTACTCTGCCTACCCCTAGTTCTGGCCCTGTTTCTAATTGTTTTCCTAAGTAGAAGAACATCAGAGCAGCCTCTTTCTTTCTCCTGACAACTTCCTTGACTACTTGCTGGTCAGACTGGTCAGAAACTGACCAGCAGGTGGCGCTGTTGGAACAAAATTCATTCATATTAACAGCACATGTATCCCTTAATATCTTGGAATAAAAAGAAAATAAATAACGAATGTAAATGACAAAAGTGCTTAGAATAACACTCTTATCCATTTTACATTCAATTATTTCAAAGGTTTACTTGTTCAACAAACTGGCACCATACCACCAATAATAGGAAGTTATACCTTTGTCTGTGTGGGAAAGCTGGGAATTGTAGTTTAAAAGCAAAGATAAAGTCTACCATCTGTGGCCTCCTCCCAGCAGCCCTAGCAAGCACCATCGGGTATAAATGTTATTTGCCCCAAGTTTCAGTTCAGGGCGAAATCAAAGGTTAAAACTATCCATGGGCACTTGGGGGAGTGACAGAGAATGGAGGGGTCCCTCTGCATAGAGGTTTATAATTGAAAGTGGCAACCCAACGCCAAGATTTCCAATAAATGTTTTGATCTGTTCTGTATGGCACTTGGGGCCCCAAATGTTACACTTTTTTATAGCACCAATGGAAAAAGTAGGTTGCTAATGACAGCCCCGCCTCCAAGGTTGTGCTCCGCCCCTGAGGGACTGCAGGAAGTATTTCCTTAAACACTTTGAGCTGGAAGAACTAAGACTTTCAGGAGCCGCCCTGTAGAGTAAAAGTGTACAGGATTCAAGGAATAATATGGCTCAGCAATGTAGTGTTTCTATATTCTGTACAGTTATAAATCATTATATATTGCTTATATATTAAATAATATGACTCAGCAATGTAGTGTTTCTATACGCTTCTGTACAGTTACTGTATATATCAATATATACTGTTTATATATTAAATAATATGGTTCAGCAATGTAGTGTTTCTATATTCCGTAAACTTATATATTATTATATATTGTTTATATATTGAATGATATAGCTCAGCAATGCAGGGTTTCTATATTCCGTACACTTGTATATTATTATATATTATTATATATTGAATAATATGGCTCAGCAATGTCGTGTTTCTATATGCTCCCATACAGTTATATATTATTATATATTGTTTAATATAAAGAAGAATAAATCTAAATAAGATAATATACAGTTACAGGACCTGTTATCCAGAATGCTCTGGAGCTGGGGTTTTGCAGATAACGGCTCTTTTCATAATTTGGATCTTCATACCTTAAGTCTACTAGAAAATCATCTAAACATTAAATAAAGCCAATTGGCTGGCTCCAATAAGGATTAATTATATCTTAGTTGGGATCAAATACAAGCTACTGTTTTATTATAATAGAGAAAAAAATCATTTTTAAAATTTGGATTATTTGGATAAATTTGAACTTCTCAGCATCTCCATCAACATATTCCCAATGGTAATTTAGTAGATCCCAGCACAGCAAATATTTTATACTCTCATATATAGAAATAAAGGAGGAGCAAAAACCCCTACACCAATGGAGGACTTCATCATACTGAGATTTGTATTAACACAGAAGCCTCTTTAGGTAAAAATGTGCTTTGACAGTTTGTTCAATTAATCCAATTGAAGGGTTTTCTTTTTGAGCAAAATATTTTTTGTTCGTCATTTCCAGTAAGTGTTGATGTAGGAGCGGAGTGAAGTTGGACCGCTCACTCGTTGTAAGGGCAACGGCTCATTTATAATGTTGATGGATCTTAAGCTCTGTAATTATACCTCTATAGACGAGCGATAATGGGCTTCACAAAGGGAAAATAACTCGGAGATAATGATATATCTGCCTTGAGATAAACTGCACTGCTGACTGCCTTTTACTTGATTTTCATTTTTACCCATTGATGATTATATACAGTAACATCTAGTGGCATCACTACCATACAGCCGACCCCTGCAACCCCAACACAGAGGGGATCCTAGGCAGTTGCGGCATCTGCAATATGATTTTAGCTGTTGCCAAATCCAACTGCCGCTTTCTGCTGATATCGCCAGCTGTGAGCACATTTACTGAACGGGAGGTTCACCCTCATGTACCTATATGGTAAAAAGGTACAGCAAGAAAAATTTCCCTTGCTCAGTATCAGATGCATGCTGCTAAATCTCCCCAATCCGCTGCCAGATAGTTGCTGCTAACGGATAAGTAAACCTTTAAAATCAGTGAATGCAAAATTCTAAGCACTTTTGTCATTTACATTCATTATTTATTTTCTTTTTATTCCAAGATATTAAGGGATACATGTGCTGTTAAAATGAATGAATTTTGTTCCAACAGCGCCACCTGCTGGTCAGTTTCTGACCAGTCTGACCACCAAGTAGTCAAGGAAGTTGTCAGGAGAAAGAAAGAGGCTGCTCTGATGTTCTTCTGCTTAGGAAAGATTTGAGAAATTGTTTTCAAAATTCATTCATATTAACAGCACATGTATATCTTGGAATAAAAAGAAAATAAATAATGAATGTAAATCATGCAGAGAGATCCCATAAAACTATGGCAGCATAGGTATTCCCCTGTACTAAGCACAATTCAGCAGGAACAGTCCCCTAAGTTTGCTCATAGCCTGTACAGAGAGATCCCATAAAACTATGGCAGAATAGGTATTCCCCTGTCCTAAGCACAATTCAGCAGGAACAGTCCCTAAGTTTGCTCATAGTCTGTACAGAGAGATCCCATAAAACTATGGCAGCATAGGTATTCCCTGTACTAAGCACAATTCAGCAGGAACAGTCCCTAAGTTTGCTCATAGTCTGTACAGAGAGATCCCATAAAACTATGGCCACATAGGTATTCCCTGTACTAAGCACAATTCAGCAGGAACAGCCCCTAAGTTTGCTCATAGTCTGTACAGAGAGATCCCATAAAACTATGGCCACATAGGTATTCCCTGTACTAAGCACAATTCAGCAGGAACAGCCCCTAAGTTTGCTCATAGTCTGTACAGAGAGATCCCATACAACGTTACCAGCAAATAAGCACAATTTAACAACATTCAATTGCTATATACACTTTCATATAGACATAGGATTCAGCTTGCTAGAGAAAATAATTTGATTTGTACTGATGTTTTTTATTCCGACTGTCAGGGAATGTTGCTAAGTGTGAAAGTGGTCCCATGGGATTTGTAATACGGTTGTGTATTTTTAGACAGCAGCAAAGCCAATTACTAATGTCTGTGTGTAATAAGCGATACATTCAAACAAAGTTTTCAACAGCTCAAATAGGATGTATAATGTACAGGTTAATCACCCCTAAGCCTCACAGGTCTTCTTGTTATAGCCCTGCCAAAGAGCTCATGAAGGATTGGATATTGACCCCTGCAGCTTTCTGTAGAATATACTCAGTGTAGCTTGAAAGTAGCTTTGAGCTTGATCTCATCTGCCCACGGCCTCTTCTCAATGAGGTCCAACAAGGGTAAAACTTGGGTCTGTTGCCCTCTATGCCCCCTCTCTCCAAAATACAGCTCTGGTCTTGAATTGACTATATATTGGTTGATATGAGTTAACAGACTGGAAGAACCTTGCCACATTATTACATAAACCTGCTAATGTCTCCTTGCAGCGTATGATATAAAGCTTTCCCTTGCCTCAGCATGACTTCCATCCAACCAGCCCCAGACTGCAGGTGTGACCAGGACTGCGCATAGATTCAGTTATATACATTACATATATAAACACAATGTTCCCTCTAACGGCTATTTTTTAAGATCTTGAAATATATTATAATTTAAAGGGCAAATATACCCTGTGGCTCTTAAAATAATTTAGCATACGATAATGTGCACAGAAAGAGAGCCTTCTTCTGCATTTGTGTGTTTGTGGATAATAGTCAGGTATAGTAGCAGGTAATAGCAGGTATAGTAGGGAGAGATGGTGCCTATAGTAACAGTGGGATAATAGTCTCTGGGAAGGGAGTGTGACTGTGGGATAGCAGGTATAGTAGGGAGAGATGTGTCTATAGTAACAGTGGATAATAGTCTCTGGGAAGGGGGTGTGACTGTGGGATAGCAGGTATAGTAGGGAGAGATGGTGCCTATAGTAACAGTGGATAATAGTCTCTGGGAAGGGAGTGTGACTGTGGGATAGCAGGTATAGTAGGGAGAGATGGTGCCTATAGTAGCAGTGGATAATAGTCTCTGGGAAGGGAGTGTGACTGTGGGATAGCAGGTATAGTAGGGAGAGATGGTGCCTATAGTAACAGTGGGATAATAGTCTCTGGGAAGGGAGTGTGACTGTGGGATAGCAGGTATAGTAGGGAGAGATGTGTCTATAGTAACAGTGGATAATAGTCTCTGGGAAGGGGGTGTGACTGTGGGATAGCAGGTATAGTAGGGAGAGATGGTGCCTATAGTAACAGTGGATAATAGTCTCTGGGAAGGGAGTGTGACTGTGGGATAGCAGGTATAGTAGGGAGAGATGGTGCCTATAGTAGCAGTGGATAATAGTCTCTGGGAAGGGAGTGTGACTGTGGGATAGCAGGTATAGTAGGGAGAGATGGTGCCTATAGTAACAGTATATAATAGTCTCTGGGAAGGGAGTGTGACTGTGGGATAGCAGGTATAGTAGGGAGAGATGGTGCCTATAGTAACAGTATATAATAGTCTCTGGGAAGGGAGTGTGACTGTGGGATATCAGGTATAGTAGGGAGAGATGGTGCCTATAGTAACAGTGGATAATAGTCTCTGGGAAGGGAGTGTGACTGTGGGATAGCAGGTATAGTAGGGAGAGATGGTGTCTATAGTAACAGTGGATAACAGTCTCTGGGAAGGGAGTGTGACTGTGGGATAGCAGGTATAGTAGGGAGAGATGGTGCCTATAGTAACAGTGGATAACAGTCTCTGGGAAGGGAGTGTGACTGTGGGATAGCAGGTATAGTAGGGAGAGATGGTGCCTATAGTAGCAGTGGATAATAGTCTCTGGGAAGGGAGTGTGACTGTGGGATAGCAGGTATAGCAGGGAGAGATGGTGCCTATAGTAACAGTGGATAATAGTCTCTGGGAAGGGAGTGTGACTGTGGGATAGCAGGTATAGTAGGGAAAGATGGTGCCTATAGTAACAGTATATAATAGTCTCTGGGAAGGGAGTGTGACTGTGGGATAGCAGGTATAGTAGGGAGAGATGGTGCCTATAGTAACAGTATATAATAGTCTCTGGGAAGGGAGTGTGACTGTGGGATAGCAGGTATAGTAGGGAGAGATGGTGCCTATAGTAACAGTGGATAATAGTCTCTGGGAAGGGAGTGTGACTGTGGGATAGCAGGTATAGTAGGGAGAGATGGTGCCTATAGTAACAGTGGATAATAGTCTCTGGGAAGGGAGTGTGACTGTGGGATAGCAGGTATAGTAGGGAGAGATGGTGCCTATAGTAACAGTGGATAATAGTCTCTGGGAAGGGAGTGTGACTGTGGGATAGCAGGTATAGTAGGGAGAGATGGTGCCTATAGTAACAGTGGATAATAGTCTCTGGGAAGGGAGTGTGACTGTGGGATAGCAGGTATAGTAGGGAGAGATGGAGCCTATAGTAACAGTGGATAATAGTCTCTGGGAAGGGAGTGTGACTGTGGGATAGCAGGTATAGTAGGGAGAGATGGTGCCTATAGTAGCAGTGGATAATAGTCTCTGGGAAGGGAGTGTGACTGTGGGATAGCAGGTATAGTAGGGAGAGATGGTGCCTATAGTAACAGTATATAATAGTCTCTGGGAAGGGAGTGTGACTGTGGGATAGCAGGTATAGTAGGGAGAGATGGTGCCTATAGTAACAGTTGATAATAGTCTCTGGGAAGGGAGTGTGACTGTGGGATAGCAGGTATAGTAGGGAGAGATGGTGTCTATAGTAACAGTGGATAACAGTCTCTGGGAAGGGAGTGTGACTGTGGGATAGCAGGTATAGTAGGGAGAGATGGTGCCTATAGTAACAGTGGATAATAGTCTCTGGGAAGGGAGTGTGACTGTGGGATAGCAGGTATAGTAGGGAGAGATGGTGCCTATAGTAACAGTGGATAATAGTCTCTGGGAAGGGAGTGTGACTGTGGGATAGCAGGTATAGTAGGGAGAGATGGTGCTTATAGTAACAGTATATAATAGTCTCTGGGAAGGGAGTGTGACTGTGGGATAGCAGGTATAGTAGGGAGAGATGGTGCCTATAGTAGCAGTGGATAATAGTCTCTGGGAAGGGAGTGTGACTGTGGGATAGCAGGTATAGTAGGGAGAGATGGTGCCTATAGTAACAGTATATAATAGTCTCTGGGAAGGGAGTGTGACTGTGGGATATCAGGTATAGTAGGGAGAGATGGTGCCTATAGTAACAGTGGATAATAGTCTCTGGGAAGGGAGTGTGACTGTGGGATAGCAGGTATAGTAGGGAGAGATGGTGTCTATAGTAACAGTGGATAACAGTCTCTGGGAAGGGAGTGTGACTGTGGGATAGCAGGTATAGTAGGGAGAGATGGTGCCTATAGTAACAGTGGATAATAGTCTCTGGGAAGGGAGTGTGACTGTGGGATAGCAGGTATAGTAGGGAGAGATGGTGCCTATAGTAACAGTGGATAATAGTCTCTGGGAAGGGAGTGTGACTGTGGGATAGCAGGTATAGTAGGGAGAGATGGTGCCTATAGTAACAGTGGATAATAGTCTCTGGGAAGGGAGTGTGACTGTGGGATAGCAGGTATAGTAGGGAGAGATGGTGTCTATAGTAACAGTGGATAATAGTCTCTGGGAAGGGAGTGTGACTGTGAGATAGCAGGTATAGTAGGGAGAGATGGTGCCTATAGTAACAGTGGATAATAGTCTCTGGGAAGGGAGTGTGACTGTGGGATAGCAGGTATAGTAGGGAGAGATGGTGCCTATAGTAACAGTGGATAATAGTCTCTGGGAAGGGAGTGTGACTGTGGGATAGCAGGTATAGTAGGGAGAGATGGTGCCTATAGTAACAGTGGATAATAGTCTCTGGGAAGGGAGTGTGACTGTGGGATAGCAGGTATAGTAGGGAGAGATGGTGTCTATAGTAACAGTGGATAATAGTCTCTGGGAAGGGAGTGTGACTGTGAGATAGCAGGTATAGTAGGGAGAGATGGTGCCTATAGTAACAGTGGATAATAGTCTCTGGGAAGGGAGTGTGACTGTGGGATAGCAGGTATAGTAGGGAGAGATGGTGCCTATAGTAACAGTGGATAATAGTCTCTGGGAAGGGAGTGTGACTGTGGGACAGCAGGTATAGTAGGGAGAGATGGTGTCTATAGTAACAGTGGATAAGAGTCTCTGGGAAGGGAGTGTGACTGTGGGATAGCAGGTATAGTAGGGAGAGATGGTGCCTATAGTAACAGTGGATAATAGTCTCTGGGAAGGGAGTGTGACTGTGGGATAGCAGGTATAGTAGGGAGAGATGGTGTCTATAGTAACAGTGGGATAATAGTCTCTGGGAAGGGAGTGTGACTGTGGGATAGCAGGTATAGTAGGGAGAGATGGTGCCTATAGTATATAGTGTGCATAATAAAAAATATATTGTTCTGAAGCCCAGTAGGTTCTACTTTCATAACTGGCAGCTCAATTAACACATATTGAACTGGCATTTCCCCTTTACACTAAGCAGGAATGTATAGAACCCTTTGGTACATTCAGAAGAAGTATATATATATAAATGCTATCCTCTTCATTCTGGCAGAAAATTATAAAAGGGTTAAGTGCCAGAGTGGGTTCATTCCAATTAGGCAGGTACTGTATGCTGGGACAGGAGGGAGATTTAGGTTAATGTAACAAAAAGTTGTCCTTGTTCTGATGTCACCTGTGGATCTTGGTTAACACTCTCATTGCCAGGTGGACCTTTCACCAAATAGGAATAAATGTCTGTAGTTATATAAATGAAAAAGTAATTAGTTAGAATACAGACACATATGGATCATTTGTAACAAAAAAATGACACATTTCAGATAAAATATTTCATATAATCTGTTCTCTCCTGTAGTTTTGGTACAAACCATTAGTTCCTGTGGAAGGCTGAAAAGTTTCTGTAAAAATGACAAATGACGAAATCATAGAATTATGCCAAAGTGGTCAAAAAATAGAAGTTAAGTAATTTAGCTTTAATTCAAGAACAATTTGAAGGGTATGTAAACCCCCGGAATGCAAACAACTTTCCAATGCCCATTAATTTTATGAATATATTTATTATATTATTATATATTATTATATAATAATATAATATATATATTTATATTTTATACATATAATAAAACGTTATGTGTAAATGTCATTGCTGTTCAAAGCAGCGGCTTCTGATCCTTTTTTCGCTTGCATATCTGACTCTTGAAACATAAGTTCTCCTCCAGCCAAGACTCAGTTTAGAGGCTTCGTCATGGGCTACTGCTACATTGTTTCAGTGGTCAGAACCAGCAGTGCATAGAATCGCAAGGGACAGAGTAATATATTGTAATGTATGATGAATATATAAATTTTGGAGAGTTGCTAACTGTATAAATACCTATTAAGTAGTGCTGGATGGAACTGCTATGCTGTATAGTGTTTTGGCATGTAACGGGTTAAAGAGGGGGTGCAGCACATTGTCTCTGTAGCACCCTGTGCATTATGGGAAGGCAAGGAGACAGTGATAAGGAACTGTGATGTACTGGACTCATCTGTCATTGCTGGAGGGCTTCCTATGACAGATCAGCTGCTTCTATTCACACACCCACCAGTGAGGAGCACGGACTCTTATCTCATTAGGGGCTGCGGCAGAGCAGATATCAGCAGATAGTATGACAAGTGCAGAGATTACAAGGCATGGTGGGTGGGTGGAGAGTGTGTAGGATGGGGGTCTTTGGAAGGAATTGGTGGGTAACACTGTAGGGTGATCAAGAAACAGCAAAGTTAAAGTGGAACTATGACAAAATGAAAATTTAATATAAGCTTCCTCATACTGAAATAAGAAATGTTCGTAATACAATCAATTAAAAATTTGCCATTGTTTCTGAAATAATCAAGTTTATCTTCACTATTCCTCTCTCGGCATCTGTTTCTCTTCATTCTCTCTTCATGCAGCAGTTGGGTGTCAGATATTGACTGACAGTTAGATCCAGTATATATTCTAGGGGGGCTCCTTTTGCCTAGAAGATGTATTAGAGCTCACTCTATTAAAATCACCAGACATCATGTCTCTCTACATGCAGGATTTGTGCAAAAGGCAGTTATTTTGTTAGATTTAGTTTGTACTGGAATCGGTTATTTTAGTGAAAAAAACGCATGCGGCATAAAAATTGTACATACTACTGCTTAGGATAAGTAACCCTTTAAAATAAGAGAATGTAAAAATTGATGAGAGTGCTATTCTAAGCCCTTTTGTCTTTTACATTCATTATTTATTTTCTTTTTATTCCAAGATATTAAGGGATACATATGCTGTTAATATGAATGAATTTTGTTCCAACAGCGCCACCTGCTGGTCAGTTTCTGACCAGTCTGACCACAAAGTAGTCAAGGAAGTTGTCAGGAGAAAGAAAGAGGCTGCTCTGATGTTCTTCTGCTTAGGAAAGATGTGAGAAAGGTTTCTAATTGTTTTCCTAAGCAGAAGAACATCAGAGCAGCCTCTTTCTTTCTCCTGACAACTTCCTTGACTACTTGGTGGTCAGACTGGTCAGAAACTGACCAGCAGGTGGCGCTGTTGGAACAAAATTCATTCATATTAACAGCACATGTATCCCTTAATATCTTGGAATAAAAAGAAAATAAATAATGATTGTAAATGACAAAAGTGCTTAGAATAGCACTCTCATCAGTTTTACATTCACATATTTTAAAGGTTTACTTATCCTTTAAGCAGTAGAATGTACAGTTTTTATGCCGCATGAGTTTTTTTAAAAAATTTTGTACGAGCTATAGTGCTGCTGGCCACGCCTTTAAAGCTTTAGTTCCCCATTGAATATATATATTTATATATATTTATCCTTCTCTGAATGTAAACCTGTGGTCATATCTGCACAACCGTATGGCATTTACCTTTCCATAATTATCCTTTCAGTGCCAGAAACCCAATACCTGATATTTTCCTGCCACGTGAATGAGATTCCTCAAAGGCAAATTGTATTTACTCACCACCCTAAAAGATCCCATTGAGCCATGGATTCGTTAGTCGGGACACGGATTGATCCGCTAAACACACATGAGCCCACATCTTTATGGTCAAGCGTTTAAATCCCTCTGTGTTTCAAGGGGAAGTAAATCTCTGCTCCTTTTTGTAATCATGCATTAGTAACTATAGGAAATCAATCACGGATTCCCCCAGGTGCAGCGGAGCGTCCTCGGCAGGCAGCCCCATCACTGCCAATGTGTCTGAAGACATTATAACAATCCTTTATTTAGAGATACTCATATCAGTATTACAGCTGACAGCAAATAAGCCCTTTCCATTTCCTTCCCTCGTACAATGTGTTTTCCTCGTCAAAATATATGGTTTCTCCTTGATTGAATGAGACATTGAGATATTCCGAGGCCTGAAACATTGCAAGAAGCTCCTCCAATGGCTGCTCTTTTTAGACCCGGCTCCTTGTTTTCCTGTTGTAGGCATTGGAGGCATACAAGGGGAAGTAAACCCTGCTTCATTGCATTGCTCAACCACAAGTAGGAAGACAGCGTTAGCACAACATGTACTTGTATCCCAACTGTCCACCCTAAAGCTCAATGTCAATATTCCAAATAAAAGACATAAGTCTCCTTATGTAGTGTCTAAAGTTCACATACATGGAGAGAAATCAATGTTTATAGCCTCAAAATTAGATAATTAGGCAGCCCCAAAGATTTGTGGGAGCAGTGCAGATTCTAATCATGTATTTACAGCAACGTTGGGTGGTGGAACAAAGAGCCAAGAAACCAGGCCTTGTGGGCAGATTCTCCTTAGTGGCGCTGATCTGAGAAATGATTCTGAGACCTCCTTCAGATAGCATTCTTCCTCCGTTCAGATTGTTTGCTTAATGAGGCAATTATCTACTCCCCGAGATGTATTATCCGGCATCAGATAAGGTCCTTATCAGTGATCCTGAATCGGTGCCCT
This sequence comes from Xenopus petersii, assembly GCA_038501925.1. Taxonomy (NCBI): domain Eukaryota; kingdom Metazoa; phylum Chordata; class Amphibia; order Anura; family Pipidae; genus Xenopus; species Xenopus petersii. The sequence continues at coordinate 132,829,924 of CM076677.1, forward strand.
CTTATGTTATCTCTGTTACTGCTCCTTAGATAAATGACTGTGAGAAATAATGATAACAATTATGTGCTATAGGTTTTCCTATAGGGGGGTCAGAATGTTCTTTCTGTTTAAATTATGGTTCCACATAATGCAGAGCTGCTATAATTAATATATGAGTTTGTTATCCTGCTATTTAAGACTGTAGCATTGGATATGGATCGTTCAACATGAGTACAAGGTTCTCCAGGGCCGGATTTAAAAACTGTTCACCCCTAGGCCAGCAAGTACCACTTTAGGGTAGAGCTTTAATACTATAACTGGACAACACCAGGGTTTCTGTACATTTGTAACTGAGCTAAGGGGGCCCAGTCTGAAGGCCAGTTAGGGGGAGATTTGGAGTGAGTGTTTATTTGTACCCTGGGTACCCCTGGAACTATAGCAGGGTGACACCCCAATGTTTCTATATATCTGTAACCTTGTTATGAGCTAAGGGACCCAGTCTGAAGGTCAGTTAGGGGGAAATTTGGAGTGAGTGTTTATTTGTACCCTGGGTACCCCTGGAACTATAGCAGGGTGACACCCCAATGTTTCTATATATCTGTATCCTTGTTATGAGCTAAGGGGGCCCAGTCTGAAGGTCAGTTAGGGGGAGATTTGGAGTGAGTGTTTATTTGTACCCTGTGTACCCCTGGAACTATAGCAGGATGACACCCCAATGTTTCTATATATCTGTAACCTTGTTATGAGCTAAGGGGACCCAGTCTGAAGGCCAGTTAGGGGGAGATTTGGTGTGAGAGCTTATTTGTACCCTGGGTACCCCTGGAACTATAGCAGGGTGACACCCCAATGTTTCTATATATCTGTAACCTTGTTATGAGCTAAGGGGACCCAGTCTGAAGGCCAGTTAGGGGGAGATTTGGGGTGAGTGCTTATTTGTACCCTGGGTACCCCTGGAACTATAGCAGGGTGACTGTTACCCCAATGTTTCTATATATCTGTAACCTTGTTATTAGCTAAGGGGACCCAGTTTGAAGGCCAGTTAGGGGGAGATTTGGGGTGAGTGCTTATTTGTACCCTGGGTACCCCTGGAACTATAGCAGGGTGACTGTTACCCCAATGTTTCTATATATCTGTAACCTTGTTATGAGCTAAGGGGACCCAGTCTGAAGGCCAGTTAGGGGGAGATTTGGGGTGAGTGTTTATTTGTGCCCTGGGTACCCCTGGAACTAAAGCAGGGTGACACCCCAATGTTTCTTTATATCTGTAACCTTGTTATGAGCTAAGGGGGCCCAGCCTGAAGGTCAGTTAGGGGGAGATTTGGGGTGAGTGCTTATTTGTACCCTGGGTACCCCTGGAACTCTAGCAGGGTGACTGTTACCCCAATGTTTCTATATATCTGTAACCTTGTTATGAGCTAAGGGGGCCCAGTCTGAAGGTCAGTTAGGGGGAGATTTGGGGTGAGTGTTTATTTGTACCCTGGGTACCCCTGGAACTCTAGCAGGGTGACTGTTACCCCAATGTTTCTATATATCTGTAACCTTGTTATGAGCTAAGGGGGCCCAGTCTGAAGGTCAGTTAGGGGGAGATTTGGGGTGAGTGCTTATTAGTGCCTTGGGCAACCCTGGAACTATAGCAGGGTGACTTTTTCCTCCCTATATCTGTAACCTGTGCAAACATTGTCCATCCAACCATAATGCTTAGTACAGTAAATAACACTTTGCCCCAAATCTTTGTCTAGCTGACCTTCAAATTGGGATTCCAGCATCATCTAGGAGACCAAACAGATATTCTTCCCCTAAATCTCATAGTTCTTCATCTGTTTCCCCAGTCCCTGCTCTCTGGTCTGGGGAAAGTGAAACATAAGGGGGAGACTATTTTTAAGATGTCATTTTAACTTCTAACTAGAATGAAATGTAGAAAAAGTATTTGGTACCTTTTTAAAGAATACTAGATTGGGATAATTGCCTGTTCAATGCAGAGGAATGGGGAGGGGCCCACCTGTTCCTTATTTTATTCCCTTTTCAAGGGATTGGAGAGAAATACAAAAAAAGATGGAGGGGTCTGAAATGTTTCCTAAGAACAATGTTTCCAGCTATTTGGGTTTGGTTGTCTTGGCACTTTGTTACCAGGGTCCTGTCTCGTTCTCCCATTGTGCAATTGACATATAAACAGATGCAAGGCCAGGGCTAATGAGGCAGGTACAGAATAAGCTGTGAATAAGAGACTTCATAAGGTACAGACTCGTAACTCAGGGAGACTGATGAGCCTTCTCAGCCCTGGAAATAGCTCCTCGTTCCTCTCTGTCACATTACAAATTTCAGACATGCCTGAGAACCTCCAGCCTTGCCAGATTCCCGGCACTTATTCTGTTGCCATATACGTGCGGTAGCCAACCCATCCCTTTGACTCCTTATGTCCCGTTATCCTTATATACAGTATGCCAGTCTAGCATGGAATTAGTTCCATAATTAACACATTGCCTGGTACCCACCAACCTGGGAATTATCAGTTTCTCTAAACATGCCAAAATGTCAAATATAGAAACTTTCCACATTTATTGGGACTAGATCCTTAACGTCAGTAAAATGATCAAAGCTAACTTTGATTTGATTGGTTGCTATGGGCAAAAAAGTATCAGTAAACTTAGTCTAAAATGTATAAGGAAATTAGCTATAATTTCTGGGACTGCCATGCTTGGAATGCAAAGACCTTAAAGGGATACTGTCATGGGAAAAAACATTTTTTTTCCAAAATGAATCAGTTAATAGTGCTGCTCCAGCAGAATTCTGCACTGAAATCCATTTCTCAAAAGAGCAAACAGATTTTTTTATATTCAATTTTGAAATCTGACATGGGGCTAGACATTTTGTCAATTTCCCAGCTGCCCCTGGTCATGTGACTTGTGCCTGCACTTCAGGAGAGAAATGCTTTCTGGCAGGCTGCTGTTTTTCCTTCAATGTAACTGAATGTGTCTCAGTGGGACATGGATTTTTACTATTGAGTGTTGTTCTTAGATCTACCAGGCAGCTGTTATCTTGTGTTAGGGAGCTGTTATCTGGTTACCTTCCTATTGTTCTTTTGTTTGGCTGCTGGGGGGAAAAGGGAGGGGGAGATATCACTCTAACTTGCAGTACAGCAGTAAAGAGTGATTGAAGTTTATCAGAGCACAAGTCACATGACTTATGACAATATGTCTAGCCCCATGTCAGATTTCAAAATTGAATATAAAAAAATCTGTTTGCTCTTTTGAGAAATGGATTTCAGTGCAGAATTCTGCTGGAGCAGCACTATTAACTGATTCATTTTGAACATTTTTTCCCATGACAGTATCCCTTTAATTCTAGGGCATTGTTGTGCCAAAGCTTCTTTAAAGTCTAATGTAAAGGATCCCTGCGCTGAGTAGATTGCAGGTCTCTCTCAGGCAAGGGAAGGAGCCTCATAATTATTTCCATTAACTGAGGCCCAAAATAGATACAGAAATAGAGGAGAAAGCAATAAAGGAGGCAGCAACAAGCCTTTGCCTGTGTACGTGTGCCACCGATAATTCCACGGGGTCCAAATAGGATTGCTTGCCTCGGGCCCTTGCACTGGGGCTCTATAGAGAGTTGCCCCTTTGTTACTGCTCTATTATCTAACACTGCCATCAAATATCATTTTATATTGAAGTCCAGGGACTACCAGTCCAACGCTGGATACATTTGGCACTCTGTGAAGTGATGCGGTTGGAGAAGGGTAGTGGGTTCTGTGCCGTGGAGCAAAAGTTGGTTCCATCTAGATCAGTCTCTAATATTTACATATAGCTGGGCTATAAGATGTGTTCCCCGCCTAGAAGTTGTTGAACTAACACTTCCATAAGGTCCCTGTATCTGGTGTGATTTGTAGAGCAGTTAAAGAGGAAAATCATTCATAGGCCACAGGGTAGAGTCCTGTAGCGGGTCGGGTTACCCACAGGTACCTGCGAGTTACCCGCAAAAAAAAGTGGATACCCTGTGGAATAAGGGTAGGATTTTCAGGTGCGGGTATAGATGCGGGTCTACGGGTCAATGGGTCTGTGGGTCTGGGGTCGGGTTTCAGGTCTCATCTAAATTTCTTATCTTATGTTATATTGTCTATATTTTAGTCCTTTTAAAATCTTATAAAATGTGTTTCTGTCCGGCCCACTTTTGTTTGATGACGTCACTTCCGGTTTGCAGCAACACTACTTCCTGTTTTGGTGGCCAGCAGGTTGCAGGTCGGGTTGCGGATACGGCAGTTGCGGGTTCGGGTTGGGTAACGGATCCAAGTTGGTAAATATGCCGGCTGCAGGTTTGGGTCGGTTCGGGTCTTAGAAATTGGATCCTATCAATTGCTAACAGTGCTAGGGCCCAATCTTGGGGGCAGAAATCATAGACTTCCAACTTGCTGCATGCCAGCTGTTGTTGAACTATACCTCCCAGCTTACATTATTTTTCCTCATTATTCAACTTCTTTACCCAACCTAGGAACATTTCAGCCCTCTCAGGGGGGGACATGGGTCATCTCTTCATTGGGAGCCTTGAGTTGGTGCAGTCAAAAGTGCCCTTGTTTTAAATGCAGTCAAATTCCACCCACTGAAATCAGAATCTACTACGCTCTGATAATTGCATGCATTTAGCTTATTTCACAGCAATTGATTACAATGGTCTTAAACAAGGTTTGGAAACCCTAAAGGAAATCTAACGACGAAAAAATATAGATATCACGCACACCAAAGACACAGTTAACCATTTATTTCCCACTCGCCCCCTGGACTGTTCCAAATTGATTTTCTCAACTCTTTGATGTTTTCAGCCATGCCCATGGCCCAAAGCAAATGTATGGCTGAAGTGTGGAGTGGAAATAGTCTATTTATATTTATTCACATGACTTTACTTCTGTGGGAGCTGAGAATTTTGGGTTTTGCTGTAACCCCAGTGTTGCAATCATTTACCAACTATGGGGCTTCTACCTTGCCCTTAGCTGCTTAGAATTCCATTTTCTAAAAACTGTTTTGGGTATAGTTCCCCTTTAAGGCTTTACAAGTTTTCCTGTGACTTTGTGACCTGATTTGAGTCATTTTCAATTATCTAATTTAGACCATGCCTCGCGAATGAGACTCTCTATAGATAAAGAGGCAGTTACCAAAGCAACAGGAAAATGATTCTGGTCTCCATGGTGACATGGGGGGTCATCTCATCTTACCTTGCTTTCTCTGAAGGAGCCCCTACTTTTATTATTGGGCTGGAATCTAATAGCAGCATTGCTGGTGCCAACAGACCCTCTAACAATTTGTATGACTATTTGGGGGAGAGAGAGAAGTCTGCGCTACAGAGATTATATTCAAACCTAAGCAATTCCAGATAAAATCCGGCGTGACTTTTTGATTTTTTCCCCGTTAAGCATAAAATTTGTCCTGGGTCATTGGGATGATGAAATAAACGTTCTGTTCACTGCATCCTTGAGATACAGAAAGCCATTAGAATCCCCCCCTAAAGCCAAATAAATGATATATACACACGCAAATGACAACTTCAGTTGGTTGTGAGCTTTAGGATTTTGGAGGAAGGGGACCTCCCAGCCCACCCAGCCCACCCAAGCCAAATATGCAGAGAGTTGTAAAATCTCTATTAGCCTGTCCCATACCTCCCAACATTTTGGAAGTAAAAAGAGGGACAAAAAATTTTTTTCCGCATGTAGCGCAGCAATTTTGACCACACCCCTTTCTGTGGCCACACCCCCTAATTACCATGTTTGTTTTACAAAATTTGCCAGGTTATGAAAGTTTGAAAATATTTCTCCTTATCTAAACTGTGTTTTTGTCTCTCAAAATTGTTACAAAGGATCGTATTTGCACCTGTTAGCTGTTCTGGGCTCTCTGCTAAAAGTCAATTAAGTGACAAACTTTGTTTCTTTTTCTGGCTGTTCAGTGCAGAGAAAAGAGGGACTTTCCAGTACAAATGAGGGACTGCGGGTTGAGCTGTCAAAAGAGGGACTGTCCCTCCTAAAAAGGGACAGTTGGGAGGTATGCTGTCCCACTGTATCTCATAAAAGTCGATGCCCCAGATTTTATTACTCCAGATTTTATTACATATGTAGGATTTACTAATAAGAAGCCTGCCTGCCATTATCTAACATAAGGAGATTACTGGGAAATCGTGGGTGGGTTGTGGTGATGAGCGAATCTGTCCCGTTTTGCCGAAAATTTCACGAAACTCTGAAAAAATTTGCGAAATGGTGAAAAATTTGCAAAACGCAATGGGCACCAAAAGTTTTTTGATGCACGACAATTTTTACGTGCCTAACAATTTTTTCTCACTCCAAATGCATTAAAGTCAATGGGCGTTTTGATGACTTTTTTGTGTTGGTGACAATTTTGTCAAAGCAAAATGTTCTGCTGTGAAATTTTAATGCAGTTTTGCGAAAAAATTCACAGGGAATCCATGATGGCCAATAAATTTGCTCATCTTTACTAGGGTTGCCACCATTTCATTACCGGCCGGTGGGGGAGCGGGCAGAAAAGGGGGCGGTTCAAGACACAAAACGGGACGGTCCGTGATGCAAAGGTTGCAGAGCCACGTACCGTGGCTGCAAAAAGGGGCAGAGCAACATTGCACGATGGGCAGAAGACTGAAAGACTGTAAGTTCTGAGCGAATTGGGGGGAATTTTTAAGGGTATTACAAATTAGCGGCAACTATATTATTATCTGGTTACCTTCTCATTGTTCTGCTGATGGGCTGCTGGGGGGGGGTGATATCACTCCAACTTGCAGTACAGCAATAAACAGTGACTGACGTTTATTAGAGCACAAGTCACATGACTGGGGGCACCTGGGAAACTGACAATATGTCTAGCCCCATGTCAGATTTCAAAATTAAATATAAAATGATCCATTTGCTCTTTTGAAAGACAGATTTCAGTGCAGAAGTCTGCTGGAACAGCTCTTTTAACTTATTTATTTTGAGAAAAACATGTTTTCCCTTGACAATATCCCTTTAAGATTTGACATGCATGTTGTGTTTACCATGAAATATTGGGTCACCTTCAACACAGCCTCGTGCTCCCCTGCACCCTGGGTTGTGGGGTCTAACTCCTCTATAGTTCATTCCAAATACCTATCTGAATGTTCCCAAAGCAACTGAATGGCAGCCACTAAGTAATTACACGCAATTGCTCTCATTTCCACGCGTGCAACTGCAACAAAAGCATTCCGCATCTTGCAGCAGTGCCATTTGCTGCTGGTAGTGAGTGTTAAACAGGCCTTTTATATTTAATAGCCTTTAAATGTATTTGGCAAAAAAAAAAACCCTACCAGTGTCGGACTGGCCCACCGGGATACCAGGAAAAGTCCTGGTGGGCCCAGATGTCAGTGGCCCCTCATGCTGCTAAATATTTGGCCTATTTCATGGTCATTCCCTATTTCTATGAGAAAAAGATGCTAAATAGATGGAATAATCAGTTATAGTATGTAAAGAATAGAGACTAGGAGAATAGAGGTTGAGTGAGGAGAGGAAGAAGAATAATAATACTAAGAGTGGGTCCTTGGCCTAAGGATTTTGGGTGGGCCCCTGGTGTCCCAGTCCAACACTGAACCCTACGGAAAGTCAGAGAAGGCAAAGGCAGGGCTGCTGGGTTCTGTGACTGCGCAGGGAAGGCTGTTCCCCTACTGTACAATTTGCCTGCGCGTGAGGGACGTGTAATTGAACGTTGTCGCCGAACGTTGACTTGCAGCACAATCCGCCCATGGCAGCCTGATCACAGCCTGTCCGCGACTTATAATAAGGAGACCTTTTTATAGAGGCGCCGCGAGTTCCCAAACGTTATCCATCAGACCCCCCAGTATGTCGGCAGCCCACATCCGCCTATCGATTCGCAAGAGACTCGAGACTTTAGCGACCGCTCAATCATTTCCACATTTTGTCCCCGCTCTGTGCTCAATAGTTAACGACTTAAATGAACGAAAATGAATTAATGGAGACCTTAACGCACACATAGGTAAATAACCAGGAGCGATTGCTGCTCGGAGCGGCGAGAGACAGGCTCCTCTATAGGCAACGGCGAATTATATTACCAGCACTTATTTCATTTCATTCTTAAAGGAATTGTTCAGTGTATAAATAAAACGTGTAACTAGATAAAAAAATGTTTCTTATATAGTTAGTTGGGCAAAAATGTAATGTATAAAGGCTGGAGTGAGTGGATGTGTAACATAATAGCCAGAACACTACTTCCTGCTTTTCAGCTCTCTAAATCTGAGTTAGTCAGTGACTATAAGGGGCGTCACATGGGACATAACTGTTCAGTGAGTTTGCAATTGATCCTCAGCATTCAGCTCAGATTCAAAAGCAACAGATATGACCCATGTGCCCACCCCCTCAAGTCACTGATTAGTTCCTGTCTGGTAACCAATCAGTGGAAACCAAGAGAGCTGCAAAGCAGGAAGTAGTGTTCTGTTCTGTTAGACATCCAGTCACTCCAGCCTTTATACATTACATTTTTGGCTAACTAACCATATTAAAAAAAAGTTTATTTTGCAAAGCCTATCTATTTACCCAGTTTGTATTTTTACACTGAACTGTTCCTTTAATTCCACCAATCACAGGGCTGTACTTACAGGGCAATATAGGATCTGTGGGCCCCTTCTGTTTGGCCCATGAGTAATGAATTTACTGCACTGTACTTACAATCAGTAGGCCCACATTCTCTATATACGCACCAGAGAACCCACTGCCTATATGGCAGCTTTAGGGGTCGTTTACAGCCGCAATTGGGCTAAGTGAAGTTAAAGTCAATTTAAAGGAGAAGGACAGGCTAAAATCAAGTAAGCTTTATCAGAAAGGTCTATATAAATACACCAGTAAACCCTCAAAGTAATGCTGCTCTGAGTCCTCTGTCAAAAGAAACACCACATTTCTTTCCTTCTATTGTGTACTCATGGGCTTCTGTATCATACTTCCTGTTTTCAGCTTATACCTCCAGGGCTAGGGCTTGAGCATGCTCAGTTTGCTCCTCTATCCCTATCTCCTCCCCTCCCTGCTGTAATCTGAGCTCAGAGCTGTAAGTGAGCAGGGAGAGACTCAGGCAGGAAGTGATGTCACACCAAGCTAATATGGCAGCTGTTATCCTAAACAAACAGAGAGAGTGTCTAGAGCTGTGTACTCAGGTATGGTAAAGCATTCTGCAAAATAAATATAGCGTTCTAGCTTGCACTATTGTGGCTAATCTGTTGGCAATAAACTGTCTTGGAGCTTTCCTTCTCCTTTAATGAATGGGATTTTTTGTGCAACAACTATGACCAAACACAACTGCGCTTAAATGACCCCAAAAGTGTATTTTGTAGGACTACAATTCTTTTTTTTAACCACTAAGTACATTTCATGTTTTCAAAATGAATTTTACGAGCACAAAATGAATTCTGTGAACACCAAAATCATCCGCAGCCAAAAAACATAAATGCCATCAGACCCAGAAATCGACAAAAACACCCTGATATACAGAACAGAAACGTCTTCTATTCCATAATCCAACAAGAAGAGCATCTCGCGGGGATTCTCAGGTGAAGCAATGTCTCTCAGGAGTCTGTAAAAGGATTAGGAGATGCGATCTTCCCTTCATGTGAATTCTGACCCAATAAATATTGCGATTTGAAACAGAATTCCACAAAATGATCAGCTACAAAAGGATCAGCTCAAACTTGGGTTGTTGTTTTTTTTCTGTTTTGCCAAACAAAACGAATTCTGTGACCACACAGAAACCATTTTGTGCATCAATGTTAGGACGACACAAATGATTCTGTATCCCAAGCTTGTTACACATGGAGTCCCACAGATTTCAAGGCTTAATAGACAAAGTGCAGGAGGAATACACATGATAAAGTGACAGGATAATACAGAAAGAAGAGACTCGTGTATCCTCGCCGTCCCAGAAGAATTCCCAGTGATTGATGAAAGCCCCAGTGTAACTTGCCCTTTACAGCTCTTACCCGGTTGTATATATTATGGTTTATTACAAGATGATATAAATAAACCCTTAAAGGACAAGAATATTTCTCCCCTGCACCCACGCATTCTATATTTAGGAATATATTAACTGAACATCCTCGGCCTGCTCGGCCCCTGCAGGGGTGCAAAGCGGAGGGGGTGGCCAGGCTGCTCTGCAATCATAATTACGTTACTGTTTCTATCCTGTGCTTGTTTGGCTGCTGGGGGTAAAAGGGAGGGGGTGATATCACTCCAACTTGCAGTACAGCAGTAAAGAATGACTGAAGTTTATCAGAGCACAAGTCACATGACTGGGGGGCAGAAGGGAAACTGACAATATGTCTAGCCCCATGTCAGATTTTAAAAATTGAATATAAAAAAAAAATCTGTTTGCTCTTTTGAGAAACGGATTTCAGTGCAGAATTCTGCTGGAGTAGCTCTATTAACTGATGCGTTTTGAAAAAAACATGACAGTATCCCTTTAAGTCATCACCATCGCTTCTGAGCTTGGTTTCCATGGCGACCTTCAGAGATGAGTTTTGGGAGATCAAAACAGAAGGAATTCAACCCAAAAAAAAGGGATTGAACTGAACTTTCACCGGGCTATGTTTACGGGTGCTCTAGAGGGGTCCTGGGATTTTTATAGTCCTAAAATAGATGGAAGGCTGCGGCATATTCCAGAGACAGGTATTGTCCAGTTGTTATATACAGCCATTCCTTAACCTAAATGTTTGAACAAAAAAAGGATAGCTGGGTTTTTAAAGGATTTAAAGGGACAGGAAAATATTTTTATTTCCATGCTGTGAGTTTTATTCCTTAGTTAAGGGGATGGTTGGCCCAGTGGTAGCCAGTTTAGCAGTTCTGACAATGCTGGGGCTTGTATTACATATTTAAGGCAATGTAGTTATTTGTACTACCCTTGAGTTCAGCCCCTGGCCCACCCACTTAATCCCCTTGTCTGCAGAAAACATCGACATCACAGAAAGCCCAATATTGTCACCACCCTTCAGCTGGCCAGTAAAGGCTAATTCTAAGGAACTTTTCAACTGGCCTTCATTTTTTTTAAATTATTTGCCTTCTTCATCTGACGTTCAAATGGGGGTCACTGACCCCAACTATAAAAAATAAAGGCTCTGTAAGTCTACACATTTGTTATTTCTACATTTCAGTAGTCATCAGCCCTCTCCTATTCATATTCCCTTATATCAAATCAATGCATGGTTGCTAAGGTAATTTGGACCCTAGCAACCAGATGGCTGAAATTGCAAACTAGAGGGCAACTGAATAAAAAGTTAAATAACCCAAAAACCACAACTAATAAAAAAATTAAAACCGATTGCAAATTGAATATCACTCATCGTACATTAAATCTATGGTTTATGCCAATCAACCGAGCCCTAACCTAATACTAGCTAAGGATGCTGGGAATTAAAGTCAATTACAGTTAAGGAATTAGATATGTCACTTTAAATAAAGATCCGCGCAGCAGAACGTGCAACTGTCACATGGGGAACTAATATAAGAGATTGCCGGAGCTTAGGAAACAGAGTCCAGCACTTTGTGTTGCCAGATTTATTTTGTTAGGGATAATGTTCCCAGCATCCAGCTAAATAACAATCTCTGAAATACACGATGGAATGCAAACGCTGCGGCAAAGAGCGGCATCTGGATATTTCCAGGTATTGGCAAGCGCCGGCCCCAAGGTGTGTGATGCCTCAACCCAGCAGGAGCCTTAAAGGGGAAAGAGACTTGGAGAAGAGCTGGAAAGTATTCCACTGCTTAGAGGATCCAATCATTCAGTATTTAGAGGGGCTCATTTATCAACACTGGGCAAATCAGTGATTAGCTTTTTAAAGCCAACTGTAAACAGAGCAATGAATGCAGCAATTTGATTGGTTGCCATGGGTTACTGCCCATGGGCAAATTTGCCCAGTGTTAATACATGACCCTCAGTGTCCTACCAGCAGGTGCTGTTTTTCCTTTCTATACACATCATTTTAGTTCCCCTTTATCCCTTCCCCTGCCACAGAATATAAAATCGACACTACCTGCCTGCTGGGTGTTGTAGATTTTATTTTTCTGCATTCTTTTGGCCCTATGTTGCTAGGCAACATGCAATTTGGATAGCACCAGGCAAAAGGTTAAAGCACCAGTGGCTCCACCAGGAGATCCAATGGCACTTTGACAGGCCTGTCCGACCCTGGGCCTATATGAAATAAAAGTCTTGGATTGTGATTGGCTGTTGTATTGTATGAGAAACTGCCAGATTGGCATGTATAGACCTAAGTGTAACCCAGCTGTTCCATATGCATGTCTTATGCTAATATCTGACATATACTGTAGGCACAACACAACTTTAATTCATTCCTCCTCTAACAAATGGACTAGTCTGGGTGCAGCTTTGTAACAATGTAAAATGCTCCCCCTGTTTTTGTGAGACAAGAAAGGTTTTTTTTTTGGAAAGCAGGGGGATCAGTTGCCAGGTCAGTGTCCCCTTTGAACGGCTCCCTTGCCTGTGCACACAAATGATGGTTTAAAAGCTTCTTATAAACAGGGTATACTTTCCCTTTAAATTACTTGACAGTGAGAGTTGGCCAGGCCGGTTAGGTGGAATATCCAGGGTGGAATATTGTCCAGGGGGTTAGATTAATGGAAAATAAAAGCAGAAAACTGCTTTGCTTTAATTCCCAGTGTTGCAGGAAGTCAGAGCACTTACTAAGCAGTAAAGCAAAGCCAGAGGGTTGTGAATGCATGTTACCAAGCCAGTGATCACATGGGATGGGGTACTGTCTAAAACAATGGAAACATAAGGAAATATATGCTGATTAAGTCTGAGGATTATGCAATGCAAGTAGGACACATGACAGCTTGCTATGTGGTCTCAGCTGAGAGTAATGATGGGCGAATAAATTCAGCAGGTGCAAATTTGTGGCAAATTTCCACGTTTTGGTGCCGGCAGTGAAAATTCGCCATCGTCAAAAATATTTGGACATGCGTTGGAAAAGTCGATTGTGTCAAAAATTTTGTGTGTCAACATTATTTGGACACCCATTGACTTTAATGCCGGCGTCAAAATTGATGTGAGCGTCAGAATTGCCGGGGGCGTAAAAATTCACATTTCACAAATTTTTCACCGTTTCGTGAATTTCGCAGGAAATTCGCACATTTTTCGGGATGAATACGCCCATCACTAGCTGAGAGCACTTCTGCCATTATTGCTGGGGGATCTGGTCAGGACACTGGGGAAGGAACCAGTAGCTCTGCAATCTGTTAGGCTAGTGTTTTTGCCATGGAGGCAACCATCATGGAGGAGGAGGCAACATATCTGAGCAGTGGGGAGGCCTTGGAAGGGAGCTGCCATAGAGTACAGGCTAGTAGTGATTCCAGTAGCAGACCAGTAGAGGGAGCCCATCAGCCAGAAAGTGCTGCAGAGGGATTGTGCTGCAAAACCATTATGGCCGCTGGAATGGCAGGAGGACTGCAAACTATTGGCAGAATTATTGCTGAGGAAACCCTGAGGGGAATGAAGGTGCTGCAGACATGGTAAAACATTTTATTTCTTTGGGGTTCCAGAGTGCTAGAGACTTTGCTAAACTGAATCAGGGTTCAGCCCCCCTAAAGCAGCGACAGGAGGGAGTGTATTGGTCTCTGATACAACCATTAAGGCCATTAAAGCTATGGAAAGTCTGCAGAAGAGGAAGGTGGGACTGAATGGCACATGAGACAGAAAGAAAGCACTGGCCTTACTAGTGGGGAGTCCAGGGCCTAGGGAATAAAGACAATGGTCCAGTTAAATAAAGAGCTGGAGGAGCTGGAACAGGACATTGCTGGGACTATGGACATTATCAAGCCCTGAGAAGACTTCTACCAGAATAAAGGCCACTTTGGAACAATGAATAGAAACCTCGTAGGGAAAGTTCTGTTGGGGATTTTTGTGGATAACAAGTTGTCTAATTCCAGGCAGTGTCATTCTGTGGCTACTAAAGCAAATACAGTTCTGTTTTGAATAAAAAAAAGTGCAACTAAGCTGGTTAGAGGGACGGAAGACTTAAATTATGAGGGGAGACTGACAAGGTTGTCTCTCTGGTAAAAAAAAAAAAAGATGCATGCGAGTGTATAGTGTTACTTAAACCTACAATTCGTTTAGATATTGGTATATAGAGTTTATGTGAGTGTATGGAGGGTCAGTGCGAGCGTATGTGTGTGTGTATTTGTGTGTGTGTGCACAACTGAAGCATTGTTATTTGGCACAGAGGCTTGCACTTTATTCTAGAGGAGCAGAGGGGCCGTTTTTTAGATTGTTTCCCAGAAATAAAGACTTTTTTCAAATACTTTCCATTATTTATTTTTTACTGTTTTTCCAAAATCTAAGTTTAAAGTTGAATGTTCGTGTCTCTGGTGTTTGAGTCTGGCAGCTCAGTAATTCAGGTGCAGATTCTGTTACAATTTTGCACCCTTGAGTTGATCCATTTCTCAGCAGCATCTCTGGAGTATCAGCAACTATTGTATCAATTCTAACAGCTGCCTGTAATGAAACCCAGAGATTTTGCTCAGCAGGGACAAAGATAAGAAATGTATCAACTAAATGTATCAATTTAGAACAGTTTACAGGGTCGGCGACCCCCCCTCCCTAAGTGGTGAAAAATTACACTTTACGCTTCAATATTAGAAAAACAGTGACACTTAGAAAATAGAAAGTAATTGGAAAAAGTTGTTATTTCTGGTGATCTATCTGAAAACAGCCCTTTAAAAGGAGCGGCGTGCCAAGCGGCTGGGCTTATTTACAGGAGAGTTTCATTCCTTTGCTGTCTCTTTCGCTCAGACAGATTGGAGTCAGCAATAAAGGGAAATTGAAGGGAGGGGGTCTGTGACATTTCCTTCCAGCACCGGAGCCTGTGTCTTTCTAAAGCACCAATTGGATTGGGACTAACCATTCCACGGTCACTTTCAGGGGACAGTATTTCAGCCTCCATTAGAAATGAACTGTCCCCTTTATTCAAATCAAAGCATTTAAAGGTGAAATTATTCCTTGTGATGACAAATCTCTTGTAGATCATTAAAATTAGTGGTCTGTCATTGGTGGGAAATACTCACTCTTAGGGGCTTATTTATTAAAGTTGGAATGCTAAAAACTCAAATCGGAAAAAATGATTTTTTTAATATTTATTATAGCCCGAGACTGCAAAAAGTCAGAATCCAAAAACATACACCATCTTCAACCTGTCGATGTCCTGTAGAAGTCAATGGCAGAGGTCCTATTTGCAATTTGAAGATATTATTGTCTGCGGAAAAAGTTGCTGTTTTTGATTTTTTTTCGTGTTTTTTTATTAATAAATAAGGGTAAATCATGGGTTCTAGTTTGGTCCGACTTATATTTAAAAAATGTAAAAAAATAATTGATAACTAACCCACTGCATGTATTGCACTTGCCAAATAGTAACACTGGAACTTGCTGTACCAGTTCTCTGAGACCCTTAAACGGGGAAGTTCACCTTAACATTAACTTTTAATATATAGTAGATTGAAGTTTCACTTATGTACCCCCTACTGTAAATAATAAGGATATTAGAAGTCACTGAGGGGTTCTGTGACCATATAAAGGCACAAGGCTGCAGGCTGAGTTATACAGGGAACTCTGAGTATCCCTCAAGTATTATAAGGGATAATGTACCCCCTGCTGTAAATGATAAGGATATTAGAAGTCACTGAGGGGTTCTGTGACCATATAAAGGCACAAGGCTGCAGGCTGAGTTATACAGGGAACTCTGAGTATCACTCATGTATTATAAGAGATAATGTACCCCCTACTGTAAATGATAAGGATATTATAAGTCACTGACGGGTTGTTCTGTGACCATATAAAGGCACAAGGCTGCAGGCTGAGTTATACAGGGAACTCTGAGTATCACTCATGTATTATAAGGGATAATGTACCCCCTACGGTAAATGATAAGGATATTAGAAGTCACTGAGGGGTTGTTCTGTGACCATATAAAGGCACAAGGCTGCAGGCTGAGTTATACAGGGAACTCTGAGTATCACTCATGTATTATAAGGGATAATATACCTCCTACTGTAAATGATAAGGATATTAGAAGTCACTGAGGGGTTGTTCTGTGACCATATAAAGGCAAAAGGCTGCTAAATTTGTAGTATATTGTAAAATTTAATTTATCAGTCAAAATTTTATTTTGGGTTTTATATATTTCCCTTTAGACAAAGCCTAGAAATGTTCCTATTGCTTGCAGTCTAATGTAATCCCCTAATGCCCGTGGCTAAAGCCTGTTGCTCATTACAGAAGCCGCTCTCAAAAGTCTGACACCGCGAGTGCCTATTATTTCCTGGCTGAATCTTTCCCAAGTCTTCCTTCCATCTCTTGCTGTGACCTTCGCAGTTGAGGCAAGGTCAGTGCTCCCGTGACAAGGAAAGAGCTACAAATTACCCCCGTCTGTGACAGTTGGCGCAGTTACTAACTGTTGACTCTCAGTGCCCTGTCTGCATTAACAGGCGCCGCAGCCCGCGGAATACGCGGCACCCGGCTCTGGCGAGTGGTGGGGTAATTGTGCATGAAATATGGATCTGCTCATTTTGGGTGAATAAAAGGCAAAAAATAAATGTTTTGCCATTAACTGTTTTGCTACCAAAGGGATGCACATTCAGTTATAAGCGCTGGCATTTCTAAGAGCAAAGCCAGGGCCGCTGTCAGAAATGTAGGTACATACTATTTAGTTAGCAGGGTTCTTCTTTCCCCCGGGAGCCTCAGTTATTATAATTATACAAGAAAAAGGCCAAGTAAATACTACACCTGGTGATGCCTAGAAAACACCCACAATCTGCCCTAACTCTGTCCACTTACCTGCAAGCCCTGGACCATCCAGTCTGACTCTGATTGGGCGAATAAAAGATTCTGTAGGGTCCCAAACTGGTTGCCATGTTATAAATGTCAGATGCGCATTCCATACCTCCCAACCGTTTTTCGCAGGACAGACCCAATTTTGATAGCTCAACCCACAGTCCCGGATTGTTACTGAAATGTCCCAAATTTCTCTTTGATCTCCAGCCAGAAAAAGATACAAAGTTTCTAAAACGTAATTGGCTTTGTGGCAGAGAGCCCAGAATATGTGGCAGTTGCATTTTCGATACATTTTTTACAATTTAAGATAAGCAAAGAAACAATTGTAACTATTCAAAATGAGCAGGTCTCTCGGGGAAACTGTGACTTGCAGCTTAAATGACAATTTACCTTCATTAGCCAAACTTAATAACACATAAAACCTGACCCTAAAACTCCCAGAAATGTGTTCAAACTTTACATAATTTTGTAAAATTGACAAGGGGGGTGTGGCCATAAAATGGTAAATGGTAAAAAGATTATCCAGAATGCTCGAGACCTGTGGTTTTACGGGTTAACAGATCTTTTTGTTATTTGGATCTTCATATCTTAAGTCTTAACAGAAAATCATGTAAACATTGATTATAATGGAGTCCGTGGGAGACTGCCTTTCTGTAATTCTGAGCTTTCTGGAGATTGGGTTTCCGTATAATGGATCCTATATCTGTACAAATATACAGAGAAGTAGTGATGTGCGGGTCAGGTAAAACCTGATCCACACCCGACCTGAACCTTCCCTTCCTCCACCCGCGCCCACCCACACGCAACGTCCGGGTTCCTTTTTTAGACCCACGTTGACCCTCCCCGTCGATGATGTCACAAAAGGGGCGGTGTGAGCAGGCACTCGGCTATAAAAGCAGGTAAATCAAGGGTGTCGGGCCGGCCCGCATATCACTACAGAGAAAGGATTTTCTGGGTGCATAGTTGGCTCACCACTTACCCTGTGGCTGTATCTAAGGGAAACTGTATGGCAACTCCCACCCATTCCGATTAATATACTTTGATGAACCTGTAGAGCAACGTGAAAGTTGTTATGCAAGGGTTTACTTACCCTTTTGTGCACTTTAAAGTCCTGTTTGGCAGTGAATAATATAATGGAATTGGTTATCAATAGAGATTCTCTAATCATTTTCAAAGAAACTGATAATATTTTGCCCAGTTTCACCCAGAAGAATCTGGTAATTCAGCTATTGTCAGTTATGTTATAAATTAGCCAGAAATTGCACAAATGGTCCAAGCATCTCAGTTACCATGGAAACACATAAGGAGAAACAGGCAGTGTGTGCCCAGCTCTACTATACCATCGCGACCAATGAGCAGTTAGTATTTAGCTCTCTAGTGCATTGAGAATATTAAAACGGAGTATCTGATTGGTTGTTATAGGTTACAGCTTGGGGCCCAATATGGAATATGAACTGAATAGAAAAACAAGTAATAAAATGTAGAAATACCAATAAAATTGTAGGCTCGCCGAGCAATAGGTTTTTGGCTGCCGGGGTCAGTGACCCCCATATGAAAGCTGCAAAAGTCAGCAGTAGGCAAAAAAAAATTGGAAAACTATACAAAATAAAAAATGAAGACCAATTGAAAAGTTGCTAAGAATTGGCCATTTTATAGCATACTACAAGTTAACAGGTGCTACTTTGCCACCCGTGAACTTGAACACGGTGAGATAATTGTCGTTCATACTGGTTCTTGCTGGCAAATACTATAAAGATCAGCTAAGCATCCCCTAAACTTGGTTTCCATAGAAACAAGAAGTATAGAAAACCGTTTCCATGAAATAAAATCAACTCCTCTGGTTGATTCTAAAGTAAACACTGAATGCCACGTTCCGCGTTAACCCTGTGTTGGCCAAGTGCAAAGAGTACATGTGTCGCTATAGCAACCGTGCCATGTGTCAGCTGCGACACCCTCGCTGCCAGCTTCTGCTCATGCCGACTCCACCAGAAAGGTGTTATTCTGTTTGTGAGAATGTAAAGATCACTGGCAGAGACAGGGAATAAATGGGATATTGTGGCTTTCCATGTGTCACTTTTGCAAAATTGCTTTAAAGCTGCAAAATACAAAAACACATGCACAGGTGTTGCCATGGCTATAGTAGATTAAAAGCAGTTAGTATGTACTCTACGTAGATATGTACAGCTATATCTTTATATTATATTTATCTTGTGTCCAATAAGCTATACCCTCATACTGTACTGTCTAAGGGAATCAACATGGCACCTCCTCCTCCCATATGTATAAATACAAATATACAGAGAAGGAATGTTCTGGGCACACAATAAGCTATACCCTCATACTGTACTGTCTAAGGGAATCAACATGGCACCTCCTCCTCCCATATGTATAAATACAAATATACAGAGAAGGAATGTTCTGGGCACACAATAAGCTATACCCTCATACTGTACTGTCTAAGGGAATCAATATGTCACCTCCCTCCTCCCATATGTATAAATACAAATATACAGAGAAGGAATGTTCTGGGCACACAATAAGCTATACCCTCATACTGTACTGTCTAAGGGAATCAATATGTCACCTCCCTCCTCCCATATGTATAAATACAAATATACAGAGAAGGAATGTTCTGGGCACACAATAAGCTATACCCTCATACTGTACTGTCTAAGGGAATCAATATGGCACCTCCTCCTCCCATATGTATAAATACAAATATACAGAGAAGGAATGTTCTGGGCACACAATAAGCTATACTCTCATACTGTACTGTCTAAGGGAATCAATATAGCACCTCCTCCTCCCATATGTATAAATACAAATATACAGAGAAGGAATGTTCTGGGCACACAATAAGCTATACCCTCATACTGTACTGTCTAAGGGAATCAACATGGCACCTCCTCCTCCCATATGTATAAATACAAATATACAGAGAAGGAATGTTCTGGGCACACAATAAGCTATACCCTCATACTGTACTGTCTAAGGGAATCAATATGTCACCTCCCTCCTCCCATATGTATAAATACAAATATACAGAGAAGGAATGTTCTGGGCACACAATAAGCTATACCCTCATACTGTACTGTCTAAGGGAATCAATATGTCACCTCCCTCCTCCCATATGTATAAATACAAATATACAGAGAAGGAATGTTCTGGGCACACAATAAGCTATACCCTCATACTGTACTGTCTAAGGGAATCAATATGGCACCTCCTCCTCCCATATGTATAAATACAAATATACAGAGAAGGAATGTTCTGGGCACACAATAAGCTATACCCTCATACTGTACTGTCTAAGGGAATCAATAAGGCAACTCCTACCCATATCAAGAAACATGCAGTAACATAACTCATGCCCTGCTACCTTATTGTCAGTGTAACATAAAATATATTGATAATAAAAACTGAATGTAACTTAATGTATATTTTTCCCTGGAAGCCAGGGCTAAAATGAATTCCCAGCTCACACATTAAAATTTCCCAAACTCCAGCGCCATCAGATGGGTTTGAGGGTTACAGATGAAAAGCCCAGCACCAAAGTCAGTAAAGTAGACACAATTTATATGCGCCGTAATAATAAAATGCATTTTACAAGCAGAGACTAAGTCCAGTGTAATTAGATAAAGATGCAAAAATATTAGGAAATCTCATAAATCTGTCCAATTAGCCCAGTGACCACCGCTTGATTTATAGCACATTCTCTAAATTTCTTGAAACCCCCATAATTCTTACACACAGGATTGCAACAGAGATTATTGAATTAGCCAGGACTTTGTTTGATGCGATAAATGAATAAGGATAATCACTGCTGCTTTATTTATTTGTTAAAGGAACAATGTCGTCCCAAAATTACCTCCCCACCTCAGTGTTTTAAATGCCTGATGCAGCTTTTTTTTACTAAATATAATATTAAATAGGGATGCACCGAATCCAGGATTCGGCTTTTTTCAGCAGGATTCGGATTCAACCTTATCCTTCTGCCAGGCCAAACGGAATCCTAATCCTAATTTGCCCTTCACATCCCTAATTTGCATATACAAATTAGGATTCGGATTCGGTATTCGGCTGAATCTTTCGAGAAGGATTCGGGGGTTCGGCTGAATCCAAAATAGTGGATTCGGTGCATCCCTAATATTAAATGACATATTAGATATTCCCCGTTCCTTCTAAATTGTTTTATGTCCTAAGAAATGGGTTTCAGGTAGGAGCTTGGACCACTGTGGTCTGAATGCAGTTTTATAGCAAGGCTTGAATATCAGCCATAAAGCAGGGCAGGACTGCTGCTTCCAATGGGGATCCGATAGGATCTGTGCAGCCACTAGGACAGAATGTTCTGTTATACAGATAGCTAGAATCTCAGCTGCCATAAAGCAGGACAGGACTGCTGCTTACAATGGGGATCAGATAGGATCTGTGCAGCCACTGGGACAGAATGCTCTGTTATACAGATAGCTAGAATCTCAGCTGCCATAAAGCAGGACTGGACTGCTGCTTACAATGGGGATCAGAAAGGATCTGTGCAGCCACTGGGACAGAATGTTCTGTTATACAGATAGCTAGAATCTCAGCTGCCATAAAGCAGGACAGGACTGCTGCTTACAATGGGGATCAGATAGGATCTGTGCAGCCACTGGGACAGAATGTTCTGTTATACAGATAGCTAGAATCTCAGCTGCCATAAAGCAGGACAGGACTGCTGCTTACAATGGGGATCAGATAGGATCTGTGCAGCCACTGGGACAGAATGTTCTGTTATACAGATAGCTAGAATCTCAGCTGCCATAAAGCAGGACAGGACTGCTGCTTACAATGGGGATCAGATAGGATCTGTGCAGCCACTGGGACAGAATGTTCTGTTATACAGATAGCTAGAATCTCAGCTGCCATAAAGCAGGACTGGACTGCTGCTTACAATGGGGATCAGATAGGATCTGTGCAGCCACTGGGACAGAATGTTCTGTTATACAGATAGCTAGAATCTCAGCTGCCATAAAGCAGGACAGGACTGCTGCTTCCAATGGGGATCCGATAGGATCTGTGCAGCCACTGGGACAGAATGTTCTGTTATACAGATAGCTAGAATCTCAGCTGCCATAAAGCAGGACAGGACTGTTGCTTACAATGGGGATCAGATAGGATCTGTGCAGCCACTGGGACAGAATGTTCTGTTATACAGATAGCTAGAATCTCAGCTGCCATAAAGCAGGACAGGACTGTTGCTTACAATGGGGATCAGATAGGATCTGTGCAGCCACTGGGACAGAATGTTCTGTTATACAGATAGCTAGAATCTCAGCTGCCATAAAGCAGGACAGGACTGCTGCTTACAATGGGGATCAGATAGGATCTGTGCAGCCACTGGGACAGAATGTTCTGTTATACAGATAGCTAGAATCTCAGCTGCCATAAAGCAGGACAGGACTGCTGCTTACAATGGGGATCAGATAGGATCTGTGCAGCCACTGGGACAGAATGTTCTGTTATACAGATAGCTAGAATCTCAGCTGCCATAAAGCAGGGCAGGACTGCTGCTTACAATGGGGATCAGATAGGATCTGTGCAGCCACTGGGACAGAATGTTCTGTTATACAGATAGCTAGAATCTCAGCTGCCATAAAGCAGGGCAGGACTGTTGCTTACAATGGCGGGGTTCCAATACTTTTGCCCATATAGTGTATCTTTATCTCTATTGTTAACCATGGCAAGAGCCAGGGTGTGTGGCCGGTGGAAGTGAAGGGTTTTGGCTGAGAGGTGACGACGTCTCTTGCTGTACAAACCTTCCCCTCGGCCGATCGATCCTGGGAGATATATGGGAGCCGAGGGAAACTGTGGCTTGTTATTAAAACAAAATGATTTGCTGCTTTCCCCGGTTATTAATTTGGTATGGCGCACGTATTTCTTGTCTCCTAGGAAGTCATCAATGACATAGGAACGCGTCTTCCTTGGAGTTAAAGTTCTTAAAGGACAAGTGGCTTTTTTAATTCATAAAGTCTATGAACAGGCATGTGCCACGTTGCTTTGGGGGCACCTTTCCGGATGCATCTGTTTGGGTTGGGCACATGGGCAGCACCATCATCAGAACCGCATCATAAGGAATCACCCCCAAGTGCACCAAGCCTTTCCTTCTCCTTTAAAGGGGTGGTTCATCTTTAAAGGACAAGTAACCCTTTAAAATAAGTGAATGTATTCTTAGCAATTTTGTCATTTACATTCATTATTTATTTTCTTTTTATTCCAAGATATTAAGGGATACGTGTGCTGTTAATATGAATGAATTTTGTTCCAACAGCGCCAATTAGAAAACTTTCTCAAATCTTTCCTAAGCAGAACAACAGAGCAGTCTCTTTCTTTCGCTCGACAACTTCCTTGACTACTTGGTGGTCAGACTGATCAGAAACTGACCAGCAGGTGGCGCTGTTGGAACAAAATTCATTCATATTAACAGCACATGTATCCCTTAATATCTTGGAATAAAAAGAAAATAAATAATGAATGTAAGATTCAAAAGTGCTTAAAATAGCACTCTCATCAATTTTACATTCACTTATTTTTAAAAGTTTACTTATCCTTTAAGTTAACTTTTTGTATGTTATAGACTGGCTCATTCTCAGCAACCTTTCAACTGGTCTTCATTTTTTCTTTTTTATAGTTTTTGAATGATTTGCCTTCTTCTTCTGACTCTTTCTAACTTTCAGATGGGGGGGGGTCACTGACCGCATCTAAAAATAAATGCTCTGTAAAGCTACATATATATTGTTATTGCTACTTTTTATTACTCCTCTTTCGATTCAGACCCTCTCCTATTGATATTCCCGTCTCTTATTCATATTAATGCATGGTTGCTAGGTTGCAACTTACCCTAGCAACCATGCATTGATTTGAAAAAGAGACTGGAATATTAAGATGGCTGAAATTACAAACTGGAGAGCTGCTGAAAAAAAGGTCTATAACTCAAAAACCACAGATAATAAAATATGTAAACCAATTGCAAATTGTCTCAGAATATCACTTTCTACATCATATTAAAATAAAGGTGAATAATTTATGTGTGTGTGTGTATGGGACCTATTATACTGAATGCTCAGGGCCTGGGGCTTTCCAGATAATGAATCTTTCTGTAATTTGGCTCTTCATACCTTAAGTCTACTATGTAAACATTAAATAAACCGAATAGGCTGGTTTTGCTTCCAATAAGGATTAGTTGGGATCAAGTACAAGGTAACGTTTTATTATTACACAGAAAAAATAGATTGTTTTTAAAATTCTGGATTATTTGGATGAAATGGAGTCTATGGGAGACAGCCTTTTCATAATTTGGAGCTTTCTGGATAATGGATCCCATACCTGTACACAATATATATATATTTATGGTCAAGATACTGCTGCCCCACCATAAAAGTTTCCCCGATGGGCTTATAATGTGCAAGGCAGGTACTTTTCACTATATCCTTAGCGACTGTCGGCTGGGGGTTGCTGGGAGTCATTCTTGGAACTAAGTTCATGACCAAGCGATGTTGGTTTCTGCGGACTCAGCACGCGGCAACGCAATGCAGCAGCGGCAGCAGAACTGGATAGGGGGGTTGCGTTTGAACCCCCCCCCCTTATTTATGAGATGCAATTTGTACCTGTCAGCGTTCCTCCCAGCAGCCTTTTCATTTGTGTAAGTGCTTGGGTGAAATATTTCTCTTTCTCCTTAATATGATTTTCCTGGCTGCCGAGAGAATTCTGACGAGTGCCCTTCAGCTACTGATAAATGGGCTCAGGGATGTGGCCAGGAGATGGGCCCGCGGCTACCCCAGTATCAAGTTTAGCAGTTAAATGAGTTATTAAGAGTAGCCTAGGGGGCCCCAAAACTGAGAGAAGGAATCAAATCAGAACCTTGCAGTTCAACTACAACTTCCAACTCTGTTGGTGGATCTCAGGTGCTTGTTGGCTTCTTTCTACTCCTTGGGGCAAATTCACTAAGATGCGAAGTTGTGCCAGGCGCACTTCGCCGCACTTTGCCGCACTTCGCCAGGCGTAGTTTCGCCAGCGCTCCGCAAATTCACTAAAATCCGAAGTTGCGCACAGGGGTAGCGTAAGGTTGCGAAGTTGCGCTAGCATTGATTCGCTATGTAAAGCGAAGTTACGCTAGCGAAGGCTAATTTGCATACGGCACGAAATTCAAATTTCAATGGAGGAACACATGTCAGCACTACAAATGCCTAGAAAACCTTCAAATCAGCAAATAAAAATTTTATTTTGCCCTACACATGTGCCCACTGTCTAGGTAAGTTGCCATGAGTCAGGAAATGTAGGGGGGAAGAAGGGGAGCCCCAAAATTTTTTTCGATCTTTTTCAGCGTATCACCCATCATGTAGAAAACGCGCCAGCGTTTTTTGGGACTTAGAAAAAAATTTGACTTTTTTTGAAACAATCCCTATCTACTCTATTGCGCTTCGCCAGGTCTGAGTTGGCGAAGGAAGTCTAGCGTAAAAGGTAGCGTTCAGTACACTGCGCAAGTTAGTGAATTTGCGTAGTTACGTCGCTAGCGAAAATTCGCCTGGCGTAAGGATGCGAAGTAACACTAGCAAAACTACGCCAGCGTTCGTTAGTGAATTTGCGCAGTAACGAAAATGCCAAACGCTAGCGAATTAACGCTAGCGTTCGGCGCTTCGGCGCTTAGTGAATTTGCGCCCTTATTTCCTGGTTGCGCTCTCAATACTAGACCCAGGGTTCCAGGGACTGGTATGTCAGAACACCAGGCCCCTCCCTATGTAGACTGTTTTGCATATGAGGAGGAGCTTATCTTTTTCTTTGTTCTCTCTCTATGTTAGATGTTTTTCACTTATATCTGACTGTCCTCCAATCAGGAAAGACTGTTTTTTTTTTTTGTCCCAGTTGTGCCATTTAATAGTAGGGATGCACCGAATCCAGGATTCGGTGCTGAATCGGATCCGAATTTGCATATGTAAATTAGGGGCAGTTAGAGAAATCATGTGACTTTTGGTCATAAAAGAAGAATTTTTTCCACTTTTTCCTTTCCTGCCCCTAAGTTGCATATGCAAATTAGGATTTGGTTCGGTATTCGGCCAAATCTTTCACCAAGGATTCGGGCGAATCCCAAATAGTGGATTTTGTGCATCCATATTTAATAGGATCCTGCAACTTATTCTGTTTGGCAGGTTTGCCAGGTTGGCGATTTTCCAGCCAAATTGGGCTATTAATTTAAAGCCCAGGTGGGTTTGGAAAGTACAAACTAGCCAGGGCTACTTTTTGGGCCTTTGGCTGGTTTGTAATTTGGAAACCAGCCAAAGTTTTTCCTTGCCCTGATGTGCCGAGCCTGTGATTCCCAATGCATGTTGGGTAATGTCATTTTTATTTAATAATTTCCCAACTGCCAAGTTTAATGTAAGACTACAATACCCAGCATGCAATGGGACTGACTTGTGTAGAAGTCAGGAGTTACCAGATTTTGGGCTGTGCACCCCAGTCTCCCGTCCCTCTTAAAGGGGTTGTTCACCTTAAAATTAACTTTTAGTATGGCATAGAGAGTGACATTCTGAGATAATTTGCAATTGGTTTTATTCTTTGCGTTTTTTGAGTTATTTAGATTTTTATTCAGCAGCTCTCCAGTTTGCAATGTCATCAGTTTGGTTGCTAGGGCCCAAATTACCCTAGCAACCATGCATTGGATTGAATAAGAAATAAGAATAGGAGAGAGACTGAATACCAAAGTGGGTGATAAAAAGTAGCATTAACAACACATTTGAAGCCTTACAGAGCATTTGTTTTTAGCTGGGTCAGTGACCCTCATTTAAAAGCAGGAAAGATTTAAAAGAAGAAGGCAAATAATTCAAAAACTATAAAAAAAAATTAATTATGAAGACCAATTGAAAAGTATCTTAGAATTGGCCATAAAAGTGAACGCAAAGGTGAACCACCCCTTTAAGCATTCTCACATTTTCCGGTGACTTTCCTCAATTTCAGACAATTTTGGGCCGAATATCTGCTGCCCCCCAAAATGTCTAGAGGTTGAGCTGTTTTACCAGTATTTATTGAAATTGTATACGTTTTATAGAGGGGGGGCCCCTATTCTTCCTGGACCCCCCTTTGTAGTTACGCCCCTGGTGACGGGTGAATCTGTTCCATTTTGCTTCATTAGAAAAATAAATGAATCAGTAAGAAAGACGTATTTTCGCATATATTCTTTTATTTATTTATTTTCACTGCACATATTGCGCTATTTTTGGGCTACTCTTTTAAAGTACCTCTTGGCTAGTTTTGGGCTAGTTTTGTAGTGGCCTTTGGCTGGTTTTGAAAATGAGACCTGGTAACCCTGCTGCTTGGACACTCCACATTTAACCTCTTGCGCCCTTAGGCCGTTGAATTCAATTGCCTACAGTTGGGTTAATCCGGGCGTTGGGTTAATATGCCGTTTCCCATTTAACAAGCGTTCCCGGATTTCAGAAAATAAGCAGTTCGTTTGACAGACAAAAATAGAAAGCAGTGGGAGAGAGTTAGAGCGTGGCCATCTGCCTGAATCCTGCGCAGTTTCCCGGGAATCGGCACGTTAACCCCTTACTGGCTGGACGCTGCAGGGATAATCCAGAATGCACAGCCTATTAATGTACAGTAAGATTCCGCTTATACCCACGGTGGGCACATTGCTTATACCTATGGCATTTTCCCCTGCCCAGCTTTACCCACAGAGCGAATTGGATAATTAATCGGCACATGCAGAAAGGAAGGAGACGGGGAATGTGCCCCTTGGCGCAGCTCTGATTGTCGTTAATAATACATAACCTGCCTAATTCACATGGAATGGAAACAAGAAACCACTGACAGCGAAAGTCAGGCACAAACATGTTTTGCGGCTTCCCTGTTTAGGGATGTAGCGAACTGCCGTTTTGGTGTTCGCGAACGCCGTTCGCGAACACCGGCAAAAATGCGAACAGTTTGCGAACTTCGAACACCCGCAAAATCGTTCGATTCGAACGATCGAAGGATTTTAATCGTTCGATCGAAGGATTTTCGTTCGAATCTAACGATCGAAGCCATTCGATCGAATGCTTACAATCGTTCGAACGAATGGAAATCGTTCGATTTTAGCGGTCGAAGGAATCGAATGGTCGAATGGTCGAACGATTTTTATTCGAATCGAACGCGAACTCAAATTGGCGAACGTCGCGCGACGTTCGCGAACATTCGGCGGACGCGAACAGTCGAAGTTCGCGCGAACTAGTTAGCCGGCGAACAGTTCGCTACATCCCTATCCCTGTTGGTTACTCACTTGGCTGTTCATTCGGTGGGGCTTATTCACCAAAGAGGAATTATATGTGAGTGACCAATCCACTTGTTCCCACTTGCTTCCATAAACGCTAATTTGTTACTTGGGGCAACCACCAGTGCACCCCTTCAGCAATGGATGCAACCGATGTTTAGGGGGCCCTAACATTTTGATGTGGGGCCAGGTAGTATTCAGCTGTGCCAGTGAGAGGTTGGGTGTATCTGCTGGTGCATCCGGGGTCACTGCTCTCAATCTCCCATCTGGTGCCAGGGAATTCTGGGTAAACAATATTTCTATTTTGGGATGATATTCATTAATCAAAAAAAAATCCACATGCGCCTCAGTCCAGAACTTCTTCATCATGTGAAAATAACAATCATTTCTACCAATCACGCGCTGCCTTATAGAACTCACCTGTGTTCCTATTGGCTCTTCTGCTCCTATTGGATCTATAATCTGGAATTTTGTAACTTGCCAGAAGTATCTGCAGTTCCTTTGGCTGCTGACAGTGTTCTCTTAAATATTCGTAGGGATTGATAAGAAACTACCGCTCCCAGCATCCTCCGCTGGTCCTGTTGAACTAAACTTTTTCGGAAGGAAAACAAACACAAAACTCATTTATTTAGCAAAATAATAGTAAAGAAAGAATATATTTCAAGGGGTAACAATATAGTGACAATGCAGTGCACCTCCCTACCTTGACTCCCTCCGGTAACTAACTGATAAATCTTTATCCACATAGGTCCACCTATATCCTGCCCATTTATGTCCCACCTAGTGACATCATCACCTGCCTCATGTGATGTCACCACTCACTCCCCAACCCACATGCCGGTATTATTTCATACCTCCCAACATTTTGGAAATAGAAAGAGAGAAAAAAATATTTGGCATTTTTATTTCTAAATGACACTGTTTACACTGCAAATAATTCACTCTACAATATAAAATTTCATTCCTGAACCAACAAATGTATTTTTTTAGTTGTAATATTGGTGTGTAGGTGCATCTCAGGTCATTTTGCCTGGTCATGTGCTTTCAGAAAGAGCCAGCACTTTAGGAGAGAAATGCTTTCTGGCAGGCTGTTGTTTCTCCTTCTCAGTGTAACTGAATGTGTCTCAGTGGGACCTGGATTTTACTATTGAGTGCTGTTCTTAGATCTACCAGGCAGCTGTTATCTTGTGTTAGGGAGCTGCTATCTGGTTACCTTCCCATTGTTCTGAAAGGGTGGGGGTGATATCACTACAACTTGCAGTACAGCAGTAAAGAGTAAATTAAAGGACCAGTAACATAAATTCTTTTTTTAAAAAAAATGAAAAAAAAAACACCAACAAACTTTTAATTTCATTCGCAAAGCTTTTATTAAGAAATCACCGATTCTCTGCACGTTCTCCTCTTCAGAAACGGCGACAGGGTGATGATCCATTGTGCGGCGCTCGATATCTCCTAACTGGCTAACCTATCCCTGGCTATAGAAGGCAAGGAGCATAAATTGAGCGCCGCATGATGGATCGTCGCCCTGTCGCTGTTTCTGAAGAGGAGCGCATGCAGAGAATCGGTAAGTAATTACTTAATAAAAGCTTTGCGAATCAAAAGTTTAAACTGTGTTGGTGGGTTTTTTTTGTTAAAAGGAAACAAATTTTTTTTTAAAATTATGTTAGTGGTCCTTTAAGTTTATCAGAGCCCAAATCACATGACTGGGGGCAGCTGGGAAACTGAGAATATGTCTAGCCCCATGTCAGATTTCAAAATTGAATATAAAAAAAAATAAATCTGTTTGCTCTTTTGAGAAACCAATTTCAGTGATGTGTTTTGAAAAAAACAAGTTTTCTGATGACAGGATCCCTTTAATACAAAAGACTTTTACCTAGGACAGGTGCACTCTCTGCCTAGAAGCAGCAGGGGGCTAGTGGGCACTGTCAAAAAGTGGGGGTCCCACAGTAGTCCTGGCTTTCCCACCTGACTGCGGCTTTCCGTTTTTTTTCCCAAGGAATGGGTTAATGATGTATAGCACAATAGGCCGGGAGAGCTCAGACAGTGCCATGATGAATGTACCTGGTTATATGTGAGATAGCGCATGCTGAGGCCGCTACAGACTCTCTCGCAGCGGGTAACATATGGCGCCGCTAGCAACGAATTGAACATAACCGCACCCCCTGCGAGCAGCAGACATGTTTATATCAGATGCCGGGATGATGGAGAGCGCGGGTTTTGTGCCGTACTTTTGACGAATGACATCAGGGAAATGGAGATATAAAAAAATAAATCATCAGAAACACCAATAAAGTTTCATGAGTCGCAATATCATAGTGACTGACTGCGGAGCTTTATCCTTTTCTTTTAGATCAGGGCCGGAACTAGGGGCAGGCGGGTGCCTAGGGTGCATTGATTGGGGGGCACCTATAAAGTAGTGATGCACCGAACCCAGGATTCGGTTTGGGATTCAGCCAAGATTTGGCCTTTTTCAGCAGGATTCTGATTCAGCTGAATCTTTCTGCCCCAACGAACCCGAATCCTAATTTGCATATGCAAATTAGGGGTGGGGAAGAAATTAGTGTGACTTTTTGTCACAAAACTAGGAAGTAAAAAATGTTTTCCCCTTCCCACCCCTTATTTGCATATGCAGATTAGGATTCAGATTCGGTTCGGTATTCAGCCGAATCTTGCCTGAAGAATTCAGGGGTTTGACAGAAACCAGAATAGTGGATTCAGTGCGTGCCTAATTGAAAGTGTATATGAATTAGGGCCTTGTGGGCCCCTACAGCCACAGGGTCTGCTTCCTCCTACAGCCACAGGGTCTGGTTCCTCCTACAGCCACAGGGTCTGCTTCCTCCTACAGCCACAGGGTCTGCTTCCTCCTACAGCCACAGGGTCTGCTTCCTCCTATAGCCACAGGGTCTGCTTCCTCCTACAGCCACAGGGTCTGCTTCCTCCTACAGCCACAGGGTCTGCTTCCTCCTACAGCCACAGGGTCTGCTTTCTCTATAGTTACGCCCCTGCCCCTTCTGAAGCAGCTGGGGGGGTCTCACTGCGAGGGGTGACATTCAGAGGTGGGACAAGTAACAAGATGAGGGGTGATAAGCAGGGTCTGGGGCAACGATATAAGGGGCAGAGATCGGGTTCAAAATCAGACTCCTCATTGGAGGAAGTTGGAAGCTTTATATTGATCAGGGATGCTTTAAGAATGCATCCCTGATATAGTCGGAATTTGGCATGCACCATGCTTTAACCCGTGCTGATATGTTGGAGTATTCTGGGAGTTGTAGTCCAGTAACATTTGGGTTTTTGACCAGGGCTGTATTTACACAGCGGGCACCCGCTGTTGTTTGATGTCCCCACCCCCTCCCTTTTATTCGCTCAAATTTTCGGGGCAGGAGCAATGGGGATTGGCACGCGGTAGATTGAAAAAACGATTGTGTCTCCTGCGCATCAACCAATGTTTCTGAACCAATGTGGTTGGGCACATTCCGCCCCCTAAAATCCTGCCGACATAGGTCCGGGCCTTGGTGGCCTCTCCACAAATCCGGGTCTGTTTTTTTAGTGTCCTGTTTATCAGTAGGTTCCCCAATGCCGCAGGGATGCCCAAAGCAGCCGATACCCGCCCAGCAGTTCCCCAATCCAAGCAAATTATTCCCCAGTCTCTCCCCTGCCTGTGCCGACACCACCGTAACTGGGCCAGCGGCTCCGTGATATAAAAAGGTTCTTTTTGGAGGCGCGGAGCTCATTTCAGCCGCGGCACTTATGAATGATACATTTGGCTGTCACACACCCTGTCACTTGCACTTTAACGTGATGACTTAGTAAAGAGGGAGCCCGTCAGTTCTGAGACTCTCGAAAGCCTCTCAGCGCAAGATCTTCCAGGAATCCGCCGTTCCCGTGTCTGGCATGTAATCGTGTCCTGGAGCAACAAAGTAGTTCTAGGGTGTCACCGAATGGGGGAGCCACCGAATGGGGGCGCTCTCTCTGGTTCAGTTACTGACACATAATCAGTTCTGTGATCTTGTTGGTATTGGGGCAGACAGTGATGTGGAGCGTATGGTGCCAAGCTACTGGCATAGGGGGAGCAATATTTGGGAAGGACTCCCTGCCAGGCAACGCTATATATGGGCCCTGGTGGGCCTGCTGTCTATGTCACAGGGAGAAACCATTGAAATATAGGGGGATCCAAGCTTTCCAGTGTCGTCCTGCTTGCTTATTATTTTATATTTATATTAGAATCTGCATTGGACCTTTTCCCTCTGCAACCTTGTATTGTGCACGTGCCTGTGGGATGTGGGGGCTGCATTATGTTCTGTTTGTCACTGACCACCCACACGTATTGACACAGGCAGTGATACCCTCGCTGTGAGATCCCGCAGGCTGCAGTACGGATGCACCGAATCCACTATTTGGGCAGAATCCCCGAATCCTTTGTGAATGATCTGGCCGAATACTGAATCCGAATCCTAATTTGCATATGCAAATTAGGGGTGGGAAAGGAAAAAGTGTGATGAAAAGTCACGTGATTTCCCTCCCTGCCCCTAATTTACATATGCAAATTAGGATTCCGATTCAGTTCGGCCAGACACAAGGATTCAGCCGAATCCGAATCCTGCTGAAAATGCCCAAATCCTGGCAGAATCACAAACCGAATCCAGGAGGCACAAACCGAAGTCGGAGGCACATCTCTGTATATATTAGGGATGCACCAAATCCGGGATTCAGTTCGGGATTCTGCCGTTTTCAGCAGGATTTGGATTCGGCCGAATCCATGTGTCTGGCCGAACTGAATCCAAATCCTACTTTGCATATGTTAATTAGGGGGAAGGAGGGAAATCACATAACTTTTCATCACAAAACAAGAAAGTGAAAAAAAAGTCACACTTTTTCCTTTCCCACCCCTAATTTGCATATGCAAATTAGGATTTCATTCGGTATTCTGCCGAATCTTTCACAAAGGATTCGGCCGAATCCCAAATAGTGGATTTTGTTCACCCTTAGTATATATGCATGTGTATGAGCATAACAGGAAAGACAATATTGGGCACCCACCAACTAACGCCTTAAAGGATAAGTAAACCTTTAAAATAAGAAAAAATTAGAAACCTTTCTCAAATTATACCTAAGCAGAAGAACATCAGAGCAGCCGCTTTTTCCTGACAACTTCCTTGACTACTTGGTGGTCAGACTGGTCAGAAACTGACCAGCAGGTGGCGCTGTTGGAACAAAATTCATTCATATTAACAGCACATGTATCCCTTAATATCTTGGAATAAAAAGAAAATAAATAATGAATGTAAATGACAAAAGTGCATAGAATAGCCCTCTCATCAATTTTACATTCACTTATTTTAAAAGTTTATTTATCCTTTAAGACATGAAAGGCCTTCTTATGCCAGGGACATGAAGGAAAAGTAATCCCAGGTTACTAGCACAGAGTATATTTCCCATTAAGCACAATGCACTCATCATCTCTTGGTTTTATTGTCATATTTATTCCACCGTTCGTGCCCACGAATTCCTTTCACCGCTGCTGATGAATATGTCTAGCCGTGCATTATGCTGCAATATGTATCCGTCTGATGCTGAATTATGCAAATTGTATATAAATATAACACTAGAAGGCAAGTCATTCGGAATGTGACTCATCCATAGCTCGTTGTACACAAGACAATCGGGTTACTGAGAAAATGAGCCACGAGCAAAAGAAACCACAGTTGGATGCAAACACAAA
Source organism: Xenopus petersii (assembly GCA_038501925.1). Lineage (NCBI taxonomy): Eukaryota > Metazoa > Chordata > Amphibia > Anura > Pipidae > Xenopus > Xenopus petersii. Next base: position 132,863,728 of record CM076677.1, read on the forward strand.
AGGTTCCTTTGGAGGAGCTTAAAGCTGAGCATATTTATGGATATTTATAAAGCTGCTCCTCTAGGGCGGGCAGCATTTTACAAAATAGGTGGATCTACTCAGTAGGGATGCACCAAATCCAGGATTCGGTTTCAGGATTCGGCCTTTTTTAGCAGGATTCTGCCGAATCCTTCTGCCCGCCCGAACCGAATCCGAATCCTAATTTGCATATGCAAATTAGGGACGAGGAGGAACAAAACAAGGAAGTAGAAATTTTTCCCCCTTCCCACCGCTTGTTTGCATATGCAAATTAGGATTCGGATTCGTTTCGGTATTCGACCGAATCTTTCACAAAGGATTCGGGGGTTTGGCCGAATCCAAAATAGTGGATTTGGTGCATTTCTATTACTCAGTAACTAACATACAAGCAGGTGTGAGCTCCTCTAGGGCGGGCAGCATTTTACCAAATGGATGGATCTTACTCAGTAACTAACATACAAGCAGGTGTCTGTTCCTCTAGGGAGGGCAGCATTTTACAAAATAGGTGGATCTTACTCAGTAGGGATGCACCGAATCCAGGATTCGGTTCGGGATTCGGCCTTTTTTAGCAGGAAACGGATTCAGCCAAATCCTTCTGCCTGCCCGAACCGAATCCAAATCCTAATTTGCATATGCAAATTAGGGACGGGGAGGGAAATCGCGTGACTTTTTGTCACAAAACAAGGAAGTAGAATTTTTTTCCCCCTTCCCACCCCTTATTTGCATATGCAAATTAGGATTCGGTATTCAGGCGAATCTTTCACAAAGGATTCGGGGGTTGTGCCGAATCCAAAATAGGGGATTCGGTGCATCCCTATTACTCAGTAAACAACAAATAAGCAGGTGTGAGCTCCTCTAGGGCGGGCAGCATTTTACCAAATGGATGGATCTTACTCAGTAACTAACATACAAGCAGCTGTCTGTTCTTCTAGGCTGGGCAGCATTTTACAAAATATGTGGATCTTACTCATTAACCAATGGCCACCTGCCATAAAGGTTTAGTTGCCCCCCCCCTGTATGAATAAATATGTCCGCGCAGCTACATTAACCCCTCACATGCTGGGCTAAAGGGGTTGTTCACCTTTAAATTAACTGTTGGTATGATGTAGAGAGGGCTATTCTGAGACAATTTGCAATTGCCTTTCATTTTTTATTATTTGAGTTGTTTGCATTATTTAGCTTTTTATTCAGCAGCTCTTCTGTTTGCAGTTTCAGCAGTCTGGTTGCTAGGCTCCAAATGACCCTAGCAACCATGCACTGATATGAACAAGAGACTTGAATAGGAATAGGAGAGGCCTGAATAGAACGATGAGGAATAAAAAGTAGCAATAACAATACATTTGTAGCCTTACAGAGCATTTGTTTTTTTTTAGATGGGGTCAGTGACCCCCATTTGAAAACTGGAAAGAGTGTGGCAAATAATTCAAAAACGATTAAAAAAAAAAAATAATGAAGACCGATTGAAAAGATGCTTAGAATTGTAATTCTATATTCGATAACCTACTACGAGTTAACGTAAAGATAAACCACTCCTGTAAGGCCAGGAAGCAAGGTTATTTTATGATGATGTGTGAGATACATTTTTGAAACATTTAAAAGACGTTGTTTACCTTAAAACATTCAGAGACAACTTTTTTTTTTTGCTAGGAATTATTTTGTTTGGAATTGTTCTGGTTGCTAGGGTCCAATTTACCCTAGAAACCAGGCGGTGGTGTGAGTGAGAAACTGTAATAAGAATAGGAGAGGGGCTGAATAGAAAGATAAGGAATAAAAATTAACATTGTAGCCTCACAGAGCAATAGTTTGTTGGTTGCCGGGGTCGATGACCCCATTTGAAACTGGAAAGCAACAGCAGTTAGAGGACTCCAGCCTTTCCGCATTGCTGGGGGCCTTGTAACTTGCCGACTTGCCTGGAGCCCAAGGGGTTAATAAATATCCCACGCTGCAATCTGCTAATTTCCTGAAGATGCGCTAATGAGATGCTGTTAATAGCCTTTATGAATAAATGATACAAACAACGGCTCTGCAGCGTCTGCTGTTTGTGACTTCATTGTGTGATTCAGTTTGTGTGTCCCAATTATATAGGTGGGGGGGTAAGACTTTCCTCCGCTATAATAAATCACCAGTGATAAATATTTAAAGGCCAAGTGTCTTTTATAATCATTTTTCTGTTGCTTTAGAAACAGCTACGTGGTTGCTAGGGTCCAATTTACACTAGCAACCAGGCAGTGCCTCAAATCCAGAGACTGGAATATGAATAGAAAAGTCGCCAATAACAATCAAGCAGTAGCCTCGCAGAAAAATCATTTTTAGGGGCTGGGGGTCAGCGACTCCCATTAAGAAAGCTGGAAAAAGGAAGAGGAAGAAGGCAAATAATTCACAAACTATATACAAAAAAAGAAAGACCAATTGAAAAGTTGGTAAGAATAGGCCATTCTATAACATACTACAAGGTGAACCCATTTAAAGGCACAGCTTGATATGTAAATGTAATTACTATTGAAAGCAGTGTCTGTCCAACCCTTTCTATTCACTGCACTGCTGGTTCTGACTTTTCAAATAATATAACAGAAGCAACTGTGAGGAAGCATGCAAGGCCAGCCTCTAGGGTAAACTTCAGCTGGACGCAACAGCTTACAGTCTACTGTAAATAAAGTCTCCCTGATTGTTACTGTGGCTGCACAGAATAAAGAGACTGTGGCTTAGCAGCCATCTTTGTGTTTCTACAGTCATTTAGTGCTTTAAAGGATAAATAAACCCTTAAAATAAGTGAATGTAATCAGAGCAGCCTCTTTCTTTCTCCTGACAACTTCGTTGACTACTTGGTGGTCAGACTGGTCAGAAACTGACCAGCAGGTGGCGCTGTTGGAACAAAATTCATTCATATTAACAGCACATGTATCCCCTAATATCTTGGAATAAAAAGAAAATAAATAATGAATGTAAATGACAAAAGGGCTTAGAATAGCACTCTCATCACTCTTACATTCACTTATTTTAAAGGCTTATTTATCCTTTAACCTTTGGGGAAGAGGAATTGGAGGATGCAGTGGACTTTCCTGGATGCATTCCTGCTACTATATTATAGATTTCTGGCTGCTTTCAGTGCTCTGTGTTTGCCGCAGTATTCTGTTTCCTTTCTTCGTGCCTTAGGAAGAAATGTATAGATCTGTGACCTTATGGGAATAAATTATATGAGGCAGGAGGCAGCAAGAGGTTTACAGTAGCAACTTGGAATTATTTCAGGGCATTGTATGGACTGTGTTTTGTCTGCATCGACTACAAGGCCCTTCTAACTGCTGTTATAAAGCATTCATGTTGCTCCACTCAAATGTTTATTGGACCCAGGGCCATGGGGACATGTTGCTTTTAGGAATCTGTTCCTGCGTTTGTTGGTCTATAGCTACCAGTTAATGATAACCTTTAAAAAATGGTGGAGAATGCAGACAGTGGTATTGCAGAGCTTCAGAGGTTTATGACCATCAGTAACCCTTTAAAAATGGTGGAGAATGCGGACAGGTGCGCTGCAGAGCTTTAGAAATTTACGGAGATCCACCATGAATGGGCATAAACCATCCATGTTGCTCCATTCAAATGTTTATTTGAATCTTATCCAGGGAGACCTGTTAGTTTTAGGATTGTGTTCCTTATTTTGCTGAATTATAGCCCCCAGAAAAAAATATCCCTCTTTACAAATGGTGAAGAACGTGGACAGGTGCACTGCAGAGCTTTAGAAGTTTACGGAGATCCACCACGATTGGTCATAATCCATCCATGTTACTCCACTCAAATGTTTATTGGAACCCTATCCATGGAGACCTGTTGCTTTTAGGATTCTGTTCCTTATTTTGCTGAATTATAGCTCCCATCAAACAATATCCCTTTACAAATGGTTTTTGGCGATCCCATAAATGATCATAAACTATTTGATCCATGGCCATGGGGACATGTTGCTTTTAGGAATCTGTTGCAGGACCCTGCAAACAGTAACCCTTTAAAAATGGTGGAGAATGCGGACAGGTGCACTGCAGAACTTTTGAAGTTTATGGAGATCCACCATGGATGGTCATAAACTATCCATGTTGCTCCACTCAAATGTTTATTGGAACCCTAACCATGAAGACCTGTTACTTTTGGAATCTGTTGTTGGACTATAGGCCCCCACAAACAGTAACCCTTTAAAATGGTGGAGAATGTGGACAGGTACACTGCAGAACTTTAGAAGTTTAAGGAGATCCAACATGGATGGTAATAAGCCATCCATATTGCTCCACCCAAATGTTTATTGGATCCCCTGGCCACGGAGACATGTTACTTTTAGGAATCTGTTCCTTATTTTGCTGAATTATAGCCCTTATCAAACAATATCCCTTTACAAACGAGGGGAAAGCAGTAGGCGCATTGCAGCACTTTAAAGGTTTAAGATGATTCAACATGTGTTGCTCCACCTAAAAGCTTATTGGATCCCTGGCCTCGGGGACATGTTGCTTTTAGGAATCTGTTGCTGGACTATAGGCCCCCACAAACAGTAACCCTTTAAAAATGGTGGAGAATACGGACAGCTGCAAACTATAAGCAGAAGAAGGTTTGCATCCCCTTTAATGTAGCCCATCCAATATTGCATGGACAAATATTAACTCTGGTACTATATGAAATCATAAAGCATATAATCATTTAGTTTCATGAGATATGAGACATGCTGGCTAGACTAATTAGAGTGCTATTTGTAAGCCTCGTATCATATATTCTATATATACTGTATGTATCTCTGAATATACTGAAGCAATGACTTCTATCTTTTGTAATATTATGACACCGGTTTGGATAATGTAAAGTGATATTCTCTAATTGCCATTATGTGTTGTGATTAGTTCCTTCACTTGCCACATATCTGTCTTATATATTTATATGTATGTATTTCTCTTTTTTCCATAGGAACGGGTAGAATATCTCTTCCTCATCATTTTCACAGTGGAAGCCTTCCTAAAAGTCATCGCATATGGGCTTCTGTTCCACCCCAACGCTTATCTCCGCAATGGCTGGAATCTGCTGGATTTCATCATTGTAGTAGTAGGGTGAGTACCCAGTGCCTAACAGATACCAATGCTGGTATCCATGAGAGTCAGTTTATTTGGATAAAAGGGTTTGTAACGGAGAGGGGGTTCCCTTAAAGGATAAGTAAACCTTTAAAATAAGTGAATATAAAATTGATATTTTAAGCACTTTTGTCATTTACATTCATTAGTTTCTTTTTATTCCAAGATATTAAGGGATACATGTGCTGTTAATATGAATGACTTTTGTTCCAACAGCGCCACCTGCTGGTCAGTTTCTGACCAGTCTGACCATCAAGTAGTCAAGGAAGTTGTCAGGAGAAAGAAAGAGGCTGCTCTGATGTTCTTCTGCTTAGGAAAGATTTGAGAATGGTTTCTAATTGTTTTCCTAAGCAGAAGAACATCAGAGCAGCCTCTTTCTTTCTCCTGACAACTTCCTTGACTACTTGGTGGTCAGACTGGTGGGAAACTGACCAGCAGGTGGCGCTGTTGGACAAAATTCATTCATATTAACAGCACATGTATCTCTTAATATCTTGGAATAAAAAGAAAATAAATAATGAATGTAAATGACAAAAGTGCTTAGAATAACACTCTGATCAATTTTACATTCACTTATTTTAAAGGCTTACATCTACAGATGGGCGACTTTGACCTGTTTCATCAAAATTTCGCCGCTGGCAAAATGTCGCATCTTTTTTTGACGCACAATTCCATACAAGTCTATGGACGTAATTTTTGCGGCGAAACAAGGCGAAAAAATTCGCCCATCCCTACTTACATCCTTTAAAGGGAGTGTTTACCTTCCTTAAATGGGTTGTTCACCGTTAACTTTTAGTATGATTTAGAGAGAAATAATTTGCAGTTGGTTTTAATTTTTTACTATTTGTGATTTTTGAGTTAATAAGTTTTTTTTTTCAGCAGCTCTCCAGTCTGCAATGTCAGCCATTTGGTTGCTAGGGTCCAAACCTCCCTAGTAACCACGTATTGATTTGTATTGAGAATGGAATATGAACAGGAGAGGCCTGAATAGGAAGACGAGTAATAAAAAGTAGCATTAACAATACATGTGTAGCCTTACATTTGTTTTTTTTAGATGGAGTCAGTGATCCCTATTAAAAGCTGGAAAGAGTCAGAACAATAAGGCCAAATAATTAAAATTCTATAAAAAAAAAAATATTGAAGGTCTATAACATATTAAAAGTTAATTTAAAGGTAATGTAAAGGCCCAATTGCACCCTACTCGATACTGTTATTGTTGGTTTGCATCCCCTTTACTACCAGGGCTGTATTTACCATATAGGCTCGTGTGGTCCAATGACTAGGGGTCAATGACTTTCCCATTAGTCCAACACCTACAAAATAACTGCTTAATCAAAAAGATCTTCCATTTGAGGGTTGATGCATATCTACCATGCTCTGAATCCATTATTGCCTGCATCCCATAAGCCTTTGCAGACAGCAAAGCAGCACCTGTCCATATATCTGTACAGGACCCTAATGTTTTCCTTCACCTTCTTCTTTTTTCAGGCTTTTTAGTGCTATTTTAGAGCAGGCCACAAAGGCAGATGGGGGCAGCGCCATTGGAGGGAAAGGAGCCGGATTTGACGTGAAAGCTCTTCGGGCGTTCAGAGTCTTGAGACCCCTAAGGCTGGTGTCTGGAGTCCCCAGTAAGTAAATGATTACATTCAGCAGCAATTTGATGGTAGGTCTTGGATTGGGCACTTACAGGTCTTCAGCAGCTTCCCTGCCCTTCCACTCCAGTCCCTGGCACACTGTGTCTTCCTGGCTTTGTGCAGGGCACTAATTAAGCTCTGCTTTCTTCCCATGCCAGTCTTTCTTTTCTGGTGCTTAATGCTGCTGACAGCCAGTACATGACAGTTTCATTTAAATATGAGCCACAGCCAAACTCTCTTTTAATTCTTGAAATGTCTCTATCACCAGCAGCAACGGGACATAATGTCTGCGCTCCTGCAGATACCGCTACGTGCGCACGACCGCCCCTGTCTCTGTTCCCGGAGGCCCTTAGCAACATGTGCTAAACTGCCTGTAAACGGTCAGCAGTCAGGCACATAGCACTCAATTTGATGTCTGCTTTATAATGTAAGACATGTGAAATAACTCAGTAGATGAACGGTCTGACAATCAGATGCTTCACCTTCATCCACAGATATAATGAGGCAGAAAGAAGAAACAAACCGGCTGAGTTTATAGGATGTTGGGTTAGATGATTTGGGTGATACTGGGTGGGGGGGGTGCTGTATTTTTCATAACTCTCAACCCATCAACAATACTCACCCCAAATCTCCCCCTAACTGTTCTTCTGACTGGGCCCCCTTAGCTCATAACAAGGTTACAGATATATAGAAACATTGGGGTGTCACCCTGCTATAGTTCCAGGGGTACCCAGGGCACAAATAAGCACTCACCCCAAATCTCCCCCTAACTGACCTTCAAACTGGGCCCCCTTAGCTTATAACAAGGTTACAGATATATAGAAACATTGGGGTAACAGTCACTCTGCTATAGTTCTAGGGGTACCCAGGGTTCAAACAAGCACTCACCCCAAATCTCCTCCTAACTGACCTTCAGACTGGGCCCCCTTAGCTCATAACAAGGTTACAGATATATAGAAACATTGGGGTGTCACCCTGCTATAGTTCCAGGGGTACCCAGGACACAAATAAGCACTCACCCCAAATCTCCCCCTAACTGACCTTCAGACTGGGCCCCCTTAGCTCATAACAAGGTTACAGATATATAGAAACATTGGGGTAACAGTCACCCTGCTATAGTTCCAGGGGTACCCAGTGTACAAATAATCACTCACCCCAAATCTCCTCCTAACTGACCTTCAGACTGGGCCCCCTTAGCTCATAACAAGGTTACAGCTATATAGAAACATTGGGGATATCCCTCCACTGTGTGTTTCTAGCTCAAGCCTCTTTTTCTGTCTCCAGGTCTCCAGGTGGTGCTGAATTCCATTATTAAGGCCATGGTTCCGCTGCTGCACATTGCACTGCTGGTGCTGTTTGTCATTATTATCTATGCTATAATCGGGCTGGAGCTGTTCATGGGCAAAATGCACAAGACCTGCTACTATCTGACAAATGGATATCCAGGTAAGAGCACCCACTCTGCCAATAATTGTGCCTCTTCATTCCAGGACCTCTATGGCTCCTGCATGCTGATCTGTTGCTACGGGTAACTAGACCAGTAATAAGATTAGGTTACTTAACAGGCAGATGGCTGAAGGAGTCCTCATAGGAAGGATTCTCACTAGGGTGGCCTCCATGTTTGTCATTTACAATTTTTCTTACCCACGTGTTACCAAGGAGCAGGCCGAGAGGTTGATTTTGGTCTCTCGCTAGAGACCTTGGGCAAGTCACTTAATCTCCTGGTGTCCCAGCTATTTAGTGCACCTATAATGGCTGCTATGCTTGATGTAAATATACAAAAATTATTCCCTATGCACCCTGTCATTTTTATCTTTATTCCATAGTTTCCTTATGCTTTACTAATGGATTTATTCCATCAGATGTCCTTGTAGATGAAGAATCCTCGCCGTGTGCATTGGAAAGCAATAATGGGCGGCACTGTCCCAATGGCACTGTGTGCAGATCTGGTTGGGCGGGACCCAAACACGGTATCACGAATTTCGACAATTTTGCATTTGCCATGCTCACTGTCTTCCAGTGCATCACCATGGAGGGCTGGACTGATGTTCTCTACTGGGTAAGTGGCTGGAATCTCAGCCAGTGTCAGACTGGGGGGGGGGCACCTGGGCTGCCACATCAGGGACCCTGCAACCCACCAAGTACCCCCCTCCTGGGCCGCAAATCCCCCTCTGTCCTCCTCCCCCCCATCCTGGTCAGGAGCGCAGGAAAGAAGCTGGCTGTCTGGAGCAGGTCTGGGCCAGTCCAGTCTGACACTGATGTCAGCCATAAAGCAGGACAGGACTGCTGCTTACAATGGGGATCAGATAGGATCTGTGCAGCCACTGGGACAGAATGTTCTGTTATACAGATAGCTAGAATCTCAGCTGCCATAAAGCAGGACAGGACTGCTGCTTACAATGGGGATCAGATAGGATCTGTGCAGCCACTGGGACAGAATGCTCTGTTATACAGATAGCTAGAATCTCAGCTGCCATAAAGCAGGACAGGCCTGCTGCTTACAATGGGGATCAGATAGGATCTGTGCAGCCACTGGGACAGAATGCTCTGTTATACAGATAGCTAGAATCTCAGCTGCCATAAAGCAGGACAGGACTGCTGCTTACAATGGGGATCAGATAGGATCTGTGCAGCCACTGGGACAGAATGTTCTGTTATACAGATAGCTAGAATCTCAGCTGCCATAAAGCAGAGCAGGACTGCTGCTTACAATGGGGATCAGATAGGATCTGTGCAGCCACTGGGACAGAATGTTCTGTTATACAGATAGCTAGAATCTCAGCTGCCATAAAGCAGGACAGGATTGCTGCTTCCAATGGGTGTCAGATTTGTGCTACTGTCACACAAAGCCCAATAACTGTTTATATGGATTGTTAGGTAATGTCAGTGACAATGGACAAAGAATAAATTAAAGAGCTTTGGCTGCTCAGTTCTATCCAGTGCAGGGGTTGGCAGAAATATCAGATGTGAGTCCCACCTGAAGGCATTTCTTGTATGATGGGAAGAGACACGGAGATGCAGGGAGAGTGTCAGGGAGCTGAAAAGCTTTAAAGTGTCCATGAGATGCATCTCTTGATAATCAGCCATGTAGATTTAATGTACAGAGAAGAGCCAGGCGGGGGGAGAAAATAGGTCATGGGTCCGATGGATGAATTCCCACGTCACTCCACCGGCAAATCAACCTTCTAAAACTTTCTGTTGCCGAATGCAGAAATTAGAATGTTTTAGAAGTTTGATTTTGCCAGCAGTGTGTTGTGGGAATGCAGCCTGGAGACCTGTGACCTATTAAGTTCCTAGAAAACATTTTACAGGGTTAGTTCCCCTTTAACCAACTAAGGGGAATGGCTTTCATAAGGTTGGTGGAGCCAAGGGAGGATAGAGGATGTATCTTGGTATTTTAGCCTCATATTGGATCTATAGAGGAATGGATAATGCAGTTACATGAGAGATCCTGGCATCAAATAGTTAAATTACACAGAGATAAAGTCCTGCCCCGCCTCCTTTATACTCCTCCCACCAGCAGGAGGCGCATATAGTCGGCAAATTTCTTTAGACAGAGTCAGTAGTGAGAACTCTTGGATGGAATTTGGTTCCCCCTACTGGTCGGCTTTGGTCATTCAACTAAGAGTTATTGCATTATGGCATCTTCTGAGCCCAAAGAGAAATAGAAGCTGATTGTTAAAGGGATACCGCAGCGCTATAATAGTGTTAAAGGCACAGCACTGCTTTGCTTCTTGCATATCATTAGGAACAGGGGCAGCTTTAAACCTCTCTCTCCCTTTCTGTTCAGATGCAGGACGCAATGGGATACGAACTGCCCTGTGTGTACTTCGTCAGCCTCGTCATCTTTGGATCTTTTTTCGTTCTGAACCTGGTTCTTGGTGTCCTGAGTGGGTAAGTTAATGAGTTATGGTGTCCTGATTGGGCAAGTTAAAGAGTTATGGTACCTGATTAGGCAAGTTAATTGGTTACGGTTTCCTGATTGGGCAAGTTAATGGCTTATGGTGTCCTGATTGGGCAAGTTAATGAGTTATGGTGTCCTGATTGGGCAAATTAATGGGTTATGGTGTCCTGATTGGGCAAGTTAATGGGTTATGGTGTCCTGATTGGGCAAATTAATGGGTTATGGTGTCCTGATTGGGCAAGTTAATGGGTTAGGGTGTCCTGATTGGGCAAGTTAATGAGTTATGGTGTCCTGATTGGGCAAGTTAATGGGTTATGGTACCCTGAGTGGGCAAGTTAATTAGCTATGGTGCCCTGAGTGGTTATGTTAATGGGTTATGGCACCCTGAGTGAGTAAGTTAATGGCTTATAGTGCCCTCAGCAGGTAAGTTTTGGGTTATGGTATCCTGAGTGGCTAAGTTAATGGGTTACGGTACCCTGAGCCATATCTGGCCACGAATTCCCATATATCTTTTCAGACAGTTATAAAATTGGACAAGGACATTATGGGTACATTATTACTCCAGTCAGGCTCCTATAGTAGATTGTGGTGGAGAGGAGAAGGTTGGATTCATGGGTCAAAGTGGAGGGGCCTTGCATGGTATAATGGGGCATAGCCAAGGTGAATTGTTAGCGTGCACGATGATGGAGAGCTCAACCCAATCCAATGAAAAACACTTATTGAAAGTGCAGGCTGCTTACCCAGAAGACCCTTCCCTTGCATTAGGGTCAGCAGAGTAATTGCAAAAAAATCCGGATGCACATCTTTTTGTTAGAGTTGTATCAAAAGTGGTTTATTAAGTCCATATACATCACAATAGGGTAACCCCTCTGGGCCCTTTATCAAGCCGAAGGTGAATTGTTAGGGCCTCATTCTATTTGGTAGCAGAATCCACCTCCCATGGGTCCAGGTGACAGCTAACTTAGTAGTATGGGGCCCCTTGATTAGTAGTAGCAGTATAGCAACAATGCACAGAAAAGTGTTGGTTAAATGAAGCCCAACTAGAACCAGCCAGACCCGTTTAGATAATATTCCCTTTCTGTGGTGGGATATAAACAGCGACTGGGCCCCGTTTCAGCTCTGCAGGTATTGAAAGGGAAACATAGAATTATGAGATTGGTTTTGTTTAGGGACGGCGGCCAAATTCCTTCGCTGTGTTGTTACCTTGAATGATCCCATAATCCTTTGCATTTCCATCAGTCTTTTCACTGAATGCCCCAAAATGCTCTGGCTGTGCCAGTGTAACTGCCATCCAAGTCACTGGCTGCAACTTGCATTGGATTACATGGAGCACCGTCGAATAAATATGACAATCTTATAACATGAGGCGTTGCGGAGCTACAGCTCCCAGCGTCCTCTTATACACTGAGCTGCTGAAGGAATGCTGGGATTTGTAGTTTATAAGCATCTGCAGCACTGACACATTCCATTGCCAGGACCTATTGCAGAATCTATTGCAAAACTGGTCAGCTGTTGTACCTCAATTCTGTCTTTTAAAAAGGCAATTGGTGGATTTTAAAGTAGGATTTGCCAGCGCTCATCCACTCTATGATCTTCCATTGTAATCAAAGGGCCCTATACTAATAAAACGGGACCCCTAATAATGAACTCATTGGCCACATGGGCCCCCAAGGCAGCAGCTGCCAACAAGTAGGATAGGTAGGTCTGCCATCTCACCCAGTGGTGTAACTAGATGTTACTGGGCCCCATAGCAAATTCAATTTAGGGCCCCAAAAGATTGGTAAATTGACCTCATCTATCATTATATAATGGGATTGCTCATTAATTAAGGCTTCACTGGGCCCCCTACTCTCCTGGGCCCCCCTGTAACCACAGGGTCTGCTTTTGGTTGTGCCCCTCCCCCATCTCGGCCCAATGCTTAAAACATCATCGTTGTAGCGGGTCAAGGGGGGGGGCGCATCAGCAGCACAATATCGCTCTCTGCACTAGTGGAGCCAAATTTCCATGTTAAAACCCGGAAATTTGTCTCTTAAAGTTACAAGATTTTGTTTTTTGCATCTTGGCTAAAGGCAGGAGCAGCCCGGCTGTTGAAATCCCCCTACAATCTGTCTTTACTCTGCACCCTCGCCATCCTCTTTGCAACCCACAAATTGCACTTTTTTATTTATAATTTCTTGGGGTCCCCTCTGCCACAGGGCCCCCTGTAACCTGCATGATGGTGGCTGTGCTGCCATATTGTTTGCCTTGGCTGATAAATTCTCCATTGAATAAATAATCAGTGCTTTGTGCTTCCCAACATTTTAGGTTCTGATCTACCTAAGGTTGCCACCATTTCTGGAAAAAAATACCGGCCTCCTTATATATTTATCTTTTTTCCAGATTAATAACATTGGGATCAACAATCATTTTTACCGGCCGGTAAAATATTGGCCAGGTGGCAACCAGGTCCGGACTGAGAATTAAAATAGGCCCTGGCATTTCAGGTACACAGAGGCCCAATCAGCCCACATAGAGGCCCAAACAGCCCACTAAATACTGACTTTCTATGGCACCTTATAGCAGCCTCTCTGGCATTTGCCAGAACCCACAGATTGCCAGTCCGGGCCTGGTGGCAACCCTAGATCTACCCTGACTGATTGCACCTAGACATGCCTCCAATCCCCCCAAATCCCTGACCACCTCCACTGGTACAGCCGGGGGGCAAATTGAACTGCTTCTACATTTCTGGGACATGTGGGGACTGTGGGTTGTACAGCAGGTGCCTAGAGGGGATCTTTTGGCATCATAAGGGGCAAAAACAGATTTCCCCAGCTATGTCAGTCCTCGCAGCATAATACGACTGTGACTGAGAATCAAAATAGACCCTGGCATTTCAGGTACACAGAGGTCCAAACTGCCCCCCAGAGCCCAATACATAGTGACTGTCTATGGGATCTTACAGCATTCTCACCTTATAATGTAAGGCAATAATGTAAGTCTAAAGAAATTCGGGGGCCCTTCAGACGCACGCTTGTGATTTGTAAGGCTGCAAATTACAGGTTCAATCACGAGACACAAGCACTCGAAGCGCCAAGGTTTATTCATTATCACCACAAACAGCTGCCGGGGTATAATAAGGCCTTTGTCTCACTACGCGCACGATTGTGGCCTTTCTTCTGCGCATAATAAGCTGAATAATAATGTTTATTACCGATAATATTCGGCGCGGCGGGCCACTCCAAACAGGAACATTGTGAGCCAGGATTGTGAGCCGATTATTAGCAGTAGTATTATTTTTTAACAAGTATTTCTAGAGCGCCAACATAAGCCGCAGCGCTGTACAAAGAGTACAGATGAGTTTACAGACTCCTGTTCTACCCTTTAATGACTATACCCATGGCACCACTGAATGCAGATCATGAGAGGGGGTATAATTGGGGTCTGGCAGATGGATGAGAGCCCTTGAAATTGTTAGGTGCTGCAGCAGGTTCACCCATTACATTGCCGTTCTCAAAGGCACTTGCACCTAAATGCTTGCTCTGCATGGAGATGTTGCCAGTTGCATCCGCTTTAAAAGACAAGGAAATGTTAAAACTAAACAGAGTCCTCTGTCAAAAGAAACAGCACATTTCTTTCCTTCTATTGTGTACTCATGGGCTTCTGTATCAGACTTCCTGTTTTCAGCTTAAACCTCCAGGGCTAGGGCTTGAGCATGCTCAGTTTGAAACTCTCTCCTCCCCTCCCTACTGTAATCTGAGCCCAGAGCCATGAGTGAGCAGGGAGAGACTCAGGCAGGAAGTGATGTCACACCAAGCTAATATGGCAGCTACTATCCCAAAAAAACAGAGACAGTGTCTAGAGCTGTTTAATTAGGTATTTATATTCTAAAGAATGAAAATGGCAAAATTGTAGCTTGCACTGTTGTGGCTAATCTATTGGCACTAAACTGCCTTGGTAGCTTTCCTTCTCCTTTAAGGAGAAGAATAACACGCCAAATTGCAAGTCCTAGGCAATGAGCCCCTTTTTTCTGTATTACCAGATATGAGTGTGAGCTGCCATATTGGTTCACATTACATTTGCCACTGGCGTTGTGTGCACGGAACATTCTTTCTCTGTATTTGACACAGTTATATTATATATCTGCGTCTGCCATTGGAATTGCTTCATTCACAGCAGCCCCAGCCTCTCACTGCTGACTCATACAGCATCATGGTGCCTTTGTCCTTGGATGACCTTGGTTCTATCCTTGAGTGCGACTGCCGGTAACAAAAGTCCTTCTGATTCATGTTCTCACAAAGTGAGACTTTCCCTTTTGTACGCGAGGGTAGCGGAGCTGTTCTATTGTGCGGATGCTGAGAGGTTACTACCTGCTCCCACTGAGCCAAGGCTTCCCTTGCCCGTAGGAAACCTCCCAGTTTTTGGTTATGACAGCCGCCCTGGTGTGCGCTTAGATAGTGTAACGTTGGAATTAAATGTGTTTCTTTTCACTTTCAGAAAAGAGAAATTGTTTTACTTAAAGGGATAGTAAATAATATAGTCCTACTGTATATCTGATCCAGAAAATGTCTATGGGAAACTTGTCCCACAACATGTAATAAATTCACTTTCAATGGTTATCTGTAGTGTCGGACTGGCCCACGGGATACGAGGAAAACTCCCAGGTGTCAGTGGAACCTCAGGCTGCTAAACATTTGGCCTATTTCATGGCCATTCCCTATTTCTATGAGAACAAAGAGGCTAAATAGATGGAATAATAGATTATAGTGTATAAAGAAAAGAGACTAGGAGAATAGAGGTAGAGGTAGTACTGAGTGTGCCCCTGGTCTAAGGTTTTTGGTGGGCCCCTGGTCAAAAGTTTTTTCGGTGGGCGTCTGATCTAAGTTTTTTGGTGGGCCCCTGGTCTAAAGTTTTTTCGGTGGGCGCCTGATCTAAGGTTTTTGGTGGGCCCCTGGTCTAAAGTTTTTTTCAGTGGGCGTCTGATCTAAGGTTTTTGATGGGCCCCTGGTCTAAGGTTTTTGGTGGGCCCCTGGTCTAAGGTTTTTTGGTGGGCGTCTGATTTAAGGTTTTTGGTGGGCCCCTGGTCTAAGGTTTTTGGTGGGCCCCTGGTCTAAGGTTTTTTGGTGGGCTTCTGTTCTAAGGTTTTTTGGTGGGAGCCTGATCTAAGGTTTTTGGTGGGCCCCTGGTCTAAAGTTTTTTGTTGGGCCCCTGGTGTCCCAGTCTGACACTGGTTATCTGCCCCCACCTTCTACCCCTATCCCTGCCATCAGTGCTCTGGTCTTACCTACTGGCTGTGTATAGCCCCCTGTGCCTTTAAGCTTCCAGGTTTTAGTGGTGCCCAAGACAACACTACTTGGACTGGCACTCTCCAATCCACTATAGTTGGTCCACTCATCAAACACCCCCATGGACACTCATCACATACAGTATAGCAGTCGGCCTCACATCATCCCTTCCCACCAGTGGTCATCCCAAAAGGCTCTACACCTACTGTCCTCCACCTCTTCTCCATTTGCCCTGTTGCCCCCAAAGCAGGTGCCTCTGCTGCCTAAACCCAGGGCCGGAATTACATAACGGGTGCCCCAGGTCCGCTGCCATTCTTCGCCCCTCCTATCCCCTCCCCTTTATTCGCCCACATTTTCATCATCAGGACTAGTGGAATCCTGCTGCCCTAGGCGAGGGCCTTGGTAGCCTTTCCACAAATCTGGGCCTTCCTAACCCTAGTTCCAGCCCTGGTTTTCAGCCCTGTTCTTGTCTGTAAACCTAGACTGACCATGAAGGTCATTTTCACTGAGATTTGGGGGAGGAACTTGAGCCCTAAGCCTGGCTCAGATATCTTTAAATAAAAAATGGTCTGAATCCACTTGTACATCCCACTAATAAAATACAGTTAAGTTCTCCTTTAATTTATTGTTTATCCGTCAATGCATCTATGAATTCCTGCAAAAGAGAAGGTTCTGCTGCCTGGAGCTGGACTCTGAGTCCCATGAGGCACCAGGGAGAATATTTCTAATTAACAAGTCCTCATTGCTCTGTTGTTTGGAGATCGGCTTTTGCTTTTCTCTTCCCCTCGGCCTTCAAAAGGATTAAATCATGATTATTGTTTTAAACAATGGCCCCTCGAGACCTGTTGCCTTTCCTAGTTCCCCAGGTCTCGGGGATGTCAGACTTAGGGTCCTCCATCTGTGGGGTCCTTTGTTGGCTCAGAATGATAGACATGTGGAACCTGGAGAAGCTTCTTTTCTGTTTCTTTAGTAAAAGAGAAGGCCCTGGAGATGAAGCCAGAACATTGGCCATTGCTGTGTATGAGCTGGCAGTTTAGGGTCTGGAATAGACATGTTGCACCTGGTATGGACTAGACTTGTCTGTATGTATCAAAGCACTGCCTCTAGTTGGGGGACTTGTCCATTGCACTTTTATATGACATGACACAGTCAACTACTGTATTGTCTTTCCTCCTCTGACCTATTTGCTCTCTATCCTCCATCCTCATCCTTTTCCCCCCGTCGCGGTTGGTGCTCAATACAGTGAGTTTTCCAAAGAGAGAGAGAAGGCCAAGGCTCGAGGCGACTTCCAAAAGCTGAGGGAGAAGCAGCAGCTGGAGGAGGACCTGAAAGGCTACTTGGACTGGATCACTCAGGCTGAGGACATCGATCCAGAGAATGAAGATGAAGATATAGACGAAGATAAGCCTCGAAATAGTATGTCTTGTGTCTGGTGTGTGTTTGTGTGTGTGTGGGGGGGGGGTTGACATACTCATTTCTACAAGAGGGCAGTCTAGGAACCCACCCACCAGTTTAGCACTAAATATTATATGTTCAATATGTTCTGTACAGACTATGAGCAAACTGCTTCCATCATTTTATGGGATCTCTCTGTAAAGACTATGAACAAACTTAGGGACAGTTCCTGCTGAATTGTGCTTAGTACAGAGGAATACCTATGCTGCCATAGTTTTATGGGATCTCTCTGTATAGACTATGAACAAACTTAGGGACAGTTCCTGCTGAATTGTGCTTAGTACAGGGAATACCTATGCTGCCATAGTTTTATGGGATCTTTCTGTGCAGACTATGAGCAAACTTAGGGACTGTTCCTGCTGAATTGTGCTTAGTACAGGGAATACCTATGCTGCCATAGTTTTATGGGATCTCTCTGTACAGACTATGAGCAAACTTAGGGGCTGTTCCTGCTGAATTGTGCTTAGTACAGGGGAATACCTATACTGCCATAGTTTTATGGGATTTCTCTGTACCTTTGAAATTATTGTGCGGTTAGTGGGATTCGAACGATCGTACATCTTACGATTTTTCGGAGACATCTTTCAGGAAATTGATGGGCCATGTCAAAAAATCTTTGTCGGTCCCAGTGCAATCTATCTATGTGTGCAGGGCCAAGCAGGCAGCTCCCCTTTGTTTTCCTGGCAAATTGGTCTTTTTAGTTGTTGGTAAATTCGTACGATCATGCGATCGTCCTGAGAAGATCGTGGTCTCACGATCAGGATCTGATCTTTTAAAAATCTCAACATCTGTGGCCAGCTTTAGGGACTGTTCCTGCTAAATTGTGCTTAGTACAAGGAATACCTATGCTGCCATAGTTTTATGGGATCTCTATGTACAGACTATGAACAAACTTAGGGACTGTTCCTGCTAAATTGTGCTTAGTACAAGGAATACCTATACTGCCATAGTTTTATGGGATCTCTCTGTACAGACTATGAGCAAATTCAGGGGGCTGTTCCTACTGAATTGTGCTTAGTACAGGGAATACCTATGCTGCCATAGTTTTATGGGATCTCTCTGTACAGACTATGAACAAACTTAGGGACTGTTCCTGCTAAATTGTGCTTAGTACAGGGAATACCTATGCTGCCATAGTTTTATGGGATCTCTCTATACAGACTATGAACAAACTTAGGGGCTGTTCCTGCTGAATTGTGCTTAGTACAGGGAATACCTATACTGCCATAGTTTTATGGGATCTCTCTGTACAGACTATGAGCAAATTCAGGGGGCTGTTCCTGCTGAATTGTGCTTAGTACAGGGAATACCTATGCTGCCATAGTTTTATGGGATCTCTCTATACAGACTATGAACAAACTTAGGGGCTGTTCCTGCTGAATTGTGCTTAGTACAGGGAATACCTATGCTGCCATAGTTTTATGGGATCTCTCTGTACAGACTATGAGCAAACTTAGGGACTGTTCCTGCTGAATTGTGCTTAGTACAGGGAATACCTATGCTGCCATAGTTTTATGGGATCTCTCTATACAGACTATGAACAAACTTAGGGGCTGTTCCTGCTGAATTGTGCTTAGTACAGGGAATACCTATGCTGCCATAGTTTTATGGGATCTCTCTGTACAGACTATGAGCAAACTTAGGGACTGTTCCTGCTGAATTGTGCTTAGTACAGGGAATACCTATGCTGCCATAGTTTTATGGGATCTCTCTGTACAGACTATGAGCAAACTTAGGGGACTGTTCCTGCTGAATTGTGCTTAGTACAGGGAATACCTATGCTGCCATAGTTTTATGGGATCTCTCTGTATAGGCGATACATCATTTCTGGCTGGCAAGCTATGCAGTTGGGTGTTTTTTTCCTTAAATACAACTGCTGCATTGCAGGGTCCAGATTAGTTGCCCTTAACTGCAGCAGTACAGCTTTGCAAACCTACAAATCCTGGTATTCGCCTGACGGTTTACCTGGTGGTGATTTCTGGGAGTTGTAGTTCTGCAGAGAGACATTTGGATATGAGCTCTGATATAATGAATGGAGGTATAAGAGAGAGATGAAGCAATGTGTCAGGATTATACGGCAACTTGTCATTTCAGCAGTAAAACACCGTGACAATGATTTTCATGTTGATCTGTCAGTTTGTGTCAGCGATAGGACAAGGTGGGTGCTGGTTGGTCCCCGAGTTTTATTTGTTACCGTGGAGTCGGGAACCATCTCTGTCTCTTTATTGGTGTCTACTGAGGCGTAAAATAATTCTCTGCTAAATTTAACAGGATTATCTGGAATATCCAAGCATTGAAGGCACCCTGCGTGGGCTCTGATTAATACCAGGGCAGCGGACGTGACATTCTGGTGAATCAGTGTGAGACTCATGGGAGAGTCTATCTGCAAAGGGCCACTATAACTTTATTTATATTCACTTTGTATTCATGCAACTGAAATATGAAATAAGCTTTGTTTTCCCTCATTTCATATATGCTTTTGTCTCGGGCTTTCTGGTACCTTTCTTATAAGAACAATTCAGCAGGAACAGCCCCCTAAGTTTGCTCATAGTCTGTACAGAGAGATCACATAAAACTATGGCAGCATAGGTATTCCCTGTACTAAGCACAATTCAGCAGGAACAGCCCCTAAGTTTGCTCATAGTCTGTACAGAGATATCACATAAAACTATGGCAGCATAGGTATTCCCTGTACTAAGCACAATTCAGCAGGAACAGCCCCCTAAGTTTGCTCATAGTCTGTACAGAGATATCACATAAAACTATGGCAGCATAGGTATTCCCTGTACTAAGCACAATTCAGCAGGAACAGCCCCTAAGTTTGCTCATAGTCTGTACAGAGATATCACATAAAACTATGGCAGCATAGGTATTCCCTGTACTAAGCACAATTCAGCAGGAACAGTCCCCTAAGTTTGCTCATAGTCTGTACAGAGAGATCCCATAAAACTATTGGAGCATAGGTATTCCCTGTACTAAGCACAATTCAGCAGGAACAGCCCCTTGACTATGGAGACATATAGGGGCATATTTATTAACACTGGAGACAAACATCACCTGTGATGTTGCCCATAGCAACAATTTAGATATTATTTGTTTAGTAATGTGTAGATGACTATTGAAGCCTTACTGTTGATTGGTTGGTATTGGCAGCATCACTGATGATGTTTTTCTCTAGTTTTAATGAAAACGCTCCATAATGTATCATCTGTCATGGGTTTCTCCAGCCAGCAGTTTAAATATAAATGAGCCTTTCCTAAAGAGAGTAATTGATCCTGTCATATGCCATAAGAGTACTGCTCTGATCCTAAAATTCACTGCCATAAAGCAAGATGGTGCTGCTGCATTTGTCCTGTAAGGAAATAGTGTCGGTCACATGATTAGCCAAACTGCAGACCTTTACAAAACATTGGCCACTGGGTATAGACATGAGTAAAGAAAAGGTTTCTTTTGAACCCATGTTGTTATCTCTGACCCCTCTGCAGTGAGCATGCCAACCAGTGAAACGGAGTCGGTTAATACAGACAACGTGGGCAGTGGTGACGTGGAAGAGGAGAGCTGCGGAGTGCGTCTCGCGTGAGTAACTGACACTTGGGTCTAAAACTGGGGTTTAGTGGCCAGGGCTTGTTCAACTCTTAGGGGCAAATTCACTAATATGCGAAGTTGCGCCAGGCACAACTTCGCCGCACTTCATCACAATTCGCCACATTTCGCCAGGCGTATTTTCGACCAGCGCTCCGCAAATTCACTAAAATCCGAAGTTGCGCACAGGGGTAGCGTAAGTTTTCGAAGTTGCGCTAGCGTTAATTCGCCAAGCAAAGCGAAGTTTCGCTAGCGATGGTTCATTTGCATACGGCGCGAAATTCTAATTTTAATGGAGGAACACGTATCAGCACTACAAATGCCTAGAAAACCTTCAAATCAGCAAATAAAAATGTTATTTTGCCCTACACATGTGCCCACTGTCTAGGTAAGTTGCCATGAGTCAGGAAATGTAGGGGGGAAGGAGGGGAGCCCCAAAAAAAATTTCGATCTTTTTCAGCCTATCACCCATCATGTAGAAAACACGCCAGCGTTTTTTGGGACTTAGAAAAATTTTTGACTTTTTTTTAAACAATCCCTATCTACTCTATTGCGCTTCGCCAGGTCTGAGGTGGCGAAGGAAGTCTAGCGTAAAAGGTAGCGTTCAGTACACTGCGCAAGTTAGTGAATTTGCGTAGTTACGTCGCTAGCGAATATTTGCCTGGCGTAAGGATGCGAAGTAACACTAGCGAAATTACGCCAGCGTTCGTTAGTGAATTTGCGCAGTAGCGAAAAATGCCAAACGCTAGCGAATTAACGCTACCGTTCGGCGCTTCGGCGCTTAGTGAATTTGCGCCATAGCCTCATATCAACAAAACATTGGCAGAGGGGGTTGTATTTTAACAATCTGGAGGCCCTTCACTTTACCAACATTGGTCTAACTGAATAATGTAACCTGTATATGGATCCCACCCATTGTAGGATAATTAAACCTTTAAAATAAGTGAATGCAAAACAATTAGAAACCTTTCTCAAGTCTTTCCTAAGCAGAAGAACATCAGAGCAGCCTCTTTCTTTCTCCTGACAACTTCCTTGACTACTTGGTGGTCAGACTGGTCAGAAACTGACCAGCAGGTGGCGATGTTGGAACAAAATTCATTCATATTAACAGCACATGTATCCCTTAATATCTTGGAATAAAAAGAAAATAAATAATGAATGTAAATGACAAAAGGGTTTAGAATAGCACTCTCATCAATTTTACATTCACTTGTTTTAATGGTTAACTTATCCTTTAATCTTTGATAGACAGGGCATGCAGATACAGGCTGGTAAGCCTTATGGAACACTTTATGAGCAGCTTTGGTTGATGTCTGCCCCACCCCCCACCAAATGTCATTAACTCAGTTACGGCACTTAACTAGTAATCCTAACCCCCTGCCTGGGTTGTACAACCTCATCTTACAGTGTGT